>BLBF01000002.1:24236009-24256441 GCA_015471245.1 Laticauda colubrina
ATACATACATACATACATACATACATACATACATACATACATACATACATACATATACACCCACACCCATACCCACACACACAGTAGAATAAATACATCAAGGTATGAGACTATCCACACTCATGGTTTGTAGCATTGTCTAGCCATCACAGTGTTAATATAATACCAAAGAAGCTAAAGGTATAATACATTGTCACAGAAATGGTGGGATAATTCTTTAAATTGATGGGGTGGGAATCTCAGTATTTTTGCACATAATCCTATGCAATGCAGGAGATACTTGATTGCAAGTGGAATTAGGAGTCTGTCATGATAGATTTAAGCATCTCTCCTGTTTAAAAAGACGCATACAAAAGAGTATGCAAGGGGAAATTGCTATTTCCAAAACTTAAAGTATACCCATACTATTTATGCAGGTCCATTAAGTTCATGTTATCAATGTCTCAGTATTTGAAATCTTAAGAAAAGAAATCTCATCACTTGCATTTCTCACATTAACTATGCAAGCACATTTTCAGTCTAGCAACTGAAAGACATTAAAAATACATTAAGACATTAATGATGCAATGACTTTTTCCTCAGAATTGTTTCAACATATTTCTGGTAATATCACACTACTAACTAGAGCATACAAAACATTTGCCAGACCAATACTTGAATATAGCTCATCAGTCTGGAACTCATATTACATATCTGATATTAACACAGTTGAGAAAGTTCAGAAATATTTCACAAGAAGAGTTCTACACTCGTCTACTCATTGCAGAATACCTTATGCCACCAGACTCGAAATTCTAGACCTAGAAAATCTAGAACTATGCCATTTTCAGTCTGATCTAAGTATGGTATATAAAATCATACATTGCAATGTCCTACCTGTCAATGTAGCTTCAGGTATAACAGCTGAATAATCTGCTTCAACCATAACAATACAAGAGCAAACAATAGATACAAACTCAAGGTTAATTGCACCAAACTTGATTGCAGGAAATAAGACTTCAGCAACAGAGTGGTCAATGTCTGGAATACTCTACCTGACTCTGTGGTTTCTTCCCCAAACCCCCAAAACTTTAACATTAGACTTTCTACTATTGACCTCACCCCTTTCCTAAGAGGCCTTTAGGGAGTGTGCATAAGCGCACCAAAGTGCCTACTGTCCCTGTCCTATTGTTTCTTTTATTTTTCTTATATGTACTCATTTCTTGTATTCATAACTACATTTATCCTTACACCTATTATCTTGTAAGTGATTGACAAATCAAATAAATAAATAAAATCTCTAATACAGCAAGGTTCCTGTGCCTTAAATAAGAGAAACAATCTTGCTGTACTAGCAATCTCACTCTTTATTCCTTCATTTCTCAGTTCCTTCCCCAATTTAGCATTTCCGAAAAGAATCACACAGCCTCCTAACCTTCTAGGATAGCAGCAGATATTTTCCATGTGCAGTGGTCTGTATGTTAATGTTTACTGGGGAGGGATTACAACAAGCTTGGTCCCTCTAAGTACATTTTAATAGTTCAGTCTCCAAGTAGGAAGTCTATTAAGGTGGACTGTCGGTCTTGTTCAGCTTAGGCAAATGGTCTCAGTCATCTTGTGTGCAGGAGGAGCTAAGCAGGAGTACATGTTTGAGGGCATGTTTCGAGCCAGCGTGTAAGATGATCCCTCTTTGCCAAATGCATCAGGCATCCCTGACACACTCACACACACATTCCTGTCAAGTCATCTCGTGAAAGGCTGCCAGCTTCCAACTTGGCTTGAATGTACAACCTTAATAAAACACACTGAGGTCTCAGACAAAATAGCAGTTCAGCGGCAGCTAGAGTAGAAGAAAGACTCAGAGGCTATTCCTGGGCAGCTGAGTCCAGGAGACTGCATGCTGAAGTATAACAGAGAGGAAACCATAAATCTCTGCTACTATTGCAATAAATTGCTCCTGCTTTAGCGAAGGAAGTATTGAGATTTAGAAATTATCTTTCTTTTTTTAAAGAAAAGCTCACTATTATTTTCTGAACCTTCTTCCCTTTTCCTTATCTTTTTATCCCTAAAGAAATCCTTAAAGGCAAAGCAAACACTAAAAAGAGGGGAGGGGGGGAAAGGAAGGCAAAGGAGAGGAGAGGAGGTTTGGATCAAGGTGTCAACAGCAGGGCAGAAGAGGGCTAGTAACATGACCATTTTCTTTTGGTTTGTGTTCCTTGCTTCTCTTCTGAAGCACATCAACTGCACTAATCCACGCCGGGCTCCAGAGCCCAATGGTCGAAGGTATAATCGGATTCAGAATGGCCAGTGCACCTACACGTTCATACTTCCTGAACAGGATGGAAACTGTCGTGAAAGCTCTTCTGACCAATACAACACCAATGCTCTGCAAAGGGATGCCCCTCACATTGAGACAGATTTCTCCTCCCAGAAACTGCAGCGGCTGGAGCATGTCATGGAAAATTACACTCAGTGGCTACAAAAGGTAAGTTTAGAGCTGCTCTAACACCTGTATTGATTCCTGCATGATGTATGTACCATTCCGATGGAGATGTTAAGTTTGCTGCCCTCATCAACCTAGGAAAACCCTGAAAACTGTTCAGTGAGAATAACTGCCAATAAAAGTTTGATGACTGATTGGCAGGTGTTGGCTTGTTGGTTTCAAAGTGATTTAAATAAATTCAGGGACGTTCAGCCAAGGGAGCTAATAATCAATGTCCAGGTGGATAGCTTGACTGTTGTAGTAACTTAACAAGTACAAGGTGTTTTCAGAATGATTTCCATGCTGTTTGAAATCCCCATGGTTAGTATTTTTTGTCCATAGGCTTTTTGTTATAAAGATTTCTTTAAAAAAAAAATATTAAAAACAAAGCTACTTGCATGGGACAAAAAACATCAAAGGTTAGCAGAAACCATTGTCACTGAAACAACCTTTGACACTGTGCTAGCTCAGAAAGCAATGGTTTTAAGTAAAATTAACTGTTTAGTGCCTTATAGCACAGAGATAAACCGTTGGACTCCTCTTTCAATTTTTGGATTCATTTAAGCAAAAACCTGCTGTGTGTTAGCAATGTTAGTTAGATGTGTACTTCAGTGGAAATGCTTGGCTGAAAGAAAGCACTGTGCCTTTCTCTGTAGAACTATAGTAAAATCAGGATAATTTTTTTTGAAAAAGGAGATCTGATAATTAATTCTAATTTTAAGAGCTGCTCATATTTTGAATAAGGCATATGGTAGACTCGTCCTAAGTGGTTTGCAATCACTTTGACAAGAAACTAAATGAACATTGAGAGGCTTCCTCGGTGTTGTGCGTTCCACACACTCTTCATTAATTATCCCACTCCCCAAAGTGGTGCATGTGTTCCCTGAAACTTGAAATGAATGTTACAAAATAAGCATGTGCAGCACTCTATGTTCAGGATACTTTCTCAGAAATGGGTTCCAAAAGTGTTTTATATGATTTACTTTTAGAAAATAGCACATATAATTTCATTCTTAGAGAGCAAACATGTAACTATTTACTTAATCTATCATAGAATACTAGCGTTGGAAATGGGTTAGAAGTCATCCAGCCCACTGCTCATAGAAGGACCTCCCTGAATGAAGGTTCTCTAGTACTGTGTGAAAGCCTCCAGCTGCCCAGGCAATCTGTGTCACCCTGTAAAATTTCTCGTTCCAAATGTTGAACCAAAATCTGGTCCTACCAATTTGCATTCACTTCTTCTGGTCCTGCCGAGGGAAATCACAAAGAGGAACCCTGTTTTTCCTTTTGCCAGTCAAACCTTCAAGCATTGAAAATGACAAAATGTACTTTTTAGTCACATCAAGATAGGCTTGCCAAAGATTTTGTTTTTGTTTTTGAAAAGTTGTCAGGTGGCATGGTTCATTTCCATGTATAGGTAGCAATCAGAAGAATTGCTCTGGTGGAAACCTTGTGTTTCTCAGGCTTGGATGAGATTGGTTCTCATATGATGGACTGCATTCCCTTTCTCTCTTCATAAGAGGGAATCAGTCCCACAGAAGTCAACAAGAGTAACTCCTAAATCAATGTGTATAGGACTACATCTTGAAAACGCATATCTGAGTTTAGCGAGAGGAGGCTTTCATGTAAATGGTGAGACCTTGAAATGTGATGCTGTCAACTCATTCATTCATTGCATCTGTTTGCACAAACTTTTCTGCAAAGCAGAAGATTCCTCTTTTCTTTTCCTTTCCTTTTTCCCTTCTGAAAAGAACTGCCCTGCAAAATCACATCTAAGGAAATTGTTTGTGTTCTGTAATTGACCACTAGGGACTGAACTAAGCTCACTCTTTTACAAACAGAAAAATAAGTCTTTGGAGAACTGTAGAATCCTTTGATTTGCAGCTGACCATCATGTTCGAAAAGAAAATAGGTGACAAATAGACACTAAGCAACAAAACAGTATCTCTAAGACTTGCAATTTTCAGTGGCTCTCCAAATTTATAGAAAGTGAAGGAAAATTTTCCCTTGAGTTGCCTTAAAAATGTTTAGCAGGTGGATAAACATCACATATCTTTCTGCAGTGCTATTCCATAGAATAAAGCATGAGTCATTCCTATTGGACTCTCTGAGTACTTTATAACAGTTTCTGCATCGTCCAGGGGAGATAAAATTTGGATGCCCAGGGTCCAACTTAATATTTTACAGATGTGATAGCTGCAGGGATTAGGAGACTGGGATATTTCTGACTGTTTTCCTTGGTTTGGGGAATTAAATGGGGGGGGGGAGTTTCCTTTATTTCAAATTAAGTTAAATCTCATTTTAGCCATTTACTCTATGTTAGCAGGAATGACATCTTTCAGAAACTAAGAAGATACTGTAGGTAGTTTTGGAAGTCTGAAAAAGTTGTTTGGGTGTTGCAGGTGTCTCTGTAGCCTTCAGCTGTCAAATCTTGGTTTATTTAGTTCCTTTGTTTCATTGTTGCTGTCAATACAGCACATTGGGACAGTAATTTTAATAGCAAAGAATATGTAACTGAAAACATGAAATGCATTGAAGCATAGATTTATATTCATGAATGACTTTTTAAAGATGTCATTTCCAGTAATGTGCTATTTGAAAACACATTGCAGCGGATGAGTAAATTAGAAACATTGCTGCTTCTGTGGCTGTGATCCAAGACATCAATTGATATATATCACACACATATGCAGCATTGCACAGTACTTGCGTCTATCTGTGTTTTCGTGCTGTTGCTGTAATATATCACATTTATTAAAACTGTTTAGTATTAGAACATGTCATAAATATACATGCATACAAACACAAAATACAATCTTTACACTTTGGAAAGGGGACTGAAACTAACACATGCTTAACTGGCAAGCTGATATTGTAAAGGTCTTAGTTTAGCTAATCTAGAAGAAATCTATCCCAATATTTTTTTTTAAAAAAGTTCCAATGTTGGAAAAAGAAATATTTGAAAACTCTTCTTACACTGAACTGTCAGTTCAATTCAAACTAAAAATTTCCTTGTTTGACTGTAAGCTAGGGTATCAAACTCATGGCCTGTGGGCCGGATACCTCATGTGCTGGCCATCCCTACCCTCATTTTAGCGAAGGGGAAAAAGTCATGATAGATCACATGAAAATGACAATGTGACGATGCGAGTTTGACACCCCTGCTGTAAGCATTTATATTTGCATATCCAATTATTAATGTTGATATGATTGACTGGAAGATAATTCAGTTTAGTAACAATTGACTGCCTTTTGCCAAAACTACTAGAAGATTCTTGGTAAACATATTTACAGTTTTTCTTCAAAGTATTTATTTTAACAAGGATAACTTCCTTCACTATTTAACCCTGGGTTTCATATCTGTCGGGTTTGTTCTAACAGCATTAAACAGACCACATACTGTTTGGTTTTTTATTCCTTGCAATAACTGGCTGTTGTGCAGTATTGAAATGCTTAGGTTGTAATTTCAGTATTTAAACTTTGTCAGAAAGAACTGTCTGAAATTTTTTGAGCTTGGCAATATTTCAGCATTTTTTTCCCATGCTGAACTAACCCAAATGTATGGTACCAATAGAACCACAAATAGCTTCACAACTGTGCAGATGGCATCCATTTATCCATTTCCTATATTGGTGTCTTCCAGATGTGACAAATTTCAATTCCCATATGTCCTCTGCTGGATGGGAATTGTAGGAGTCAAAGTCCAACATATTTGGAAAGATCTAATTTGGGAGATGGTGCTTTAGATAGTGCATATAAAACCTAGATATTGATTGACTTGTACCAAAATGAGAAATTGATAGTTTAAAATAAGGAAACAAGGAATATAATAATCATAATTCTCTAGGATGCATAATTTCCTATGGAAGTATTGAACTTCTTTCATATCTCCAGATTAATGTCTGTGTTGATTATAGTGAATGTGAGATGTAATCCAAAGCATCTGGAGGGCAACAGGTTGTCTACCTCCCATCTGCATAAACCAGCATTGGCTCTTCAGAGTTTCAGGCAGGAGTACTTCCCAGTGCTATATGAATATGTTATGTATTACCATTATTGTACTCTGACCTTGGTTAATTTTTCTCCCCTCATTTTAAATTGGTGACATCCTTGTGCAAAAGTAAAAAGAAATATTTCTTGATTATCTGGACATTAAAAACATATACACATAGTATCATATTCACTTGTGATTCTGCCCTTGCATTGATTTTTTTTACTGAATTTGTTAAAGATATTTAATAAGGAAGATGGTAGGTCAGTGCTGTTATGATTGTGGAGGAAAACACACTCCCACATGAGTAATAGAATATAAATGACCTTACCTAGTCAGTTAAAGGTATAGTGGTCCCATATATACTTAGCTTTAGATTACTTTTGTTTTCACATTTTAAGGCTATGTGAAACTCATCATAGAGTTATAGCTCATTATAGCACATTATAGCTCATTATATTGTGTGAACACAAAATTGGATTGAGACTTTTAAGACATTTAGTCATGTTATACAAAGTTACAGTGCTTTGTGACATATATTGTGTGAATAAAAAATTGGATTAGACTTACAACATGCTTTGTGCAACATGAATCCTCTTATTTCCTGTAATACCACTCTTCCCTTAGAACATCAGTATAGACATTTGAAGGAAATCTTAATTTTTCTTACGTGTGGATAGCTTTTTTTCACTACACCTGACTATTTATCTTGCCTGTCTGTCTGTTCCTTTCATATGCCACTTTCAACTAAATAATTCAGGTTTCTCTACAATGAATTGCCTATTTTATCCTTTAAGAAATAGTGGCCCTCTTCCCACAACACATTCATGGGTGAGTATGTGGTAGAAATTTCAAAAATTGATCACTGACCCAATTAGTTAAAGGAGTTAGACTTATCTTAAAACTGGCCCAGTCTTGGAAAAACTAATCACCTCATAATTCCAACAATTATTTCATTTGCTTGCCAGTCTTCCAGGACAAAAAGCGGGAGAGAAAGAGTGGCAGCAAACTTCTCTAATGCAGGAAAGAGGTTAAGGTTTGGTGACATGGAACACCCTTTCCACTGACCTACTGTAGTGGCTATTTTAGTCTGACTGGCCAATGGGGAAGAGGACTATAATGGTCCCAAGTATTCCCAGGATAGTCCTGGTATTCTAAGGTGCCAACATAGTTCATAGAATGGTAAAGTGAAGCAAATAACAAAACATATTCATAATGCACATTGCAAAAGCAAATGTTTTGGTTTTGATCATGGGTCATGACTTTGTGCCCTTCATTTTGTCATGTTGATGCTTATCCTTATGGATACTAGACATTTCCCAGAATAAACTCTTCCTATTTTTTTTAAGGCACTGGAGAACAATCTTCTCTAATAATAAATATTTCCAGGCTTCATTTAATTTCTAATGATGCAGAGCATATTGTGAATCAGCCTCTTCACCTCTCACCCTATGAACTCCTTCCTACCTTTCCTTCACTCTTCCTTTATTTTTTGGCCCATGGTGGCCCAACCACCATTTTTTGGCCCAACCATGCATGGCCCACTGCCATGACATGGGCTTCTTAAATGTTTAAAGAAAAGAAGAATTTGCTGCTATGAAGAGAAAGAAGTTAAAGTGGAAAGTTATTGTATGCTGTGTTTAGAAGGCAATTCTAGGAATCTCTAAGGATTGTATTCCAAATCAAGAAAGTATGAAATTTAGCAATATCATTAATCTAATGATAATTTGTGGACAATAATTAGGAACACAGCTAAAAGAACCGAACAAAAGTTGAATGAGTTGATATTTCATATAATAGATATACAATGGAGCTAACATTCCCATATGCAAAATTACTAACTACAGAAATTTTCAGTAAACATCCCAGCCTAATTCATCTGTTTTCCTTAATTCTCTGTCAATGTGGCTTGATTATCTGAGCCCCAGCTAGATATGAAGTGAGCATTATAATCTTTACATTCTTCTCTAATCCTGACCTAACAAATCTTCTACAGAAATATCACTACTTTAAGATTTTGAGAGCTTTTTCCACCATGTTGTGTCTGTTACATCTCTGGTGGAATTAGCCTTTCTTCAGTATGACTGCTTTATCACCTGATTTTTCTTCACATGCAACACTACCAGAATAAGCATTTGCCATCCTTCTCTAGAATCAGAATGATTGCTGTGTTCTGATACAAGGTATCCTGTACATCAAAAATTGTTTCCCAAGTAATAAGAAGGTAAGTAATAGGTTATTTTGAAATAACCTATGATAGGTATTTCTTTCCTAAAGTAATAAGATCATTAAGACATCATTTACAAGGTTATTTTGTCTGGTGGGGCAATAGACACTTTTTTGTATTTTTAAAAATAATGTCATTTGTCCCAAACATCAAAGTAGAACAGCTGATACACTTTCAAATATAATAAGTAATATCACCCTTAAACATACATACACACACACATATTCACTCACACTTTATGCCATGTTATTTGTATCTGTTGCATTGCTGAGAAGAGCCTCTATGTTACACACTGTGATACAATATCATAAAGAAGCCATTGAGCGCCAGCCCAGATCTACCTCTGATTGAAAATTTGAAAGATTGTGTAAGTGAGAGAACTTTGATATTTTAATTCTGATTTTACACAAGGTTTTATATACTGATATTATCCTGTACACCATCCAGAATCTTTCCCCGAGGGAGATTTGTGGTCTAGAAACATGAAATATAAACAAACAAACAAATTGGGAAATTGGAATCTAGTTTAAGGTTTCACAACTACAACAAAAAGGAAGAATTACTTGTTTCGTTAATTACATTTATGTAGTGCCCATCTCATCCTGGTGACTCTGTACAGTTAACAGTTAGTAACACAACCAAGTGGAAATAAAATACATCTAGCCAGGAGTAAAAAGCAATCAAACCACAATTAATATAATCATCCCTCAAGCTGAACCTGACAATCTGACCTCCAAATCTGGGAACATAGCCATGTCTTCAACCATGTTGGGGAAGACCAACAGGATTGTAGCCAGTCTCACCTTCTGGGGGGATGATTTTTCCATTGGTAAGTGCTATAAGGGAAAAGACACTCTTCCTGACTCCCATCGGATGACCTTTTTGAATTGACAGGACCTGTGACATGCTTTTTCTGTGGAGTCCAATGGGTTGGAAGAGAAAGTCTGCAAATAACCCAGCTTTATTTCATAATGGACTTTATAGGTGACCACTAGCAACTTTAATTGCATTTGGAAGCATATTGGTAGCCCATGCATCTCACAAAGCAGAAGCATAATATGTGCACAATAAATGTGCTCATAACTGCCCACACTACTTCATTTTTAAACAGTTGTAACTTGCTAATTCTCTTTAAAGCCAGCTCCATATTGGGTACATTGTATAGTACACTCAGGAGGTAACTAAAGTATGAGTGACTGTCAGCAGAACTTCCAAAGAGCTGCTATCTGTTGCTCAAATAGGAGCCATGAATCCAGGAGAGCCCAAACTGAGCACAAGTTCTGTTTGGAGTTGCACTACTATATCCTGAACAAAAGTGAAGAGTCAGGGACTGAAACCTAGATCTACTAGGATTGAGCTGAAGCAGGGGCTCCTCAATCAAATCCTCCAGACACAAAGGACAGGAACTTTGGCAGGGAAATTGCTATGCAGTAAGGAGGCTGATACACAATAGCAATGGCTCCTATTGATTCCTTCAGCCATCTAGCATTTATTTATCTATGGTGTAGTGTCTCTAAGATAACCATAGCTATTCCCACACTGCTGCCTGGGAACTTTTGCTGCCACACCAAAAACCCTCTTTGAAATAGGTAACACTATAATGTCTTTGAAAGTACCTAAGGTTGGTAGTTAGGTTGTTGGTTTGAGCTCTGAGCTTGGCAATTTGGTTACAAATGTTTCATCCTCATTTGAGGACACATCGTCAGTGGGTTTTAAATTCAATTCACAATGCACTAATGATGTCTCCTCAAATGGTGACAAACATTTGCAACTGAATTGCCAAGCTCGGAATTCAAACCAACAGCCTAATGGGTAACACTTTTTTGGCACCCAAGGAAGTTTCAATGAAACACACTAGGTCAGCCTTCTCATCCATGATAAGTGAATGGTTGAGGAGTTTCTATAGACTGACCTGGCATTCACATCAGCAGCCAAAAACTAAGGCCAGCGGAGGGTTACTGAGTGAGAAATAGGATTGGGTACAGAAAATAAATAGTAACAAGTAGCTAATTAGATGCTATCAGGCTGAGAATCCAAGAGCAAATCCAAACGTGATCCAAGATAAAATCCTCATTTGATATGACCCACACCTGACCTATTACAAGTTCATCACAAGACCTTCACCTGACATGTTCCTCACCTGAAATGACCTTCCCATCATGAGCCACTGACCACACAAAGCCCTATAAGCAAAACACCAACACTGACATTCCCTATATTCTGCTTAAGACGTTAACTAGCCTGGTAATGAAACATTTGGAAACAAACCCACAAGCTCGGAGAATGAACCTCCACCCTCACCCTACACCGAACTACAGATATTCACTATTATTGCAAACCAAGGTGCCCAAATGTGTGTGCTTGGAGAAAAAAAAAGCAATAGAAAAACAGTGAGATTATTTATTTATTTATTCAATTTATATCATCTTCCATCTCACAAAACAAGTGACTTAGGCAGCATCCAGGAACAACCATAGATAGACATCAGGCAGAGTGATAGATATTAAATTCTAACTGTCCAACTACATTCTCCTGATCAAATGTGGTCATTAGGTCATAACTGTTAAAAGAGTTGGGGTCATTCATTTTGACCCTCCAGCACTGATCAATTCTTTAGATTTTATTGACTTAGTTGTAGGAATAAAGGCATATATCAATTTTGGTTACTTTCATACTCTGATCATAAACTTTTGATTTAGTTTTCTTCATGTCAGTTTCAGTGCTTTGCTTGTTTGTTTCAAGGCAAAATTGGACACAAAAAGATCACTGGCAGTGCTATGCATAGTTATGCTTTATTCTCTGGGTCAGTTTGCATCGCATATTTTTCTTTTGCAAGCAGGGCTTTCTAAAAAAGTATTTTTAGAAAATTTTGATGTGTTATTTTTATGTCTCCCTCCCTGCCCCATTCTCTCTCTGCACAAATCCTTCTTGCATGCTACAAGTGTCCATGTGAATGTTAACTGGAGCATGCAAAATTTTTAAAAAGTTAAATATGAGTGTTAAGCCTGAGTTCCCCAACCAGGGTTAGGTAGGCAAGCTAAACAGAATGTGCAGCGTTAGTCAGATAGGCACACAGATAAATGAGTGAGCTAAGCTTGTATGTTTATTAACATACAGTAAAAATAACAGATACGCTTGTGCTATCAAGAATATATTTTATTCCAGTATAAGTTTATAGCATAGTCAAAAACAGTCCAATATTCATTTACCATGTAGTCAGTCCATTCAGGGATATTCAGTTAGCAAAGTCCATGTAGAATATCCTATTGTCAGTTCCCATAAATCAGTCCGTTATTGTCTCTCCCGTTCGAGCAATGCAGTCTTGCTTCCAAGCAGTAATCATGGATCATCAAAGCCAGAGAGAGAGAGCAAGCCGTAGCCTTGCTACTTTTATATGGTTTTCATAACCACACCCACAATTGCTATTTTACATTTAAAGCTGCATACACTAACTATGATTCATAGTTGATTTCACCTAAACCAGTTAGGGTGAACAATGTTATCCCTAACAATGAGGATATGCAGAATTATGGCTTTTCTTCTCATTTCTATTCTGTTTTCATTAGTGTACAGGAATATTTTACCCTACTGAAATTATTGACCTACTTTATCTATCACTGGATTTTTTGATTTAAACTATCACACCTAATTTTCTAACAAAGTCCTCCAATGCCAGTGATTGGTACTTAGTTTGAATTGAAGATGTTATGATTGGAACTGGCTGTTTCTGTACAGAAAGCATAAACTGTTTCACTGAGCTTTAAAAACAAGCAAAGCAAAGCATTATTGCCTTCTGGCTTAGAAAAAAGTTTCCCCATGGTGCAACTGTCATTATGATGGGATAAGGAATTAGGTTTTCCCCTAATGCCTTGGGATACTTAGCCAAGAAGAAAGTCAGGCTTTCGATGATTGCAATTATAAAATAAGCATTTTTCCCCACCCCAAATCAATGCAGTTGGTCTTCCAAAATGAAATAGCTGGCAGCTTTTAACATTAAATATTTTTTTCTTCCATTCATGTGGTTGAAAGTTGTTAAAGGCTTTATTTCTTCAAATACCAGGAATCCACAAAATGCCTGCAACGAGTCTTGGGGCACCCAATATGGAAATTATTGGTAAAGACCAACAGTTTTGGCAGCAATTGAAACATGGATGTATATATAAGTGGTTATAAGAAAAGGCTTTTTCACAAACAAAAAGCAAATCTCAAATCCTTTTAAATCCATGGTATTCTTTAGTCTTTCCAAATGTTTGCTAGGATTTGAAGAAGATCTATATCATAACGGACCATCCACTTTTTCCATCGTTGGTGCTTTGTGAGTATGTCTTTCTAGTGACCCCTTACTGGTCTCAGAGACCTCTTTTGAATACCTCTATTAATATAGGATACTATATATTTAAATCATTATGAACAAAAATCTGCTTGAGTCCATGGTTTTAGATCCATACAGATCAGATTGAACAATATTTTAATCTAAGAAAATCTGCAGTTTATTTAGAATATGTCATCACTGTAAACACAGCAAGACGCCAAACAACAAAGAGTAGCTGGCTGGCATGGGTTTGTTTTTTCAGCAGTTGGATAAAAATGGGTAAATGTATCATTTGGTTTTTGTTTAGAAACCAGCTGCAGTTGTATATGCATTTAGATTCTTGAAAATCCCACTGGAAGTAAGAGCATTGGAACACCCAATTTTTGGCTTCTTCTGGATCCAATGCTTGTAGCATACATGGAATTCTGTACAGCCAACTATTTTTTGTTCTCCACAACAAATGTACTTCTTGAAAAATTTCCATATTGTCTTTCCAATCTTAAAGAAATAGGGCAGTCTGCCTCATTCAGAGGTCCATGGGGGACAGATCAAGTTATGGATTGTAATCTATAACAACAGTATATGTGTGTTACAAAAAAAATTGTGACCAAGAGAATCCCAATTTGCTCCAGATTCTCCCTGAGTTTAGTTGTTTTATTGCAGACATGTCATTACTCAGCATGGATGATGTCCTCTGTTTAATAAAATGTCTGCAAGACAGTAACCAAGCTTTGAAAGAAGTAGTGGGATTCAAATTTGTTTACTACTGAGTCTGTGGGTGTGGCTTGATGGGCATGGGAGGGAAGATACTGTAAAATCTCTATTCCCTCCCACCCCACCAACCTGCTTTCCAGCTCCGTTCTCCTGTGCAGGGCAACAAAAGAAGACCCAGCCAATCAGCTGGGACTCCAGAGGCAAAGAATAGATGGGGGAGGGGCCAGTCAGAGGTGGTATTTGCCAGTTCTCCGAACTACTCAAAGTTTCTACGACTGGTTCTCCAGAACTGGTCAGAACCTGCTGAATACCACCTCTGTTTGAAAGTATTAAGGTTTTTTTTTTTGTATTGAAACCTGTTGTAATTTTGCAGGCTGTAAAATCAGAATTTTGCATTTCAATTTCCAATTGAAATAAAATATGTTAACCTATAAACTGTGAAAGTACAAAATAAGGGTGTTTTTTTTTCTTCTGAAGAACATGTTCAAATATGAAGATACTGGGAAAGTGACCCTTTGAAATAGATTATATTCAGAATTAGAAAAGATTGGGTAAATCAAAAATAAGTGACAAACTGATACACAACTAAACTGAATCATATTTCAATCTGAGTCTCAAAAATGGAAAGATAAAATATTTTAAATTGTAGCTTCTAAGAGAAGTACAAAATTAATAATTCAATTTAAAAAGTATACTTTTCCCTACATTTTCCCGTGATTTACATTTCCTCTTTGCTTTTCCTTCCTTTGTGTTTTTCATCTTAGAAATGACATATAAATTTCTCAAAACTTCAAGAGTTATACAGGAGTGGCTTTAAGGAGATATATTAAGAAAATTAAATAAACTATAGCGAGCAATGTATGTTCTTAAGGATGTTTAAATTATTACATATTGAGATCTTGCTAAGACTTCCATATCATATAAGGTATAATCATCATTGAGAAGCCATTTCTCGCTAAAACTTGGTTATTAAAACAACCACCAAGCAGGGCTGCCTTTTGTTTTGAAATTTTAAGAAGCTTATAAACATCTGTCCTTTGAAATATTTGATCTTTCTGAAAAATATTTTGTATGGCTGTAAAAGTTCAAGGGATGTCTGCTCAAGCTATATTTAAAACTATATATATATATATATGTAGAATATAAACATTTTATATTCTAAATAACTTTTCAGATATCATCCTTCCAATCCACAGAGAAAGAATTGCCCCTTTCAGTTGCCTTAAAATGTATATTCAAAATTTGTTAGCCAATAGGAGAGAATTATCTTTTTAAAGATACACTCTAGTATTATATAGACAGCCTTGCTCAGGTCAAATCTGAGAAGCAGCTGTTTGAAATATCAATTCTTACCATGTCGGTAAAAAATTAGAGTGATCTTTTCAAGAGCAGATTTTAAGGGATGCAATATTTTAGAGGCCATAAACTTTGCCTTAAAACAAACAAAAACAGTTTTTGATTTAATCTTGATTAGGATTATGGGTGGGTAAAGGAAAGCCCCTACTGCTAAAACATAGCTTCCATCCTATTAAAAGCCGATACTTTACACACAGATATTTTAGAACAAAGAACAAGTCTAGTTTTAGCAATCATACCTTCTTGCTAATTTTGTGGTCTGTTTGGCTGCTATTATCTAGATTTTGAAGTAGTGGCCATGAACATCATAAACATATAGTATTACTTTTGTTGAAGTTGTTGAAAAAACATTTTTGCTTCTAACTTTAATTGCATCCTTTATATAACACATAACTATATAATAATAATAGTAACAACAACCTACATTGTTCATCATTAATAATATTATGAACAGCTCCTGTATATTTGGTTATAGCTATGAAAAAAATACATGCAGCTATAGTTCTTCATTTGGAGAAATAAATAATTATATTTACTGAAGCTGTTTGAATGTATTGATGTTCTTCCTAAACAGACAGAATTCAGTTTTTGATTTGTAGATAGGGATTAATATGCTGCCTAAGCTTGGAGGCTTGGTGCGTGGGGGGAGTTTAGGGGAAACGGATCATGCAAACAGTGGACTGGTGTGCATGCACATGCAAACTTTGCTCAACTTGAGCAAACTGAGCTGTGCACACATGTGCATACATGCCGGCTTGCAACTTGGGGGACCCTGGCCTAAATGAAAACTTGGTGGAAAGGAATTTCTACTGGGAGATGTTATCCTTTTAAAACTAACATAAGTGGTGGCCATTACGACATTCATAACTCTACATAGCTGTTTACAATAGTCAAAGAACTTAGCATTGCAATTTTTGAACCTGTATGGCAACTAAAAAGATAAAGGCAAAGAAAATACATTGAAGATTTCCCTGATATACTGTAAGTAGAAAGTCAATTACTTGACACCAGTTATCAATAATTATTACCTTCACATGTCATAGAACTTTTGTGGGTAGATTTACAGCGTTTCTGCATTATTTCATGAAAATTGATTGTGAAAAGCTGAAATGTTTTTCCTCCCCCCAATTCTCACATAGAGTGCAATAAGAAAGATTCTGTCCAAAATATACAAATTGTTAACATATGACCCACCAGAGTCTGGACTCCCAAGATCTATCAGTTCCAGACAGCATTGTCACTGGTAAAGAAGGATAGGGCTGTAGACCAAAATTCTCAGAGAGGTCACAGCTCCCTTCCCCTAAACAAAATTACATGAATTTAAGCAAAACCTCCTAACATTCTTGATCCCCTAAGCAATACATTAATTTGATAGAATATTGAAAACTACTTGTAAACTGACCCTATTTTATTCACAGTTAATTATAGGCTGGATTTTCTCAGCTTTGGAAATGCCTGGGTGGTTTTAAGTCTTGTCGTATAACTCACTCCTGCTTTGGGAAGATCTCAGCAAATCTAACACAATTCTTATTTTTGAAATCTTTGGTGTGTGTGTGTGTGTGTGTGTGTTAGTGTGTGCAAGCATTCATACTTTGGTATGTAATGAACAGTGCACAATAAATCAAAATAACTTTATCTGTTTTGTATGAAGCTTCATTGACTTTAATTAGATTATTCCACCTCATAAAGCATGTTTCTTTTCCTAAACTTTGGGATTTAGATAAGGGGGACACGACAAGAATTTAACTTGAACTAGTTCTGTCCAGTTAAAAATCCATTCACCTCATTATCCCTTGGGTACCTCAAGATTTTATTACAATGTGTTAGAGCCAGATCTAAAGATATTTAGAATTCGCCACAGAAGAGAAATACCTTTAGACCATTTGTTTAACTCCTGACTTATACACAAACTAGAAAGATATTTTAGAATTTTGCAAGACAGTTATCTTAACATCAAATGAAAATTTATATATTAAGGAAAAGCATTCATGTAACATAAATAACATTAGGAAAAGAATGCATGCCAAAAATGCAAACCAAGAAAAGTTTATAGAAAAATGCATGAAAATATATTTGGCAATATTCCTGTAAAATTGTTTTGTAGAACCATTTTTAGGTTGCATTTGCCATTAGGTATGGAAACTATTTAAGATGAACTCATGATCAGGAAACTAAGAAACTGAATGACAAACATTATCAAATTTTCTTATCAATGATTAGAATAAATTCAATAAAAATTAAAGGGATGTAAACTAATTGTGATATTTTGTCTTCTTGATTCTAGTGAATCTATTTTAAAATGTTACAAAGTCTGGATATTGTTTACTAACATGAACTGAAAGAAGCAAATCCTTGACTAAGTTTCTTTGCTTCAGTGAAGAATCAAATGAAGCATCATATCAAAGTTGCTTTTAAAGTAATGTGGCCCATTCAGTTCTAAAGTGCACCCCCATGAAAATTTCTTCCAGTTTTCTTTCAAGTGCTGAAAGAATATCAGAAAAAGCTAGGAGACACCACAGATCAGCCCATTGAGATGGATGCCCCTTAATATTTTGCTTATTACTTCACCTACTTGTAAACATTAGCACCTCCTCAATCTGGGACAATTGAGTCTCAGCTGAGGTTGTGCTGCAAAACCGTATAGGTGAGTAAAATAATAGAAGAGAAGGTATCAATAGGATGAACTCCAGAAATCATGAAAGCCAAGTCTCATTTATTTCCTTAAGCAAAGTCAGTGATGGTGACCATCATTTAAGTGATGGTAGGAGTAATATTTCCAAATAATCACAGATTAACAGGTTGCCTGCCCTTGTATTTAGTTCAAGCAATCAGCACCTTGGTCAGCGCAATATGGATCTGCCAGGAAGATTTGGTGAGTCAGCAGGATGTGGGTTAAGGAACCCATCACTGGAACACTCATCCTTCACTAGTCTACTATTTCAGTTTTCTGTTTTTATGCTGTTCAGCTTCATCTTCTGTTTTGTTTTCTATTTTCTGCTAACTGCTTTCATGATGTTTGTTATCACTCGTATTTAATTTTTCCTGCTCCCTTCTATGCCTACACAAATCTTTTCAAAGGATGTTCTCCAAGAACTTATTAAGAATACAGTAAAAATCATGCTGGAACAATGCAATGATAATTTTAGTCTAGTTTTGTATTTCCAGCAGCGATAATCTACATTCCTTCAAAAACTCCAAAAGGCAAGAAGAAGGCTTAGTGATAGAAGAGTGGTGTTGTTCCTCCATCTGACATTTATTGATGTAGGATCTCTGAGCCATTGTACCCATGAAGAAAATAGCTTGGAAATGCCATCTTCATGAATAGATATTATTCTTTATTCTTATTAGGAACGTTTTTTTAATGATGAAAGAATAAAATTGGGTATGATCCTACTTTATATAAAATACCCAGCTGCCATGGGTTCTAAAATAAAAATTGGTGATTTGTTTTTAAATTGATTTCAGTTACTTGCTGCAAACATATCTGACATTTTATCTGGGAGCTCATGGACCTTTACATGAGCAAACCCTCTACTTTTAGTTCACAATAACAACCTTGTGAACCAGAATGGTTAAAAGAATGACTTGTTCAGACGTGCTCAATGATCACCATAGTCAAATGAAGGACTAAAACTTAGATCTTCTCAATCCAAGTCCAACATATTGGTTATTTGTATTAGACTCTTGGTTTTCCCCATGAACATAAGTGAAGAGAACATAAATCCTAATTTGAGTATTTTTTTTGTTCACAAAAAGATAAGCATGGTTTAGTTTAACATTTTAACTGTAACTATTGTGCTATTATTGTTAATAAATTGGTCATTCAATTCAAAGATATCCCCACTTCATAGACATGTTACATCATTTACTGCTATTAATTGGTCCAGTAGGGAATTGATGTTTCCATTCATTGAAAAGCAAATATATATTATAATATAATGGGGTGGGATGCAAGTTATCAAGTTGGGGTGGGAATTGTGGGAGCAGAATAAAATCCCAACAGTAAACTGAGCCAGTGGAATTGGCTTGCAAAAATTAATGGTTGAATTCATATCACATGCAAGAGAATCCTCTAGGTATAGAAAGCCTACTTAAAGTTAGAAAGCTGTGATGCATGAAACTCCAGAGCATATGTAACTTAGCTTCAGTAACTATATTTCAGGTTGGACATCATTTTTATGAAAGAGAAAAAATAAATAGTGTTAAAAATAGGCTATGCTACTTATAACTCTATTACTTGAGAGTCTTTAATTGTCCAACACCAGGAACCACAGTCTTCCTGTGGTTGATCAGGTGCTTCTAGTTGTATTTTGAGAAGACCAGCTGTAGATATATGTTTTTTAAAAAGGAACTTTGCAATCTTTCCATTCATTAAATTCCCTTTGGAGGAATACTTCCCTCTAGAACTGATTGGAATTAACTTTTTAATAGCCATATTAGACAGATTTTAAAAGACAGCAGAAGAATTAATATGTTTTGTCACTTAAAATGCCATCTCAGAATCAATGGATGAAGAAAAAAAAACTTTCCTGTGAATTAGTATCTAAAAAATAGAAGATTAAAAGTATGTTTACATTGTTCATTGTAGTCATATTAATGGTCCTAAAATACAAAACCACTTCATCTGTACCATATTCCTAATGAATGCTACTTCTAAACATATATATGTATGTGTCTAGAGCATATATCAGCAATTTGTGGTCTATGAGCCACGTTCCTATGTCCACATTCTTCGGTGCAGGATAGATCATTCTTTGTCAATTATATACTAGTTTTAGCAAGAAAATTTATTGTACCCGGACTATGCAGGCAGGAGAAGTTTTATGTATGATCATGTAATCATCTTCCTTGGATAGAGTCATGTGAAATAAGAATGAAGCAACTTCCAATCACAGGTTTTGCACATTATGTGCTTGTGTGTTTCTGTATGTGAGAATAAGACTTTGAGAACAAATGTATGCATGTTCTGAACGTATGTACAGTATGCTCAGATATACTGCTTCTCTCATTAGAAGCATATACAGGAAGGCATTTTTCTAGGTGCTCACTTGTCTTCTATATTTATTAAAATGTTCTAGAATAATTTATGCTCATTCTAGATTTTGTCTTGCAGCAAACTTCTGAAGAACCGTGGTCCTTAGGAATGTTGTGAGGATTTTTAAGTTGATTTTCATGGGACATCTTATGTTCTGGTAACTTGGTAATGCTTGCTATTGAATGGAAATGCTGACCACTGGATGGAAATATGGTTAGGCAAGGATTCTGCTAGTGGTGGTGGTGGGGTGTGTGTGTATGCATGTATATTTGTGGCTTTGATTGGCTGGCAACACTGTGTTCCTGTGTTGGAGGCTTTCAGTGCAGCTTGGCTTCG
>BLBF01000002.1:24271534-24322996 GCA_015471245.1 Laticauda colubrina
ATAGATATAGATATAGATATAGATATAGATATAGATATAGATAAATATAGATATCTAGATATCTAGATATCTAGGTAGGTAGGTAGGTAGGTAGGTAGGTAGGTAGATAGATAGATAGATAGATAGATAGATAGATAGATAGATAGAAGGATAGTATTTATATACCAGGTTCAGAACAGAAAGACAAGAAAGGAGAGAGAAGGAGGGAATAGAAAGGCAAGTTAGACAGAAGACAGGCAAAGATATAGTGGGTAGTCTCAATTCTTACAGCAATATCTAAGGTAATTCGTTATCAAGATTCCCAAATCCTAGATGTGTTTACAACAAATAAATTTGTCTAAAAACAGCTGGCTAGCTTCTAGTCAAGAAGCTTCTGCCCACCTAGCAGTTCAAAAGTATGCAAATGTAACTAGATTAATAGTGGGAAAACTTTGGTGGGAATGTAACAGTATCCTATGTGCTTTTGGTATATGGCCATGCTGGCCACATGCAGCCCATAGCTTCCACAGTACTATTTGGTGAAAGAAGGTAAGGTAAAAGTAAAGGTTGCCCTCACATATACATGCTAGTTGTTTCCAACTCTAGGGGGAGGTGCTCATCTCAAAGCCAAAGAGCCAGTGCTATCTGAAGACACCTCCATGGTCATGTAGCCGGCAGGACTAAATACCAAAGGTGCATGGAATGCTGTTACCTTCCCACCAAAGTGGTCCCTATTTTTCTACTTGCATTCTTACATGCTTTTGAACTGCTAGGTTGGCAGAAGCTGGGACAAGTAATGGAGCTCACTCCGTGAGGTGAGGCTAGGGATTCGAACCAGAAAACTGCTGACCTTTCTGATCGACAAGCTCAGCATCTTGGTCACTAAGCTACTGTGTCCCATAGCTATAGAAACATGAGAACAAATCAGAAATGTTAAGAGCATTTAGGCATTCTTACTGCACAACAATATAATAAGCTGCACAAGAAGAGGATAAGTAATTCCATATAATGTCTTCTTCTTCTTCCTAGCATATTCTCGCAAGTATAGGGTCTGCTCAATTCCCTCTAAAGTATATTACTGAAATTGAAAAATTGTATGGTCACAATGTGACCCAATTGTTCTACCTTTGAACAATGCTGGCTTTGTAGGCCAAGAAACAGACATGAGCACTATGCCTTAGAGTTGGACACAACTGACTGGGAAACCTTTATCTTTACCTTAGTGGTAAAGTTGAATTTGAACTAGAAATTTCTCAAATGTAGAAACCTAGAATCAAACTAGATGAGGCTTTAACTTTTAGTGGTACAAACACCCTATCTGTTTTGAGAGTTCTTTTAGCAACATCATTTTTCTTTGTTTATGATCCCTCCTGTGTATGTACAAAGTCAATTATTTTATTCCTGAATCTGTTACACAATTGTAGAAGAGTTTGTAATCTTTGTAGAAAGAGGCAGGTATTGGATAAAGAATTATAAATCAGTAGTATATCTGATTTAAGCATTTTATTGTAATAGACATGTTTATAGAAATTATCCTTCTATATGAATATTTTTGTTACTAAATAATCATCTTTCCCATATGGGAAAATATACTTTTAATGTTTTAACAATCTTTCTTTTAAAACAGCAATCTTTCAACACTTGCTCATTAAGAACTTAATTAAATTTAAAGGAGATTCATGCATTTTCTGTGGGAAAAATCCCTCCTCTAATTGCACTTTTATGATCTTTGTCCAAACATTGATTATAATTCAGTTTCACTTTTTCTTCATCAAGCACAGAAAACATTCCATAATTCAGATATATTGGACTTTAATATATGTAAATATGCATCCATGATTATATTTATTGATGCCAAATTATTAGCGTAGACACATTAACTGACAAAATGGCTTTTGGGACAGATCCAGCATTATTTTAAAAGTTTTTCATCTCCTTCAGCCAAGTTATCATGGTGCCTTTTGAGCAGAGCAGAAAAACTTTTATGGTCTTTGTCTAGGTTTTTGTCAGAAGAAGCTAAGAACATGTTCCATTAGCAAATGACCAGTTTTGTTATAAACACCACAAAGATGACTTGAAGTGTGGCTTTGGAAATGTTCAAAGTGAGACTTGCAGATCTCTTCATGCTCTTTGAATGTGTTTTCTTTTCTTTTTCTTTTTAAGTTAATCAATTAAGTTAAATAAGTTAGCACTAATTTACAAAATTATATTTGGATAATATCTTAGGGCCCTAACTGAAGTTAAGCCCATGTCACACTGCACCAACGGATGGAAAGAGAATGTAAAATGGAGAGAAACACTTGCCATCCATTGGTTAACGCGATGCACCCGTTCTGTACTCACTGCGTCCGTTTTCTTCCTCTCTATCCATCCAGCATCCGTCGACTGAGGTTCCATCCGCTCAAAAAGTTTTGAGCTGCTCAAAACTTTTTGAGCGGAAAATGTATCCAACGTGCCTGTTCTGCATCCACAACGCATATGGGGAACATCCGTTCTGCAACTGTCGTCATCCGTTACGCGTCCGCTACATCCGGTAGGCATCCGCTGCGCATCCGCGCAACTCAAATCCGCTCCAGCGGAAAGCGGACACAGGGAGAAAGTGAAACAGACGTGGAACGGATGCGCAGCATTAGTAGCACGGACGGAGAAAGGATGAAAGTGGATGCAGCTCGCATAGAAAGCATTTAAAATGGAAAAAACGTTCGCAGAGGGGACCTATCTGGGATATTAAGGATGTCTAGAGGATGCCTAAAGGATGCAAAAGGACACATAGTGGAAAACCTACATTGCCTATAAAAAGGGGGAGCAACTCACCTGGATCTCACTTTCAGTCCAGCAGCCCTGCTGTGCAGACCTCTGCAGCCTTCATCTGGCTCTTGCTCTTCTACAGCATCCATTGATGTCCACCATGGATTGTAACACACTCCTTTTGGTAGCCACCATCGTTCTGCAACTGTGTGAAGCCATCTACAGGCTCTTTCAACTGTTCTACGGGAAGAAAAGGAGACGGCCAAGAAGCGTCTGGGTCCAAAGATGGATCGGGAGAAGAGCAGAGTACGGACTGTACAACAAGCTGATGGTGGAGCTGAGGAACAAAGACCCTCGTGCATTCCAGAACTTCATGAGGATGCCTCCAGCCATGTTTGACGAAGTTGTGGAGTGGCTGACACCCAGTTTGACCAAGCAGAGCACCAACTTCCAGCCCAGCCTGGACCCTGCGCTCAAGGTGGCACTCACTCTGTGCCACCTGGCCTCAGGGACCACCTACAGGAGCATGCAGTACGGCTGGAGGGTGCCACACAACACCATCAGCATTGTGGTCAGAGAAGTGGTGCAGGCCATCATCGAAGAATACATGGAGGAGCTCCTCCAGTGCCCCTCCACTGAAGAAGGCTGGAAGAAAGTTGCAGAGCAGTGGTATCAGAGGTAGAACTTCCCCCACAACTTTGGAGCCATAGATGACAAGCACATGGCCTGCAAAGCTCCAGCCAAGTTGGGGTGCACTTATTTCAACTAAAAGGGCTTCTTCAGCATCATCCTCTTCGCCATGGTCGATGTTGACGACAAGTTCATGGACATCGATGCTGCTTCAGGCAACGGGTCAGCTTCAGATGCCCAGGTATACAACGCCAGTGACCTCAAGGAGGGGCTGGAATGCAACCTCATAATGGGCTTCCCAGATCCAGACCCCCTGCCCAACGACATGCAAGATGTGCCCTACTTCATCGTGGGGGATGACGCCTTCTCCCTCAGAACCTACCTCATGAAGCCCTACACTTCCAGATGCCTCACCCATGAAGAGAGGATCTTCAACTACAGGCTGTCCAGGGCAAGGCGGGTAGTGGAGAACGCCTTTGGCATCCTGGCCAACAGGTTCCAGGTACTTCTCACCACCCTGCAGCATCGCCCAGAGACCATGAGGAGGATCGTGGAAGCTTGCTGCATCCTGCACAATCTCATGCGCACCCACTACCCAGTGTTGCAGAAAAAGGCTCGTGGACCTCCAACAAGCCAATGGGGACATGGAGCCTGGGGAATGGAGGCAAGGGCAAAACCTGATAGATACTGAGGATGTGCAAGGCCCCAACAGAGCCTCACATGAAGAGAAGAAGCAGCGCAACCTCCTGAGACACGAGTGCAACTCCCCAGCTGGAGCAGTGGAGTGGCAAGACAGGATGATAGATGATTAATGGATGCTTCCTTCAGCCTGTCTCATCACACTGATGAGATTGGGCCATGTATGTTGGCCTACAATGAACAGGGCATTTAATAAAGAGTTCTGTTTATGTTCAAATGTGTGGATGAATGATTACATTATTATTGATAATGAAGGGCCATAGGTGTGGCACCTGGGAGGGTGGACCATACAGTCCCACTATGCTTGCATTGGAGGTTTATCTATCCTCGCTGGCGGATCTCACCCTCCAGGAAGGTGCACTTGGACATGATGTAGGTCTCTCTGTCCGTCAGCTTCACTGCGGTCTGGCCAGATTTCTTGAGGTGCAGCTTCCCGTACCAGGTGTGCATGTGCTTCCACCAGCCGAGGAGCACCTCCGAAGTGTAGCCCAGGCTCTCCGCCTTCTCTCTCCAAGCAGCCTGCTTCCTTTTGGTGTCCCTATAGAGCCTGTGTCACTTCTGCCATAGATACTCATTCTCCCTCAGCCACTCCAGCACCTCATCCTCATGTTCCTCTTCAATGTTGTATTGCCTCCTCTCCCGTTTTTGCGTATGCCTCTTCCTCCCTTTGGCAGGACCACATGGGCTGCTCCTCCACACCACCAGCAGCAGCAGCAGCAGCAAAATCAGGACCAGCAGGACCAGCAGAAGCAGCAGCACCAGCAGCACCAGCAGCACAAGCAGCACCAGCAGCACCAGCAGGACCAGGAGCACCAGCAGGACCAGGAGCACCAGCAGGACCAGCAGGACCAGCAGGACCAGGAGCAGTGCCAGCAGAGTAACCACCAGCAGAAGCCCCAGCACCAGGAGCAGCGCCAGCAGAGTACGCACCAGGAGCAGTGCCAGCAGAGTAAGCACCAGCAGAAGCACCACCGCCAGAAGCAGCATCAGCAGAGTAAGCACCAGCAGAAGCACCACCGCCAGAAGCAGCATCAGCAGAGTAAGTACCAGCAGAAGCACCACCGCCATCCACTTCATCCGCTCGTCGTCCGCTCTGCATCCACTCTTTCCGCTGCACGTCCACTTTGCTGCGGTCCCCCGGAAGCCTTGCAGATGTGCCATCCACTCTCATCCACTTCAATCTGCTAGGCTTCCGTGGAGTATCCGCTTTTAATCCACCCTACGTCCTCCCCCCGTCCATTCCTTTCCGTGTTGTCTGCTCTGGTTATGCAAATTTTTGCCCCTTTTGAGAGCGGATAAGAATGGATGGAACATTTTTCTCATCCACTGTGTCCTTTTTACAAACGTTTTGCATCCGTCGGCCCGTATGACAGGGCCTTTAGTTCAGTTAGTTACTAACTTCAGTTAGTTACTAACTGAAAAAAATGACAATTCTGGAAAGCTAAAACGACTTGTTTGCTTTCTGTGAAATCAGTATTTTTTTGACTTAATATGCCTATTTTAGCAGCTGTGATGTCCATTAGCCAGCAAGATGGCTAATGGAATGTCACAGTGCAAGTTTATTTTCTTTTGTAAATGTTGTGAGGTTGTACATAATTTCAAAGAATAGATCTTGTGACACTGTGACACTTCATCGCCTTCTTGATAATTTGGATCACTGCCAAAAATATTCTGACTTAGGAGATATTTTGTGAATAAACCAATCCCAGGTTTGTTTTATGAAAAGGCCCTTGACATTTTCCCAGAATTTCAGCAGCTCTTTAAAATTTCCTGATCCAGTGCAGAGCGACTGGAATTGTTTCCCATATTAAGTTTGCCTTCAGAAGTTGGGGGAGCTTCATCCCTGGACCAGTGGTGGGATTCAATTTTTTTTACTACCGGTTCTGTGGGCATGGCTTGGTGGTGTGGCAGGGGAAGGACACTGTAAAATCTCCAGTCAGAGGTGGTATTTGCCGGTTCTCCGAACTACTCAAAATTTCCTCTACCTGTTCCCCAGAACTGGTCAGAACCTGCTGAATACCATTTCTGCCCTGGATGCTTTCAAGAAGAGACTGGACTGCCATCTGTCAGAAATGGTGTAGGGGCTCCTGCTTGGGTGGGGCTTGGTCTATTTGACCTACAAGGTCCCTTCCAACTTTGTTCATCTGTTAAAGTCACCTGATAATAGTACAGGTAATTCTCGTCATACAATCATTCACCTAACAACTATTCAAAGTTACAATGAAACTGAAAAAGATGACTTATAGTCTTCTGATAAAAGTGCATCTGGTTTGTCAGCCCAAGTAGCAAGTTTGAATAGTATCCTATCTCCAAGGGCAAAGCATTTGTTTTATAATACTGGTAGTCTTCGAGCTACAACCACAACTGAATACAAATTTATGTTGCTGACTGAAACTTTTGTTAAATGAGTTTTCCCCATTTTTTTCTTGCCAGATTTGTTAAGTGAATCACTGGAGTTGTTAAGTTAGTAACTTGGTTTTTAAGTGAATCCAGCTTCCCCATTGACTTTGCTTGTCTGAAGGTCACAAAAGGGGATCACATGACCTTAGGACACTGCAACCGTCATAAATATGAACTAGTTGCCAAGTGTCTGAATTTTGTTCCTGCGACCATGGAGAAGCTGCAACATTCATAAGTGTGAAAAATGGTCATAAGTCATTTTTTTTCAATGCCGGTAAAACTTTGAATGGCCATGAAATGTATTGTTGTTAAGTCAAAGACAATCTGTATATCAGGTAGCTTGAACTAATAGATAAAAGAAATAGCAAATTGGGTGGAATCAGGTCATGGCTGATTAACATAGCCCTAATTCCAGACATTTCTACCCAATTTGCTTCCTGAGACAAGCATATAACAGAGTAACAAGTACATAAACAAAGGAGAGATTCCAACTTCCAATAATAAGAAACCTTTCTACCGCCTACAGCATTTCAGCACAGATTTTTTTTCTTTTTTTAAAAAACTGAGATAAAATATTTTCTGCCTTCTGCCAACTTCCATCACCCTTTGTTTCCCGTTTGTGATGACTGGCCGTCTCTGTGTTTCATCAATGAAAGATGCTTCACAGCACAGCACTTATTTTTCAGTGATAGTCTTCAGCGTGTTTTAATAGACTCTGGTTAAGTAAACATCCTCCCCCAAAGCAGCAAATGTACAGTCTGAAGTATAAATAGTGCTACTGTGCCAAGTTCCATAATTGCTTGCACATTTAGCACTTTACCCATGTCTTTGGTATGGCCCATCAAAACCAGATTCACATACTTGCTTTATATAATTGTCTTGAAACCAAAACTTCTCAAACAATGCCATACTGTTTACATATTTGGAATATTTCCCCCCAATTATATAAACCCAGCATGTTTTGAAGCTTACATCTCTGTGAATTAATGATCACACTTGCCCCAATATTAGCGATAAAACGTTAATCCAGCCTAGACTTCTATTAAAGTTATTTAAAGAGAGTTAATGAATGCAGAGACAGGGTGTCCTTTGAAATGCTTTATCTCAGAAATCCATCCACCTGGAATGAGTTTCCATTTCAGACATTATGTCAGCTGACTCATCCATTGGTCACTCCTCCATTCCTTTGTCAGCATCCCCACAATCTCTCATACTATTTTAGACTCTAAATTTTGCATATGTTTCCAACCTCAAAATACCAGAGAAACATGCTTTGGCTTTCATACCGAGTATGACCACAGAAGTGTGTTTTGTAGAAAAATGATTGTGTTAAATATAATTCACATTTTCAAAATAATGCAAAGATAGGATAGAATAACTAGTCCTATTTATTTCATAAGGTTGTTATGCCTATCTGCAAACACACAATCAACCACAAGATGGCAGGAAAGAGGTTCAGTAGATTATCTTCTTGCTGTCCTCTAGTGGTGACAGTAAGTTCTGCAATAAAGATGTAGTTGTTTTAGTATTTCATGCAAGTCATCTTGTTTTTATTCTTTGGCATCAAAAAAGGAAGAGATTCTTACATTAGTGGCATCTATTAAGAAGTACCAGGAGACAAAAGATATGTACCTCTAATAAGACTGAAAATATTATATTTTATAGAGAAGTATGAGATAATCTCTTCAGTTGATATCAGATAGCCAACACAGTAACTTGCTATTTCTCACCAGTAGTTGAAATTACATTCAGATAAGTTCCAGAAATAGTACAGCAAGTGGAAAGAGAAGATATTGCATTACAAATCCAATGGAATGTATAGATTCAACTTAATTTTAGACCACAAATTAATTTTAGACCTTGATCTCTAACCTATGGATCTGCCTCCAAATTGAAACATTTAGCCATAGGTCCCAACTGATTCCAGTCTGATACAGTTCGATCCTTTGTTTGAGTTAGGGTTTCTTTTTCCAGTCAACTATTTTCTGTGTTTTGTTATATTCGTGTATCCTTTACTTTCATTTTGTCCCTGTTTGGATTTGTAAATATTACTTAGCATAAATAATATGAACTATTGCTTGTGTTCTGATATCATATCATACCATATCTAGGCTATAAAAATGCATGTAGCAATCGCACTTATATACTGCTCCATAGTATTTTACAGCACCCTCTGAACGATTTACAATGTCAGCATATTGCCCCCAACAATTTGAGTCCTCATTTTGCCAACCTTGGAAAGTTGGAAGGCTGAGACAATTTTAAGCCCCATCAGTATTGAACTCTAGACTGTGGGTAGAGTTAGCTTGTAATGCTTCATTCTAATCACTGCATCACCAGGTTCTTGATCTCTCATGAAAGTAAAGAGTAAGAATTTTCTATATTTATTTGATGCCTGTCATGTTTTGAACTTTTGCAACTACATGTGTTCTTTTTTTAGTATTGTCCTCTAGTATTTTTTTTTCATCTAAGTAGTTTTCTCAGTGATTCTCACAACTTCTTCATTTCTTCTACTTTGCCCTCTTAAACCAATATTTTTTCTTAAATACAGCTATTTTAAAAACTGTTCAGGTTTCTACTGCTCAGAAATATATTTAGCAAGCAATCCATCATTAAATTCCAATCCTTAGTCCTTACAGCAAGCATGTTTATTTTTTAACTGAAAA
Source organism: Laticauda colubrina (assembly GCA_015471245.1). Taxonomy (NCBI): domain Eukaryota; kingdom Metazoa; phylum Chordata; class Lepidosauria; order Squamata; family Elapidae; genus Laticauda; species Laticauda colubrina. The sequence goes on from BLBF01000002.1 coordinate 24,280,657, forward strand.
AAACACTTTTTCCTGTAAATTCCTATTCCTTATTTCAATGCTATAGTCGTTGTCTATAATTCAAAGTATCGCCCGGGTACTTATATTGCAGTTTCTGCATTTATTTACCTAATACATCCAGTTGTTTATTTGATAGATATTCCAATTCTGGATATTTTTTCTTACTATAATCATGGCAATTTAGGTACTCGAAAAATACAAATAAACAGGAAAGAGAAGGTTTTGTAGGGAGCAAAATATAAATCTGTTTTCAAATCTTTTTGTGGGTTCATTGCACTTCAAACTTACCTGCAATCCACTACATATGTAAATAAATGAGTTATTTGTGTGTCCATATATCAAATCTATCTGAGACTTTCAGAATTTCATGGTGAACATGGGCTGAACATGCCACTGTGTGTTGTGATCTAACTCCATCAAAACAATTTTCCTCTTATGGGATCCTTCTTCCTGACTTCCATTCAGTCATCCATGGTGCTTTTCTGAAACTGGGTAGTTTTTACTTTTCTTTTCAGACGGAAATTTGGGGCTCAATAGGCCCAATAGCGTCATGTTGTGGCTACTTTACTGCTAGCTTTTATGAAAATGTCTCAAAGGACTTTTAGTAAAAGTTTACTCTTTGCTCAAAGAATGGTTCCTGGCCCTTAGGTTGGTTTTTGGTCATCTGAAGTGCTCTCCAAATCCACCTTAACAGAAATTTAACTATATTTTGCCTCTCTGGAACAATAAAAAAGACTAGCATTAGTTCTTTTCCCAAATTGGCTTTTTGTGGAAATCAATGCAGACAGGTTATGAGCATTTGAGATCAGGATGAAGTACAGAATGAGTCTAGACTAAAATTAATTAAGACACTGTAAAACATAATAGAATGAAAACTTCCTTTTTTGTGACTACTTTTTTCCAATGCTTGTTTGGAAAGATGCCCTATATGGAAGTCATTAAAATGTTACAAGTGGAATAAGTCCCTCTGCCAAAGAAAAGAGAGAGAGAGAGGGAGGGAGGGAGGGAGGGAGGGAGGGAGGGAGGGAGGGAGAGAAAGAGAGAGAGACATATTTGAAAACTATTATGATTCTAATGCTGACCAACATTATTTCTCAGTGCAATGCTTCATTGTTGCAATGATACCTTAACTATATACTGTACTTACTGCATATATATGCATGCAGATAAGGTATTATAATCTCAGTTACTCATGCATAAAAATGTCAACATGGAGTCTTGCCAAAGGGAATTTATGATGTGATTAATGACATGTATTTTCTTCAGTGACAAATATTTTTTTCTTATTACATACAAGTGGGCAATAAGAAAAAAAGGAGATGCTGGACTTGCTGAACAAGATCCTTGAATGACTCAATATTTTGACTGTGTGAGTTGAAGGACCTCCCTGCCTTACGGGGTTATTATTTCACTTATGGGGTAGATTAGAATAGAACAGAACAGAATAGAGCTGGAAAAGACCTTGCCCAGCCTCCTGCTCCAGCAAAAAAACTTATACCATCTCAGACAAGATCAGTCTCTTCTTAAAAACCTCCAGTGATGGAGTGCCCATGATTTCTGAAGGCCATTTTACCGGTTAATTGTCTCCACTGTTAAGAAATCTCTCCTTAATTCCAGATTGCTTCTTTCCTTGGTTAGTTTTCAATCATCATTTCTGGTCCTGCCCTCTGGTGCTTTGGAGATCACTTTGGTGATACAAAACTGTTTGCTACTTCATACAGCATCTCTGGAAACTTTAAAAAACCCATTAAAGTTAATTCAGAGTAAATGAGAGCAATATAGAAATTCTGAATAAGGGGAACAATGAATGAATGAATGAATGAATTCTTTATTGGCCAAATATGATTAGACACGCAAGGAATTTGTCTTGGTGCATATGCTCTCAGTGTACATAAAAAGAAAAGATATATTCATCAAGAATCATAAGATACAATACTTAATGGTAATACCTCCAAAATGAGCAAGTCAGAAAGATTGGCCAGATAATCATGAGAACTCTTTGGATTTGTTTATCTCTATGCCAAGGAACTCTATGAAAGCCACAGAGCAGCCTCTAAATTATTATGGGGAATTCCCAAGGATTCTTGAGATAACAAGAGTTTGCTGAAAAGTAGTGCCTCCCGAAAATAAATGAACAATTGCTGAAGATGTCCTTGCAAGGATCAAGGATTTAAGGAAAATGATAGTCCATAATAATGCATATAAGCTGCCTTGCTATTGCTTTCCAGATATTTGTGTAGGGCAAAAAACTTTTCAATGTTTCAAATGCCAGTTTAAAACCCAGCTTCTCATATTATGTGCTCATATGTACATGAATTGTACCGAGAGTACTATACAAATTTATAAGCACATCATACATTTTCAGATTATATAGTGTTTCTTCAAATTTGAATGGCCTTTTGGGCACCATGGACCGGTTCCATCAAGAGAGACTTTTCTGTAAGGGGTACAGTTTTGTGTGTTTCCTGCATACCTCACATGGGACTTCCCTTGTTTGTGTGGCCTGGTTTCTGGCATACCATGGATTAATGCCAGTCCATGGACCAGGTGTTATAGATCCCTGCCTTAATGACATGCTTTTATTGGAGCATCTATTTGGCTATTGTTGGAAAGAAAAACTGGATAAGATGACTAGCTTTGATGGAGCTTAACTATACAATAATAAAAATAATAGCTTAAGAGTGCACTTTCTAAAATTTTTGTTTCTTGTTTGTCATGAACATTTTTCCAAAGAGGCTGAAAGAAATTACACAAATATCAAACCATTAAAAAACACAGATAAAGCCTATAAAATGTATAAAAGGTAGATGGGACTTCGAGTGACATCAAATGCATCTCATTTATTACCTGACAATCACTAGAGTAAAACGGTAGCCTGGTTTGACAAACTTATTGTATCCTCTTATCCAAATGGGAACAAATGATGTGCTAGTGCAGGGGTCACCAACCTTTTGGATCTCAGGGACCACCAAACTGATAATTTCATAATCCAATCCCGCAGACCTCTAATATGAATTTTGATTGATGGTCACTTGCTGATGTTGGTGGGAAAGTCGGTCCCATATTCCAGAGCTGCAGTAGTCACAAGACTGACCTTTTGGTCATCCCAGAGCAGCTCCTCCAGTCCATGACAGGCCGGTGCACCTGGATGGAGGAGCTGATTTTCCCACCAATGTCAGCGAGCCACCCCGGGGCGGATTTTCCTGCCCTGCCATTGGTCTTCTCTTCCAGTTCCAACTCCTGTGGCTCTACTCAAGGTAAGGTTGGTGCTCAGCTGAAGGGTGGGGGCCAGCGGATGGGTGGACCTTGTGGGTAGCACAGCCTTGTATTCCCATGCAGCCTGGATTAATTGCTTTTGGGGGAATGTTTTGGGGGGACATTTCTCTGTGGACCACCAAAATTTTCTCATGGACCACTGGTGGTCCCTGGCCCATCAGTTGGCGACCACTGTGCTAGTGGTTTGCTTTTTTTCTGCAGCTGAAAAGCTACATGAGACAAGAACTTTTAAAGAAAAATGGTCGATAGTGATTTCCTCCATTTTACCCAAGGGATCACAAAAGTAGACCAAATAAAGCAATCATGGAAGAAGGCAATTCATAAAGTTTATATTCTTATTTGTGGTCTGAACCCAGTGTTTTTGTACAAATGCCCAATTCTGAGTTAATTTCCAAAAAGACAATCCAATAAACCATGAGCAAGTGTGTCATTGGAATACAACACATTTTAGTAAATCTTCTTTCAGGCTCAGGTGACCTATCAGAATGGAAACAAACAAACAATATCTCTAAACATGTAAGAATAACAGAGCAGAATTTTAAAAGGCAATATTTCTTATTTTGGGCATCTGGATTGAAGAAGATTAAAACATTATCTTTCAGATTAGATAGTGCTACCTCCCATTTGAATGGCCAACTGGAGAGATTCAGAAAAGAACCAGATAGAATACAAAGTTGATGGTTACCTAGTGTTTTGTTCGGAAAACACACGAGGTAGACCGGGTTCCAACAACAAATACTTTATTCTTTAACTAGTCAGTAAATAGGAACACTTGGCTGAAGCTGAGGCCAGCCTTTTATACAGGCTGGCTTGCCTGCTTGTAGCCAATGGCAGTTGCTTAAATTTGCCGCCTTTTAGCAGCTCTTTGGATTGGTTCCTAGTGAACCAATCCAATGCTTAGTTTATTTGACCAATCAGGTTTGCAGATTTGGAGTCACCCACTTTACATATAGAACACCCCTCCCCTCTTAGTTCAGTCCTACGTGGTGACGTAGTCTCGCAGGTAGGCGGGGCTTTTCCGGACTCAACTTGACTTGCACGGTTCATTCTTAGTGAAGTCTTCGACCGGTTTGGATGGGGCTGCCGTGTTGTGCGTTCTTCTCCCTGGAACCGTCTGGAAGGGTGAGTCAGCCATTTTACCACCGCCTGAGTTTCTTAGGCTGGCGGTTTTGCCGCTCCCTCCCGTTTCCTCCGGGCAGATCGAGCTGGCATGGCTGGGCCCTTCCGATGGGCTCTTCACGCAAGTCTCTTCAAACAGTGAGTCTTTTATTTGCTCTTTTTGATTATATGTTTCATTGGTTTTGGTTTTAAACAGTTCTTTATTTACTTCTCGCCTTTCCCCCCCACCTTGGTTTGCAATTCATTGGTTTTGTCGGTGAATGGTTGTAAGTCTGTGGTTCTCTCTATAATTCAGGATCGAAGCTGGTCTATGTGCCGCTTCCATTCCCTGCCATCCTCTATTATTAATCGGTAGGATTTGGGGCCTGTGATTTGGGTAATCTGTCCTGGTAGCCATACCGGGTCCCCAGTGAAGTTTTTAGCGTATACTAAATCACCTATTTCGAATTGTCTAAGCCGTGTAGAGGAGTCAGGGGGGTTTTCTGGAGTAAAATTTGGGTGTAACCTATCAAGGTGTGATCTTAACTTTCGCCCCATAAGTAATTCTGCTGGGGACTTGTTGGTTATGGTACTGGGCGTTATGTGCTGGAGTGTGAGCAAACGGTTTAGTTTCTGTTGGACATCTCCGGCGTCCATTCTTTCTAAACCTTCTTTAGTAAACCGGACCATTCTCTCAGCCCTGCCGTTCACAGCCGGGTGAGCCGGCGCGGTTAGGGCATGTCTTATACCTAGGGAGGCTAGGTATTGCTCAAATTGTATGCTGGTTAGCTGTGGCCCATTATCTGAGACAAGAATGTCCGGTATGCCATGGGTGGCAAAAAAGTTGTCCAGCTTTTTAATTACAGTTTCTGTTGTCGTTGATGGCATAACTTTTACTTCAAGCCAATTCAAATAGGCATCAACGACAATCAGAAAGGTATGCCCCTTGGTAGGACCCACGAAATCAATGTATATTCTTGACCAAGGTCCCCGAGGGGTTTCCCAGTCCTTAACGGGTGCTTTTGGTGGGGACGGTCTAATTGCCTGGCATTTGTTGCAAGAGCTTACCCAATACTCTATGTCCTTATCAATACCCGGCCACCAAACATAACTTCTAGCAAGGCTTTTCATCTTAACCATTCCCGGGTGCCCTTCATGGAACAGCCTAAGTACCCTGGGTTGTAGTAGTTTGGCAGGAATTACCACCCGATCACCCCACAACAAACACCCCTTTTGGATTGAAAGTTCAGTCTGTCTGGACCGGAAAGGTTTAAAGTTTTCAGTTTTTTGATTCTCCGGCCAGCCTTTACCTACCCAGCTAAGAACGCGGGCAGTCAATGAGTCTTTCGCGGTGGCTCTGGCGACATCATAAGCTGATATGGGTAGATCGAGGCAAGTCTCAATTTGTAGTGTTGTCATCGCTGGTGCCGGGTCTTCATCGGTTGCTGGTAAGGGTGCTCTGCTCAAAGCGTCCGCATGGGAAATTTGTTTCCCTGGGCGATGTGTCAGAGTGTAGGAATAAGCTGCTAGGAACTCTGACCATCTAGTCATTCTTGGGGATAGTATATTAGGTGTTGGCTTGTTTCCCGCCAAAATCCCCATCAGCGGTTTGTGGTCTGTTATGATTTGAAAAGTCCGCCCATAGAAGTACTCGTGGAAGCGTTTTACTCCAGCGACAATTGCTAGAGCTTCCCTGTCCAATTGGCTGTAATTCCGCTCGGTTTTGGATAGAGTCCTAGAGTAATATGCGACGGGTGCTTCCCTGCCATCAGGTGGTGGCTCAGGATGGCACCTACTCCGTATGGTGAGGCATCGCAGGTCACTCTTAATGGCAGTGTGTTGCTAAATTGGATGAGAACGTTTGTTGATGTTAGCAAGCTTTTAATATTTTGGAAGGCTTTTTTTTATTTGTAACCCCAAGTCCAAGTTGCCTTCTTGTCTAAAAGACAGTGTAACGGTTCTGCTATAGTGGCCTTGTTTGGCAGGAACACATTATAGAAATTAATTAGTCCTAAAATGCTTGTAGTTCGGTTTTATTTCTTGGTTCAGGTGCGTCTTTGATTGCTTTAGCTTTTTTGTCTGTAGGGTGGATACCCTCTCCGTCTATTGAGTAGCCCAGGAATTCGACGCTATTCTTAATTAAACAGCACTTTTCTCTTTTTACCTTGAGGCCAGATTCCCTAAACTTAGTTAATACTTCTTTGAGTCTTTTCCTTAATTGAGTTTCATCTCTGGCCGAGATTAGGACGTCGTCAAAATAGGGAACGACTCCTTGTATGCCATTTAGGAGGCATTCCATCAGACTCTGGAAAACGCCAGGGGCCACGCTTACTTCAAATTGGAGCCGGTGACATTTGAATGCGCCCTTATGGGTGACTATAGTCTGTGCCTCTGCTGTTTCTGGGTCCACTGGGAGTTGTTGATAGGCTTGTGCCAAGTTGAGTTTAGCAAAAACTTTGCCCTTTCCCAGGGAGTGAAGCAAATGCTGGACTACTGGCACCGGGTATGCGCTTGGTTGTAATGCGTGGTTCAGGGTAGCCTTATAGTCACCACAGATTCTAATGGACCCGTCAGGTTTTATGGGTGTGACAATAGGCGTTTCCCACTTGGCATGGTCCACAGGTTCTAACACCCCTTGGGCTATTAATTTGTCCAGCTGTTCCTCTATTTTTGCCTTTAGTGCAAAAGGAACTCGCCTGGCTTTTATTCTTCGTGGGGCTATTTGGGGGTTTAGATTGAAAGAAATGGGATTTCCCCGATACTTGCCAAGTGAGCCGTCAAAAATGTCCTGGAATTCTCGGATGAGGTCGTCTTCCCAGCCGGTTGTAGTCATTCGATCGATCCCGGTCATCCCGATGCCCAATGGCGTGAACCATTCGATGCCCAGGAGGCTTGGTCTGTCTTGGTCGACTATGGTCAGCGGTAGCACCTTGACGTGTTGTTTGTAGGCGACTCGGAATTGTCCCATGCCTACCACAGGAATTTGGTTTCCCTGATAGTCCTTGACGGTTAGGTGCTGCTTCTTCAATTCTTTGGGTTTGATACCTGGGACTAGCTGTCTTATTGTGTCCCACGATACCACGGAGAGGAAGGACCCCGAATCCACTTCCATCTTGCAGTGTTTTCCTTCGATTTTTTTACAATGACTTTAATTTTCTTCCCACTTTCCATCTGAGCACTCTTTATAATGACAGTTTGGTGTGTATTGGCTCGCTTCTCTTGTTGCCACTTTCTCTCAGCTCGTTTAGGCTCAGCTCGTGTTGGGGAATTTCTGTGTCTCATTGGGCTGTAGCATTTTTTGTTCCTGCAGACTTTCTCGATGTGCCCTCGTTTCTTGCAATGCCGGCAGATGGCATCGAGAAATCTGCATTTGGCTCGGAGATGGTTTCCTCCGCAGCCAGCGCATTCCCGCCAATTTCTTCTTTCGCACTCTTTTCTTTTCATGAGCAAACGGTGGACCTCGTCGTCTTCTTCGCTCGATTCAATTGTTTCGCCCAACTCTTCGTAGTGGGTTGTGGTGGCAGGCTGCTTTCTGTCTTTGGTTGGTGTTTCTTCGCTGTGTGTGTTCATCTTTTTCATGGCTATGGCAGATTTTTTCAGCGGCTGTGGCTTCCGCAATGGCTTCGGTAACGGTGATGTTGGGCTTGTTGAGTAATTTACTCTGTGTGGTCGAGTCTCTCAGGCCCAACACCACGCAATCCCTCATTGCTTCATCAATGTTCAAAAATTCACACTCACCCCTTAATTGTCTAAGGGCAGCAATGAAATTGGCGACGGTCTCTCCCTCTCTCTGGTCTCTGCGGTAAAACTCGTGTCGCTTTATTAAGTTTGACACCATCGGAGCGTAGTGTGTTTTGAGGACTCTTTGCAATTCTGTCCACGTTAGTTGTTTAACATCTCAGGGCTTCGCAAGGGCCTTTGCCATCTTGAAAACTGTTGGCCCGCAGTGCGTCAGGAATACAGCTCTCTTGTGTTGCTCTGAAATGTCTTCCATTTCATTGCTCTCCAAATACCTCTGAAAGCGATCAGCATAGGAATCCCAATCCTCTTCGTTGGGATTGAAGGGTGCGGGCGGTGCGTTGTTTCCAGACATCTTGGTTGTCATCCGGACTTCTTAACACCGTGTGCAGGTTTTTTCCGTTCAGGACGATCCCACCCTCGTCGCCAGTGTTTTGTTCGGAAAACACACGAGGTAGACCGGGTTCCAACAACAAATACTTTATTCTTTAACTAGTCAGTAAATAGGAACACTTGGCTGAAGCTGAGGCCAGCCTTTTATACAGGCTGGCTTGCCTGCTTGTAGCCAATGGCAGTTGCTTAAATTTGCCGCCTTTTAGCAGCTCTTTGGATTGGTTCCTAGTGAACCAATCCAATGCTTAGTTTATTTGACCAATCAGGTTTGCAGATTTGGAGTCACCCACTTTACATATAGAACACCTAGCAATTAGATTTTAAAGGCATGATGGGGGTAAATCTAAGATTGGTGTATATTGATAGTGATAGTCCCATGAATGTCTTTACATGCAAAACTTTCACACATGGTATACCTGGTTCCATGATCAGCCCAGGAAGTTCACCCAAAGAACAATGACCTATACTGATCCAACTGCACTGCTATGAATACACTGTGAAAAGAAATTAAGAGCTCAGAACTCTGACCCCATTTTTAAAAGTGCTTTTTTTTTTCTGGGAAAAGAGAGATGCTAGCCATTTCTGCCAAGGCCAACAATCACCCAACCATGGAAATCCTGTATACAAATGCCAAGCCTGTTCTCAGAAGAATCCATGATGAATTTAGAAAATTTTTAAGGAATATATAGAGAATAGTATATATAATATGTGAAGGCAGTCACTGTTCCATATTAGAAGAGGTGGTATTCAGCAAGTTCTGACCAGTTCTGGAGAACCAGTAGTGGAAATTTTGAGTAGTTAGGAGAACTGGCAAATACCACCTATGACTGGTCCTGCCCCATATATTTTCTGCCTCCCAAGTCCCAGCTGATTGGCTGGTCTTCTTTTGTTGCCCTGCACAGGAGAACGGAGCTGGAAAGCAGGTTAGTGGGGTGGGAAGGGAATAGGCCTTCTCCCAGGAGTGGGGAGGGAATGGGGATTTTACAACATCCTTCCCCTGCCACACCCACGAAGCCATGCCTACAGAACCGGTAGTAACAGTTTTTGAATCCCACCACTGCATATTAGCTGTTCCTGAATCCCAAGGACTATGTGATGAGGACTTTCATAAAGCACGAATCAGGCAGAACAATCCACCTATGCTTTTGGAGTTTTAAAATTATCTTTCTTTTGTTGCTTTTCAATATGGCTCTTTCTTATTGTTTGTTTGTTTTTTAAATTTAAAAAAAAGGAAATCAATACTGCAGAAGCCTTTTTTCTATGAACTTAAAATCCTGTTTCACTCTTCTTTCTGAGGCTGCACTTCAGTTTCATTTCAGTTTTGCCTGGATGGATGCCTTTTTATTCAGATCTCAGATGAAATGAATCCAAGGGGGTGTCTCATTAACAAGTCAAGAGGGTTTTTTCCCCCTCTTTCCCTTCCCCTGTTTATATTATGCACAATGCTAACAGACTTGTCATGGCCTTGTAGGAGTCTGATTCTGAGGGGGAGATTGAGCATCTGACAGGGAGTGGGAGTGTGGATCCGGTGGCTGTGGCAGAAATGGAGGAAGTGCACAGTCCGCCGGGGCATTCAGAGGAAGACCCAGGGCCATCCCCTCTTCATCTTAGGTCATGCAGGGAGGAACAGAGAAGGAAGCAACATGGCTTACGGGATAGGAAAGGGCCTTGATAACCTTCATGGGCTGCAGCTGGGAAGACTGTTTAAAAGGGCAAACTGTGCATGGCAGAGTTGCTGGAAGCAAAGCATGCATTATCTTTGTTGAGGCTTATCTGGGTTTTGGCATCTTCCCAACTGTGGGTGCTGCGTTACCCTTTGGAATTCTGCAATTTATCATCTTGGTCTGTCGTGTTAATTTCTTCAGCATGGTTTGTGTTGGTTTTTTTTTTATTTCTAATTATCTTTACTTTGGGTTCAGACTGAATTTCTTCTCTTCGTAGACTGTTTTTGGAAGAGTTTGATCTCCAGCTGATGATAACTGGACATTGGGGGCCATGTTGGAGGCATTAAGGGGAATTTATCTACTTTGGTGACTTTGTTATTTTTGTGCCACAACCCAGGACATCACACAGACCCTCCTTCCCGAGCTGCCCTCTCTTGGTTTCTGAGCTGGTTGACAGGCAGACCTTGTTTGAAATCAATTGCCAACCTTCTTTAGCCAAGGGCCTGCTTTTGTCATTGCTGGAAAATGGTGAATCAATGTGAGACTCACCTGGAATGCTTTGCCAATCTCATTTGATTTCGTAGTCCCTAGAAAAGCCAAAGAGACATTTTTATTAGCTGGTGTGAGCTTTTATTTTGGTTTGAGGGCTCCTTTTTTTTTTTCTTTTAAACTAGTTACTTTTCTTATTTGGCTGGCAGCTGTCCATGCAAACAGTAACTAATACTAACTCACTGTTATTTTGACAAGTCCTGGTGGGGCAGCAGGCTCTCTTTGTCTTCTCATTCTTCATTACCAGCAAAGTAAGTCTAAGCTTCCCCCAATAAAATAAAAGGCTGATGTGTTTACATTTCCATATCATCTAGATTGGGTCTAATGTCATGGTGGTACTTTGAAGAAAACCAAAGGAGAAAAATAGGCAAGGTGGCATTATCGTTTTGCTGCATTAGAAACGGGGAGGGGGAAAGAGGGGGGAATCCTATGGAAAAGATTAAGTCCTTTCAGGAACAATAAAACATGCTGTACACAGGATGCATTTCTCTCTTGAACACATTCAATTTGAATCAGAATGGCAGGGTCTCAAAAGTTTTCAGAGGGCTTTATAGCCTCCTTTATAAAAGATACAATGCCACAGCATAGCTTGCATGGATTTAGTGTCAACAGAGTTGTCCAAACCTTTGTACTGAAAGGATGACTTGGAAATGTACAAAAAGTGTGTGCTAATGAAATATTTTAAAATGGCCTTTCAGTACAATAGCTTTAAGTCCTGGCAGGGAAAATGTTCTCCTAAATTGGGGCATAATTTATCTTGCAGGATTAACAAATAAACATTGTTATTGTCCCAAGACCTCCAGATCTCCTCTTCAGATTATCCTTTTGAGTAATGTAAGTACATTTATTTATGCTGTTGTGTGGTTGTGGTGATGAGTGATTAATCAACACTGATTGATATTGTTACTTAATCCTAATCATGTTTACATCAAGGGGAATCTCACTGTTGTCCAAAGAAACATCATCTTTATAAATACAGAAGATTTACTTATAATTTTATTTACCTGTTACTTTATGTTAGTGTGCAAGATTTATTTGACCACATGAAATTATTTGTGGTGCTACCAGATCTTCCTTCCTTCCTTCCTTCCTTCCTTCCTTCCTTCCTTCCTTCCTTCCTTCCTTCCTTCCTTCCTTCCTTCCTTTCCTTCTTTCTTTCTTTCTTTTTTTCTCTTCTTTCAAATGCAGAATAGGAGAAAAATTGCAGTAGGGCATTTTTCATTTCTAAAATTAATTTTAAAATTTTAAAAATTTAAAACCAATATTCAGGGAACATGAAACATTTACCTGATTCGAGAATTTAAAGTTATTAGCAATCCGTGATTTAAATTATTAAAGGAAAGTCTTAGTTCCAGGCTAAACTAAGATTTAAGATGTATAAGAGGCCTTTCTAATGACTGGAATTCACCAGAGAGTCCAAAAAGCCTTCTCAGATGATAGTTTCCAGTTTGAATGATAACACATAAATACATTGATCAAGACAGCTGTTCCAAGATTTAATTGGTATGTAGTACAAAGTTGTATGCTGGAGGTTTTCCTAATAGCACACCTGGCATTAGTCAATGCTGAGTTGTGAACATGGAATATCTGGGAATCATAAGCCACTCCTTGAATGAACTGTTCTACCCATGATGTCATTCCATGCATCCTGGCATTTTGCTACTTGATGTTTTTAACACAAGTTCAGGAACTCTTTTGATGGCTGCATAACTTTCCACTGAGATTTTAAAGTAATGTCAGAAGCTGTAGATATAGGAAATTCGTGATGGTTTTGATGATGGGGTCAATTCCACAAAATCTGTGTGGTGCTTCATCTTACTGCTGGTCTTTTGAAATGAAATGTCCCACCTTTAGCATTTATTAAGGGTTATATACATATTTTTGTTTCTTTGTTTTGTATCTAAGAGGCAAATGTTCGGTGTCATGCATGTCATTTGAAAGTATCCCCCATTATGTTTAATAGATTATGCTCCTTGGTAACTCTTTCTTTGAAGACTGATGATTGACATCCTGGTCATAGTAAGCATATGACCTCTCAGACACAACTTCAGCAATAAAGTAACATGTTATTGTGTAAGTATTGCTTAAGTCTACCCCCTTCCAATTCAATAATGACATGTCAACATTTAGAAGAGTGAGAATGTTAATGTGGAATAAAGCAAGGCATGTTTCACTGGGATTGAGAAATGAGATGTTTTGGACCCTTGTTGGTTTAATTTTAGTACAGTACAGCAAATCCTTGTGTTTAGATATCTTCCTTTCAGCTTTTCAGATATTATACACATCAGAATTCATATAATGGTGCAAGGGGGATTAAAATCTTATTCAAAATAAGAAAAAGAAAAAAAAACCCAATTGGCTCATTCTAGCTTATGCAGAACATTTACTTTATTTCTGCTGTTTATGTTCTCAACATGGTATGTAGGAATCACTATTATTTGAGGTATCAGTGGTTGGTATTTATATCTATTGGGGTACAGTGAAAACTCTGACATTTTTCATGGAAATCAGCAGCAACTTTTGCTCAATTTTACATTTGAATTTGCTAAATGTTTTTATTTCTTAAATACACATCCAACTTTTTTTTTTTTTAGAAATTAAAGAAAGCCAAGAATGGAATTTCTTTCTATTGGATTCTTGAATTCAGCAAAAAAAATATTTTCAGTTGAAATGTGCTGCCTTGTCTCTTAAAACAGAGGCTTATTTAATGAACAATAGGCCCTGAAACACAAGGATAGTGCATTAAGGACCTTTTCTCCATCTTGCAATTTTTTTGATGGTCACAATGGACTCATCACGTACAGATATGATTCAAACTCCTTCTTCTGATTTATCTCCACAAGTAATTTGCAAAGTAAGGGGGACTATGAGACAGTGAATCACTCAAATTACCCCTTTGTGTTTTCTTGGCTGTGTGTGGACTTAAAGCTGGATTTCCTGGTCCCAGTCCCATGCCTTTATGATGATACATAGATTGATTATGTCTTTTACAACCCACCCAAACTATATTTTAAAAATACATATCTTTTAAAAAGATGCATTGTTTAAAAGAAAAATAAGAAAAAAATGTGTTGGAAATAGAAAATATAGTTAAAAGACTGTAGAGATTCTCAGTCATCAAGGTCATGGTTGTCCCAAAGGTGTTTTAGGAGGCAAGTGGACTTCCTTGTTTTTTGTTTTTTCTTTGAGGATGTTTCACTTCTCATCCAAGAAACTTCTTCTGGTCTGACAGAATAGTGGAGAATGGAAAGATTTATATTCCTTGCAGACAGTTAGTCATTTGCATCCTTTTAGAGGGTCATTAAAGTACTCTTTTATAGTTAAAATAGCAAAAGGGCTGGACTTGATTAGTATCTGGATGAGAAACTACAAGTAGTCCTCACCTAACAATAGGAATTTGGATCAGCAATTCCATCACTAAATGATACAATTGTAAAGGATGACATCATGTGATTAGACAAACTTAAGCCCATGTCACATTGAACCAACGGATGCAAAGAGGATGTAAAACGGACAAAAAACCTTGCCATCCGTTCGAAAACGCGATGTACTCACTGCCTCCGTTTGGCTTCCTCTCTATCTGTCCAGTATCCCTTTATGGACGTTTCATCCACTCCAAAAGTTTTGGGCTGCCTAAAACTTTCGCGCGGAAAATGTATCCAGTTCGTCCGTTCTGCATCCGCTACGCATCCGTTACGTATCCATTACGCATCTGTTACGCATCCGCTATATCCGCTAGGCGTCCGCTACGCATCCGCACAACTCCATCCGTCCGAACAAAGGGAGGAAGCGGAACGGATGCAGAACGGATGCAGAACGGATGCAGAATGGATACAGAATGGAAACAAAGCGTTTAAAATGGAAAAAACGTTCACAGAGGGGACCTATCTCGGATATTAAGGATGTCTAGAGGATGCCTAGAGGATGCCTGGTGGAAAACCTATACTGCCTATAAAAAGGGGGAGCAACTCGCCTGCATCTCACTTTCAGAACAGCAGCCCAGTGGTGCAGACCTCTGCAGCTTTCAACTGCCTCTTGCTCTTCCACAGCATCCAATCATGTCCACCATGGATTGTAACAAAGTCCTTTCGGCAGCCACCATCGTTCTGCAACAGTGCAAAGCCATCTGCAGGCTCTGTGAACACTACTGCGAGAAGAAAAGGAGCCACCCAAAAAGAGTCTGGATCCGAAGATGGTTCACCAGAAGAGCAGAGGATGGACTGTACAACAAGCTGATGGTGGAGCTCAGGAACGAAGACACTCGGGCGTTCCAGAACTTCATGAGGATGCCTCCAGCCATGTTTGACGAAGTTGTGCAGCGGCTGATACCCAGGTTGACCAAGGCAAACACCAGCTTCCGGCCCAGCCTGGAACCTGGGCTCAAGGTGGCACTCACTCTGCACCACCTGGCCTCAGGGACCTCCTACAGGAGCATGCAGTATGGCTGGAGGGTGCCATCCAACACCATCAGCATTTGTGGTCAGAGAAGTGGTGCAGGCCATCATCGAAGAATACAAGGAGGAGCTCCTCCAGTACCTCTCCACTGAAGAAGGATGGAAGAAAGTTGCAGAGCAGTGCTATCAGAAGTGGAACTTCCCCCACACCGTTGGAGCCATAGATGGGAAGCACGTGGCCTGCAAATCTCCAGCCAACTTGGGGTCCACTTATTTCAACTCCAAGGGCTTCTTCAGCATCATCCTCTTCGACATGGTTGATGCTGACTACAAGTTCATGTACATCGATGCTTCTGGCAACGGCTCATCTTCAGATGCCCAGGTATACAACGCCAGTCACCTCAAGGAGGAGCTGGAAGGCAACCTCATTGTCGGCTTCCCAGATCCAGAACCCCTGTCCAACAACACACAAGATGTACCCTACTTCATCGTGGGGGATGACGCCTTCTCCCTCACAACCTACCTCATGAAGCCCTACACCTACAAGACTCCTCACCCGTGAAGAGAGGATCTTCAACTACAGGCTGTCCAGGGCAAGGCGGGTGGTGGAGAACGCCTTTGGCATCTGGCCAACAGGTTCCAGGTACTTCTCATCACCATGCAGCATTGCCCAGAGACCATGAGGAGGATCATGGAAGCTTGCTGCATCCTGCACAATCTCATGCGCACCCGCTACCCAGTCTTGCAGAACAGGCTCGTGGACCTCCAACAAGGCAATGGGGACATGGAGCCTGGGGAATGGAGGCAAGGGCGAAACCTGATCGACACTGAGGATGTGCAAGGCCCCAACAGAGCCTCACATGAAGCGAAGAAGCAGTGCAACCTCCTGAGACACTGGTGCAACTCCCCAGCTGGAGCAGTGGAGTGGCAAGACAGGATGGTAGATAATTAATGGGTGCTTCCTTCAGCCTGTCTCATCACACTGATGAGATTGGGCCATGTATGTTGGGTGGACCTACAATGAACAGGGCATTTAATAAAGAGTTGTGTTTGTGTTGACATGTGTGGATTAATGATTACATTATTATTGATAATAAAGGGCCATAGGTGTGGCACCTGGGAGGGTGGACCATACAGTCCCACTATGTTTGCACTGGAGGTTTATCTATCCCACTGCTATCCTAACCCATCCCACTGCTATCTTAACCCATCCCACAAGCATGCAAAGGCTTAAACCATTTCTAAAAGTTTCCAGCAAGACTTTATTAAAAAAAAGAAATGAAGCAAGTGTGTGAATCATAAATAGACTTTATTAACAACAAGCTATAAGACAAAAATGAGTCTCTGGTACTCCTCTTGGTCGCTCAGTCCCAGGGGTGAAGGGTCCAGGTGCTGTGGAGGTGGCTGGTGCTGGAGTGCTTGTCATCAGCTCCTCCAGAAGCAGAAGCCCCAGCCCCAGAAGAGCAAGCCCGTGCTGCAGAAGCCCCAGCAGAACCAGAGTGAGGCCCAGGGGGCGGGATGGTAGCCCTGTCCCTCTTGCCAGGGCTGGCAGCAGATGGCTGAGGCTTGTGGTGCTTCCGCATGGTTGTGGGGTTGCTGGCTGGCAGCAAGGCTGGACGGGAGGCTGGCACCAAGGCAGGCAGGAAGGCTGGCAGGGAGGCAGGCATGTTATCCGCTCCGGTTATGCAAATTTTTGCCCCTTTTGAGAGCGGATAACAACGGATGGAACATTTTGCTCGTCCGCTGTGTCCTTTTTGCATCCGTTGGCCAGTGTGACATGGGCTTTATGAGGACAGTTGTGGCATTCCAATTGCTGTTGTTAGACAAATCCTGCAGCATCCCTGCCACAGTGCACAGTAGTTAGAATGCAGTATTGCAGGCTACTTCTGCTGGCTGCCAGCTGCCAGCAATTGGGCAGTTCGAATCTCACTGTCTCAAGGTTGACTCAGCCTTCCATTTTGAAAGGTCAGTCAAATGAGGATCCAGATTATTGGGGACAATATGTTGACTCTGTAAACTGCTTAGAGTGGGCTGTAAAGCACTGTGAAGAGGTATATAAGTCTAAGTGCTACTGCTATCCCATGGTCACATGATGGCCATTTACAACCTCCTGCCGGCTTCCTCACTGACTTCGCTTTTTGGAACCTGGTTTTGAAGGTTTTAAATGACAATCATGTGACTATAGGGTATTGCATCTGGCATAATGGTGAGCTGCTTGCCTTTAAATTCCTTGTTTATTTTAAAACCAAGACTTTTCTTTGTAGGACTAATAAATAGTTTTTTTAAAAAAAAGCTATGGAAGATTATTTCAGTACAGATAGTCCTTGATTTACGACCACAACTGACCCTAGAATTTATGTTGCCAAGTGAGAAATTTGTTAAGTGAGGTTTGCCCCATTTTACGACTTTTCTTGCCACATTTGTTAAGTGAATCACTGCAGTTGTTAAATTAGTAACACGGTTATTAAGCTTCCCCATTGACTTTGCTTATAAGAATGTGGGGAAAAGTGATCACATGACCCTTTTATCAGTTAGTTGCCAAGTATCCAAATGTAAATCACGTGACCATGGGGATGCTGCAATCGTCAGAAGTGTGAAAAATGGTCATAAGTAATTTTTTTCAGTGCCATTGTAACTTTGAACGGTCACTAAATGAACTGTTGTAAGTCAAGGACTATCTCTATGTGGTTATTTGGTGAGATTACTACACATACAGAGAGGAAAAGATTTGATTCTTCCCTGAAGAGAGGAAAGGTTGCAAAATAGCTGACAAATTTGGCTGAAATGGATAAATGGGCTTATTTGATTAGAGAAAAAATATAATCTACATTTATTGGGGACTGAAAGCCTCTCACGGATTTTTCAGTGTAAAAATGAAAAAAAAAAGCTTGTGATTTATGGTTTTGTTGATTATATAAAAAAGATTAATAAGATGTAAGTTTAGAGGGAGGGGTCAAACTGTATTGTACTTATAACTGCTTTGAAGAACATCAGAAGCAATGTTTTTATTGCCCTGGGAATTTTTTTAAAAAAACTGGAAAACAACATCATTGTATAAATGGAGACATCAAGAGCTGAGATCAAACTGAGACCATACATTACTTTGTATGTCTTTTTCACTTGATGTGCAATATGCAATACAGTCTGGAAATAATCAATGTACCTTTAAGTCTATTTCTTTCTTTCTTTCTTTCTTTCTTTCTTTCTTTCTTTCTTTCTTTCTTTCTTTCTTTCTTTCTTTCTTTCTTTCTTCCTTTCTTTTGTTCTTTTCTTTCTTCTTTCTTTCTTCCTTCCTTCCTTCCTTCTTTCTTTTCTTCCTTTCTCTCCCCCCTTCCTCTTTATTTCTAGCTTGCTTCTTGTTTTGCTCTTACTTTCTGATTTTTATCCATGATTTTTAGATATTTGATGTCCTGAGACAAATGACATATACCATCCTCAACTCCTTGAAAGACAGGTAAAAATGTCTATTATAGCAAGATATAGAAAATGTTAACACATTTTTTTCAATTAAATATTGTTTATTATCAATCAATCAATCAATCCCTATAATTACTTTAAATACCAGAATCTTGAAAATCTAGTTGAGCCAAGTTATATAGCTTATAAGTGAGTTTCAAAACCAGTAGAGTAAAAAAAATGCATTATTTAACTAAAAAAAAATCATTCATAGTATAGCACATGAGTGAATCTGAAGAAAAATCTGCATCTAAATTTTTTTCATTTCTATTATATCAGTTACTAATTACATTAAAACATAATTCAGGAATAAGTCTTTCCTTGGTATATTCCTGAAAAATGCAACCTTTTTTGCTTTCATATTCAGTAATAAAAGTTTTTAAAATCAACAGGAATCACTAATGTTTACATATAGATTAGTTCAAAAAGAATATAGCTTTATAATTTCTGGAATATAGAAAAGCCTATGAAGTCTATTCCATAATGTAGATAAGAGTTTCTACTAAATGTTCTATGCTTTTAATAGATTTGGCTGTCTGCTCTCGTGGCTTGGACTTACTACATCTTGACAGCTATGTTGTTAAGAGCAACTTTGAATTTCTGTTTACTATTACAAAAACAAATGAAGTTATTTAGCTCCCAGATACAAAGACATTACAGAAAACATGTTTCTAGTTAACTCAAATTATATACTAAATAACCACAAATGACAACCGATAAGCTCTTAACACTGTGCTTCCTCTTGGATGCAGCAAATGTGAGCTGTTCTATTAGTCATATAAATAAGGAGTGTGGTAGAATCATAATGAAGCTAGATAGACACGTGGCTGTCTGTTTTTATTATTGTAATTAAAAAATGTATGAGTGATGCATCCCAGCCATTCAGATATTATGAAGCCAGTCCAACAGACTGTGCAAACATACAATGCTTAGAGTTGTTTTACCTTTAATTAGCTTGTGTACTGTAAAAACAAAACTTTTTAAATGACATTTTCATCTTATGTACTATAGTCCCATGCCATTGGAAGCCTTTTTCGCCCTTCTGTTTCTGGTGGCCTTCCAATAGGCACAGCACATTATTTTCTTTTAAAGGCAATTATAGTAGAATATAGGATATTTTCTGTTGATCAATGAAAGATGCTATACTTTCTATTGATTGAAGTTTTCATGAAAAGGGCTCCAGCCTCCAGGTGACAACATTAGCCATCTCTTACCTCCTTATTGCTAATAGTGGGTTCAGGATCACTGTGAGAAATAGATGCATTTAGGCATAGTCAGTAGAATGCTTGGTACTTCCCTTGTAAGGTTCCCTGATTTTTTTTAGAAAGATTGTGTCATGCCCCTGTTGGAGTCTGACTCCAGAGGGAGAGATGGAACAGTTGACAGAGGGTGAGAGTATGGCTCTGGTGGTTGTGGAGGAAACTGGGGAAGGGCATAGGACGGATGGGCATTCAGAGGAAGATCCAGGCCCATCCCTTCTTCATCTTAGGGTATGCAGGGAAGAGCAGATAAGGGAGAAACCTGAGTGGCATGGTCTATGGGGGAGGCAGGGGTCCTGATCCCTTCATGGGCTGCAGCTGGGAGGACTGGTTAAAATTGACCATGGCAAAAGTGTTGGAAGCAAAGCATGCATTCTTGTCAGAGCTTATCTATGTTTTGGCTTCCTCCCAACTGTGTTTGCTGCATTATATGATAGAAGTCAATCATCCTTGCCTGCCATAGTAATTCCTTAAGTGTGGTATGTTGGGTTTTTTATTTCGAATTAACTTTACTTTGGGTACGGACTTGATTTACTCCCTCCATAAACTATTTTCTTTAAGAGTTTGATATCCTGCCAAGGATAATTGGGCATTGGGGTCAAGTTGGAGGCATTAAAGGGACTTTCTTCTATTTTTGTGACTTGGTTATTTTTGTTTCGCGTCCCAGGTCAACACAGATTGACTTGAAAGATGCACAAATATTGCATAATTAGGGGGGGGGGGAGAGAGAAACACAAGTAGTATTTGGTATGTGGAAATATTCCTGTAGTTGGAGTAATGAAAACATAGACTCAGATCTCAGTGGAAGGAAAGAGCTGTATGATAAGTTATGGTTAGAATTGGTTCCCCCCCCTCCCCCGAACTGGATATACCATACAACATGCACCTTCCATCTATAAAAAGGCCTGGTATTTTAGACGATGAAAGCTGCATGCTGTTGTTATGTCATTTCTCACCAAAATGCCAAAATAGTGTTTAAAATGTAGGATGTAATGCTGTATTTCAATTTAGCTCTCAGCATTGCTGACTGGCACCAGTACACAGCATATCAAAAACCAGGCCATACAAATGAGTAAAGCTCCATCCGTGTGTGTATATGTTCCCCTCTGGTCCATGGAAAAACCCCTCTCTCCATGGAATTGATTCCTGGAGGCCAAAAGGTTGGGTAGTGCTGGCTTAGATAACATACTAATATATTATCAGGGGTGGGATTTACCGGTTCTGTCCACTTCTGTAGAACAGGTTGTTCTGAAGAGAAGCAAACAGAGAGCATACATAGAACCGGTTCTATGTTTGCTGCTGTTTTGGCCCGCCTGCCCACCCGTGGTCTTACCTGACCTATATTTCTTACTTTTTCAACCAAAGCTGCTTTGCGTGACATAGCTGCAGTTGAAAAAGCAGGAAAAACAGGCTTTTCCAACCACTGTGCATTGCACACAGCGCTGCTCAACTGTCCGGGCTGCTCAGCAGGTTATAAATTGCATTTGCACGACTCTGTCACAGAGCAACAGAAATGTTGGTAATGCCGGCCAGATCTCATCCCTGTTTATTATATGCAGACCAAAACATAATTTTGATGAGAGTTATGTTCAAATAGAATTTGGGAAATCCTACAGAACAAGCCTTATGTAAGGAAAGAAATTGATCATATGCAGGATCTTCTACTAAGGACTACCAATGTCTGTTTAAAAATCTCTAATCAAGGAAAGTCCTCCACTTTGCAATTGCTATTCAATAGTCTTTACAATCAGGAAGTTCTTGCTAATTTAACCATGAATTAAGTTTGAACTAAAATCTAAAGGCTAGGTCACATTGGCCGATGGATGCAAAACGTATGTAAAAAGGACACAGTGGACGAGCAAATTTTCCATCCGTTGTTATCTGCTCTCAAAAATGCCCCAAATTTGCATAAACAGAGCGGACAACAACGGAAAGGAATGGACGTGGGGAGGACGTAGCGAGGATGTTAAGCGGATGCTCAATGGAAGCCTAGCGGATGGAAGCAGATGGAAGCAGATGGAAGCAGATGGAAGCAGATGACATATCCTCAGGGCTTCCAGGGGAGAACAGCGAAACGGACGTGCAGCGGAAGGAGCGGATGCCTAGCGGATGACACGGATGCATCACGGACGCCTAGCGGATGCAAAGCTTTCACTGCGCATGCGGGGAGAATGCATTGCGTCAGCCCCGTGGATATAAAGGGAAGCAGCTCGCAAGCAGGTCACCATTCAGAGGAAAGACCAGCTGCCAGACACATCTTCATCCAACAACCATGGGGAAGAAGAGAAAGCCTGTGCCTACTCCTGCCAGCCCTGGCAAGAAAGACAGGACCACCATCCCACCCCCTGGCACTGACTCCGCTTCTGCTGGTGCTTCTGCTGCTGGTGCTGCTGCTGCTGCTTCTTCTGCTGGTGGTGCTGACTCTGCTGATGCTGGTGCTTCTGCTGGTGCTTCTGCTGGTGCTGCTCCTGGGCTGGTGCTTCTGCTGGTGCTGACTCCGCTGGTGCTGCTGCTGGTGCTGCTGGTGCTGGTGCTGCTGGTGCTGCTGGTGCTGCTGGTGCTGCTGGTGCTTCTGGTGCTGCTGGTGCTGCTGGTGCTGCTGGTGCTTCTGCTGGTGCTGACTCTGCTGCTGCTGCTGGTTCTACTGCTGCTGCTGCTGGTGGTGGTGGTGGTGGTGGTGTGGTGGACCAGCCCCTAGAACCTCATAGCCCTGCTGATTAGAGCCCAGAAGGCCCTGCCAGAGGGAGGAAGAGGCATTCGCGAGAAAAGGGGAAGAGGAGACAGTACTCCATTGCAGAGGAACATGAGGAGGAGGTGCTCGAATGGCTGAGGGAGAACAAGTACCTCTGGAGGAAGGGACACAGGCTCTATCGAGACACCAAGCGGACGCAGGCGGCTTGGAGAGAGAAGGCGGAGAGCCTGGGCTACACTTCGAATGTCCTCTTGGGGTGGTGGAAGCACATGCACATCTGGTATGGGAAGCTGCACCTCAAGAAGTCTGGCCAGGCCACGGTCAAGCTCACCGACCGGGACACCTATGTCATGGCAAAGTGCAGCTTCTTGGAGGGTGAGGTCCGCCACCGAGGAGCAGTCCCTCTGTCAACCCTCTCTCTCAGGCAGCCCACAGAGAGCCAGTCCTCTTCTGGCCAAGAGTCAGCTCCTGTGTCCAGGCAGGAGTACCCCATCTTTGGAGTACCCCATGATGAAGACCCCCCCGACAGCTGCACTACCCCTGCTGGAGCACATGGAGGATGCCCTGATGCAGATGGAGCAAGAAGAGGCCGCTGCCACCAGAGACCAACCCACACCCACCCCCAGCTCCACCTCCACAGAAAGCAGGCAGAGAGTCAGACAAGAGGGGCAGAGCCACACTGTCCTCTTGGAAATCAGGGACACCATCAAGAGCAGCGTAGATCTCCTCTCTCAGCTGGTACACTTCGACATACCATCCTCTAACAGAAAGTCCTTCCTCACCTACGTGAACCAGACCCTCATAGAAATGCCCGAAGCCCAGTACCAGGTGATAAAGGAGAAGATCACAGGTCTTCTGCACCACCCTCCAGACCCAGCTGAAGCTGCTCCTACCCAGTCCAGGTCTGCTCCTGCACCCCAGGCGATGTCACAGCCCTTCCATGGCTTTCAATAGCCTCTCACCTATCGAGGCTACGAGTACCAGGACTTCCCACAGCAGAGGCAGCCCTTCCCAGTCCAGGCACAGGTTCATCACATGCCACAGATGCAACAACTCGCCCAACTGCAGACCAGACAGTCCCACTACACTCCTCCTTCCTCCACCCCACAGCCAAGCCCCTCAACGGACAATCTGTCATCAGTCTTGTGCCTGACATCCCAGGTCCTTGATGAAGGGCCTCTCAACACCACGGGACTGAGCCAGCTCTCTGAGAGCTTCCTGCACACACTATCCCCTGTTGTCCTCTCGGGGCCAGGCACCCCAATGGTGCCTCAGACCAGCACTCCAGTCACTGCTACCTCCACAGCACTTGGATCCTTCACCCCTGAGACCATGGGCATGCCTCAGAGTGGCTGAGAAGAGTGCCAGAGACTGGGTTGTTACCTATTGACTTTATCTTTGCTTGGGACACTTTTCTTGGTTCATTTTGCTTTTTTAATAAAATCCTACAGTTTGTTATAAATAAAGGTTATCTTTGCTTCACACACTTGGTTCAGTTCTTTTAGTAAATAAAGTCTTGGTGGAAACTTTTAGAAATGGTTTAAGCCTTTGCATGCTTGTGGGATGGGTAAGGATAGCTGTGGGATGGGCAGGGATACCTGTGGGATGGGTAATAGCTGTGGGATGTGTAATAGCTGTGGGATGGGTAATAGCTGTGGAATAGATATACCTCCAGTGCAAGCATCGTGGGACTGTATGGTCCACCCTCCCAGGGGCCACACATATGGCCCTTTCTTATCAATAACAATTTAATCATTCATCAACACATTTCAACATAAACACAACTCTTTATTAAATGCCCTTTCATTGTAGGGCCACTCAACATACACGGCACAATCTCATCAGTGTGATGAGACAGGCTGAAGGAAGCATCCATTAAGCATCTTCCATCCTGTCTTGCCACTCCACTGCTCCAGCTGTGGAGTTGCACCAGTGTTTCAGGAGGTTGCGCTGCTTCTTCCCTTTACGTGAAGCTCTGTTGGGGCCTTGCACATCCTCAGTGTCGATCAGGTTCAGTCCTTGCCTCCATTCACCAGACTCCATGTCCCCATTGCCTTGTTGGAGGTCCAGGAGCCTGTTCTGCAACACAGGGTAGTGGGTGCGCATGAGATTGTGCAGGATGCAGCAAGCTTCCACGATCCTCCTCACGGTCTCTGGGCGATGCTGCATGGTGGTGAGAAGTACCTGGAACCTGTTGGCCAGGATGCCAAAGGCGTTCTGCACCACCTGCCTTGCCCTGGACAGCCTATAGTTGAGGATCCTCTCCTCATGGGTGAGGCATCTGGAAGTGTAGGGCTTCATGAGGTAGGTTCTGAGGGAGAAGGCGTCATCACCCACGATGAAGTAGGGAACATCTTGTGTGTTGTTGGGCAGGGGGTCTGGATCTGGGAAGCCCATGATGAGGTTGCATTCCAGCCCCTCCTTGAGGTCACTGGCATTGTATACCTGGGCATCTGAAGCTGACCCGTTGCCAGAAGCATCGATGTACATGAACTTGTAGTCAGCATCGACCATGGCAAAGAGGATGATGCTGAAGAAGCCCTTGTAGTTGTGATAAGTGGACCCTGAGTTGGCTGGAGCTTTGCAGGCCACGTGCTTCCCATCTATGGCTCCAACGGTGTGGGGAAAGTTTCACTTCTGATACCACTGCTCTGCAACTTTCTTCCAGCCTTCTTCAGTGGAGGGGCACTGGAGGAGCTCCTACAGGTATTCTTCGATGATGGCCTGCACCACTTCTCTGACCACAATGCTGATGGTGTTGTGTGTCACCCTCCAGGCGTACTGCATGTTCCTGTATGTGGTCCCGGAGGCCAGGTGGCGCAGAGTCAGTTCCACCTTGAGCCCAGGTTCCAGGCTGGGCCGGAAGTTGGTGTTTGCCTTCATCAACCTGGGTCTCAGCCGCTCCACAACTTCGTCAAACATGGCTGGTGGCATCCTCATGAAGTGCTGGAATGCACAAGTGTCTTCGTTCCTCAGCTCCACCATCAACTTGTCATACAGTCCGTACTCGGCTCTTCTCACGATCCATCTTTGGACCCACACACTTCTTGGATGCCTCCTTTTCCTTGCGTAGAACAGGTGAAAGAGCCTGAAGAGGGCTTTGCACTGTTGTAGAATGATGGCGGCTACCAAAAGGAGTGTGCGACGATCCATGATGGAGATGACTGGATGCTGTGGAAGAGCAAGAGCAAGATGAAGGCTGAAGAGGTCTGCACACCAGGGCTGCTGGAGTGATAGCGAGATCCAGGTGATTTCCTCCCCCTTTTTATAGGAAATGTTGGTTTTCCACTAGGTGTCCTTCTGCATCCTCTAGACATCCTCCAGACATCCTAAATATCCGAGATACACCCCCTATACAAACGTTTTTTCCGTTTTAATGGTTTATATGCAAGCTACATCCACTTACATCCTTTCTATGTCCATGCTACTAATACTACGCGGACGTTTCGTGTCTGTTTCGCTTCCTCCCTCTTTCCATTTTCTGCTGGAGTGGATGCAAGTTGCGCGGATGCGCAGCGGATGTTGAACGGATACAGCGGACGTGTCATGGAAGTAGAACGTTTGTTCCCCGTATGTGTCGCGGATGTAGAATGGACGCGGCGGAAAGTTCACTCGCTCAAAAAGTTTTGTGCAGCTCAAAACTTTTTAAGCGGTTGAAATCTCAGTAGATGGATGCTTGACAGATAGAATGTATGAATCACACATGCAGTGAGTACAGAACGGATGCATCGCATTAACCAACGGATGGCAAGCATTTTTCTCCGTTTTACATCCTCTTTCCATCCGTTGGTGCAGTGTGATATGGGCTGAATACATTGTCAATGAAATATGTCTGTGTTGTGCTTTACTTGTTTCCTTTTACAACAGATGACATTTCCAATCCAATGAAGGTTTTTTTTAACTGATTTTTATAGTTCCAAGATAACAAATACCTGATAAATAACGACTAGATGCCATGAATAAAAGCTCTGTCGACTCTATGTTGCCAACTCTTGTTTGTGTACATCAATACAAATGATAACTAAGTATCATAACCCCGTAACTTTAACATTCTGTTTAAATGCTTTTTGCGTTGGGAAGAACAGTCAATGGATTTATAAGTTGAAAGGAGCTATTAAGTTTTAGAGATCCCAAGAGCCTTTCCATTTGTCAAGAATGGGTCTAAAGAGAAATTTTAGGATTGAATTTCTTACAAAGAATAGGGATGCTGATGGAAAGGCATTTATCGGCCTTTTGTGTGAAACACAAACATTCTTTCTGAGGCCATACTCATTTTTCAGCACATTCTGTTAAAAAACTAAGCCTTGAAAATACAAGCTGCTGGTTTGGAAACAACCAGTGGGATATTTTTCTAATGGATTTCAGATTGTGTGCTGTACAATCTATTATTATCAGTCTATCCAGATATTACTTGTGGGCTAGTGTGAAGCAGCATTCCTTCACTCCATTGAGCTATCTCTACTCCAGTCACAGGAATGGTTGTATCACACTGTAGACACAAAGTTCTGTTGATCATTGGCTCCTATTGTGTCAAGAAAGCTTCTAAAATGGGACAAAAGTCACTGAATGTCTCACTTTGCAATAGAAGTTTTGGACTCCATTGTGATTGTAAGTGAAGGACTACCTGCATGCAAAAGATCACTGAATAACCAGATTCAGATGAGTGAGGTCTCCACAAAGTACTAGATTATATTCACAATTGTAAGAATTACAGATAGTCCTTGATTTACAACAGTTCATTTAATAACTGTTCCAAGTTACAACAGCACTGAAAAAGTGACTTATGACAATTTTTCATAATTATGACCAGTGCAGCATCTTGATGGTCATATGATGCTTGGCAACTGGCTCCATATTTATGATGGTCATGTGATCACCCTTTGAGACCTTCTGACAAACAACTGTGGTAAGAAAGGTCAAAAATTAACTGAACCACTTTCTCACTTAGTCACATAAATTTTGGGCTCCGTTGTGTCCAAAGAGCAATGACTTCCTGTAGAATTATTTTAGGAAACTCATAATTCAGCATCTCTTTTTCACTAGTGATTGTAGGCCAGAAATTAGGTAAAAACTTGTATAATGAGCCACAGTAGTGTAATGGTTATAGTGCAGTATTGCAGGCTACTTCTGCTGACTGCCGGGCTCAAGGTTGACTCAGCCTTCCATCCTTCTGAGGTGGGTAAAATGAGAACCCAAATTGTTGGGGGTAGTATGCTGACTCTGTAAACCACTTAGAGAGGGCTGTACAGCACTGTAAAGTGATATATAAGTTTAAGTGCTATTACTAGTGCTATAATAGAGGCATCCCGCCCCACCAACACATTAAATAAACATTACTATCAAGTGACATTCTGTTTCAGAAGCTGGAAGAATGGAGAGAGGCAGAGGTGGGATTCTACCAGTTCGCACCTATTTGCTAGAACCGGTTATTAACTTTCTAAGCAGTTTGGAGAACCGGTTGTTTGAAGAAATTATTGGCCTAATCTTGTAATGAATGCAGGAAGGAAATATTCTGGTGTTGCTTACAGAAACTGCCTCTCCATTAACCCTTATTACATCCGCAGCAGGACTAGACTCTCTGGAGTTTTTTCCCCTCTGTTTCCCCTTTGTTGGTACTTTGCTTGTGTGGAGTGACCATTCAAAGTTACAATGCACTGAAAAAAGTGACTTATGACCCTTTTTCACACTTACGACTGTTGCAGTATCTCCACAGTCATGAGAGGTCAGGTGAGGAGATAGTACCTTGATGTAAATGACATTGAGTTGGCTACACCCAACCAATAATATGACCACCAAGCTATGTCCACCCAGTCACATGACCATCAAGCCACGCCTACCACCTAAGCCATGCCCACAGAACCGGTTGTTAAAAATTTGAATCCCACCCCTGGAGGGAATGTGGATTTTGCAGTAGCCTGCCCCTGCCATGCCCACCAAGCCACGCCCACCAAGCCACACTCACAGAACCAGTAGTAAAAAAATTTGGATCCCGCTATTGGAGAGAGGTTGATGTTCCACATAGCTGTCAGGATTATTAGCATTTCTGTTGCTTTTCCTTTTGTTTCTTGCTTAAGATTACTCTTGATTATGGCAATAGGGCCAATAGCAAACAGATGCTTCTTCACTGAATGTGCTCAAATCAAAACTGAAAATTCACTAGTCATGAGTGCTTCAATGAGAATTCATATTCTGAATAATGTGATGGATTCTAAGGTCCAAATTACCTTTTACAACTCTGTGATTTTAGTATGAAATGACAGCAAAGAAGACAAGATGGCCATCATTGATATATCTGTCCCTTCACTTGATAGAAAATTTGGGGGACAGCACTCAGTAAGCGGAAAGACCCCCAGTTTAATGAAGCTGGGCTTAAAGGGAATAGTTTAAGGAATCTTCAAGACATTATTTATATTACTCTTCCAATGTCACAGAATGAGTTGAGTGATTATGGCTTGCCTAAGATCTTAAATAAAAAAGAAACAATAAGAAATGTCAATCATAATAACATTTTCCAAGCTGGAAAGGCCCCAGTTCACTACATATTTTCTTTCTATCCGTTTTTTTCTCCAAATCCAATACTAAAACATGAGGACTAGCCAAAAACATTAGATGTATAAGTGGTATTTCTTTCAGTCCTGGAATAATCTCATCCAAATTCTCTGGGTTTGGTAAATCAAAGGTATCCTTGAATTTAATCATACTCTAGGTTTACTGAAGATGAATTTCATTCTGATTTTATTATTTATTTGTTTCTCATATTATAATGAAAATCAAACTCATCATCGTTTTAAAGAATGGCTTTAAAGTCTTTCATCTCATTTTTGAACCATAGGGGTTTTCCTATCCCTCCCAAAATACAGTCCAGAGAAGATGTGAAAAAAAATGTGGTATTTATTCAATTAAACAAGAACAGCACTGAAATACAGGCTGCTAGGCTATAATTGCAAAACTTTCTTCTATTGATGTTGAATTGAGATTAGGGAGTAGAAATTTCCCATTTAAGTATTCTTAGTGGTTGTTGCACAAACCAATAAAGCCCTAGCTGCCAATTCAAATCAACATGTATCAGAAATCAGTCTTACAGAGCTGTGTTGACATCCTCACCAACCTCACCATTTCCTGTGCAATTTCATGAAAAAAATTGCTTTGGAAATATCTTCAAAGATAGCAATTGCAATAGCACTTAAACTTATATACCACTTCACAGTGCTTTCCAGCCCTCTGTAACAGCCAGCATTTTACCCCTAACCATCACAGAGTCGGCATATGGTCCTCAACCCTCTGGGTCCTCATTTTACTAACCTGATAAGGATGGAAGGCTGAGTCAACCTTGAGCCAGTGAGACTCGAACTGCCAAACTGCTAGCAGCCAGCAGTCAACAGAATTATCTGCAGTACTGCATTCTAACCACTGCACCACCATGGCTCTTAATTATGATAATTTCAGGAATATATTCAAGTGTGGAATGTGATATTATTGCACAATCATTGCTGCAATGGCACAAATAACTTTGTTTGAATCATCTGGCTAGTCTAGTGAAGAGAAGGACCAGGGGAAACATGAAAGCAATCTTTTAATATCTGAGGGGTTGCCACAGAGAGGAAGGGGTCAAGCTATTTTCTAAAGGACCTGTGGGCCAGACAAGGAATAATGGATGGAAACTGAACAAGGAGAGATTTAACCTGGAAATAAGGAGAAACTTTATGACAGTGAGAACAATCAACCAATGAAACAGCTTGCCCTCGGAAGTTGTGGGAGCGCCACCACTTGAGACTTTGAAGAAGAGATTGGACTGCCATTTGTCAGTCTCCCACTTGGCTGGGGGGTTGGACTAGATGACCTACAAGGTCCTTTCCAACTCTGATTATCTGTTATCTGTTATCTTTGTTTTACAATAATGTCTCCAGGCATCTGCAACCTTCCTGCTTCAATTACAATCCAATATAAGACATAGAAATAAAATCCCCATAGTTTGTATACGTGTACTTCTGTATGTGTGCTTTCCGTGAAAATTAAAGATTAATTTTTAATTAAGGAAATTAGAGAGGCTGTAGAATTAGAAGATGTAAAGCAGAATATAATACTATCTAACACCTTGAACTGAGTTTGCCCTTTGTTAATTATTTTTCCTACAAAAATCTGCAATCACTGTCAACTTTTATTATAATTATTCTTATGTTGATTTGATCAGTCTTCATCTACTAATCTTATCCTTTTTGAAGCACCTACAAACTTGCAGCTATATTTTAGCCAGAAACTTAAATTTGCTATAAGCATTATAGGTCATGATTGCAATTCTGTCCATTACTGAGAATTATAACAGTAAAAATAAATAAACCTAAATTTAGAAAAAGAGAAGAGAATGGAAAGACAGAATAAAAAGTGTAGGAAAAAAGAAAAAGAGAATATAATAAAGTTAAGAATGAATAGAATAGAATGAATGTAAAGTTACACACATACATATATGTGACTTTACATCTTCATCACAACTATGAACAAATAATTCTTCACCTTCTATGAGATATCACTTTGTCCCATATCCTACCCCTTTTCTAGAAACAAATCCATAAAACATCACTTTTCAATTCTGATATAAGCAAAAAGTACATAAAGTGGTGTCAAAACAATGCCAAAAAAGTTTCATTTTAACCTTGATCAAATAAACCAACTTTATATTCCTTCCTTTTTTTTAACAATCTTAATCTTTAATTCAATCAAAAATTATCATATGTTTTGATTTATCTTTTTTGTTACTTTATACCATTGCTGAATTCTTCAATGTTTTTAAAAACCTCTTGTGTTGATCCAATAGAGCAGGGTCTTCAAACTTGACAGCTTTAAGACTTGTGGACTTCAACTCCCAGAATTCCTCCTCCAGTCATGTTAGCTCAGGAATTCTGATAGGTGAAATCCACAAATCTTAAACTTGCCAAGTTTGAAGACCCTTGCAATAGAGAAA
The DNA here is from genome assembly GCA_015471245.1 of Laticauda colubrina. Classification (NCBI taxonomy): domain Eukaryota; kingdom Metazoa; phylum Chordata; class Lepidosauria; order Squamata; family Elapidae; genus Laticauda; species Laticauda colubrina. Next base: position 24,312,135 of record BLBF01000002.1, read on the forward strand.
CATTTTTTTTCAGGTTATTCTCTTATTTTATCATTTGTATAGATTAACAGTATGTTGCTGAACTTAGAACTGCTTTTCAATGGATGATATAAAAATACAATGAATAATTAGGGAGTTGAAAGAGCCAGGAAATATAAATGACCTTTATAGCATATGTAGGAAAAAGGGGAGAGCAACATAAAACTTCATTGGACAAGTAGAAATGCACTCAGTTACTAATGGTTGTAGCCTTTGGTTTTATAGTGCATGACATGAAAAAGAATATTCTAGGATCATTTATCTTCATGGGTATTCATAAATGTAATGCATGGATTTCAGTAATGTGATCCAGTGCAGCTAATGAAACATTTCCACTCTCTGTATCTGTTTCTCTCATCATCTCTAGTTCAGGATGTGATGGAAATATTTTATGTATCCTAACCTCTTGTAGCTCTTCACATGTGTTTCTCTCAATTGGAGATTCACACAAGAAAGATAGCTTCTTTCAGATACAAAGAGAAACTAAAATTGTTCTTTTTTATATTTAACTAAATGGGGTTTTCCTCCCCCCCCCAAAGAAAACAAGGTTTAACTCCACTCCATTCCCAAAATATATTATGTACTTGGACTAAGTGTTTTAGAAGAAATATAATATTCTAGGAAAGTTTGCTGTAAACTTTCAGACAAGCTACAAAAGTTTTCAATAGAAAAATAAATAAAACCTGTTTCCAGATATATCATGCAAAGCTATGCAGGGTAGGAATTGCCTAATATCTGGTTATGAGTCAAATGTCTGTCTACTACAAGAGGAATTATTGACATCTCCTTGGGGACAGGAAACAGTTTGTCATTGACCTCCCTGTTTCATCCTTATATGGGGTCACTGGTTGTTTTCCAGCAGATAAATCTTTATGTGTCCTAACCTAAATCTGCCCTTAACAACTTCTTCTCACTGGGAAGAATTTGAAGAAAAATTTGAAGAGCAAAAGCATATTCCAGATGTCACTTATTGTGTCTTATGCATATGCCCCAACCTTGAACTTGGAACTGAATCTATAATGGAAAAGGGGCAGCATTGAACAGACTTTCAAACTGCCTTTTAGGGATGGCCTGTCTGGCCTGCTTTCATAAAACAGCATTGCTGTCGCTTATTCATTGGACTGAATCAGAAACAAATATTATACAATTTGGTACTGATGTACCTTTTCAGGGCTGGGATTATTTTAAGCCATGTATTATGCATGCACATTATATAATGGGCTAATGTTTGGTTTCTGCAAAGTAGTAGTGTTGGGTACTATTAAAGAAAGCCTGAAGAAGTGAATTGTTTCTGGCTGATTGATTTTTCCACAGAATGAAGTTCTTTACCTTTTAAGAAACCAAAACCAAAACCAAAAGAAATGAACAGCCTCATTATCTTGCTGCACTGGACTTTTTCTGTACTTCTCATTGAAGTATTTATGATGCTCCAGATAAAAGGCTTTTATTTGGCCAAATAATATTAGGATTTATTATTTATTATCTACTATCTAGCTTGGATTTATTATAGAACAGACATGAACTGCAGGGAGTTCCAGGAAAATAAAGCCAAGTAGAAATATATTTATTTATGTATCTTAGATGAGGAACTAAATGTAAATAGCAGCAAACAATAATCAACACAGAGGTGTCTTAAAATTGAATCCATGGGTGTAATTTTTTTCTTTGCCTGACTAACCAAATTACTCCAGCAAAAATCCTTTGATTTCTTCATTTCAGCTTGATGACATGATGTCTAAGTACCATTAGGGAGGTTAATGAGTTTTATAAACAAATTTAATTTATAAATATAGTTGAACTGTATGGCTCAGAAAACTGAAATGAAGCAGGACACCCACTTATTAATTTTTGCCATTCCAGTGATTTTTTTCATAGCTAACACAGTCTTCAAACAAACAAAACATCACCTCTTTGCCAGACATCACCAGACAGAATACATGGAAGTCAAATTGACTCTATTATTTAGTTAAAGTTATGCCATCAAAGATATACTGATGGTGGAGAGATCATGAACATTTCATATGCCAGTTCCAAGTTAAGCTAAAGATAAAGAAGAAAGCTAACCAATCTCCGCAATATTATCCCAATATGATTTCAAGGAAAACCTCAGAAACTGCTTTGAAGTTCTGAACATCATTGATTGAGAATCAGAGCAACCATGAAATGAACTTAAAGTTAAGTTGTTTGGGATTAATGTGAAAAAGAGGCTGCCAAGGATGAAGGAAAAGAAGAAAGCAAACTGTATGGTCAAAACAAACTGCAGGAATTGCCAAGAAGATAACAGAAACCACTGCCAAGTTTTTTTTAAAAAAATCTCAGAAAAAACTTAAAAGATTTTCAGAGAACTGTTTGAAGAGAAAAAAAAACAGTGGTATGACAACATCTGTAAAAGCTACAGAACCAGAAGTGGTATTCAGCAGGTTCTGACCAGTTCTGGAGAACCGGTAGTGAAAAATTTGACCAGTTTGGAAAACAGGCAAATACCATCTCTGACTGGCCCCACCCCCATCTGTTCTCTGCCTCCTGAGTCCCAGCTGATTGGCTGGGTCTTCTTTTGTTGCCCTGCATAGGAGAACGAAGCTGGAAAACAGGATAGTCGGGTGGGGAGGGAATGGGGATTTGCAATAACCTTCCCCAGGAGTGGTGAGGGAATGGGGATTTTACAGGATCTTTCCCCTGCCATGCCTACCAAGCCACACATGCCCACCAAGCCATGCCCACAGAAATGGTAGTAAACAAATTTGAATCCCACCACTGTAAAGAACTCATGATATACCCACTGTATTTTGTTAAGTAAAAAGAAAAAGAATCGGTAAAGGTTTTAACCAAGCTATACCAGCAACTCTGAAAAATAACACAATGGTTAACAGATTGGAAGAGGTCAATCTACATTCCAAGAGGCTTAACAGAGTGTGCAAACTATTATCCTTAATTTCACATGCTAGAAAAATAATATTCAAGGAATATCCAATGCAGAATTATATGAAAAAGAGGTATAAAGCTTGAAAAACCATGGAACATGAAGCATTATTTCTGATGCAATTTAAGGCCCTGTCACACTGCCCAACGGATGCAAAACGTTAGTAAAAAGGACACAGCGGACGAGAAAAATGTTCCATCCATTGTTATCCGCTCTCAAAAGGGGCAAAAATTTGCATAAGCAGAGCGGATAACACAGAAAGGAATGGACGCGGGGAGGACGCAGAGCAGATGGAAAGTGGATGCAGAACGGAAGCCCAGTAGCTGGAAGTGGATGGGAGCGGATGGCACATCCACAGGGCTTCTGGGGGGCCTCAGCAAAGCAGACGTGGAACGGATACAGCGGATGCACAGCGGATGAAGTGGATGTAGAGTGGAAGCCTAGTGGATGCACAGTGGATGAAGCGGATGCACAGCAGAAGCCGAACAGATGCCGAGCGTAAATTGCGCATGCAGGGGGGATGCATTGCGTAAGCCCCGCGGATATAAAGGGAAGCAGCTCCCAAGCAGGTCACCATTCGGAGGAAAGACCTGCTGCCATACATCGAGTGCTTGCCTGCCCTGCCTGCATGCCTGCCTGCATGCCTGCCTGCAAGCCTTGCTGCCAGCCTTGCTGCCAGCCTGCCTCCAAGTCTGCCTCCCAGCCTTCTGGCCAGCCTCCCTGCCAGCCATGCTCTCTGCCTGCCTGCCAGCCTTGCTGCCAGCCTGCCTTCCAGCCTCCCTGCCAGGCAATCTGCCTGCCAGCCTTGGTGCCTGCCTGCCTGCCTGCCTTCCTGCCACCTTCCTGCCTGCCTTCCTGCCACCCTTCCTGCCAGCCTTCCTGCCAGCCTTGGTGCCAGCCTTCCTGCCAGCCTTGGTGCCTGCCAGCCTCCCTGCCAGCCTCCCTGCCAGCCAGCAACCCACAACCATGGGGAAGAAGCAAAAGCCTCAGCAACCTGCCACCATCCCTGGCAAGAGGGACAGGGCCACCCTCCCGCCCCCTGTCCCTGACTCTGCTTCTGCTGGGGCTTCTGCTGCTCGGGCTCGCTCTTCTGGTGCTGGAGCTTCTGCTGGCGCTGCTCCTGGCAGTGGTGCTTCTGCTCGTGCTTATTCTGCTGAAGCTGCTCCTGGCGGTGGTGTTTCTGCTGGTGCTTACTCTGCTGAAGCTGCTCCTCATCCTGCTGGTGCTGCTCCTCCTGCTCGTGCTCCTGGACTTGCTCGTCCTGCTCGTCCTGCTGGTCCGGCTCGTGCTCCTGGTCCTGCTCGTGCTCCTGGTCTTGCTGGCGCTGCTGGTGCTGACCCTGCTGCTGCTGATCCTGGTCCTGCTGGTGCTGGTGGTGGTGGTGGTGCTGCTGCTGCTGCTGATCCTGCTGGTGCTGCTGCTGCTGCTGCTGCTGATGATGATGATAATTATGATCCTGCTGGTGGTGATGATGATGATGATGATGATGATGTTGATCCTGCTGGTGCTGCTGCTGGTGGTGGTGTGGAGGAGCAGCCCCTACTACCTGGGAGCCCCTCTGATGAGGGCCCATCTGGTCCTGCCAAAGGGAGGAAGAGGCGTATGTGACAACGGGAGAGGAGGCAATACTCAATTGAGGAGGAACACGAGGACGAGGTGCTGGAGTGCCTGAGAGAGAATGACTATGTGTGGCGGAAGGGACACCGGCTGTACAGGTACACCAAGGGGAAGCAGGCTGCTTGGAGAGAGAAGGCGGAGAGTATGGGCTGCACTTCGGAGGTGCTCCTCGGCTGGTGGAAGCACATGCACACCTGGTACGGGAAGCTGCACCTGAAGAAATCTGGCCAGGCCACGGTTAAGCTGACGGACAGAGAGACCTACGTCATGGCCAGGTGCAGCTTCCTGGAGGGTGAGATCCACCACCGAGGAGCAGCCCCTCTGTCTACCATCTCTCTCCAGCAGCCTTCTGAGAGCCAGTCCTCTTCCGGCCGAGAGTCAGTTCCGGTCTCCAGGCAGGTTTCTGTGGAGCGTGCCACAGCGGAGAACCCGCGGACAGGTGTTGTAAACGTGGTGGAGCACATACAGCCATACCCGCGTCCACCCACAGCTCCACCTCCACAGAAAGGCAGAGAGCCAGACAGCAGGAGGGGCAGAGCCACACTGTCCTGCTGGAGATCAGGGACACCATCCGGACCAGCATAGAACTCCTCTCTCAGCTGGTCCACAACGACTCCTCATCCTCCAACTGCAAGCCCTTCCTCACTTATGTCAACCAGACCCTCGTGGACATGGCAGAACCCCAGTACCAGGTGGTGAAGGACCGGATCACCGAGCTGCTTCACAACCCTCCAGATCCAGAGGAACCTGCTCCCACCCAGTCCAGGTCTGCTCCCCCACCCCAGGTGATGTCCCTCCCATTCCAAGGCTTCCCACAGGCCCTCACCTACCAGGACTATGGCTACCAGGAGGTCCAGCAGCACAGGCAGCAGCCCTTTCCAGTCCAGGCACAGAGTCATCGAATGACACAGTTGCCACTGGTTCCACTGATGCCACCGATGCCACCCACGACACTGATGCCACCGATGCCAATGATGCCACCCATGACACTGATGCCACCAATGCCAACGATGCCACCCACAACACTTATGCCACCCACGCCACCAATGCCACCAACGCCAGTCCTCACCCAGCTGCAGACCAGACAGCCCCACTACACTGCTCCTTCCTCCACCCTACAGCCAAGCCCGGCCTCAGTACATCTGTCCTCGGTACTGGGGCTGACACCCCATGGCATGGAGGAAGGAGCTCTCAACATCACGGGTCTGAGCCAGCTGTCCGAGAGCTTTCTCAACACACTGTCACCTGTTGTCCTCTCGGGGCCAGGCACCCCAGTGGGGCTTCAGACCAGCACTCCAGCACCAGCGACCTCCACAGCACCTGGACCCTTCACCCCTGAGACTGGGCACACCTCCGAGTGACCAAGAGGAGTGCCAGAGACTGGCTGGCTGGCTACCTGTGGACTTTATTTGGACACTTGACGTGGGTCATTTTTCTTTTACAGCTTGTTGTTCAATAAAGTTTATCTTTGATTCACACACTTGCTTCATTTATTTTTTTGAATAAAGTCTTGGTGGAAACTTTTAGAATTGGTTTAAGCCTTTGCATGCTTGTGGGATGGGTTAAGATAGCAGTGGGGTGGGCAGGGATACCTTTGGGATGGGTAATAGCTGTGGGATAGATAAACCTCCAGTGCAAGCATAGTGGGACTGTATGGTCCACCCTCCAGGTGCCACAGCTATGGCCCTTTATTATCAATAATAATGTAATAATCATCCACACATGTCAACACAAACACAACTCTTTATTAAATGCCCTGATCATTGTAGGGCCACTCAACATACATGGCCCAATCTCATCAGTGTGATGAGACAGGCTGAAGGAAGCATCCATTAATCATCTATAATCCTGTCTTGCCACTCCACTGCTCCAGCTGTGGAGTTGCACCAGTGTTTCAGGAGGTTGCGCTGCTTCTTCCCTTCACGTGAGGCTCTGTTGGGGCCTTGCACATCCTCAGTGTCTATCAGGTTTTGCCCTTGCCTCCATTCCCCAGGCTCCATGTCCCCATTGCCTTGTTGGAGGTCCACGAGCCTGTTCTGCAAGACTGGGTAGTGGGTGCGCATGAGATTGTGCAGGATGCAGCAAGCTTCCATGATCCTCCTCACAGTCTGTGGGCGATGCTGCATGGTGGTGAGAAGAACCTGGAACCTGTTGGCCAGGATGCCAAAGGCGTTCTCCACCACCTGCCTTGCCCTGGACAGCCTGTAGTTGAAGATCCTCTCTTCACGGGTGAGGAGTTTGGAGGTGTAGGGCTTCATGAGGTAGGTTCTGAGGGTGAAGGCATCATCCCCCACTATGAAGTAGGGCACATCTTGCATGTCGTTGGGCAGTGGGTCTGGATCTGGGAAGCCCACGATGAGGTTGCATTTCAACCCCTCCTTGAGGTCACTGGCGTTGTATACCTCGGCATCTGAACATGAGCCATTGCCTGAAGCATCGATGTACATGAACTTGTAGTGAACATCGACCATGGCGAAGAGGATGATGCTGAAGAAGCCCTTGTAGTTGAAATGAGTGGACCCTGACTTGGCTGGCGCTTTGCAGGCCACGTGCTTGCCATCTATGGCTCCAATGGTGTATGGGAAGTTTCACCTCTGATACCACTGCTCTGCAACTTTCTTCCAGCCTTCTTCAGTGGAGGGGCACTGGAGGAGCTCCTCCAGGTATTCTTCGATGATGGCCTGCACCACTTCTCTGACGACAATGCTGATGGTGTTGTGTGGCACCCTCCAGCCGTACTGCATGCTCCTGTAGGGGGTCCCGGAGGCCAGGTGGCGCAGAGTGAGTGCCACCTTGAGCCCAGGTTCCAGGCTGGGCTGGAAGTTGGTGCTCTGCTTGGTCAACCTGGGTGTCAGCCGCTGCACAACTTCGTCAAACATGCCTCCGCATCCTCATGAAGTTCTGGAATGCACGAGTGTCTTCGTTCCTGAGCTCCACCATCAGCTTGTTGTACAGTCCGTACTCTGCTCTTCTCCCCATCCACAGAGCGGATGCCCAGCGGATGTAGAATGGACGCATTGGATACATTTTCCGCTCAAAAGTTTTGAGCAGTTCAAAACTTTCTGAGTGGATGAAACATCAATAAACGGATGCTGGACAGATAGAGAGGAAGCAAAACGGAGGCAGTGAGTACAGAACGGATACATCGCATTAACCAGCGGGTGACAAGTGTTTTCCCCCATTTTACATCCTCTTTCCATCCATTGGTGCAGTGTGACAGGGGCTTTATATAATCGTCCCAAAATTGCTTTTTCAAGAGGCAACTAGTCTTTCTGTTTTTTTCTTTGATGACTTTTTGCTTCTCGTTCAAGAAGCTTCATTAGCTCTCAAAGAGAAGACATTTTCAAAGAAAAACCAGAAAGTCCAGTTGCCTCTTGAAAAAGCACCTTTGGGACAACCATGATCTGGATGACTGAGAATCTCTACAGAAATTTATATAATTGTGAAAGCCAAAAATTACCCCAGAAAAGTTAGTTGAGGCTTCATTGATTGTGGGAAGTCCTTTGATTGTGTTGATGTCAAGTTTTGGAAAGTCTTTGGAAAAACTGGGAATCCTGGAACATCTCATTGTTCTGATGAGATACTGCTCAGGAAATCACACTACAAATAGAACATGGTGAAACAAAGTGGCTCCAGAGTGGCAAAGATGAGACAAGGCTTTTTATGCTCCCCTTGTCTATTCAACATATCTCCTGAACGTATACTAAAGGAAGTTGGAATGGAGGAAGATTATTGGTTTTAAAATTGGAATGAGAAACATCAATTATGTGCAGTGTGTTGATGACAGTAGCTTAATGGGTAAAAGTAATATGATGCACAAAATTTAATTTCAGTATAAAAGGCACTAAATCCTAAATAAATGGTTCAATAAATGCTATTGTTTACTTCAAAAACAAAATACCGTTTTCAGTCTTTTTTTTTCTTAATTGGCAGATTTTTCATCCTGGTTAAAGGAAGATTAAACTTTTCCATCAAACATTTTTGTAACAAATGCTTGGAACACTGAGGATGAATCTCTACAAAGATTAATGGAAGTATGCAGAGTTATGAGAATTGGAAGAAAAAGTACTGCCGTTTCTATAAAGCTTGTGTTGTTTTTATATTGCTGTGGGAAACTGCAATTATGTATGTCTGTCATTGTACCTCTAAAGTTATAAAGCCCTTCCAGCAAAAATGTACCATTATATAATTTTTAAAAATTATTGTGGAGAAAGTAAGGTAAATATTATCATCTGTATGGGACATTCATCACCAAACCACTTGGGCGATACAGTGGTATTGTAAAAATGGAAGATCATAAATGCCTGATCTTTATAGGACACGACTGTCTGTGGCTGTCAAATATTATTTAAGAGAAACCTTAACCAAAAAGAGCTAAATCTAACTCTAGAATTGTCTAAAATAGCTATCCTCTAAATTTTAATTGTTGATAGCATGCAATACCTCACCTTCTATGAAATATCTTAGTAATAATTTATTATCGGACTCAGTCTAGCTGAGTAGTAAATGCTGAATAATGTTGCATGTCAATGGAGAAATCTTAAATTAATAACTGCTCAGCATACCTGCTATTTATTATGTCTTTATTATTTATTACAATGATTAATAGCTGCCTTTCAAGGTAATAGCCCTCCCAACTTGATTTACAAGTGAAACAATTATAAATAAAATAAAACAAGAAATATTATTTTAAAAGAGGAAAAAACTAAACCTCTAGAATTTTCTCAAAGGACAGTTGGTGTAATGGTCCTATTGTGTGACACAGGGATTGGGAAAGAGAAGAAACAGAACCAGGCTTCAGAAGCAGTTGTCTACCTACCTCACCTCTCCGATGCTGGGGAAAGAATAATTCTGGTTGGTCCAGAATTATTCATGTTTTGAGTACAAAAAATGCTCTCATAAAACCTTTATCTTATTTTATTTTCATGCATTAAATCAATTATGGCATAGAGATGCCCAGTTGACATGTCTCAATGTTGGGTACACAATAAAAACAAGAAATAAGGTATTCTAAAGGGAAAATGTAGTGATTGTGTTTGTATATGTTGATTATGACTAATGGTTTAACTGATTTCAATGGGTTATTTTACATGTTCTTATCTTGTTACTTGTTCAAAAAAAGGAGTCCTACTTTGGCTCACAACAAAATCATCCTTGGTAAAAGAAAAATAGTCACTTTAGATCTCTCTCCCTGCCCCACTCTGATACCAGCTGTGGAACAATGCAAACATTGAATATCTTGCTTAAGTTATTGCTATTTAACACAATGTCATTATAATTGGTAATGCACGTGGGGCTGCAAAACAGCTCAGCAGATACAACTACCAGTCATCATATTGCATGTTTTTATTTAAAATTAGAACCAGGATGAGAAATGGTCCTGCATTTTTTCCTTCCATTTTCATATAAATTGGTGAACAGATATGGTATTATTTGCTTGTATTTAGTTACAAGTTGTTCAAAGTCTAGAATTTGGTAGAGTCTTCTGTCCAATACTTTAGAATTTGGTTTTACACTTTTCAATTAAATCTCATGAAGAATCTTTTATTTTTATCCCCCCTCCCCCCCAGAAAATGATGCTATTTCCACTTCTGAGAGACAATCATGTTGGAGACAAGGAAGTTAAAGGGCCTGTCACATAGGCCGACGGATGCAAAAAGTATGTAAAAAGCAGACAAGAAAATGTTCTATCTATTGTTATCCACTCTCAAAAGTGACCTAAATTTGCATAAAGAGAGCAGACAACAACAGAAAGGAACGGCGAGGGGAAGACGTAGCCAGGATGTAAAGCGGATGCTCCACGGAAGCCTAGCGGATGGAAGCGGATGACACATCTGCAGGGCTTCCGGGGGAGCACAGCAAAGCAGACGTGCAGCGGAAGGAGCGGATGCCGAGTGGATGCCGAGCGGATGATGCGGATGCATCACAGAAGCCTAGCGGATGCCTAGCGGATGCAAAGCGTTCACTGCGCATGCAGGGAGGATGCATTGCGTCAGCCCCGCAGATATAAAAGGATGCAGCTCACAAGCAGGTCACCATTCAGAGGAAAGACCTGCTGCCAGACACATCTCCAGCCAACAACCATGGGGAAGAAGAGGAAGCCTGTGCCTACTCCTCCCAGCCCTGGCAAGAAGGACAGGACCACCATCCCACCCCCTGGCGCTGACTCTGCTTCTGCTGGTGCTTCTGCTGGTGCTTCTGCTGGTGCTACTCTGCTGATGCTGCTCGTGGTGCTGGTGCTTCTCCTGGTGTTTACTCTCCTGCTGGTGCTGCTGGTGCTGCTGGTGCTGCTGGTGCTGCTGGTGCT
>BLBF01000002.1:24323006-24333652 GCA_015471245.1 Laticauda colubrina
CTGCTGGTGCTGCTGGTGCTGCTGGTGCTGCTGGTGCTGCTGGTGCTGCTGGTGCTACTGGTGCTACTGGTCCTGTTGGTCCTGCTGGTGCTACTTTTGCTGCTGCTGTTGTTGCTGCTGCTGCTGCTGGTGATGTGGTGGACCAGCTCCTAGAACCTCAAAGCCCTTCTGATGAGTGCCCAGAAGGCCCTGCCAGAGGGAGGAAGAGGCAATTGCGCGATAGGGAGATGAGGCAGTACTCCATCAAAGAGGAACATGAGGATGAGGTGTTCGAATGGCTGAGGGAGAACGAGTACCTCTGGCGGAAGGGACACAGGCTCTATCAGGACACCAAGAGGAAGCCCTCGGCTTGGAGAAAGAAGGTGGAGAGCCTGGGCTACAATTCGAAGGTCCTCCTCGGATGGTGGAAGCACATGCACACCTGGTACGGGAAGCTGCACCTCAAGAAGTCTGGCCTGGCCACGGTCAAGCTCACCGACCAGGAGACCTACGTGATGGCCAAGTGCAGCTTCTTGGAGGGTGAGATCCACCACCGAGGAGCAGCCCCTCTCACAACCCTCTCTCTCAGGCAGCCCGCAGAGAGCCAGTCCTCTTCTGGCCAAGAGTCAGCTCCTGTGTCCAGGCAGGTATTTGTGGAGCGCCCCACAACGGAGACCACCCCCAACAGCTGAACTCCCCATGGCGGAGCGCATGGAGGACTCCCTGATGCAGTGGGAGCAAGGAAAGGGTGTTGACACCAGAGACCAACCCACCCCCACCCCCAGCTCCACTTCCACAGAAAGCAGGCAGAGAGGCAGACCAGAGGGCCAGAGCTACACTGTCCTTCTGGAGATCAGGGACACCATCAAAAGCAGCGTAGATCTCCTCTCTCAGCTGGTACACATCGACATACCATCCTCAAATCAAAAGCCCTTCCTCACCTACGTCAACCAGACCCTCATGGACATGTCCAAATCACAGTACCAGGTGATAAAGGAGAGGATCACAGGTCTTCTACACAACCCTCCAGGCCCAAGCTGAACAGGCTCCGACCCAGTCCAGGTCTGCTCCTACACCCCAGGTGATGTCACAGCCCTTCCAAGGCTTTCCACAGGCCCTCCCCTACCAAGGCTATGGCTACCAGGAGTTCCAGCAGCACAGGCAGCCCTTCCCAGTCCAGGCACAGGTACATCGGATGCCACTGATGCCACGGATGCCACCCACACCACAGATGTCACCCACGCCATAGATGCCACCCACGCCACAGATGCCACCCATGCCACCCATGCCACCCATGCCACCCATGCCTCACCTTGCTCAGCAAGCCTGGTCTCAGAACATCTGTCATCGGTCTTGGGACTGACACCCCATGTCATGGAGGAAGGGGCTCTCAACATCGCAGGACTGAGCCAGCTCTCTGAGAGCTTCCTCCACACACCAACCCCTGTTGTCCTCTCGGGACCAGGCACCCCAATGGCACCTCAGACCAGCACTCCAGCAGCAGCCACCTCCACATCACCTGGACTCTTCACCCCTGAGACTATGGGCACGCCTCAGAGTGACTGAGAAGAGTGCCAGAGACTGGGTTGCTACCTGTTGACTTTATCTTTGCTTGGGATACTTTACTTGGGTCATTTTACTTTTACAGTTTGTTATTAATAAAGTTTATCTTTGCTTCACACACTTGGTTCAGTTCTTTTAGTAAATAAAGTCTTGGTGGAAACTTTTAGAAATGGTTTAAGCCTTTGCATACTTGTGGGATGGGTAAGGATAGAAGTGGGATGGGCAGGGATACCTGTGGGATGGGTAATAGCTGTGGGATGGGTTAGGATATCAGTGGGATGGGCAGGGATACCTTTTGGATGAGTAAAAGCTGTGGGATGGGTAATAGCTGTGGGATAGATAGACCTCCAGTGCAAGCATCGTGGGACTGTATGGTCCACCCTCCCAGGGGCCACACCTATGGCCCTTTATTATCAATAACAATTTAATCATTCATCAACACATTTCAACATAAACACAACTCTTTATTAAATGCCCTGATCATTGTAGGGCCACTCAACATACATGGCCCAATCTCATCAGTGTGATGAGACAGGCTGAAGGAAGCATCCATTAATCATCTATAATCCTGTCTTGCCACTCCACTGCTCCAGCTGTGGAGTTGCACCAGTGTTTCAGGAGGTTGCGCTGCTTCTTCCCTTCACGTGAGGCTCTGTTGGGGCCTTCCACATCCACAGTATCTATCAGGTTTCGCCCTTGCCTCCATTCCCCAGGCTCCATGTCCCCATTGCCTTGTTGGTGGTCCATGAGCCTGTTCTGCAACACTGGGTAGCGGGTGCGCATGAGATTGTGCAGGATGCAGCAAGCTTCCACGATGCTCCTCACAGTCTCTGGGCGATGCTGCATAGTGGTGAGAAGTACCTGGAACTTGTTGGCCAGGATGCCAAAGGCGTTCTCCACCACCTGCCTTGCCCTGGACAGCCTGTAGTTGAAGATCCTCTCTTCACGGGTGAGGTATCTGGAAGTGTAGGGCTTCATGAGGTAGGTTCTGAGGGAGAAGCCGTCATCCCCCACAATGAAGTAGGGCACATCTTGTGTGTCGTTGGGCAGGGGGTCTGGATCTGGGAAGCCCATGATGAGGTTGCATTCCAGCCTCTCCTTGAGGTGACTGGTGCTGTATACCTGGGCATCTGAAGATGAGCCATTGCCTGAAGCATCGATGTACATGAACTTGTAGTCAACATCGACCATGGCGAAAAGGATGATGGTGAAGAAGCCCTTATAGTTGTGATAAGTGGACCCTGAGTTGGCTGGAGTTTTGCAGGCCACGTGCTTCCCATCTATGGCTCCAACGGTGTGGGGGAAGTTCCACTTCTGATACCACTGCTCTGCAACTTTCTTCCATCCTTCTTCAGTGGAGGGGCACTGGAGGAGTTCCTCCAGGTGTTCTTTGATGATGGCCTGCACCACTTCTCTGACCACAATACTGATGGTGTTCCTCCAGGCATACTGCATGCTCCTGTATGTGGTCCCAGAGGCCAGGTGTCGCAGAGTCAGTGCCACCTTGAGCCCAGGGTCCAGGCTGGACCAGAAGTTGGTGTTTTGCTTCGTCAACCTGGGTCTCAGCCGGCCCACAACTTCGTGAAACATGGCTGGCGGCATCCTCATGAAATTCTGGAATGCATGAGGGTCTTGGTTCCTCAGCTCCACCATCAGCTTGTTATACAGTCCGTACTCGGCTTTTCTCGCGATCCATCTTCGGACCCAGACACTTCTTGGCCGCCTCCTTTTCTTCCCATAGAACAGGTGAAAGAGCCTGTAGAGGGCTTGGCACTGTTGTAGAATGATCGTGGCTACCAAAAGGAGTGTGCGACAATCCATGGTGGAGATGACTGGATGCTGTGGAAGAGCAAGAGCAAGATGAATGCTGAAGAGGTCTGCACAGCAGGGCTGCTGGACTCAAAGTGAGATCCAGGTGATTTCTCCCCCTTTTTATAGGAGATATAGGTTTTCTGCTAGGTATCCTTTTGCATCTTCCAGGCATCCTGCAGACATCCTAAATATCCAAGACACGTCCACTATACGAACATTTTTTCTGTTGTAATACTTTGTATGCAAGCTGCATCCACTTTCATCCTTTCTACGTCTATGCTACTAATGCTGCGTGTCCGTTCCGCATCCGTTTCGCTTCCTCCCTGTGTCCGTTTTCCGCTGGAGTGGATGTGAGTTGCGCGGATGCGTAGCAGATGCCTAGCGGATATAGCGGATGCATAATGGATGACGATGGACATATAACGGATGTTTCCCGTATGCATAGCGGATATAGAATGGACGCGTTGGATACTTTATCCACTCAAAACATTTTGTGCAGCTCAAAACTTTTTGAATGGATGAAATCACACTAGACGGATGCTGGATGGATAGAGAGGATGAAAAACGGACGCAGTGAGTACAGAACGGATGCATCGTGTTAACCAATGGATGGCAAGTGTTTCTCTCTGTTTTACATCCTCTTTCCATCCGTTGGTGCTGTGCGACAAGGGCTTAAGCAAAGTGACTTGCTCACTTGCTCACTTTCTCTCTTCCAAATTTTCATAACTAAATCAAAGCTTCCCATAGCTAGATTAATTCACCTGTCTCTGAGCTGTGAATATGAATGCAAAACCAAGAAACAGATTTCATCTACATTTTCTCCTCCATTAAACAACATAGAATAAGGAAAAGAAACGTCTCTTCTTTAAATTTTGAAGAGATACTGCCAATTCAAGTAAATTCTGTCTGATACAGAGCAATGTACTATCTTCATAACTCAGTATAAAACATACTTATTAATTATGATGTAATAAAGAAAATAAAAGTATTTAGTTTGTCATAGTTCCAAGAATTCAATAGTTGAAATAATGCACTTATCTCCCCTGACATATCTCACTTTTTTTTCTTGATTGGTCAAATGTAATTTTCTAGAAAAGTAGTGATGTCTTATGGTGAATCTTCCTGAGCACAAGTATACTTGAACCATGGCAAGTTGTTTGAATAAGAAACATCTTGGTTGGAAATCATATAGTCCAATCCAGCTGTGTTTATTTCAGTACTTGCATATTCAAATAAACACCAATTGTTTATTTGTGTGTACAATCCATATACATATGTGAACATTCAAATAAATTCCCTCAGAAGTTTATTGAAAATATTCAGAGGTAAAAATGGAGTATGTGTGGTTGACTCTAGCTCTAAGCAATTTTGCTGGTTAAATCGGATGCTAATGTTAAATAATCCATCTTGGATGGATGTGATTTTTTAAAAAAGCAAATTTGATTGATTCAGCCAATGATTCAGCCTTTGAAAAATACAAGTGGATTTAATATAGGAGAACATACTCTTGGACTTGAGTATGAGAAAGAGATTCAGCCATGAGACTGACTGGGTGGCATTGGATCTTTGGTCTAACCATTATATGCAGAACTTGTAAATTATATTGTGTAACTGAAGTTCTCAGGGTTGTGTTTTGCTGATCACTTGAAAAAAAAAAAAAGATAGGTCTTGGCAGATCCTTCAAGAAATTTGGGTTTCATTTTGCTTTTCTCCAAATCAATACATATAGAAGCAATAAAGTTAAATGCTGCAATGTTTTGCAGAGCAAGTTATGAAATTGACACTATTTGTATTTGTGTTTGCAAATAGGCAGTCATATGAAAACCATAAGACTATACCAAGGCTTGTTTACATGCTCAACATTATGGCAAAGCAACCTTGATCTATGCTATTGAAAATAGTTGATAAGCAAAGGTATAACATATTTAATAATGCATCTACTGACAGCAGTGAGAATGGTTTATGCACAATATTGGAAAAATGAAAGTATACCACCAAAAAGAGTGATAATAAGGAAAATAATGGCTTGTGCAGAATCTGATAGATTAACTTTAATACTGAAAGATAAGAGGATTAGAATATGATGATACCTGGAATAGGTTTTACCTGTGGTTGCAAAAAACTAGCTAGGAGGATTAGAATCAAAATGTAAAGATTGTACCAATAATAGGAATGGTTGTATATAACCAAAAAAAATGGTTATATTTTTGTATGTAATGCAAAGTAATGCCAAAACGGTTGCACCATGCTTGATACTTATAGTTGTAAACAATAAAAATATATTTTAAAAAAGGAAATAGTTGATAGATGATAGACATATAGACAGATGGATAGATAGAGTGATAGATAGATTGATGGACAGTGATAGACAGACAGACACAGATATCGATTTTCAAGATATATAACTCTATGGTACTCTTTTGTTTGTGAATGGTACTATGGTACTTTGGTTAATAATGCCAGATCTTCAGATATACAAGCTACTTTAATGCTTTGAAAATAGGCTCCATTTTGTAATGGAGAAGGAATAACATTTTAAAAAATCAAATAAAAGAAGTAGCTTATGAAGAAGAGACATAAGGTTTGCTTGTTGTTGGCATTCTTCAGAGGGTCATTTGAGTCACTAAACTCAGTTTTAGTCAGGATTTGGGCTCAAGAGTTTCAATCCTAGCCACATCACCCTGAGCATGAATGATTTCAAAAAATGTGGTATGGTTTTAGGACTGTCCCCTGTAATAGTTCTTGCTTTCTCTTACCTCTTCCTGCATCCAGGCATGATGAAACTATTTTGAGAGCTCATCTTACCTTGAGAATGTATTATTTTTTCCCACAAAAGGGAAACTGATCATTCTGAGAGAGAACAACTCTTAATTTATTTATAGCCACATGCCAAGAGCAGCAACATGCACATGTCTCATGTTTCTGTTTGCATTTTTATTCATGAGTATTTGGGTGGCTTCTATAAAGATTTTTTAGTAAACACTGAAAGCATTAGTCAATTACTCCTAATGTACAATCTCATAGCATGTTTATTAAATGATAATACTGAACTCTGTGACAGTATTATTTCTGAGAACACTGGGGCTTTATTACAGGGCTGCTGAGAAATACCACATTGTGGAAAACACAGGATTGAAAGTCAATAATGATTAGAAAAAGCAGATGTCAGTGAATTCTACTATAGGGGCAAAAGCCTGCCAGTGTATAGCTAACTTTGTAATATTAATAGTAATATTTCAAAAGTTGGATCATGGTGAATTGTTTAATGAAAGAAACAGTATTAAAAAAGTTTTTCCTGCAGAATTGGCAAGTTTAAGCCCATGTCACACTGCACCAACGGATGCAAAGAGGTTGTAAAATGGACAAAAAAGCTTGCCATCCGTTGGTTAACGCAATGTACTCACTGCCTCCATTTTGCTTCCTCTCTATCCATCCAGCATCCGTCTATTGACGTTTCATCCGCTCAAAAAGTTTTGAGCTGCCCGAAACATTTGCGCGGAAAATGTATCCAATTCGTCTGTTTTGCATCCGCTACGCATCCGTTCTGCATCCGTTCTGCATCCGCTATATCCGCTAGGCATCCGTTCCGCATCTGCGCAACTCGCATCCACTCGGACGCAGGGAGGAAGCGGAACGGACGCAGAACGGATGCAGAACGGATGCAGAACAGATGCCAAGTGGAAACAAAGCGTTTAAAATGGAAAAAACGTTCACAGAGGGGACCTATCTCAGATATTAAGGATATCTACAGGATGCCTAGAGGATGCCTAGAGGATGCTTAGAGGATGCCTAAAGGATGCAAAGGGACACCTATACTGCCTATAAAAAGGGGGAGCAACTCACCTGCATCTCACTTTCAGACCAGCAGCCTAGCTGTGCAGATGCTTCAGGCAGCGGCTCATGTTCAGATGCCCAGGTATACAACACCAGTGACCTCAAGGAGGGGCTGGAAGGCAACCTCATCATGGGCTTTCCAGATCCAGACCCCCTGCCCAACGACACGCAAGATGTGCCCTACTTCATAGTGGGGGATGATGCCTTCTCCCTCAGAACCTACCTCATGAAGCCCTACACTTCAAGACACCTCACCCGTGAAGAGAGGATCTTCAACTGCAGGCTGTCCAGGGCAAGGCAGGTGGTGGAAAACGCCTTTGGCATCCTGGCCAACAGGTTCCAGGTACTTCTCACCACCATGCAGCATCGCCCAGAGACCGTGAGGAGGATCGTGGAAGCTTGCTGCATCCTGCACAATCTCATGCGCACCCGCTACCCAGTGTTGCAGAACAGGCTTGTGGACCTCCAACAAAGCAATGGGGACATGGAGCCTGGGGAATGGAGGCAAGGGCGAAACCTGATAGACACTCAGGATGTGCAAGGCCCCAACAGAGCCTCACGTGAAGGGAAGAAGCAGCGCAACCTCCTGAGACACTGGTGCAACTCCCCAGTTGGAGCAGTGGAGTGGCAAGACAGGATGATAGATGATTAATGAGTACTTCCTTCAGCCTGTCTCATCACATGGATGAGATTGGGCCATGTATGTTGGGTGGCCCTACAATGAACAGGGCATTTATTAAAGAGTTGTGTTTGTGTTCACATGTGTGGATGATTATTACATTATTATTGATAATAAAGGGCCATAGGTGTGGCACCAGGGAGGGTGGACCATACAGTCCCACTATGCTTACACTGGAGGCTTATCTATCCCACTGGTATCCTTACCCATCCCACAGCTATTACCCATCCCAAAGGTATCCCTGCCCATTCCACAGATATTACCCATCCCACAGGTATCCCTGCCCATCCCACAGCTATCTTAACCCATCCCTACTCTACAGGTAGCCAGCTACCCAGTCTCTGGCACTCTTATTGGTCACTCGGAGGTGTGCCCAGTCTCAGGGGTGAAGGGTCCAGGTGCTGTGGAGGTCGCTGGTGCTGGAGTGCTGGTCTGTATCGTCATTGGGGTGCCTGGCCCCAAGAGGACAACAGGGGACGGTGTGTTGAGGAAGCTCTCAGACAGCTGGCTCAGACCCGCGATGCTGAGAGATCCTTCCTCCTTGCCATGGGGTGTCAGCCCCAGTACTGATGAGAGATGTACTGAGGCCGGGCTTGGCTGTGGGGTGGAGGAAGGAGCAGTGTAGTGGGGCTGTCTGGTCTGCAGCTGGGTGAGGACTGGAATTGGTGGCATCGGTGTCGTGGGTGGCATCGGTGGCGTGGGTGGAATCGTTGGCATCGGTGGCATCAGGGTCATGGGTGGCATCGGTGGCATCAGTGGAACCAGTGGCAATGGTGTCGCCTGATGGGTGAGGACTGGCATGGGTGGCATGGTGGTGTGGGTGGCATCGCTGTCGTCGGTGGCATCATTGGCGTGGCTGGCATTGGTGGCATCAGTGGAACCGGTGGCAACGGTGTTGCCCGATGACTCTGTGCCTGGGATGGGAAGGGCTGCTGCCTGTGCTGCTGGACCTCGTGGTAGCCATAGCCCTGGTAGGTGAGGGGCTGTGGGAAGCCTTAGTATGGGAGGGACATCACCTGGGGTGGAGGAGCAGACCTGCACTGGGTGGGAGCAGGTTCCTCTGGGTCTGGAGGGTTGTGAAGCAGCTCCGTGATCTGGTCCTTCACCACCTGGTACTGGGGTTCCTCCATGTTCTTGAGGGTCTGGTTGACATAGGTGAGGAAGGGCTTGCGGTTGGAGGATGAGGAGTCGGTGCTGACCAGCTGAGACAGGAGATCTATACTGGTGCGGATGGTGTCCCTGATTTCCAGTAGGACAGTATGGCTCTGCCCCTCCTGCTGTCTGGCTCTCTGCCTTTCTGTGGAGGCAGAGCTGGGGTGTGTGGATGCGGCTATGACTGTGGTGGACTTGATGTCTCCTCTCTCCCACCGCACCAGGGAGTCTTCCACGTGCTCCACCATGGTGACAACAGCTGTCCGTGGGTTCTCTGCCGTGGCACGCTCCACAGAAACCTGCCTGGAGACAGGGACTGACTCTCGGCCGGAAGAGGACTGGGTCGCAGCAGGCTGCTGGAGAGAGAGGGTAGACAGAGGGGCTCCTGGTGCTCCTCGGTGGCAGATCTCACCCTCCAGGAAGCTGCACCTGGCCATGACATAGGTCTCTCTGTCCGTCAGCTTTACTGTGGCCTGGCCAGATTTCTTCAGGTGCAGCTTCCCATTCCAGGTGTGCATATGTTTCCACCAGTCAAGGAGCACCTCCAAAGTGTAACCCATACTCTCCGCCCTCTCTCTCCAAGCAGCCTGCTTCCGCTTGGTGTCCCTGTACAGCCAGTGTCCCTTCCGCCACAGATAGTCATTCTCTTTCAGCCACTCCAGCACCTCATCCTCGTGTTCCTCCTCAATGAAGTATTGCCTCCTCTCCCGTCCCCGCATACGCCTCTTCCTCCCTTTGCCAGGACAAGATGGGCCCTCATCAGAGGGGCTCCCAGGTGGTAGGGGCTGCTCCTCCACACCACCACCAGCAGCAGCACCAGCAGGATCATCTCATCATCATCATCATCATCATCATCAGCAGCAGGATCATAATCATCAGCAGCAGCAGCAGCACCAGCAGCAGCAGCAGCAGGATCATCATCATCATCATCATCAGCAGCAGCAGCAGCAGAAGCAGCAGGATCAGCAGGACCAGGATCAGCAGCAGCAGAGTAATCACCAGGAGCACCAGCAGCACCAGCAGCACCAGCACCAGCAGGATCATCATCATCATCATCACCAGCAGGATCATAATCAGCATCATCATCATCATCAGCAGCAGCAGCAGCAGGATCATCATCATCATCAGCAGCAGCAGCAGTAGGATCAGCAGGACCAGGATCAGCAGCAGCAGAGTAATCACCAGGAGCCCCAGCAGCACCAGCACCAGCAGCACGAGCAGGACCAGGAGCACGAGCAGGACCAGGAGCATGAGTAGGATGAGCAAGACACAAGTAGCATGAGCAAAGCACAAGTAGCATGAGCAGTACGAGCAAGTCCAGGAGCACGAGCAGGACGAGCAAGTCCAGGAGCACGAGCAAGACAAGCAGGACCAGCAGCAGCTTCAGCAGAGTACGCAGCAGAAGCACCACCGCCAGGAGCAGCTTCAGCAGAAGCCCCAGCACAAGCAGAGTCAGGGATAGGGGGTGGGAGGGTGGCCCTGTCCCTCTTGCCAGGGATGGCGGCAGGTTGCTGAGACTTTCGTTTCTTCCCCATGGTTGTGGGGTTGCTGGCTGGCAGGGAGGCTGGCAGGCACCAAGGCTGGCAGGAAGCCTGGCAGGAAGCCTGGCAGGAAGCCTGGCAGGAAG
>BLBF01000002.1:24333662-24344097 GCA_015471245.1 Laticauda colubrina
CTGGCAGGAAGCCTGGCAGGAAGCCTGGCAGGAAGCCTGGCAGGAAGCCTGGCAGGAAGGCAGGCAGGCAGCAAGGCTGGCAAGCAGGCAGGCACCAAGACTGGCAGGCAGACTGGCTGGCAGGGAGGCTGGAAGGCAGGCTGGCAGCAAGGCTGGCAGGGAGGCTGGCCAGGAGGCTTGGAGGTAGGTTGGCAGGAAGGCTGGCAGGAAGGCTTGCAGGCAGGCATGCAGGCAGGGCAGGCAAGGACTCGATGTATCCTGCAGCAGGTCTTTCCTCCGAATGCTGGCCACGTGCGAGCTGCTTCCCTTTATATCCGGGGGGCTTGCGCAATGCATCCCCCCCGCATGCGCAATTAATGCCAGGCATCCCTTAGGTTTCCGCTGTGCATCCGCTAGGCTTCCACTCTGCATCCGCTTCATCCGCTCTGCATCCGCTCTGCATCCGCTTCATCCGTTCCACGTCCGCTTTGCTGAGGCCCGCCAGAAGCCCTGCGGATGTGCCATCTGCTCTCATCCGCTTCCATCCGCTAGGCTTCCATTCCGCATCCGTTTTCCATCCGCTCTGCATCCTCCCCACGTCCGTGTTATCCACTCTGGTTATGCAAATTTTTGCCCCTTTTGAGAGTGGATAACAACGGATGGAACATTTTGCTTGTCCACTGTGTCCGTTTTGCATCCGTTGGGCAGTGTGACAGGGCCTTAAACAATCTACAACTCACAATAACTTCTTCTCCTCCTTTTCTTTCTCTCTCCTTCTCTTACCTACAATCTTTTAGTCCTCAGTAATTCCTAAGTATGTAATTTCTGGCATCTTCAGAAGTAGGTAGATAAAAAGTAAAATGAAGCATCAGGATAAATCCAACGCTCCTTTTCTGCTTTCTCTCACAGTCCCTAAATCAAGGCATATCCGGTTCTTATCATATTCTTCTTTTGCTGAAATAGTACATGCTTATTGTAAATTATGACATTTGATACTAACAATTTTGAATACCAGGCTGATATGGTATTTATTCCAGCCCCAGTGAGATTAAAACCAAAATCTTACATTTCATTGCTTCAACTCCTAGTGAATCACATCCTGTGTAGTTTCATTCATAACGGGCAATTCCAGAGAAATAGTATCACAGCAGCAAAAACAGCTCCATCATCTCCAAACACTTCAGTGATCATGGCATCTATTCAGGAGCACTTGTTTATGGAGTTAGATATCTTCAGGCCATTTTGTGCCTTTGTCTGTGCATGTGTGTGTACACACACAAACATGACTTTGAGCCAGTTTTGACTCCTGGCAACAGCTTGGATGAATCTGAAATTTTCTTGGCAAGATTTCAGAAGTAGTTTGCCATTGCCTCCTCCTTAGGGCTGAGTGGAACTGACTGGCCCAAGGTCACCCATATGGCTCTGTGCCTAGCACAGAACTAGAACTGAAAATTTCCCAATTGCTAGCCTGGTGCCTTAAACTTTACACCCAAATGGCCTCCTCAGCCCTGTTAGATGCTACTTTCTCACAAGCAGAAACCAGAGCATGCCTCCCTTGATGGTTTTCACTGAATGGGTGGTCACCATTGCAGGTGGCCAGGAGCTATGCAGTATTCCATTCAATTTTCTTTTCTAAGTTATATTTTGTCACAAAAGCAGTTCTGGGATGTGGGCAACAATCAATAAAAACAACACATCTATAAAAACAATCATTATAAAAATATAAAACCAGATTAAAAATGAGAAAATACTATTAGGTAAAGGTTCCCCTCGCTAGTTGTTTCTGGCTCTAGGTGCTCATCTCCATTTCAAAGCTGAAGAGCCAGCGCTATCCAAAGATGTCTCCATAGTCATGTGGCTGGCATGACTAAGTGCCGAAGGAACATGGAATGCTGTTACCTTCCCACCAAAGTGATCCCTGTTTTTCTACTTGCCTTTTTAAATGCTTTGAAATTGCTCAGTTGGCAGAAGCTGGGACAAGTAATGGGAGCTCACTAGGGATTCAAACCAGTGAACTGCTGATCTTTCTGATTGATAAGCTCAGCATCTTAGCCACTGAGCCATTGCATCTACTACTAAACAATTTAAAATCTACAATTTAAAATCTATCTGTACAATGGAGCCATTCAAGATATCCCTGATTCCCTTAGATTCCTTAGGCACGGTGACATAGGACTACTTGTACAATTCTGACTCTATCTATGCAAAGCAAGGAAAACAAAACAACATAAAATAAAACTTCATATGTTTTCCATTCACAAAATGAAACATCACAGGTAGTCCTTAACTTACAACCACAAGTGAGCCCAAAATTTATGTTGCTAAGTGAGACATTTGTTAAGTGAATTTTGCTCCATTTTACAACATTTCTTGCCACAGCTGTGGAATGAATCACTGCAGTTGTTAAGTTAGTAAGGCAGTTGTTAAGTGAATCTGGCTTCGCCATTGATTTTGCTTGTCAGAAGGTCACAGAAGGTGATCACATGACCCCAGAACATTGCAAGCGTCATAAATATGAGTCAATTGCCAAGCATCTAAATTTTGATCAACTAACCATGGGGATGCCATGATGATCATAAGTGTGAAAAGTGGTCATAAGTTACTTTTTTCAGTGCCATTGTAACTTTGAGTGGTTACTAATAGTATTGCTGTAAGTTAAGAATTATCATTGTTGATTATTGGCAAAATGGTAGAAGAATAGCTTTTATGTAACTGATTCTTTTTACAAGGGAAATCATAATGTGTTTCTGAATACTAAAATCATACAGGTGTATAATAAAGGACTATATCTGATCACAACTGACCAGACTCTTTCATAATAAACATTTAACAATTGTGAAATAATCCAATATAGAAAATCTGTATCTTTGAAATGATTTCTCAAGTACAATTTGTGCATAATTTAGGTGTTTCTTATACATGTTTTATATTCTGGTATTGAGTAGAGATCACACTGTTTGATTCCCTTTTCTTAGATATTTTGTTAAAGAACTAATGGGAAGCAACTAAAGGTGTGTCCTAATTAAATCTTGACATACAATAAATTTAGATATTTGCATTTTTTTAATTGCTGTCTTTTGTCTTTTGAATTCTCTTATGTGTGGGAAATCAGGTTTAAAACTTTATAAAGCAATGTATCTTCCCACATAAGTTTAAATCAATTACTTTCTGTCATGCTAAAGCCTAGGCTATCTCACAAGATTGTAAACAGGATAACAGGGAGGAACCAGATACATTACACTCCTTGGAGCAAAATATAATAGTTTCTGGAAAATATGTTCTAAATAAACTTGCATTTCTGATTTATTTATTTATGAACTGGATTTATAAGGCTGTCCAACAGTAATAATGTGACTCTGGGTGGTGTAGCCATAATGGTTTAATTGGGTTTAGCATATTGTGGGAACCCAGCCATTGTGGTTTACTCAACAAACATTGTTTAAATGAATCATGGCTTGAACCAAAACAAAATTAAACAAAACACTTTTCTGTGGCCTTTGTTTTTCTCTTGTTCTGTAGCTTGAGAACTACATTGTGGAAAACATGAAGTCAGAAATGGCCCAGCTGCAGCAGAACGCTGTCCAAAATCACACAGCCACCATGCTGGAAATAGGAACCAGCCTTCTCAGTCAGACAGCAGAACAGACAAGGAAACTCACAGATGTTGAAACACAAGTAAGTAGTCACAATTTTCACCAAAACATTGCCTATGGTAAAATAATTTCCATTCTCTTTTTCTGAATAATCCTTTTGTCTGATGTAGCCAAGGAGATCAGTTTGTGAGCTGCATATATCATATAGGAAGATAGTGTGTTTACCTGATGCATGGCACAGAGATAACCCAAACAGCTGATAGTTCAAACCACCCCTTCATTGCTCCAAATTTTCCAAAATGCTCCCATGTTTCTGGCAAATCCCAGAGCAAAGTGATAACAAACCCACACACAAACCTAAAGCCGCCTCTGACTACAATTAGTCCATCCCAGCACTGTGTACACCAGAAGTGCACAGCAAATCAAAGCATTCAGGAAACAAAAAATCCAGGTGATTAGTGCAAACACCAGAAAGAATGCAAGGATTCTTGGAAAGTTCAAACATTGGCATTCAACACTTCAGGAACTCAGCATTTGTTCCTGAAAAATTCCCCTCTGCACAGCATCTCCTTAAGTCTTATTTCCCAGGTGTACCTTGTGAAGATGGGTGGGGCACTCTTCTCTCATATAGCCTGTTCAGTCTGAGCTATTCACACCTTCTCTCCACTCTCCGAGCTCTTGGATCAGAAGGGGGTGGTCCTTGCTCCTCACCTGAGCTCTGTCTCTTATGTTCATCTCCTGTTCCTCCCTGTCTATGAACTATCCTAAACTTGAAAGGCCCTAGTCTTCCCAATTTTCTTCTGAAGACAATGAAGCCGCCTCTTCAAACTCTTTCAGCTCAGGTTCCAGTTCGTTTTCCCCCACAGATTCAGGCTCCGATGAGGGCATGACCGATAGTCAATTTTTGATTAAAATATAAACTTTTTGAGTGTTTACTGAAAAGTAGAAATATCAGAGTAAATAAAGTCCTAGTGGTTGTCTATATTTGGTCTATACAAGTCATTGACTCTCTCCTAGCTGGGTAGATCTCCTTACTTTATATTTTTATAGGACTTGAGTCAACTTTATAACTAATTCCATGGATATATTTATACATTGATGAGTGTTCAATACTTGGCCTGTATTTGCTTGAAGTCAACCGAGAAATTATTCTCACTGATGTTATCAACCAACTGATCAAAATTCTTTCCATTTTTTATGTGCTAGACAAGCTAGCATTGACAGGAAAATGCTATACTACTACTTCATAAGGATGAGTGGCTTTATTGCATTGTTCTGTGAGTTTGATCAGTCTGTTTTCAATTGGCCCATAATTCTGCTTAACAGGAAAATGTCTAAAACTAATATGCAAGTGGGTAGTGGAGAAAATATGTCTTATTTTCCAAGGAATCATCTTTTCAAAGGGCTTACTATGTTTTTAAGGTAAGGAGCCTGTTAAGCCTGGGTTCCCCAACCAGGGTTAGGTAGGCAAGCTAAACAGAATGTGCAGCGTTAGTCAGATAGGCACACAGATAAATGAGTGAGCTAAGCTTGTATGTTTATTAACATACAGTAAAAATAACAGATACGCTTGTGCTATCAAGAATATATTTTATTCCAGTATAAGTTTATAGCATAGTCAAAAACAGTCCTATATTCATTTACCATGTAGTCAGTCCATTCAGGGATATTCAGTTAGCAAAGTCCATGTAGAATATCCTATTGTCAGTTCACATAAATCAGTCCGTTGTTGTCTCTCCCGTTCGAGCAATGCAGTCTTGCTTCCAAGCAGTAATCAGGGATCATCAAAGCCAGAGAGAGAGAGAGCAAGCTGTAGCCTTGCTACTTTTATATGGTTTTCATAACCACACCCACAGTTGCTATTTTACAGTTAAAGCTGCATACACTAACTATGATTTATAGTTAGTATTTCACCTAAAACAGTTAGGGTGAACAATGTTATCCCTAACAGAGCCATCAGAAGTAAACTTATAAATCAGATGGCAAGAAATAACAGCACAAAAAATATGTATTCATAGATATAGCACTATAATTTAATGATGCAGAGGCTTTTCTCTTGATGCTGCTAAAGCAGTATCCATAGTCTTGATGAACCAGCATTTGATCACATCAAAATTGACTTAATATTTTCTTAATAAAATATAAATGTGCACCAGAAACACCACATATACGTTGAAATATACTTACGAACTTATAAATTCAAGCAAATTAAGATTATTTTGAAACAGTTTTTGTTACCTTTTACAAATTCTGTGCTATTGCAGTGTGATAACAATACAAAAGAATGGAAGGGACTGAAAGCTGAAGCAAAAATGTAAGATCAGTCTAATTGAAGGTCATCTAAATCCTATATTCCAATATAGCCATTGTTCATCTCCTAGATGTGGGTTGGCTGTAATATCAAAGAAGATAGCTCAATTTTGCTGCTTTTCCAGACTGTAATTGACTCACTGCTACATAAAAGGCAAAGAAGCCCAGACAACATCTGGTTAATTCCAGAATGTGCTGGGAACCCATCAGAAACAGGACTAGTTTCAGAAGGGAACAGAGAGATAACTACTTAGTATCAGCATTTCAAACTCTGAAACAGTCCATTGATCCAAACTCATTGGGCATCCTTTCATTATTGTTTGTCCTTTGATTTTATCTACCAGTTCACAATTCATAATTCCTTACTCTTCCCTTCTCTTTACAGCTTTGAGCACATGTTATCTAGCAGTTGTTCTATTTTAGGCTATCTGCCTTAAACAAATACATTCATATCTCTGATCATTACATGGGCAATTATGTACACCAAGTGTGTAACACACAATCATTCTTCAACCTTGAACTATATATGCAATATCCTTTCCATAATTGTTACTTAAATATATATCAACATATGGAATAACCAAGATCAGTTACCCAAGGGAAAAAAATCAGTCCAGCTACAGAAAGTGTACACATGGTGATGACAAGCCTTGTTCAAGCTCACAGCTTCTTTTGTTTTCCAGAGAAGGTCCAATAAAAAAAATCAAGTGAAATAGACTTATCTTATAAGTAATGGGATATTAAGGCAGGAAATCTTTGGAACAAAAAACTTGCATTTTTGTATTTATATCATAATGAAGAATAGAGACTACACATTATAGGTTTACACTGTATTAAAAGGAATCAAGCATTTCAAAACTCACCCATTGTGGCTTGAATCTATCCTATGTTTTATATTACTTGCCAGGGGTATAGTTCCCAGTTTTCCTTTTGCAATCCCACAGTCTCAGTACTCATTGGGAAAGCAGGATCTTAGTTTAATGGTTTTCTACGGCACTTTCTCCCCCTATGAAGAAAACACCGGACATGTTCAAGACATAAAACATAGATATTGTTCTCTTTAAGGTTTTTTAAAGTAACCATGAAGACTAAATTGTGTAAGAGATAAAAAAAATCATACCAGTGCTCCAACTTTTCTTCTCAATGTTTTTGTGTTGTGTGACAAGATCTGACAGTGAACTATATAAAAGAGCCCTATCTGGGTTGGTCACCAGAACCAGATGACAAATCATGCATTATAAAGATCACTTGAAGGTGGTAAATAATTATAATTAAATCTACCAGAACTCCCTTCCTTGTGACTGTGAAGGACAGATAGGGAGGAAACTAACCACCAGACTGAAAGAACACAAGTGAGCAGTCAGACAAGGAGACCTGAATTCACTGGTAGCCTCACATTACAAAGAACAAGGAGATACATACAATTTTACAGCTACTAAAATTGTTGACCATGCAGGTACAAAGACAGCCAGGGAAATGATTGAAGCCTATGAAATGGGCCCCTTGTCAATCAACAGGAATGCTGCTTTACCATCAGCTTATCAGGTACTTGGGAGCCAAGGACATGGCACCACAAGGAAGCAACAGTCAATGACTTAATAACTGGCCATCAATACCCCAATCAACCAATAATAAACCACAACCAAATGGACACCACATGAATACCACAGACACAATAACCCAAACCACACATTTTGCTAGAGAGGAGTTCCCTGAGGATGGACTCTAGCATGAATCCGAAAGCTAAGAAGACTAAACCTCTTGTCCCTGTGACCAGCGCAAATTGGATCCTTCAACATTATCATGGGACATGCATATTTGCCTTCATTCACGTATTAAAAAACTTTCTGTGGAAATTGGACAAGGTTGCACGCTATATTGTAAAGCTATTTACATTATAAGCAAAGACAAATATATTTCATTACATTATAAGGTCCAAGATAGAAAAACAGTGGTGGGATTCAAATGTTTGTCCTGTAGTTCTGTGGGCATGTCTTGGTGGGCGTGGCATGGCTTGGTGGGCATCTTTTGGTGGGAATGGCAGGGGAAGGATACTATAAAATCTCCATTCCCTCCAGGGGAAGGATACTGTAAAATCCCCATTTTTTCCCCACCCCACTAACCTGCTTTCTAGCTCCATTGCAGGGCAACAAAAGACTCAGCCAATTAGCTGGGACTTGGGAGGCAGAGAATAGATGGGGCGGGGCCAGTCACAGGTGGTATTTACCGGTTCCCCAAACTACTCAAAATTTCCACTGTCAGTTCTCCAGAACTGGTTAGGACCTGCTGAATATCACCTCTGTAGGAAAGGCTAGGACAAGCTATATATGAGGAAATAAAGTATAAGGTATCTTCATACAATGACAATCACTGATAATATAGCCTTCATTTCTTAAGAAAAACTAATATTGATTTACTCTGCTTCTGCTTTTCATTCATATGAGGTTGGGTAAATATGCTAAGTAGTCATAC
Organism: Laticauda colubrina; assembly: GCA_015471245.1. NCBI lineage: Eukaryota > Metazoa > Chordata > Lepidosauria > Squamata > Elapidae > Laticauda > Laticauda colubrina. The sequence goes on from BLBF01000002.1 coordinate 24,342,017, forward strand.
TAGAAATATGTATTAACCATTAACCATTTTCAGACAAGTAACCATCAGGCATATAATTTTACTTATTTAGACTCCTCAAAATTGATTTCATCATTGGAACGGTTGAATATAAAACTTATGCTTAAATTATATTTAATCTTGATGAAAATTATCTTCCTGTGTGAACCAAATTTTTAGAAACAAAACTTGTGGAATGGGAAAGATGGATGTAAATTGCTTAAAAGTAAATGCTTCCATGAATTCTCAGATACATGATTTCTTCTTTTTTGTTCTGTTGTTGTATATAAGAAAGCCTTTTGTTGTGTCGATGTAGCTATTTTTTGTTCCTATCATCTAGGAATGGTGTTTTGTTCAGTATGACTTCACAAAGTCATATTGAGTATGGAAGCAGCTGATATTAAAGAAATAGACAGTTGAATGCAGACTTCTCTTATAGAGGTATATACTATCTAAGATGATGAAAATGGTGGAAAGACCAAATATAGCAAAGGGGATACCACAGGACAATAATATATTAAAAATTGTTTCCTTTGTTTAAAAACTGAATTCAGCTTGGCAAGCTTCTCAGATCTGAAAGTGTGGTTTGAAAATGAACATTAAAAACCCTGTACTACTTTCTGTTGTTACTAAGTAAGACATATCAATGAGATATCTATATTAGGTGCATTGGATATATTGATGAAGATGATAGTTATGAACCAGATTGCTTTTGATCTGTGTCTGTTTTCAGTGAAATCATTTTAACATTAATCTGCTTTTTCCTACTTGTACCAATAATGATTCATTGTGTGGCCTTAATTTATTGCAAGCTCTTTTTGTTGTTGTTTGCCTTCTTCAGGTTCTTAATCAAACATCCCGGCTTGAAATCCAACTGTTGGAAAATTCCTTATCAACTTACAAGCTGGAGAAACAATTGCTCCAACAGACCCATGAAATCTTGAAAATTCACGAGAAAAACAGGCGAGTATAAAATGAATGGCATGATCTTTGAATGTTTCACTCTTATAGACTTCACTACAATCCCCAAAATGAGATGTTTGCTTCCAGAACATGCTGGTTTTTCTACAAAAGTTTCTCCCATTATTTACATTCTACTAGAAACAATAAATCTAAATATTTTTGCACCTGCAAGAGTATCTCATCCAGAACAATACAGAACAAGTATTGTTATGGACATGTTCTACTTTTGACTACCACCAAAAGTTAAGAGCGAAGAGAACATTTCCATGACATTATAATTTTCTTTCTCTTTGGAATTTCTCTGTTTGGAGAAGCATTTGGCCATGTTAGTTGTCAACCCCAGAAAGCCATTTTGCTTCCACTGAATGGCATTCTGAAAACTATCCAAAACCTGCTGGTTCTCCCAGGCTTTGAGACAAGGTGACTGTAAGGTCCCTATGGTTTTTGTGATATTGAATTAGCTTTCTGGGCAGCTCTGTTTCTTTATATATACCTATACTTCTTTCTTTTAATTGTAGACTGCCCAGAGTCATTAAGGAGATGGGAACCCTCCAAACTGAATGAATAAAGAATGAATGAATGAATGAATGAATGAATGAATGAAATTTATCATGAGAAACGATCAGTCCAGACAAAATTGGATAACTGTAATTTAATAAGAGGTAGGAATACATATATGTTCAAAAGGGCACCTTGTTTCTATCAAGATTTAAATGAAGCATCTCCAAAAAGGGTCATTCTAAATGGGGGAGCAAAATAGCCACAGAATTTTGATCTGCTTACCTAAAGTAGATACATACAGAAAATGCACCGGTGCTTTGTGGAAGTGGGGTGACTCCAAGGAATATATTCCATGTATCCAGAATAAGGTATCTCTGAAAGGTGGAGCATTAGAGTGGTGATTGTATAATTCCCATAGCTTGTGTGAATATGAATATATATATATATGTTTTCTTAAGTTTTCGCGGGTACTTACATGTGTGCTGTTCAGCTTCCTTCGGGTATTATCCCACGTCATTGTAGTTCTGTTAAAGTTGTAGCAACGTTTCAGCAGAATCTCATCTGCCATCCATACATCTGCCATACAGAAGCCTGAGGATGGCAGATGAGATTCTGCTGAA
>BLBF01000002.1:24354097-24383551 GCA_015471245.1 Laticauda colubrina
ATATAGATATAGATATAGATATAGATATAGATATAGATATAGATATATGTTTTCTTAGGTTTTCGCGGGTACTTACAAACCCTGGCCACTATAGAAAACCCCAGCCACAGAATCATCAGAGAAGCCATAGAGATTGAAAAAAGACCTGACAGCATGAATAGAAGAGATGATTCCACCAGACTGTCAATCATTTGGAAGCCTGCACTCTCAAACAGAAAGATCTCCATGCCACAAGCCAGGCAAACACCTGGGCAAAAACAGACTCCCTCTGATAGCTCCAACCTCACCCCCCCACCAGGCAGCCAGGTGAAACCCAGCTTGCTAATGAAGAGCAGCCGTCCCTTCACACGGAGCCAAGCTGCACTAAAAGCCTCCAACACAAGAACAGAGTGTTGCCAGCCAATCAAAGCCACAAAACAGACAGAAGAAACCAGGAACACCAATCAATCAAACTCCAAGTCCAATGAAACATGTCCAGGCTCCCAACCAATCAGAATGGACCAGCCTCAAATTTAAAACCAGGAGCTGTAAGACCCATATCCATACAGAAGCCTGAAGATGGCAGATGAGATTCTGCTGAAACGTTGCTACAACTTTAACAGAACTACAATGACGTGGGATAATACCCGAAGGAAGCTAAACAGCACACACACACACATATATATATATGTATGTATGTATGCATGTATGTATGTATGTATGTATATATTCCATGTATACATATTCCATGTATATATATTCCATGCATATATATTCCATTATATATATATGGAATGAATATATATTTGTTTTTGTAGATTTTCATGGGTACAGGTGTGCAGGTCTTGGCATGTTCGAGGTTTTTCCCGTGTAAGATTGAGATTATCTTGGCAACATTTTGATGAGGTCCCAGTCCTGAGTTGGCATATTGTTAGTATCTCAAAACTCTTAGCCAATGGAGAGACACCTAAGTTGCTTCGGTTAACATGGCCAAGATTTGACCAACTCAATCCTGTATACTGTCCCATTCCCCATTATCTGTGTATTCTTTTTCTTTTGATGTATCCTTTTTAATTAGAATGGTTAAAAATTAATGGCATTTTTCTTCCTATTTTTGAAATGGAAACTCTTCAAAAGCCATAGTGTAAACCTTACAATATAGTTTAGAAGTTGTAAAAAAAAAAAAAAAAAACCTCTCCAAAACAGACAAAAATCTAAGTCTGGACTTCCTCTTTTTTGCCTCACATTTTGAAACAGTAGAGATCATCAAGAACATCATCAAATAAAACAAGACTAAAACTAAACTAAAATCTGATTAGGAAGGGCTATCCTTCAAATAATCAGGATGAAAGTATGCTTAGGATGAATAAAAAAGTGGTATTAAAAATTGGCAGAAGACATTTGAAGCATGTAAGTATAATGTACTGCCTCCTTCCTTAAATATCTTTCATGTTAAAATATTGTGGAAAATGGGAGACATTATATGATGGAAGTTGTTTAAAAAGTAAACACCACTATCATTCACAAATCTCTGCCATACTTATTACATCAATCCACAGTACATTATAAAGCAAGACATTCTGTTGCAAAACTGCTCAATGAATACATTGCCATTTTTAAATAACTTACAGGTTTGATTCAAACAACTTCCCATTATATCTTGTTCAGCTTTGTTTTAGTATGTGGCATGAACATATTCAGTTATGATTTATTTGATAAATCATGGCTGGATAAACCATGATACTGGGCTGAATGAATCCAGTCATAATATGACATAAAAATAGAAAGTTAACAATGTGCTTTAAAAATCAATGCTAAATTGGCCCATTGGACTTATAAGCTTCTGCTATGTCACGAGATTTGTACTTACCATAAAATATTTAGCCACTACTTGGACCTTTAAACTGATCTTACAATTATGGAGGCAATAGAATGGAATGGAATGGAACAGAATGCTGTCTTACAAATCTTTGTGCTATATGAAGCTGATGGTTGTTAATATATTCCTTTAGTAGGATTTTACAATCTGCATCCATTAAAATGTTCAAAGTATGTTTTTCTAGTATCATTGCGATATTTTTCTTAAAAAATTACATCCAGTATCTTTAGCAGATTTGTGGATTTTGTGCTCTCTTTTGCTCTTTCTCTATATACACACCTATAAATATACACTGAAAGTCTATGATAGTCAATGAACAAACAACATGTGGATGCTATTATATCCCCAGATTCAGTTAAATGACCCGTGTTTAAGGCATTTTGCCACAGAACTGTTCTCCAAAAAAAAAAAAAAAAACAATAAGAGGAGCCTTGAGATGTGTGTGAATAAGTGAAGAATGAGGAGATCTAAAATTAAATCTTAAACAACACATAGATCTCTGGCTGGTTAGTGTGTGGATATAACATTATTTTTGGCACACAGATACAAAAGATCAGCAGATGAGAGATACTTACAACTTCCTAACCAGAACAGGAGGATTTTACTACTTAAATCTCCAACCAGGGCCAAATGGAAAGTTGGCATGGGGAAGGTTTTTATTACCTCAGGTTTTTGTGCAGATGTTGGGCAACTGCTGGAAAGGCATCACCATAGCCAATAGTGAAAGCCTGGAGCCATATTATGAAGGCTTTTTTGTTCTCCGTCACTTCTGTGATGATGAGATCAGGTGACTAGAAATAAAGCTGATATTTACTGGACTTAAGCCCAAATGCAAGATGAATCTCATAACACTCATCTTAAAAGTACTATTCATATAGCTATATTCTTCTCCAACTTATGTCAAATCTGCACTAGAGAAGAATTCCCAGTTTACTCATGGAGTTTATGAACTTTCCTTCCGAGTCTCCCAGCTGCAATTCCTTTTCCAATACTTGGCTCAGTTATGGTTCTCTAACTACAGGAAGAAGGAAGACCTTATCTTTTGCAGCTTTTATTCAGTAAAGCCCATGTCACACTGCCCAACGGATGCAAAAAGGACACAATGGACGAGCAAAATGTTCAATCCGTTGTTATCCGCTCTCAAAAGGGGCAAAAATTTGCATAACCGGAGTGGATAACACGGACACGGGGAGGACGCAGGGTGGATGGAAAGCGGATGGGAACGGATGGCACAGCGGAAGCCTAATGGATGCCTGGCATTAATTGCACATGCGGGGGGGATGCATTGCATCCGCCCCGCGGATATAACGGAAGCAGCTCGGAAGCAGGTCGCCATTCAGAGGAAAGACCTGCTGCCGGAGAGATTGGCTGCCTTGCCTGCCCTGCCTGCAAGCCTTGCTGCCAGCCTTGCTGCCAGCCTTGGTGCCAGCCTTGCTGTCTGCCTGCCTGCCATCCTTGCTGCCAGCCAGTCTGCCTGCCAGCCTTGGTTCATGTCTGCCTGCCAGCCTTGGTGCCTGCCTTGCTGCCAGCCTTCCTGCCAACCTTGGTGCCTGCCTCCCTGCAAGCCTTGGTGCCTGCCTTGGTGCCAGCCTTCCTGCCAGCCTTCCTGCCAGCCTTGCTGTCTGCCTGCCTGCCAGCCTTGGTGCCTGCCTGCCTGCCAGCCTTCCTGCCAGCCTTGCTGTCTGCCTGCTTGCCAACCTTGGTGCCAGCCTCCCTGCCAGCCTTGGTTCCTGCCAGCCTCCCTGCCAGCCAGCAACCCCACAACCATGCGGAAGCAAAGCAAGCCTCAGCCATCTGCTGTCAGCCCTTGCAAGAGGGACAGAGCTACCAGCCCGGCCCCTGGCCCTCACTCTGGTTCTGCTGCGGCTTCTGCAGCATGGGCTCGCTCTTCTGGGACTGGGGCTTCTGCTGCTTCTGCTTCTGGAGGAGCTGATGACAAGCACTCCAGCACCAGCCACCTCCACAGCACCTGGACCCTTCACCCCTGAGACTGAGCGACCAAGAAGAGTGCCAGAGACTCTTTTTTGTTTTATAGCTTGTTGTTAATAAAGTCTATTTTTGATTCACACACTTGCTTCATTTCTTTTTTTTAATAAAGTCTTGGTGGAAACTTTTAGAAATGGTTTAAGCCTTTGCATGCTTGTGGGATGGGTAAGGATAGCTTTGAGATGGGTTAGGATACCTGTGGGATGGGTAATAGCTGTGGGGTGGGTTAGGATAGCAGTGGGATAGATAAACCTCCAGTGCAAGCATAGTGGGGCTGTATGGTCCACCCTCCCAGGTGCCACACCTATGGCCCTTTATTATCAATAATAATGTAATTATTATCCACACATGTCAACATAAACACAACTCTTTATTAAATGCCCTGTTCATTGTAGGCCAACCAAACATACATGGCCCAATCTCATCCGTGTGATGAGACAGGCTGAAGGAAGCATCCATTAAGCATCTACTATCCTGTCTTGCCACTCCACTGCTCCAGCTGTGGAGTTGCACCAGTGTCTCAGGAGGTTGCGCTGCTTCTTCCCTTCATGTGAGGCTCTGTTGGGGCCTTGCACATCCTCAGTGTCGATCAGGTTTTGCCCTTGCCACCATTCCCCAGGCTCCATGTCCCCATTGCCTTGCTGGAGGTCCACAAGCCTGTTCTGTAAGACTGGGTAGCGGGTGCGCATGAGATTGTGCAGGATGCAACAAGTTTCCATGATCCTCCTCACAGTCTCTGGGCAATGCTGCATGGTGGTGAGAAGTACCTGGAACCTGTTGGCCAGGATGCCAAAGGCGTTTTCCACCACCCGCCTTGCCCTGGACAGCCTGTAGTTGAAGATACTCTCTTCACGGGTGAGGAGTCTGGAAGTGTAGGGCTTCATGAGGTAGGTTATGAGGGAGAAGGCGTCACAATGAAGTAGGGCACATCTTGTGTGTCGTTGGGCAGGGGTTCTGGATCTGGGAAGCCCACGATGAGGTTGCCTTCCAGCTCCTCCTTGAGGTGACTGGCGTTGTATACCTGGGCATCAGAAGATGAGCCTTTGCCAGAAGCATCGATGTACATGAACTTGTAGTCAGCATCGACCATGGCGAAGAGGATGATGCTGAAGAAGCCCTTGGAGTTGAAATAAGTGGACCCCGACTTGGCTGGAGCTTTGCAGGCCACGTGCTTCCCATCTATGGGTCCAACGGTGTGGGGGAAGTTCCACTTCTGATACCACTGCTCTGCAACTTTGTTCCATCCTTCTTCAGTGGAGGGGTACTGGAGGAAATCCTCCTTGTATTCTTCCATGATGGCCTGCACCACTTCTCTGACCACAATGCTGAGGGTGTTGGATGGCACCTTCCAGCCGTACTGCATGCTCCTGTAGGTGGTCCCTGAGGCCAGGTGGCGCCTAGTGAGTGCCACCTTGAGCCCAGGTTCCAGGCTGGGCCGGAAGCTGGTGTTTGCCTTGGTCAACCTGGGTGTCAGCCGCTCCACAACTTCATCAAACATGGCTGGAGGCATCCTCATGAAGTTCTGGAACGCCCGAGTGTCTTTGTTCCTGAGCTCCACCATCAGCTTGTTGTACCGTCCGTCCTCTGCTCTTCTGGCGAACCATCTTCAGACCCAGACTCTTTTTGGCTGCCTCTTTTTCTTCTCGCAGTAGAGTTCACAGAGCCTGCAGATGGCTTCCCACTGTTGCAGAAGAATGGTGGCTGCCGAAAGGACTTTGTTGCAATCCACGGTGGACATGACTGGATGCTGTGGAAGAGGAAGAGTCAGATGGAGGCTGCAGAGGTCTGCACAGCTGGGCTGCTGTTCTGAAAGTGAGATGCAGGCGAGTTGATCCCCCTTTTTATAGAAAATATAGGTTTTCCGCTAGGCATCCTCTAGGCATCCTCTAGGCATCCTGTAGACATCCTTAATATCCGAGATAGGTCCCCTCTGTGAACGTTTTTTCCATTTTAAACGCTGTGTTTCCATGCTGCATCCGCTAGGCATCCATTCTGCATCCATTCTGCGTCCGTTCCGCTTCCTCCCCACGTCCAGGTGGATGGAGTTGCGCGTATGCGTAGCGGATGCCTAGCGGATATAGCGGATGCTTAACAGATGCATAGCGGATGCCTAGCGGATGCGTAGCGGGTGCAGAACGGACGAACTGGATACATTTTCCGCGCAAAAGTTTTGGGCAGCCCAAAACTTTCGGAGTGGATGAAACGTCCATAAACGGATGCTGGACGGATAGAGAGGAAGCAAAACGGAGGCAGTGAGTACATTGCATTTTCCAACGGATGGCAAGCTTTTTTGTCCATTTTACATCCTCTTTGCATCCGTTGGTTCAGTGTGACATGGGCTTAAACAGGCAAGCAGGGCAGAAAATAAACATGGATTTATACAGGAAGGGTATTTTTGAGAGGAAGAAACATCTTAGCTATCCATTTATTTAAAAATAAAGTTTCAGATCCTAATTTGCCTATCTCAGCTATTCTTATATGCTAACTAAGGTCTTCTCTCTCACCAATGTAGCAGGTTCCCTATCTCACCTGACATCAGTAGAAAAAGCAGACATTGTTCAAAGAGACGTTTCCTGGCCCTTGCTCCTTCTTGTCTCCCTTGAAAACTTCCAGACAAACATAAAGAATAAAGTAGTTGATAAACCAAAATAGCAATGTTCAGTAAGCAAACAAAATCCCATAAAGTTTAATTATGAATCATGGGTGACTAGAGATGTTTCCATGAAATATCAGACTTTGAATGTATCTGAAGAAAGCAAGATTGAAAGATCATCCATGAATCCTCTCAAAATAGCTCCTTGCAAGAAAACCATGCAAGGCCTTGCAAGTGTTGAGTAGATGACATCTTTACTCTCAGCAGTGGTGGAGACAAAAACCAGGCAACCTCATTTTGTAATCATTATTTTTGAATGTTCAGCTTAATCCCTTAGTAGATGTTAAAGACATTCAAACAGTTTAAGCTTAATTTGATACCTGGTGAATTTTACCATCTTGGGATTTAAGAAATCTTAAATAAAGTCTCAAAAATGTATAAATTAAATTTAATTACACAAGCAGGTGTCACATTCTTGGGTAACAATGAAGAAGGAAGTGGATATGGGAATAAAGAAAACACTGTGTTTCATCATATATGTATAATTAAACAATATTTATTTTTGTGCACATTTTTTTCACTGTTATTTATTAGATTTATAAATAATTGTTCTCAAAACATGTGAAATTACTGCTAACAAAGAGATGAAAATAATAAATCAGGTTAAATTTTTCAGCATTCTATATCATAGGGAAAGAAGGCAAAAAGATAAAATAAATCAAAATACAATAAACTGTAAAATTAAATTTTACGAAGCACTACTTTGAATTTTATTTTTAAAGGAAGTTCCTTTTCAGAAAATACATAAACTAGCTTCATGGAAAGAATGCTGGTTGGATGAAATATGATGTTGGTGTCATTTCTAATTTTTTCTTTGGAAGAACCTTTGTATATTTTACTTTGATTACCTCTTTCAAATCATTTTTCATTTCCATAGTCTCTGAAGACATTATATACCTCACATAACCTTGCATTTGGAGAGCATTGAGGATGCTATCATTCTTCTGACATTATACAGAGAAACTAAATTGTTTTAGTGAAATCAGTTTTTCTTAAGTTAAAATACCTTCAACCCCTAATACGTGTGTATGTGTATAGATAAAGAGAAAATATTCCCTAAAAGAGTTGGCTATAGTTCTTATATATGAAGAGAAATGAAATCTTATATCATATTTTCCATAGATTTCCATGGATTTTGCAGTTTCATTTTTCAAATGTCATCTTAATAAAATGTGTGCAGAGGTTGTGTTTGGTTTTGCTTTTGCTTTTAATTTTCCATGTGACTATTGCCATTCTAGTCATCTTTATTCTTTGCCTGGATATTAGTTTTCAGATGGGAAGTAATTCATATTGCACTGTTAAGGGTCAGGTTATGGCCAAAGCAGAACAGCAGAATGGAGCAGACAGTGGAGAATATCGAGAAATAGTGTGTTGTTCACTGGGTTTTTTGATGCTCGGGGTATCAGTGGGGATGAGGCTGGTAAGAGACAAGCCCCTTTCTTCTTATGTTTCTTCTTCTTGATATATTTTTTTGAACCACCCTTCTGTTATATACTGTATATAGTATACATAGTTGTCAGTTGAAGTTATCATTCTGGTCCTCTGGTCCTCTTTATCTTGATTGGTTTTTTGGCTGATCAGTTTCCTATAAAAGGAGCTCTGTCAGCCAGGGAGTTTCAATTGCCTCACAGGCAGTATTGAATAAAGAGCTATTAGAAATCACTCTGGCCTAGCTTCCGTTCTTCACCCAGAACTTAACACCTTCCCCTGCATACATCTAGTTTCAAATCTTGTTCATTTGAAATTCCCTCCATTTTTTTTAATGAGGCTCATACAAAAGTTTAATAAGTTTGGTTTGAAATACTTTAGTGTTTTTTTTTTAAATACTAATCTGAGATATTTTCAAGTGGAATAAAACCATGAACAGGAATTGTTCCACCCTTCCCTTTAAAATCACCATAAACCAGGAATTGCCCACTGAAGGTGGCAGGGTAGAGATTTGGAACCAGTGAAAGAAAGAAGAAAATATAAGAATAAAAACAAGTAGGGATCTGTGTTGCTGTTTGGAAATTTGTAAATGTTCTTGAATGAAGTACCCTGGACTTACCTCTGTTACTACAACTCTAGTAGCAGAGCAAGTAAGCTTTGGTTTCTAAAATATAGGGAGGAACTTTTTTTATGCCAGATATTTTCATTTGTGAACAGCTTTGTTTCTCTGCTGTTGCTAAGTTTTAATTATTATTATGATTCATTAGATTTATATATCTTACACTTCCCAGTTAGGTGAGGGAACACAATATGCTATATTATGGTTCTTTTATTTTGCTGAGGTTTGTTTTATCATTGAGCAATATTTGTGAGTGAATCATGATCTACATACACATATTCAAATAATCTTCTGCAGTGTGTTTCCTTCTTTTTCTCTCTCACATACATGTGTGTGTTTTGTGTGTGGGAATAGGAATAGGTCTTTTGCAAAGCCAGATTTTTGAAGACAGGTGATAAGTCAGAACTGGCTGTATTTAACCAATTTCCTAGGTTGGGAATATGTTTGAGTGGCATACAGTTCAGGAAAGTTAGGTTAGATACAAAGAAATCTTGATCCATTCCACATGCATAATCTGCACTCTGCTCCAATCCCAGCAACCTATTTATACATGCTAAAACAAAAGTGACGCTGAAATGTGCTTGTTTCCCCAGTCTACTGGAACACAAGATTCTTGAAATGGAAGAAAGGCATAAAGAAGAACTAGGTACATTAAAAGAGGAAAAGGGGAACCTGCAAGTTTTGGTGTCTCGTCAAAGCTACATTATCCAAGAACTTGAGAGGCAACTAAGTAAATCAACAACCAATAACAGCATTATGCAGAAGCAACAACTTGAACTCATGGACACAGTCCATAGCCTGGTCAGCATTTGTTCCAAAGATGGAGGTAAGATGGTATTCATTTGAAAAATAAACAGGGATAGATAGATTGAACGTCTTTAGTGCAATGAATGACTTTATTCATTCCAGTATATAATTCCTCAAACTAGTTAGTGGAAAAAGGAAAGAACAAAAAATGTGCCTTCTTCAGTATTTCCACTACTAATACCAATGGTCTGTGAGGATTGATATTGATGACTGTAGACCAGCATCATTGGAAGTAGGTATATAAGTTCCTCCTGAAGCTTAAGGACTAAAACATTTTGTTTTCCTACATTAAAGTGGTGCATTTTGGGATGGAAGAAGAACAAGCCATTGCTAATGTGTTAATCAGGTCTGGTAGTATGAAATGAGAACATTAGGTGTCAGGTTCCAAAACCAAGGATGATATTGAGATCTTTAGCAGATTTCTATATTGTTCCTCTTCTACAGAGAGAATTCCCAAATTAAAACAGGCTAGTTTGCACCAAAAAGATATACTATGAGAACTGTTAGGCAGGACCAATCTTCTTCTTTCGCTCACATAAACTATCTAAATTGTATGGTCTCTTGCTGCTCTGGAATGCACTGCATCCCTCCTGAGAACACAAACAACTTTCTGTCATATTGGGTGAGGCTTGCTGTTTCTTGAGAAATTACCTATGAATTCTGATCATTTTCAGAGGATTTTTATTTGCCAGGCTTGGGTTGAACATTGAAGTTTCATGTTTACCATATTGCAGATGGGTATAGAACATGTGGTCCTTAGCCTTTTGTTCATTTCTATTCTTATTCTGGTACTCATTTGACAAATTGATCCTGACTACAAATTGATCCAGACCAACATGGGCAAACAGTGGAGATCCTGGTGTTGTTGGGGAAAAAATGGCAGCAACTGTAACTATCCTGGCCAATACTGAAAGATGCTAAGAGTATCTCAAGTTGCCTCCATTCTCTATCCCAGGGTTATCAAACTCATGTCATCACGACAGTATCATGAGATGCATTGAGAGTTTTTTCTACTTTGCTAAACTGGGTGTGGGCATGTGACGCATCCAGCCCACAGGCCAAGAGTTTGACAGCCCTGACCTAGCCTGATTAAAAAATCAGCTCTCTTTTATTAAAGTGCTGCACTCCTCCTGAGTCATTTGGGTTGAATCTGTTGGTATCCCCCGACCTACAGTAACTTTCACTTTTCGTTTTGTATTGTATTTTAAAACTATGGTTAAGTTGAATTGAAAAATATTATCTAATTAGCATTTTAAAAGAATATTTTCGATAAACTTGATTATTCTACATTATTATAAAGGATGAAGGAGGCATATGCCATTCTGAAGTTGAGAAAATATCACTCTTATCCTAATTTCCTTCACAAAGTATCATGAATGGTTGGCTGCAGGAACTGGGCATGGCTACTCTAGTGAAGAGAAAACCAGGGGAGACATGATAAGCAGCGTTCAAAGATCTAAGGGGCTGCCACAGAGAGGAAGGGATCAAGCTATTTCCCAAGACACCTGTTGGCCAGACAAGGAATAATGGATAGAAGCCAATCAAGGAGATATTTTTTTTCTAGAAACAAGAAGAAATTTTCTGGCAGTGAGAACAATCAACCAATGGGACAGCTTGCCTTCAGAAGTTGTGGAAGCTTCATCAATGGAGGCTTTCAAGAAGATATTGGACTACCATTTGTCACAAATGGTGTAGGTTCTTTTGCTTGGGAGGGTGGTGGTGGATTAGATAACCTACAAGGTCCCTTCCAACTCTGTTAATCTGTATCTTTAGGTGAGCCAGAAGTAATCTTATTTTTCCACATCTCAGCAAGAGTTTATTTGATCAATGATCAGAACAATAAAAGAAAATTATGATAATGTATGCTACATTATGTTAATATAGCATAATCTTTTTAAACTGTGTGTGAGAGTCTAATAGCATACTATAAACAAAAGTTACCATGGGCATATTTATTTTTTGTTACAACAAATCTAATTCTTTAGTAATTTGTTTAGATACTTTAATAGCTGTAACACCAAATTTAGCTCCATTAAATGTGATGTTAGACTTATGATCTAATAAGAGAAAAGCAAGATGAAACTTATGATTTTCCTCTTTTGGGAGGGAAATTATTTGGGGGATACTTTGATAATGCTCAGTGCACAAAACATGTTGGGTGGTTTTTAATCAAGTTTGAATTGTGGTGATAAGTTCTTCTGGAAAAAGGAATTTTAGCTAATCTACAACTGAGAACTGCTGTAGGTAAAACATCATGCCTGGCTCTGAAAAAGGATTGCTGCTGAGTAGGGGGTATAAGTGTGGTTGAAAATCTACATGATTTCCATCTAGGGTATTTTAAATGCTCCTTGATATGTTTTAAACTAAGTTCATGCTATTGTTCAGCATCAAATAATCTGGCTTTGACAATTTGATGCACTATTTTTTTATTCTAAAGACAATAGCAGGCTAAGATAGAGGCCCGAAACAGCATATTTTTTGAGGACCAGTAGATACCAAGAGCTTTGAAACTGATCTATCAACATTAGAAGGATCAATCCTGATGGGAGGGGGGAATAGCATTTGAGCCAATAATTAAATATGAGCAGCCATGCCTTTATTTTCAGTGATTTTTTTTCCTACCTAAGGAATGCATTGGATACACATTTTAATCCATGGAAAATTGATTGCATTAACCTAGTTTGGACCATTTCTAGAGATTCATAATCAGAGAATTGGCCTAAGTATACTCCATAAAACATCTGGATTACAAACTTTGTCTCAAATAACTGAAATGCAACAAGAATATGTTCTTTGCCTTGGCATGAAAGAAAGACTAGATTGCTCCTTAGCTCTTCAGCTAATTGTATCATGTAATCTATATGAGATTTCCAAAAACCAACAGCAGGAAGGATCATCACTAAATATTTCAAACTCTTAAGTTGTCCTATTTCACTTCCTGAAATAGTCTGCTTATGTTTTTTAGGATTTTTAGCAAAGACTACTACTGGTTTCATTTTCTGCTAATTAATTTAGTTTTTTTAAAAATAAGTGTTGGATTGGTCTAAGTCTGTTGATATCTCCTTTTGGTTTGCATGTAATGCTTTTGGACTATATAAGATATGTGAGCCATCTCTGCAGTCCATAAATAAAAACACAGAGACAAATTTTCCAAGACTCATTGTTATGTTGATCTGGTTCATATCTGAGTCATGCTCATTACCTTCCATTGGTGGATGAAAGTTTTGAAATACTATTGGAAATAAATATAATATCCCTTATTCTTTGCAGACCCAAAATAGTCCTATACTGTTACTCTACACCAATACTCAGGCTTTTTCTTGACTCTGATTTGGGATTTCAGACAATCTGGAATCATATAATATTCAATAATAAATACAATACCATCAGGTAGTCAAAAGCAATAGGGTCATGGAGAATTGAAATCCTCATGTTATAATTTTGAACAAGGGTGCTCTTGTAGATCATATTTAGCAAATCCACAGTAGGAAGTTATCCAACTTAGCAAGGGAAATGTTGCTCAATTGAAGGAACAGTTGAGTATAGGTCTGTGTATGCTGGGGCCTGCTCAGGGATTTAGCAATAGCTATATTAAGTATATAGCTATATTAGCTATATTAAGAATAATAGTTGGAGACCAGATACAACATACTTTCTCTTTAAAAATAGCTATAACAATGTGAAATAGATATAACACAAATATAATTTTATAACATGAATATAGTTCAGTTCAGCACTGACTTGAGAAAAGACCTTTATAAACAACTTCATTGAATTTAAATCATCTAATGGTATAAATGGATGTATTACAGAGTAACGCTAGACAAGATATATATGCAGAATGTTTTACAGTACAGAAGGGTTATCATGCAGTTTGTGGTAAGATCATATATTTTCTTAACTAACTTTTCAATCCTTATTCTTATTTCAAGTTATTTCAGTGTACTTTTCTGTTATCTTTTCTTGAATAAGCTTTTCTTGAATAATCAAATAATACATTTTCCCCAATTTTCATAAGTAGAATACATGTTTTCAGTTGGATAAACATTACCAATTCTTTAACATAATCTACTCAGTAATCTTTGCAGGATTTTATTGCAGTGACTGCTAATATAACATCAATGTCTTCTGTCTTTAACTCAAATAGCTATCACAATTTTAGTGACAGTTAAATAATTTATATATATAATAATTTATATACAGATAACAGATAATCAGAGTTGGAAGGGACCTTGTAAGTCATCTAGACCACCCCCCTACCCAAGTGGGAGACCCTACACCATTTCTGACAAATGGCAGTCCAATGTGGTATGCTATGCTATACCACATTGTTACATACAGCTTAGGTGTAGGAGAAGCAGAGCCTGGGAGTGGACTTAAGAGATGAATCAGTCAGAAGTCATTACAATCCCATAAGCAATCTAAGTCCAGCTCTTCTTTAATTCTGTTAACTCTTATCTAGTGCCAATTTGGTGCTGATAGTTAAATAGATTCTTGTGTATAGGAATAAACAAAGAATCAGCTTAAATGGAACTTAACACACCATCCTAATTCTTCTCACCTGAAATTATACAACATCATTCCTAGACATTTCTTAGAATTTAATTGTTGAGATGATTCTAAGGAATAATTGTAATTGTAAGGAATAATTACAATTGTAATTAAACTTGATCAGCTATATCACCAACCTATCTTCAATAGAAAATGGGAATCATCTACAAAGTAATTAGTAGAATTGCTACTGAGGCTATTCAAAAGCACAAAGAGACCAATTTATAACTAATTATTTAATTTCCAAATTGACTATCTTCTTCAGGTTAATTAAGTTTCATTCAGCATTTAACAATCCCTACATAATAGTTTTATTGACTTGGTGGCTTTCCAAATATGTTTAGACTACAGCTTCCAAAATTACTAGCCAATTTTTCCAACTTATAGTTCTAGTAAAAGTTTCCAAGTTATGGTTCTAGTAAAAATGCATCTAATATTACACTGGAAAGAGCTGGAGAGATATACTTATGCCTGTCTTAGTTTTTATAGCTCTTCTGATACCCTGCTTTAAAAACTCAAAATCACTAAGAAATTAAATGGCTATGGAACAATTTTGGGCAAAGCATCATGCTGATTATTATGTTGCTTTGAGTGTGTAGTTGGAATTTTCTATTTGAAAATTTGGTCCACTAGGAAAATGAATGTGTCATAGGAATGCCTTTTGAACCAGATTCATCTGTAGTGGAAGAAATTGAAACAGTGACCTGTAATTTTGCTTGAAAACTTTACTCTTGAAAAGCTGGAAGTTCCCAGCTGTGTGAAAAGCTTTTTGTGAAAATAAATTCAAAGTGAAATGTGCTTTTTGCGTACAATGGAGGCTAGAAAGGTGAATCTTTTGAGAAGATGTACGCAGAAAATTTAAAGAAGTCAGTAAGAACAGGACACAGACATCAGAGGATAATTAGGATTGCAGAAAAAACAATTACTACCAACCTGCTTTTCATAAAGGACCTGTATACTGCATGAGTCAAAAATGTGAAAATATTTACAGACCTCTCACATACCGGACGTAAACTGTTTCAACTCCTCCCCTCAAAATGACGCTACAGAGCATTGCACACCAGAACAACTACACACAAGAACAGTTTTTTCCCCAAAAGCCATCACTCTGCTAAACAAATAATTCCCTCAACACTATTCAATTATTTATAAAGTCTGCACTACTATTACTATTAATCTAATCATCACTCCTTATCACCTATCCCCTCCCACTTGTGACTATATGACTGTAACTTTGTCTCATGTATCCTTACGATTTGTATTGACTGTTTCCTAGTATGATTTGATTGCTTATTGTACCCTATGACTATTATTAAGTGTTGTATCTGATGATTCTTGACTCTTGATGAATATATCTTTTCTTTTATGTATACTGGGAGCATTTGCACCAAGACAAATTCCTTGCGTATCCAATCACACCTGGCCAATAAAGAATTCTAGTCCAGTAGTCCATCTAGCCCAGTAGATGCATACAAGGAGGTATTTTTTCAGGCTTCAGAAAGCTTTACCTAGAGAGCCCTAGTACTGAACTTGGGATTGTAAGATTACAAAGCATATGCTTTCTCACTGAGATATGTTTTTCTTTCCTGAATGTCTAATTAATGACTACAGTATTTTTCCCCCCACAAAAGGATATTCAACATGGAATCTAAGCTAAAGCTGCCTGTTGACCAGCAGACGTTTTCCTGGGAAATGCCTGCTGATGGGTGGCTGGTTAGGGCACAGCTGTGGAGCATTTGGCAAGCTGCATTGTGGTTCAATACAGGTGCAAAGGGAGGAAAGAAACTCTTGGCGTAGGAAGCTCTTTGACTTGGTTGGGAAAAAAAGTGGTTCCATCTTAGAATAAATACAGGTTGGCATTTTGCCATCAAGGCAAACCTCATTCTTTGTTCACATACTCATACACACAGAGTGTGAATGGAAGGAAAGAAAAAGCATCCGATTTCTTAAAGAACATCAATCACTTGCAGCTCAGTTTCATGCCAGGTTTGGGGGAAGAAAAGGCACCTGTAAGAAAGCTTTTGTTCTACCACATCATGCTGAGAAACTCATTTGATATAAACACAAAAGGAACAGTGAGACCCTCATCAATCCTCTCCACCACCAACATGTAACCTTTCTGCACAAAGCTGTTGTTTAAAAATATTTTAAGAGGTAAGATTTGATCAAGTAAATGCTTTTTCATCCTAGAGAAATATTAACTGTAAAAAAATAAAGTTTGGTTATTTTGTGTGACAGTTTGGCAATTCGAATCCCTAGCACCGCATAATGGAGTAAGCTCCCGTTACTTGTCCCAGTTTCTGCCAACCTAGCAGTTCAAAAAAATGTAAAAATGCAAGTAGAAAAATAAGGACCACCTCGGTGGGAAGGTAACAGTGTTCTGTGTGCCTTCTTCATTTAGTCATGCTGGCCACATGACCACAGAGACATCTTTGTTCAGTGCTGACTCTTTGGCTTTGTAATTGAGATGAGCACCGCCCCCTAGAGTCAGGAATGACTAACACGTATGTGCGAGAAATTGGCCAAAAGTCATTTGAAAAAAGACAGCAATTGTAGGGACTGGTGTATTCTTTCCTCATGCTGCAGTCCCATGTACATTTCACATTACTTGGCAGCATGAAATAACATAGTGAATACTGGATGATGGGTTTCAGCTTCTGGGAATGTATTATATTTATGTTGAAGAAATAGGAGTGGATGTCCCATTGACTGTAGGCATATATTCTAAGGATGATTTTGCTGTTGTGCATAGTACATAGCTTATGTTTCTGAACCTTAGTGAGTTAAGATGGTGGACTTCAAGTCCCAGAATTCTCCAGACAGCATGGGCAATTCTGGGAGTTGAGATCCACACATCTGAAAATTGTTGAGGTTGAGAAATATTGATAAAGAAGGCTGAAAACTGGCTTATCTTATATACACTAAATTCTCTTCTGTGAGATTTGCTGTTGGCAGCTTGCTATGTATGAACACAAAACACTAAGTTTGATTAATTTATTATGTGCCATCAAATCATTGTTGGCTCTGAGTAGCCTCAAAGGTTGATTTTCTCCTTTTCAGATTTGTTTTATGAAACAAAACTGTTCATTAAACAAATATTAATAAAAAATAACAATGGTATAAAAAACTTGATTTGATTTATTTGATTTCTATAGCTGCCCATTTCAAACCAGTGAAAAATGCACATTTATCTTTTGATTTTATGAGTATTAACAAACACCACATTGATTTTACAAAATTGTAGCAATCTCTATGATCAGAATTAATAGTTTAGAGTTTTAAGTACCATATGTAATATCAAAATAAAATATCAAAATGAAAGAAAGGCTGAGAAATTTCCTCAATCTTTTTTACATTGATCCTATATTGATATAGGATAAAAATAAGTTTGCTACCTACAAAACAGTCTCCTCCATCAAGGTATACAGGGAGTCAGATAAAGCAATATGAAAAAAGCGGACTTTTCAACTTTCCCCATATAACAATAAAAGAGTATATGTAAACAATGTAATTCTCATCCTTTTGGGTTAATATATTTAGGTTTCTTGATCTAGATCTGTATTGCAGTCACTGAGAGTTTCAGGTTAATTTAGATTCTCATATAACTTTAAGTGCAGATTCTACAGGTATTTGCACTGATTTTTTTTAAACATGTATACACTATAAAAAGCATTTGTTAGAAATTTTGATTCATAATCAGTTAGAAGGATATAACTGATTAAGTACAGGAGCTGTGAGTGATACCAATTTCATCATTAGTGTATATGTTTACTTAGAAGTAACTTCCACTGAATGAATTGCAATTAATTTTCAAGATGTAGCTTCTCTGCCCATATCCCTCATGTGACGACTAGTCCAGTATCTTCAGCCTGAAATGATGTTGACCTCCCACATGTTTGGAAGTAGCTCCAGGGTTTCTCCAAAGGTTGACTCCAACTTCTGCCACTGTAACTTGCAATTTAATAGAAGGTAGAAAATGTGAAATACATGTTAAATCATCAGATAAATTGTGTTCGGTATACAGCTCATTAACTTTGAAGAATGGCCACTAGCGTTTCACTTGAAGGCCTCAAACCATTCTCAGCTTAAAAAGCTTGCACAGTCCAAGTTTAGTTTAAGTTTAACTATAGCTTTAAGACAATTAAAAGGCAAGTCACATTTTTTAGTTGCTCTGTTTCCATGCCTGTCATGTAGAAATGGAATTGAGAAGCTTCTGTTCAGACTATGCTATTGATTTCTGCATCAAGTTGTTGCTGATGTCTAGAACACTGCCAGGAAAAGTAAACTGGCTAACCTTGTCACTGGAAGAAATGCCACAATTGGTTGAAGATTTGCTGTGAGTTATTACTGCAGATGTCAATATCATATTCATTTTCTGTTTTGCAGTTTTGCTAAAGAATGCAAAAAAGGAAGAGGAGAAGCCATTCAGAGACTGCGCAGATGCTTATCAAGCTGGTTTTAATAAAAGCGGTGTCTACACAATTTATGTTACTAACATATCAGAACCTAAAAAGGTAAAGAAAAGAATGTGTTTCTTTTTAAACATTAAATCCATTCAAATAGATGTTGTGCAAAATTCAGGCAACTAGAATTGGCGTTAGGTAAATACCACTCTGCTTTTCATTCCTGCTCCTGCAGGAAATATGCAGAAATGACTTTCTCCATAGTTCCTTTTTTGCACCATGTCTTGGGAAACCTGGAAAAATTGCAGGAGTGGAACTGTATGGATGTTGTATCTCTTATGGAAAAAGATGATTCAAAAGTCACATGTGTGGTTACTGCAGTATAGAAAAATTCAGACTGCTATCAGCCTTTTTGTGAGCACCCAAAAGTGGAAAACTTTTTTTTAAAGATTTGCATTTGGGAGTTTAAGAATTAAGATTTAAGAGTTAAACTACAAAATCCCAAAGATTCTAAAGGCACCCTTTATTTTCTTAAACTCCCACAATGTCATATGAGATACTGAAGTACAGAGAGGCTGGGTTAAGAAAATTTAACTTTTTACTGTGCCTCAAGTCTTTAGGATAAATTTGGCCTTGTATTCCATCTGTTCATCTTTTTGGCAGCAAAGAATTCACAAGTACATTTATGATAGGCTTTTTAAAGTCCTTGTTTACATTAATCAAATGCTATATTGGAGGAAAAACCTCCATGCTCAGGGTTTGCTATAAGGCTCTGCACATTACAGTTCAGTTATGTACTTTGTTTCCTATACAGAAGAGTTTTCAATGTAAGAAAAAGCAAACAAACCATAAAGTGGACTAAAGAAACTCTCTGGAGACTAGGATAAAGAATGATTTCTTCCAGACTTATTATTCTTTACTACTTCAGCTATCCAACCAATACTCATTGGACTGGAGTCTTACTATGATATTAAGTGAAGCATGTAGAGCAACCACTCATATAAAAACACTAAAATATTCAGTATAATTTGATCTTCAATAACACAAGAAGTAATCTCTTTTAAAGGACTAGTGCAAACTTCTCTATCAATTCAGGGAGTCTTGATATATCAGAGCCTCTTGGGTAGTATTTGTTCAAGTTGTTCTCAGCAGTGCTCGCTTCCACTTCTTCACAAATGAAATACTTCAAGTCTTTGGTGAAGATGAGCACTGCATCTCATTACTATTCAATAAAACTGTGCCTTTTTCAGATTTCTGGGCAGGGGTGTTGAATATGACATATCACAGCTCTTTTCTCTTCACAAAACCAGGAGTGGGCATGCATCCGCCCACGGGCTGTGAATTTGACATCCCTGTTTCTGGGAAAAAAATTTTTTAAACCTGAAACCTCACTTTTAAGGAATCAACTTCTTAATGCAGCTGCAATCTTTTCCCCCTCAAGTTGGCAGAGAATTTTGAAAACAAAAGGAACTGTTTTAATGAAAACCTGCTTCTTTTGAACATGCAGACAGCTGAGGTGCATAAATGAAAGCAGCAAGTTTCCATTCACCATCTTACCAATTTTGACCCCACCCTGTATATATTCCTGGTCCTGTGACCTTCCTCCCACAGTACCTGAAGTCCTTCCTCCACATCATTTCATAAGTATGCCCAGTGGAAAAAGTCAACCCATTGTCAAAACAGAAAAGCAGAACAATGTGAAATTCTGCCTGTTTCCTTATCCTTGATGCTCAGATTTCAACCTCAAAACATGCTAAAAGGTGTTTAATGGCTGACCGCTTTGACCTTGTCTGGGACGGGAGCCAGTTAAGGACATTTGTTGGCTTGAATGATGGAAAGCTAATGTTTATAATCACCCTGCCACTCCTGTTACTGTGGCAGGTGCTGCTATTCAGTCCATTGTTATAGGGATGAGCAGACCACACAATGAATAATTTAGTGGTGTAAATCTCACTGTCATTGTGCATTTTTATCTTTCTTTGTAATAATTTTAGTACTCAAAATGCAAAAACTTTAAACTTATGTCGGAAAGGATTTTTTTAAATTTTAGTTCTGTATATCTTCTATTCCATGTTCTCATCCTAGTTTGTCATAAAGAAGACAAGTACACAAAATGCAATGCATATTTCTCTTTTTTCATCATTGAAACATATACTTTTTACATAGAATACAAAGATTTAATATTTGAAAAACCTTTGTGTTCTGCTGAAGCTTGATAATGCTTGAAAATTACTTGAAAATGCCTGCTATAAATCCAAGACCAATGAAGCCTCAGGCAGTAGATAAATGTTTTATCTCAAATGCCATAATGAAAGGAAGCACTAAGCCAAACTATGTCTACCCTTGGATTTTTGTCCTTTCTTTCTGAAATAAAGTTCACAGTTTTGGAGCACTGTACAAAAGACAATCAGCAGTCTTTGGCTGTATGTGCAAGTATCAAAGACAGACAATAGAATCAAAGTCATGTAATGGAAACAACCAAGCAACCATGGTATGAGCCATTCATCTTCATACAAAAGGCATCAGATGGATTCAGCAAAAGATATAATAGCTTGGATTGAAGAAAATCATTCAAAGAAACTGGGTAATGACAACACTTACACTACCAGCAAATAGATAAATTTGGTTCCCTTTTATGATCCTGAAGAGAATAGACAATACTGTCTTTTAATGAATTGATACAAGCTTTTAAACCTATTGTTATCTCAACAACAGAGTATAGTCTTTTTTTACATGATCACAATGAGAGCGCTTTAGCACACATTCAGCTATATTATAAGCATTCAAATATATGCATTTGAAAGGCACACTTACAATTTAACCTGAACCATCCAGCAAAAACTGAAGCTTCATAGAATAGCAGGTGGTTGGAACTGTTGGCCATAGTAATGATGGTACTTAATACATATTTTTATATATTACTCAATGTACTCTAATGAATACAACTTAGTCAGTTTTATATTTTGTTGAATAAGAATCACTATGAAGCAAATACTGTTGCCAAAACTGGCATTTAATAATTTAAATTAATTTAAATTATAATTTAAATAATTTAAATTTAATCAGCTTCTTGTTGAAGCCAATCTCACTGTGAAATGCTGCTATAATAAAACAAATGTGAAGGAAACAAAGCATATATAACATAGCTAGAACCTTGTAATTAAGAAAGGATCACAGAGCACCAATTAAAATGGAAAGAAATATGCCACAAATAAAACATAGAAGGGTCACATCAAATCCATGGGATTTAAAACTTATATGTTAGAGACAATCAAATTAGGTTAGTGTACAAAACAAACCACATGGATCATTTTTTCCTGTGCATGTTAACAGTTAAGTATTTTTAGTTATTTATAAGATATTTGTGACATCACAGTTATAAGACTTTAGATGGCTTATAAAAATATGCAATCACAGACTATTATTAAAAGAATAAAAATTTCAAGTAAATAAATAATAATAATAAATGTAGCAGTAACACATGGCAATAGCAACTTTGCCATGAATTATAATCCAAAAACTATCCAAAAGGATTGTTTCCTGAATGCTAATAGATAAATAGACATACTTAGGTCAGCAGGACAAGCTGAGGCAAAAAAAAGTGAATTTTTTGGGTCTTCCCCTGCCATAGATTCATGAGGAACAAGAATAAACAATGTGGCTTCACACTGGAATGTATAGAATGGGTAGATTCTACTTGGAACAGGATGTCTCAAAGATAACTAGGATTTAAGCTATGAAGGATTTTACAATTAATAACCAGACCTTGGAAATGTATTAAAAACATGGATAATGACTGCAGAAATGCAAGAAGAAATGTGATTTCTGGATTAACTATATTATCAGCAGATAGGCCATAGTATTCTGAAATAAATAAAGTTCTGAATATTCAAGGGCATTATAATTATCCATTATAATATGTTCCATTATCCATTAGGTATCATCCATATGCAGATAATACCCAAGAGTATATCTTGACCCCAAACCAACTAGAGTTCAAAGTACTATCCAAGTTTTGTCCAAGAGTCTGAAGATTGTGGGGACCTAAATTGGGAGGAAGAATTTCAAGCTCACTTTTGACCAGACCAAGTGATTCTGGGACAATTGATCAGGGCATCTAATTTTCAGGATCAGAGTTTCTTATTTTCCAGGATCAGGGTTTCTTATTTTCAGTTATGAATAAGGCTGCTGTTCTCCTTTTGGAGCTGGTGCACAATTTGGGAGTCTTCTTGGACCTTCAGTTCCTGCTTATGAAGCAAGTTACAGCCAGGGCTAAGAAGGCATTGCAATGAATGCATCTTGAATAAAGATCTCCTTAGCCATTACTTGAACCAGGGAACTCTACAGATAGTCTCTCAGTCACCTATAAAAGGACTATTATAATTTACTGTCCTTGAAAATATCAGAATGCACAAGAGTTCCCTTCCCCAACTCCAAAACAAAACAGTGACATGTTGATTTTATGAATATAATCTGAATATAAAGTGACTTTGATATTCACTAAATTTAGATGCAGTAGATTTTAGAATATTTAAATGGTTCACAGAATTAACCTATGAACTTCATAACTGCATAAAGTTGGATGGGCTGGAACAATTATAAAAACTAAGTGCATTATTCTGTTTTATTGAAATATATAAACTTGAAGTCCAACTTCTTTTTTTTTATGGAGTTGAAAAGTGGGGGACAGGAGTTACATTAGCATCTTATTTCCATCCTTTTGAGGTCGGTAAAATGGAGACCCAAATTGTTGGGGACAATAGCTGACTCTGCAAACCACTTAGAGAGAACTGTAAAGCACTGTGAAGCAGTATATAAGTCTAAGTGTTCTTGCTATTTACCTTAATAGTGACTCTTTCTGAGGAATGGGTATTATTGACAATAGAAAAGTGAGTAGACTGATTCTATAAACTGCTTAGAGAGAGCTGTAAAGCACTGTGAAACAGTATATAAGTCTAAGTGCTATTGCTGTTTACCTTAACAGTAACTCTCTCTTAGGAACATGAGTAGGAAAGTGAGCAAAAATGTTTATACATTTATGTTCTTATGTCTAGGTTTTTTGCAACATGGAGACTGCAGGAGGAGGCTGGACAGTAATACAACATCGAGAAGATGGGAGCCTAGATTTCCAAAAAAGTTGGAAAGAATACAAAATGGTAAGATGGAGCTATTGTTTTACCATTATTCTTAATTTGAAGCAAAGCTGAACACTGTGTCAATAGCTTGTGCTGGGAACAGGGCCATTAAACAATAAACCAAAAGTAACCGTGCAGTTCAAGCTTATTATAATCATCAAGACTCCTTTCTTGATTTGTTTTAATATGAATCATACTTCAGAAAGTTGCTTCATTTAGAAACTTTCTTCCTCTTTCCCTGTGGATTTGGAGATGTATCTATTGCCTTTGTCCATGGTTTCCATTCTTCTTTTCCAGAGAATGTGTCACACTGAGTAATAACAAAAATGTTAAGATTGGTTGAGATCCAAATTCCCCTATGAGAAAATAGAAAACCTCCCACCCAGGAATTGCAGGCCTCTATCCTTCACAGGAAGCCATCTACAGATTTCTTTGTGAGGAATTTTCAGAGGATGTGGGGAAAGGCAATCATTTCCTTAAAATTTCTGATGAATAACTGAAATAATATTCCATGCTATTTTTAATCCTAGTGAATTGTGAAGTGGTGGCTGTACTTTGTGCACAGCTAAAATTGAATAGGGTTAGGACTAAAGGGTATATTAAATAAATTTATGTAAGATGTGAGGAAATTGGAATCATCTGGGGGTATATATATTTATCCTAGTAATAGAAGTCAGGCAGAGCTGAAATGAATCTTCTGGAGATACTATATGAGTTTCGTGGCCCAAGTGGAGTTCTGAAATTATTTAGATTAAGGGCAGGGTTTAGGTTCAAAAGGAAGAAGAGTTGAGATTCAAACTAGCACCCTGGACAGTTCCAAATGGAACTCAAGGTGGAGACTCATTGCAACCTCTGCTTAACTGCAGAGGTAAGTTTATTAGAATTAATGTTTAACCATAGCTATTTCATTTTAGCTGGAAGTTGAAGGGACCACTTCTATTTTAGCAATCAATATCTCCAACAACACTGGAGAAACTGTCTCTGCACTAAAATACTTTGACACTCTGTAGCACCATTTTTTAAATATAATCTCCTAGATATCCCATGGTATTTCTAAAAAAAACCTCTCCAACAATATAAGAGGAAAATTATTAAACAGATATAGTAAAAAGTAGTCTTGATTCTGCTTTATTTATTGCTTTATCAAAGCTCCAGCTGCTATTTGAAATCTGAATCCCAGCATAACATTAAAAAGCAATTTGTAGATCTTAGGCTGAAAATAAGATGGCAGCTGAAAGATGGCAGCTGAAACATCTCAGATTCAGGAGATGGTGACCCAATGGACTTGTTATGAGGAAATATGAGGCAGTTTTATGAGGAAATAAGTGAATATGGGTTGGTGTTTGGAGTAATTCCATATTATATTTTATTATTCTGAATCTATAGTTTGATCCATAGATATAGTGAATAATATTATTTCTCAATGTTTCATCTCCTCTGTTCTTGGGTCCCCATCAATGTAATGCAAAAATAGTGACCCTCAATTTCCCAAATATGTTCTTCCAGCAAATGAAGAGGGTAAACCATGAAAGTTCACCCGATCTCATCATAATCTTCAAGCTAAGAAGAACTATGATGAGATAGAGCTATGCTTTTGTTCTTGGGATCATTTGAGCCATTATCCTAGGTTAGGAGTGCTACTACTTCTGAGTGCTACTACCACTGCTAGAACCACTTTCCACATCACCTTGAGTTGTTCTTTAACAATATGAGGCTATGGTATGTCTCCAGGTTCTCATACTCCTTGTTCCTGATGTTGCTACCACTGCTACTTCTATCACAGTCTTCTGATCTTTGTCTACTAGGGCAATATCTGGTTGATAGCCTGTACATCTTAATCTGGAGTTGCATAGGATCTTAACCCTGGTATTATCCATGATTTACTTCCCTGCCTAGACTTGGGAGTGTATAGCCCATACACTATGCAGATGTTCCTGGACACAATGCCAGCTACTTGGTTGTACTATTTAGTATATTCTGTTTCTGCCTTTATCTTATACCCTGCCAGTATGTGTTGTATTGTCTTCCTCTTTACTATGTTGAAGTGAGGGTAGTTATTTCCCAATTAGTGTGGTGCAGGTCTTCTGTTCATACATAATCTCTCATTAGCATTCTAATCACTATGATATTCAGTCCTATAGACAAATATAAAATCTGTCTGACAGATTTTGTCAGGTCTGGTCTTGTGACACAGATATTGAACTTCCAGGCCAAGAAATAAATATGCAGGTAGTGCTCAATTTAGGACCATAACTGAGCCCAGAATTGTGGTTGTAAATCATTCTGGCCATTAAGCAGATGTTCATGTAACCAATTTGACTATAATTATTTTTGTGGTTGTTGATAAGGTGAATGCCATGATCATTAAGCAAACTATCTACAATGGAAGTTTTTTTTTTTTTTTCTGGGATAAAAATGTAATTTTTTTTTACTGGGAACTGGTAAATTTAAGCCAATTCCTAGGACCTAAAACATTATTGTGTTAACATTGGGGGGGGGGGGGGGAAATCACACCTTGGAATCTGGGTTATAAGTACTTTTATGGGGGGGGTCTGTTGTAACTTTGGATTATCTTCTAAGTCATGAACTACCTGTATGCATGTCACAGCAGGTGAAAACCAGAAAACCTAAGCAGATTGGAGTGATCAGTCCTTGGACATGAAACCACCAGGAAAACAGTCTTAGTTGGCTAGATTAAAGCATAAAAAAACAAAATCCCTGCATATCAATGGCAAACTACTTTCTGCTGCCAAGACAATGATATGGATTTGTCTCTGTGATTGCCTGTAGCTGAGCTCAAATCAAGTCAGTCTCTGTGTTTAATATCATCATGTTAGCTGAGATGTCTTCTGAAATGCTTCCCATATGTACAGTTGATTGAAGTGTCCTAATTCTAGTATTTCCATAACTAAATCAGAATCAACAACAGTTGAGAACATCTGCTAACCTGGGACTCTTATCTCTAATATGAACAAAGTAACTGGTCTCATTATATAGTAGCTGGTGGTACTTGCTCATCTATATCACACTCAAAGCAGGAATCCAGTCGCAAATAGGATGGAAAACCAAGATAAAACCTGACAGTTTATTTCTTTATTAATCCAATTTATATAGCTGCCTATCTCACCCAAGGCAGTTCTAGGTGGTGCACAGTTATAGATAAAATGTGAGAATGTAAAAATAGCAAATGCAGATAGAAAAGACCATAAAAATATGCCAAAGTGCCGGTGGCACAGTGGTTAGAATGCAGTACTGCAGGCTACTTCTGCTGACTGTTGGCTGCCTCAATTTGGCAGTTAAAATCCCACCAGGCTCAAGGTTGATTCAGCCTTCCATCCTTCTGAGGTGGGTAAAATGAGGACTCAAAATTGTTGGGGGCAATATGCTGACTCTATCAACCACTTAGAGAGAGTCGAAGTACTATTGCTTTCCATTGATACAAAATGGAAAATAAATAATTGAAGGAAATAGAAATGCCCCCCTCAACAATTAAATCAAAAATAGATTTAAAAATAATTAAAAAGTCACTATTAATAGCACTTAGACATATACTGCTTCATAGTGCTTTACAGCACTCTCTAACCAATTTATAGTCAGCATATAACCCCAAACAATGTGGGTCCTCATTTACTGACTTCAAAATGATAAAAGGCTGAATCTACCAATTCCAGTCAGGAATTGGTATTATTTAGCTGGCTTTATCTCCCTCATTTCTATTCCCCATTTGTCATATGCAGGGAGAAGAACCATGCATGACTGTAAAAATTACAGTTCTCATCTAGGTCATGTTTCCTCTCTAGTTTACCTGAAGTTTCAATTGTCATCTTTAACAAAGGACTACCTGTATACATGAAGTCCTTTAAGTGTTGAAAGAGCTATGCAATTATCATACAACATTTCTTGCGAATATTAATTATATCCATTTCTACTGTTGTTCTATGTCTGTAAGTTAAGCCCCTGTCACACTGCAAAAACGGATGCAAAGAGGAAGCAAAACGAAAAAAAACCTTGCCATCCGTTCTAAAACGTGATGTACTCACTGCCTCCGTTTTGCTTCCTCTCTATCCGTCCAGCATCCGTCTATTGACGTTTCATCTGCTCAGAAAGTTTTGAGCTGCTCAAAACTTTTGCGTGGAAAATGTATCCACTTCGTCCATTCTGCATCCGCTACGCATCCGCTAGGCATCCGTTCTGCATCCGTTACGCATCTGCTATATCCGCTAGGCATCCGCTGCGCATCCGCGCAACTCCATCTGCTCCAGCGGTAAACGGATGCAGGGAGGAAGCAGAACGGACGTGGAACGGATGCAGAACGGATGCAGAACGGAAACAAAGCGTTTAAAACGGAAAAAACGTTCTCAGAGGGGACCTATCTCAGATATTAAGGATGCCTAGAGGATGCCTAGAGGATGCCTAGAGGATGCCTAGAGGATGCAAAGGGACACCTATACTGCCTATAAAAAGGGGGAGCAACTCGCCTGCATCTCACTTTCAGCCCAGCAGCCCAGCGGTGCAGACCTCCGCAGCCTTCATCTGCCTCTTCCTCTTCCTCTTCCACAGCATCCAGTCATCTCCAGCATGGATTGTGACAAAATCCTTTTGGCAGCCAACATCCTTCTGCATCACTGCGAAACCATCAACAGTCTCTGTGAACTCTACTACGGCAAGAAAGGAGGCACCCAAAAAAAGTCTGGATCCAAAGATGGTTAGCCAGAAGAGCACAGTACCAACTTTACGACAAGCTGATGGTGGAGCTCAGGAGCGAAGACACTCGGGCGTTCCAAAACTTCATGAATATGCCTCCAGCCATGTTTGACAAACTTCTGCAGTGCCTGACACCCAGGCTGAGCAAGACAAAAACCAACTTCCCGCCCAGCCTGGAACTTGGGCTCAGGGTGGCACTCACTCTGCGCCACCTGGCTTCAGGGACCCCCTACAGGAGCATGCAGTACAGCTGGAGGGTGCCACCCAGCACCATCAGCTTTGTGGTCAGAGAAGTGGTGCGGGCCATCCTCGAAGAATACAAGGAGGAGCTCCTCCAGTGCCCCACCACTGAAGAAGGATGGAAGAAAGTTGCAGAGCAGTGGTATCAGAACTGGAACTTCCCACACACCGTTGGAGCCATAGATGGGAAGCACGTGGCCTGCAAAGCGCCAGCCAAGTCGGGGTCCACTTATTTCAACTTCAAGGGCTTCTTCAGCATCATCCTCTTCGCCATGGTCAATGCTGACTACAAGTTCATGTATATCGATGCTTCTGGCAACGGCTCATCTTCAGATGCCCAGGTATACAACGCCAGTCACCTCAAGGAGGAGCTGGAAGGCAACCTCATCATGGGCTTCCCAGATCCAGAACCCCTGCCCAACGACACACAAGATGTGCCCTACTTCATCGTGGGGGATGACGCCTTCTCCCTCATAACCTACCTCATGAAGCCCTACACTTCCACACTCCTCACCCGTGAAGAGAGGAGGATCGTGGAAGTTTGCTGCATCCTGCACAATCTCATGCACACCTGCTACCCAGTCTTGCAGAACAGGCTCGTGGACCTCCAGCAAGGCAATGGGGACATGGAGCCTGGGGAATGGAGGCAAGGGCGAAACCTGATCGACACTGAGGATGTGCAAGGGCCCAACAGAGCCTCACGTGAGGCGAAGAAGCAGCACAACCTCCTGAAAGACTGGTGCAACTCACCAGCTGGAGTGGTGGAGTGGCAAGGCAGGATGGTAGATGCTTAATGGATGCTTCCTTCAGCCTGTCTCATCACATGGATGAGTTTGGGCCATTTATGTTTGGTTGGCCTACAATGAACAGGGCGTTTAATAAAGAGTTGTGTTTATGTTGACATGTGTGGATCAATGCTTACATTGTAATTGATAAGGGCCATAGGGGTGGCAGCTGGGAGGGTGGACCATACAGTCCCACTATGCTTGCACTGGAGATTTATCTATCCCACAGCTATCTTAACCCAAAGGTATCCCTGCCCATCCCACAGCTATCTTAACCCAAAGGTA
>BLBF01000002.1:24383561-24446669 GCA_015471245.1 Laticauda colubrina
CAAAGGTATCCCTGCCCATCCCACAGCTATCTTAACCCAAAGGTATCTCAACCCATCCCACAAGCATGCAAAGGCTAAACCATTTCTAAAAGTTTCCACCCAGACTTTTTAGAAAAAAAATAATGAAGCAAGCGTGTGAAACAAAGATAAACTTTATTAATAACAACCTGAAAAGTGAACATGAACCAAGTCAAGTGTCCAAATAAAGTCCACAAATATCCAGGCAGCCAGTCTCTGCTACTCCGCTTGGTCACTCGGAGATGTGTGCCCACTCTAATTTTTAGGGTGCAGGTGCTCTGGAGATGAGTGCTGCTGCTGTGCTGGTCTGAGGTGCTGATGGAGTGCCTGGCCCTGAGAGGACAACAGGGGACGGTGTGTTCAGAAAGGTGTTGGACAGCTGGCTCATCCCCGCGATGCTGAGAGGTCCTTCCTCCATGCCATGGGGTGTCAGCCCCAGTACCGAGGACAGATGTACTGAGGCCGGGCTTGGCTGTGGGATGGAGGAAGGAATAGTGTAGTGGGACTGCCTGCTGTGCAGTGAGCTGAGGAGTGGCATGGCTGGCATCGATGTCGTCGGTGGTATCGTTGGCGTGGGTGGCATCGGTGGCATCAGTGGAACAGCTGGCAACGGTGTCGGCCTATGACTCTGCGCCTGGCCTGGGAAGGGCTGCTGCCTGTGCTGCTGGACCTCCGAGTAGCTGTAGCCCTGGTAGGTGAGGGGCTGTTGGAAGCCTTGGTATGGGAGGGACATCACCTGGGGTGGAGGAGCAGACCTGGACTGGGTGATAGCAGGTGCCTCTGGGTCTGGAGGGTTGTTAAGCAGTGTACAGATCCTCTCCTTCACCAGCTGGTACTGGGGATCCAGCATCTCCTTCAGGGTCTGGTTTAAATAATTGAGGAAGGGCTTGCGGTTGGAGCAAGAGGAGTCGATGGGGACTAGCTGAGAGAGGAGACCTATGTTGGTGCAGATGGTGTCCCTGATCTCCACCAGGACCTTGTGGCTCTCACCCTCCTGCGGTCTGGCTCTCTGCCTTCCTGTGGAGGCGGCGGTGTGGGTGGATGGGACTTCGGCAGCGGTGGACTCAATGTTATCTTTCTCCCACCGCACCAGGGAGTCCTCCTCACTCTCCACCAAGCTTTCAACACTTGCCTGGGGGTTCTCCACCATGGCACGCTCCACCGAAACCTGCCTGGAGATAGGGACTGACTCTCGGCTGGAAGAGGACTGAGTCGCAGCAGGCTGCCTGAGAGTGAGGGTAGACAGATAGGCTCCTGGTGCTGCTCGGTGGCGGATCTCACCCTCCAGGAAGCTGCCATGACGTAGTTCTCTCTGTCCGTCAGCTTGACGGTGGCCTGGCCAGATTTTTTGCGGTGCAGCTTCCCGTACCAGGTGTGCATATGTTTCCAACAGCCGAGTAGCACCTCCGAAGTGTAGCCCAGACTCTCCGCCCTCTCTCTCCAAGCAGCCTGCTTCCTTTTGGTGTCCCTGTACAGCCGGTGTCCCTTCCACCACAGATAGTCATTCTCTCTCAGCCACTCCAGCACCTCATCCTGGTGCGCCTCCTCAATAAAGTACTGCCTCCTCTCCCGTTGATGTGAATGACTCTTCCTCCCTCTGGCAGTGCCATATGGGCCCTCATCAGAGGGACTTCGAGGTTGTAGGGGCTGCTCCTCCACACCAACAGCAGCAGCAGCAGCAGCAGCAGCAGAATCATCATCATCAGAAACATCACCAGGAGGATCATAATCAGCATCATCAGCAGCAGCAGCAGCAGCAGCAGCAGAATCACCAGCAGAATCAGAATCAGAATCAGCAGCAGCAGCAGCAGCAACAGCAAGACCAGGATGAGCAGCAGCAGAGTAAGCATCAGCAGCAGGACCAGCAAGACCAGGAGCACGAGCAGAATGAGCAGGACCAGCAAGACCAGGAGCACGAGCAGAATGAGCAGGACCAGCAAGACCAGGAGCACGAGCAGAACGAGCAGGACCAGCAGGACCAGGAGCAGCTTCAGCAGAGTGCACAGCAGCAGAAGCACCACCGCCAGGAGCAGTTTCAGCAGAGTACGCAGCAGAAGCACCACTGCCAGGAGCAGCCACAGCAGAAGCTCCAGCAAGCGAAGAGTGAGCCCAAGCAGCAGAAGCCCCAGCAGAAGCAGAGTCACGGACATGGGGCGGGAGGGTGGCCCTGTCCCTCTTGCCAGGGATGGCGGCAGGTTACTGAGCCTTTCGCTTCTTCCCCATGGTTGTGGGGTTGCTGGCTGGTAGGAAGGCTGGCAGGAAGGCTTGCAGGCACCAAGGCTGGCAGGAAGGCTGGCAGGAAGGCTTGCAGGCACCAAGGCTGGCAGGAAGCCTGGCAGGAAGCCTGTTAGGAAGCCTGGCAGGAAGCCTGTTAGGAAACCTGGCAGGAAGCCTGGCAGGAAAGCAGGCACCAAGGCTGGCAGGCAGACTGGCTGGCAGGGAGGCTGGAAGGCAGGCTGGCAGCAATGCTTGCAGGGAGGCTGGAAGGCAGGATGGCAGGGAGGCTGCCCAGGAGGCTGGGAGGCAGGCTGGCAGCAAGGCTGGCAGGGAGGCTGGAATGCAGGCTGCCAGCAAGGTTGGAATGCAGGCTGGAAGGCAGGCTGGAAAGGAGGCTGGGAGGCAGGCTGGGAGGCAGGCTGGGAGGCAGGCTGGGAGGCAGGCTGGGAGGCAGGCTTGAAGGCAGGCTTGGAGGCAGGCATGCAGGCAGGGCAGGCAAGGAACTCGAAGTGTCCAGCAGCAGGTCTTCCCTCGGAATGCTGGCCACGTGCGAGCTGCTCCCTTTATATCCGGGGGGCTTGCGCAATGCATCCTCCCCGCATGTGCAATTAACGTGCGACATCCGTTCCGCTTCCGCTGTGCATCTGCTAGGCTTCCGCTGTGCATCTGCTTCATCCGCTGTGCATCCGTTCTGTATCCGTTTTTTCCATTCTGCGTCCGCTCTCCTGAGACCCCCCCAAAGCCCTGCGAACGCGCCATCCGTTATGCATCTGCTGGGCTTCTGTTCCGCATCCACTTTGCATCCGCCCTGCGTCCTCCCCGCGTCCGTTTCATCCGCTCCAATTATGCAAATTTTTGCCCCTTTTGAGCGCGGATACAACGGAAGGAACATTTTTCCTTCCTTCCTTGTGTCCTCTTTGCATCCGTTGGGCAGTGTGACACGGCTAATTCAACAATGAGTGTAGCAAGTGCACATGACATTTTCAGATGTTGATATTTGGACAGATGTATAAGAATGCTCTTTTATATAAAATACCACACCCAAATTCATTGCGGAATGAATTAACAAAAGAAAATTTTCAGAAGTAGAAGGCTGGATAAGGTATTCCCACTATTGGAAAACGTTACTTTCCTTCCTGAATTAACTTAATTGTGAGGCTTTTAGGCACTGAGCTTTCATTTAAAGAATACAGACTTAATCATCTGAATTTTATGAACTTTTGTGGAGTTTCATGTGGCTAACAAAAAAATATTGCAACACCCAGAAGTAAACCGTGTCTTAGAAGATATAAAATGATAATAAAAACCTGCTTAAGCAAGCATCTTTAGCTTTATTTGATGCATTTTATTTATTTAGTATTTAGCATTTTAGCAGTAAGCATTATTTAATATTAGAACCAACTTGTAAGAGTCTCAACTTCTCCATTATTTGCAATGTTTACCCCACCCAGTAGTTGTACTCTGCTACCCATATGAAAGAGATGTTCACAGGATATAATCGAAAAAGTCAAGATGGAGGCCTCAGTGTTATATTTGAAGCTCTGACAGTTTTTAGATGTGTTTCTCACACACAATGAAATTTTAAAAGAAAGGAGAACTTTGATTGGCTATTGTGACCATTACCATAACATTTTGGACAGTTATACATACATTCAATTATCTTCTCCTTATATAACATGCTTTTTCTTTTGTTAGTTTGCATGTACCACACATTATTTCCAGGAGAAAATTGCATCTTAAAAGCTACAGAAAAATGGCATATTCCTTGATTTGTATTTCTGTGTAAGTTTATAGAAAAGTAGGTAAAATTACATTAAAATGAACACTGAACAAAAAAGATTTATCAGAATTTTATCAGTGTGCTTACATTTCTGATAAATTTACACTTATCAGAAATGCAAGCATTATAGTTTCTTTCTACCTACATCTTACAGTCTAAAGTCACCATGTACATTTGTGTTTAATTACTTTATAGTTTGCTTTTTGCTACTACATTTATAGTTAAATACCTTTCCTTAGCCTAAGCTTGTTCTGCTTAGAGCACATAGTCCAATCTAGAATTATATTCTCCCTCTGTAAATGTTGCTGGATAACATCTGTTTTGGGAATTGCGTTGACATGTGGTTATATATCTTTTGATTGCCTGCCCTTTGGCATTTTAACTGGACCACAGAAATGTGTTTTAAATTGCCCCACATGATGGCCTCCCCTAATCAGAAAAGAGAAAAGAGTTGTAGTCTGCAAAAAAAGTTAGCTGATTAATATAGTTATCCCTTTGCCATTACATTGATATAAACTTTGTTGAATTACTGATGAAATACAAGGATCAGGTTACTGAATTTAACTAGATCCAGGTCACAAGGCACCCCAAATCTGCCTCAAATATTTATATTCATATATGGAACAAATTTGTAGGTGTATGTCATTCTTTATTAGTGATGCAGATATTACACTGCCAGAAAAGCTGGGACCTCTAAGAACTTGATGGTTTATGAGGCATTTATCAATGAATTTAAATTCCATCAGACAACAATCCTGTTTCTCAGGATATCTCCAAGAGGGATGAGGTGGGTGTTCAAAACATCAAATTGGTAGCTTTAATAAAGTGATCAAAGCCCTACCCCCTTTTCTTTAGATAATTATAACTTTTGTTAAAACTTTTAAAGAGGAAAATAAAAATGACTGCAAACTAATATGAAGTAAGGAAGAAAAAAGAAAAAAAATCAATTAAAAGCAAAAGGTATAAGAAAAAAAATGAAGAAAAATAGAAAAGAAAGAAAAAATATATGTTCTTCATAGCAGTTGTTACCTACAAATATATGTTCTCTCTCTCTCTCTCAAGTTACATCATATGACTCTTCTTTCTGTAGTCTATTCTGTCTAATCATCACGTTCTTTTTTTTATGTTTATGCAAAAAGTCCATTCTCTTATCAATAAATGTAAGTAAAGCTCCACCCCTTTTTTACACGACAAGAGGTATGGCTCTTGTGGACTATCGTGTGGTTGTAGCTGCCATTTTGACATTTTTATTCTTACTTCCCACAAGGTAGATTGGATTGAAAGAGAGATAATCATGGGCCCAAAGTGAGCTCCAGGGTCAAGTGGAACTTAGGCCTCCAAACTCCTTATCCAGCACCCTGAAAGTTACTCCTATTTAATATATAACAGAAGAAAAAAAGTTTACTCAATATGTAGGAAGTTATGTTAATGTCAAACAACAGAATATAATATTCATTAATATGTATGAGTTCAAATGGAGTTTGGGCTTTTGGCTTGTTTGTTTTGTCTGTGTCTTATCTACTTGTTTATCTTGGACCTGCTTACTTTGGGGAGTGTTGCTTTCAAAATGATAAATGTTGCCAAATCTCTGCATTATATGAATCCCTCTGCTTTTGACTGCTGAAAAAGAACAGAACAGAACAGTAAAGTTGAAAGGGACTTTGGAGGTATTCTAGGCCAATCCTCTGTTCAAGCAGAAGATCCTGTACCATTTCAGACAAATGGCTCTCCAGTCTCTTCTTAAAAGTCTCCATTGATGGAGCACCCACCTTGCTTCTGAAGCAAGCTGGTTTGGTTGTTTTCACAGTCAGGCAATTTCTCCTTAGTTCTAAGTTGTTTCTCTTGCCTTCCGGTGCTTTGGAAAATAGGTTGACCTCAATTTCTTTGTGGCAGCCCCTCATATATTGAAACAACTGCTAACATGTCACCCCAATCCTTCTTTTCACTAGACTAGACATACCCAATTCCTGCAACTGTCTTGGTCTCTAGCCTCATAATCATGTTTGTTGCTCTTCTTTGCCAGAGAGTGTAGAGTCAAAATAGATTTCACTTGTGGCTTCCTTCTTTGTAGGACTGGCTGTGTAGATGCGACCAGGGGTTGGCCTAGCAATTGACTATAAATTCTTGGAAAACTGACAGTCACACAATTGGGCCAGTAAAGGAATCCAAAAGAATCCAATCAGTCAGTGCTGTATTGCAATGCAGGGTTTTCTAGCAAGCTTGTCTTCTGATGCAAGGAATATGAAACTGTCAGCCAAATTTCTCCTCTATCTCTTCTACTATTTCTTCAGGAAGCAATGTGGCTGAAAAAGTGAGAGAATTTTTAAGTCTATATTGTTTTTATTCTTCAATACTTTTTATGATCAATATCTCTGTGTGTTTCCATATTTTTATTTTGGGCTATTTGATTATATGGATATTCTGCTCCTCCTCCTCTTCTATAATTTGTTCATTGAAATAACTTTTTAAAAGTGGGATATTAATGGTGAATTAAGGAATTAATTTCTATAACATATCAATTGATTTTCCCCTTCCAAAAGGCTGTTCTGTTGAAAAGCGTTTATTTAATTTCCATCAAAAGCTTGAGGGTCCTCTTACTTATTCTCAGAAGATAGACTTGCCTGAAGTTGGGGTGAGAGGTTAGGACTGACTTACTAGTGGTTTCATTCAATGGTTTTGAAACATGTCCATAAGATATGCTATATCTGGTTTCAATTTCGTTTTCTTTTCCATTAAAAACCTCAGAGCTTCCTATGAACATTATCAGATGATGAAAATGAAGTAAGAGAGAAAAGTGTTTAATGATACTGGAGGAATGTGGTACAAATGGGATACCCTTATACATTTTGCCAGATTTAATAAAACACTTTTATACCCTTCATAGCATTTTCCTTCCATTGTTAACATCAACTCTGCAAAATGTTAGTCTTGACACTCTGAAATAATGCTGGATTCTTTCTGTTCTTGACCCATGTTCCTAGTTTCCTTGTTGTTTGTGTTATTTTTATTCTGATTTTGCTAACAAGGAGATGCTTGATGGGCTGAAATAATTCCTGCAAAGCTGCTGAATCAAAGAATAGTTGTTCAGTTTACTATCTGGTCCTTATCCCCTTTAGATTGGAACTTCTTTTAAAACAATCATGTTTATGTGATATTGTCTGATATTGTGCTAACAGAGAAAAGTTTTTCTTCTTTATACAGTATTTTTTGGTTGTTGTTGTTGTTAGTTGCAGAGTCATGTCTGATCCATCATGACCCCATGAACAACAGTCCTCCAGGCCTTCTTGTCCTCTACCATGTTCTGGAGTCCATTTAAGCTCACGCCTACGGCTTCAGTGACTTAGTCCAGCCACTTTGTTCTCTGTCATCCACTTCTATTGCCCTCAATCTTTTCCAGCATTGGGCTCTTCTCCAGTGAGTCCTTCTTTCTCATTAATTGGTCAAAGTATTTGAGTTTCATCTTCAGGATCTAGCCTTCTAAAGAGTAGTCAAGGTTGATCTCCTGTAGGACTGACCAGTTTGATCACCTTGCAGTCCAAGTGACTCGCAGGAGTCTTCTCAGCACTATCGTTCAAAGGCCTCAATACTTTGGTGCTCAGTCTTTCTTATGGTCCAACTTTCACAGCCATACATTGCAACTGGGAAAATCACAGCCTTGACTATATGCACTTTTGTTGTCAGGGTGATGTCTCTGCTTTTAGTATGCTGTCTAGATTTGCCATAGCTTTCCTCCCCAGGAGCAAGTATCTTTTAATTGCAGTCTCCATGTGCAGTGATCTTGGAGCACAGGAAAATAAAATCTGTCACTACTTTCATTTCTTCCCCATCTATTTGCCAGGAAACAAGAGTGCCAGATGCCATGATCTTAGGTTTCTTAATGTTGAGTTTTAAGCAAACTTTTGCACTCTCCTTCTTCACCTGCATCAAGAGGCTCTTTAATTCCTTTTCACTTTGTGCCATTAGAGTGGTATCACTCTGTACATATACAAATATTAAATTTGTCCTGTGCACTAATTCCTAAAGGCACATCCAATGAGATATCTTTCTTCCAAGACCTTTAGCATCTTTACCAGCTTTGTCATTTCAATTCAACAATCAGATACATGATATGATTGAAATGAAGGACCATATCATTTGCAATTGTATTCTAGGTGCTCTTAAAGACTTTAGAACTTTAGGGAACATTCTCTTTAATTAGTCCATCTTAATGGTACCACCATTTCCAACCATTGCTGGAAGACAAGGAATACCTGAATAAGATCCCAGGTTTTATATTTTTCCTGAAAATTGGTGGAAGCTTAGATATTTCTAATTTAGGAATAAGCTATTAAGAAGAAAAAATTTTCATTCACTTTGATAAAATAAAATTTACTTTAGAGTTCTTACAAAGAAAGGGAAAATCTCATGAAATGGCTGAGAAATTAACACAAGCATTCCAGTATCTGAAATCTTTTGAATATGTTGCAACATATCAGTTATGAGTTACATAGCAATGTATTTTTATTTATGTATTTATTTGTCAAATTTATATAGCTGCCCATTTCACAAATGTGATTCGAGGTGGCATACAAAAAAACATTATTTTAAAGCATCCATTTTAAAAGATTATTTTCTTTTTTAAGTCTCAGCCTATTCAATGAATTAAACTAGACAATGCTTCTCTCATATTGCCAGATATTTGTATCATTTATTTTTACATTTTTAAATAATATCCAGACCAAGAAGGTAAGCTTCAAACTGTTTCTATTAAAATCAATGAGAGTTGTTGATTGTGATTGAATTTTGTCATTAATTTCTTAGGGACTAAAGCTTGAAAATGCCCCCT
Source organism: Laticauda colubrina (assembly GCA_015471245.1). Taxonomy (NCBI): domain Eukaryota; kingdom Metazoa; phylum Chordata; class Lepidosauria; order Squamata; family Elapidae; genus Laticauda; species Laticauda colubrina. The sequence continues at coordinate 24,392,402 of BLBF01000002.1, forward strand.
GTATGATATGTATGATATGACACATATCATGTATCATATCCTTTATGATATCATTTAATAATTGGGCAATAAATATATCTTTGAGAAAAAGATTAGTTAGGAAAAATAATGTCTCCATCAGTAGCCCTTCTGCCTTGTTATTCATAGCAATTACTTACAATGTCTGGATCTAATCAAGAGAGTAAAGAAAAATATAGTCATTGTCATGATCTTCATGAAATCATTGAAAAATAATTGGTGTATATTATAAATCAGTAACTAAAGACATCAAGAACATTCTGCACATTTGTGAAGAATTATTACATACTCATGAAAGTTGGTTTTCCCAAAGGTGACAGTCATCATCTGTGAATGCCCTGGCATTCAAAATTATTTTTCTGTGGCTGGAATGATGTAAGCTGTAATACATATAATAAGAACTAAGCAGGTTGAGGAATGCTGTGAACATTTATTGTTGAATAAAATTTTCTGTGGTGTAAGTTGCATAAATATAAATAAGAATGATTAAACTCACTTCTTCATTTTTCCCCTAGGGTTTTGGTAGTCCCTCTGGTGAATATTGGCTGGGAAATGAATTTATCTTTGCAATAACCACCAGTCAAAAACATTACTCTCTAAGAATTGAACTAATGGATTGGGAAGGAAGTAGAGCTTATTCACAGTATGATAGATTTTACATAGGAAATGAAAAACAGAATTACAGGTGAGTGCAGATGTGATTTTACTTTTAGGAGAGCCTTTTGAAATATGCATGATCAGTTGGAAACCTACTGGAATCTTGAAAGTAAAAGAATATTGAATTTTGCTTTTCGTAGTTGGAGTATAAAATCATATATTAATCTCCTTAGCCTAATTCAGACTATTCAGTATTGTTTATTTGATTGTCTTCATGCACATCTGGATCAATAAATAAGATGTTCTTATAGACCTATTGGGAGTATATATCCATTTGCATAATTTCCTTTAACAACATATTCCTATTTTATGGCTGTAGCTTTCTGATTATATTTCTTACAGTTCAGTTTGAACCATTTTTACTTTGCAAATATTCAGTGTCTTGTTAAATATTCAGTGTCTTATTTCTTAGAGTACCAAGCATATGATATTCTTGTAATGTTTTCTTTGTATTAATTAAGAAATGTGTTCAGATGTTGTACTTCATTAGAAAGACTATGTTATATATGTCTGTCTATATTTAGTAAATAAGAAAATAAGCGACCTTAGAGATCTTCTAGTCCAAACCCCTACTCAAAGCAGGAAAACTTATACCATTACAGACAAATGGTTGTCCAATCTTTTCTTTAAAAACTTCCAGTATTGGAATATCCACAAATTCTGGATGCAAGTCGTTCCACTGACTAATTGTTCTAATTTCCCAGAAATAAAATGGAAGGCTTTTAATATTATACTCCCTTCTTAACTTGAGGTTTTCAATTCTTCTTGGTTTGATTTTAACTTTAATTTGTCAGTGTGTATTTAACTTTCTATTTGCCCAATGTTTATTCTTCTCTCTCTCTCTTTTCTATCCTCCAACCTACCCCTTTCTCTTTTTCCATTGATATTTGAAACAATTATTACCAAAAGGCTAGTTAGTTAAATACATTTGTCAATGCTCCTGGCATCTTCTTTCCTGCATTACAACATTTCCAGTTGTCAAATAAAGAAGAGAGAATCTGATGCAATCACAACATCTTCTTGGTTATATAGCAAGAGTTACTAATTAAAGGTGTAAAGGATGAGGTTAGACTTGGAGATAGCTGTTGTGATTCCAAAAACATCAAGACCAGCACAAAATGTACAGATTTGGCTTACAGTTGGGCAAAACTAGCTATTTGAACTTGGCTCAAATTAATGCACGTTTTGCAAACACCAGGAAAATATTGTTGGGGTTTTGGAACTTGGAACTTGGAAATAGCAGATTGAAAGCATAAATAAAGGTTAAGTTATTATTTTTCATTTAAAAGATAGTGATCTAATAAAGATAGTAAGAGTTCTTAGTTCCTACTCTAGCCAAGTTCAGCATCTTATTGGACCACAGAGTTGAATAGTCGACACATTCTGGTTTATGTTTTCTTTCAGCCCAGTTATTATTTAATATAATTTCAAAGTTATGGATGACTTTCTTTCAGTGATAGGTGAGCCTCAAACAAAGATAGAAGTACTGCAGCCCTCAATAGCAAACAATATTCATGGTCTTGTTAAATTTTCTCATGATTAGGAAGAGGCAGGTCCAAAGAAAGATTTATTCACAGTTTGACATTCAAACACATTATCTTACATAGAGAAGATTTCAAGTTCTATCACATTCAAGAACACAAGTCTTTGATTAAGTGCAACTTACTATGGTTCCAATCCACACATACCTATTACACTAATTCAGGGTAAGCAACATTATGAATAATACAAAAATGAAGTAAAAACTACTGGGTTAAAGTAATTAATGATAAGAAAAATAAATGTCCAAAACGTGCTTTTTTAAGAGGCAACTGGACTTTCTTGTTTTTCTTTGAAGATGTTTTGCTTCTCATCCAAGAAGCTTCTTCAGCTCTGACTAGATGGTGGGGAATAAAAGGATTAATATTCCTTGAAGACAGCTGGTCATTTGCATTCATTTAGAGGGTTGTTGAGGCCATTTGGAGGTTTTTCTGTGTCCTCAGGGTTATCTGAGTAGAGCAAATGGATATGGAACCTTCTTGGAACTGCTGAAAGGATTGTGTTGTGGAGCCCTGCGTCCTTTCACTGTTGAACACAGATGCAGGCTGTTGGGCATGAGTCTGTGTAGTCTGTATCTCAAACTGAAATGCAAATGGTTCCTATAGTCTGCAGTTTTTCTGGAATATCCATTCTTACTTCCATATCATTCGAAGGAGGTTAATTCCAAAGTGAATAGCAAAATGTCTATGGAGATTCTCAATCATCCAGGTCATGGTTGCCCCAAAGGTGCTTTTTCAAGAGGCAAATTGAATTTCTTGCTGTTTTTAAAACATTTCACTTCAATCTCCAAGAAGATTCTTCAGCTCTATAGACAAGAAAAATAAACGGAACTATACCTAAATCAGGATTACACAAATATAGTTGTTCTCCATATATTTTCTAACTCTAGAAACTACAGTATTCTTGCTTCTACTACATCCATGTGCTACTTCACATCTTGTTCACACTTTTTAAAAATCTCATTCCCGTTTCTCATTTATTGAAGTCTACCCAACCACAAATTTCTTTATTTTCCTCAGCCTCTCAATCGATTCATTCTTCCTTCATATTTTAGCTTCACAATTTACAACCTTTATTCATTTTCTTTATATGATCAGACCACCTCAAGGCATGCATTTTTACTGCTTATCCACTTTATTATTCAATCCTTTATTGTTCAAACTCAGCAGAGATTACACTACTTGGGACTTCCAGAAAACAACAACTGAATGAAAAACTGCTGGTGACCTTCTACTGCTGCACCATAGAGAGTATTGTAGCTTACTGCACCTCTGTATGGTTTGCCAATTGCACAGTGGCAGATAGGAAAGCACTCCAGAGGGTTAACATCATTGCTCAGAAAATCATTGGTTGCCCTGTTCCCTCTTTGGAAGAGCTTTATAGCTCCTGCTGCCTTAAGAAAGTTCAAAACATTCTCAAAGATTCATCTCATCCTGGGCACCCTTTTTTTGAACTATTACTATCTGGCAGATGGAACAGAATAATAAAAACAAGGACAAATAGGCTGAAAAACCACGTCTATCCCAGGGCAGTAGCTCTGATGAATTCCGCTGTCCATGTGCAGTGTTGGTGCAATGTCAGGGGTTTCTGGTTCAATGTGTGAAGGGTAAAGGATATGTGTTTGTGTTTATTTTCATGGTCATGGTCATGATGTGCACTGAAGATGGTGTTTGATTTCGTTGTATGAGGTGCAATGACAATAAAGTAAACTAAAACTTATTCAGCACCCACTCTTTCTTGACTGTCTCTCTATTTACCATACATGTTTCCTAACTTATTTTCATATGTCTTCCAAATTATTCATTTCTCATGTCCATGTATCAAAAAGACAGAAGCATGAACATTTATACAGAGGCAGAAGCATTTACATTGGTTTTGTTTATTTTCCCAAATATTTACACCTCAAAACATACTCGCTATTACCTCCCAACCACCATCTATACATCATAAAATATCTCTATCAATTTCCTCAACTTTAACTTTTTAATCACAGTACACAGATTTCCTTTCATCTTTGCATAGCTTGTGATCATTTAGCCCATTTTCTCTCTCAAACACAATCGCCTTGGTCTTTAAAATATGTTTTCAGATCCATACATTTGTTGTATCTCACTATTTAACATTCATTACAAATTATTTCAGTTATTTCAGTCAGAACTGAAGTATCTTTTTGGATGAGATGCAAAATGTTTTCAAAGAAAAAACAAGAAGATCCAGTTGCCTTTTGAAAAAAAGCACCTTTGGAACAATGAAAATCTAGTTTTACCCTAAGCAAATACACACCATTCCTTGCAAGTGAGAATCTCTAATCTAAAGACTACCTTACAAGCCAACAAATCAGTTTAGTGTATATGTATTCAGAATATACACATACTTGTGTATTTATATATTCAAGTATGTACATAGCAGGAAGAAAAAGAGAGATGGGGGGAAACGCTTATGAATAATGACAATTTGCAATATGCAAATTGATTTGTCTTGGGAAACTGACTTTTAGCCAGTTAACTCTTTTCATTTTATTAATATACTAATGGTGGTTTTCAAGGCACTACTATGAGAAATGGTTACAGGCATATGAGTAAGACTTCATTCCCCTTGCCAAACACAGAAAGGCAACATATGCTGTTGAAGAACTAAGGACAGAAGTTCACTGCCATAGATTAGACTCAGTTCTTACCTTAGATTTTATCAATGTTCATTTCTTCTCTTTGAGTTCCATTGGTTTTCAGCTGTTTTATTCTGAATATCTCTCAGGAGGAATAGCCTATTTACTGCAGTCACCCATCCAAATGGATGCTTTTTCCAAGATGATGAAATGATTAATTACAATAATGATTCTGCATCAAATGTTCTGTTTAAAAAAGGCACAGCAAATGTGATTCAAACACCACCATTTCCATCAGGAACAAAAATAGCCAACCAAGCAACTGGTTTCCAAGTTGGTTTGGGCATTTGTTCAAAGAATACTAAAATAGAAAGATGAAACAAAACAAAACAAAACAAAATAGGGCTGTGGGAGAAAGGAATATATATATAAAAGGAATATATAAAAAAGGCACTCAGTGCCTTTTTTGCACTGAAGTCTTCTCATTGGATGAAGAACACCATTCCAACATTTCATTACAATCACTGATGTAAGAATTCAGAGTCTACAAACTAATCCATTGCATCTGAAAAAATATGGAAAATCATCTTTCATACTGTTCTGTAACACCCTGTAGAAAGTTTGGACTTAGCCTGGATCAGTCCCAACTGGTGATTTCAGAAGTGTTCTGTTTATTCTCTGTGCTGTTTGTATTTCTTTCTTTCTACTACGTTTTATTAGTCTAAGAATCTCTGATTTGGTGCAGTAATGCTGAACACATGTACATTAAGAAATATCCTCACTTTTCAAAACCATACAATTATGAAATATTTTTTTTCTGGGAAGTCAAGATCCCAACTAAAGTATACAGAGTATCCAAGAGCTCCCCAAAATATTTGATAATATATGACATTTGCTCAATTACATGGGGTGGATATTTGTATTGGATGGAGATTGTCTTTTACATTACTTTCCTGCACAGGAAATATAGAGTATGATATGTCTATGAATCTATATAAGTGAAGGCATTTGTGGTTTAAAGATTGATACAGTTTTAGATCATAGACAAATATACATTTGTTATTCCATTGGCACAAATGAATCCTCAGATAGACTTATCAGGAAATCGAGTAAGTGGGAGAGAAAGATTTGCAATCATACAGACCAATTTGTTTCAGGAATGACTTAAGTTTAATTTTGTTTTTTGTTATATGTTTGTCTCAGAATAGTTTGGCCAGAACAGTTCTTCACATTAGAGACATCTCTGGCTTAATTGCCCCAAGCTAAAATATAAAATTCTCCATTGATTCTCCAAGCAAAAAGCATATGGATCACTCGTAAAATAGAGTGGTTGAGAAAATAAAAGGGAAAATGGGCAGAAAGAAGCAGTTCAGCCTATCCCAAAGGCAAAAGTCTCAGTCATCCCCATCACAGTTGTCCCAAAGGTGCTTTTTCTAGATTTATATTCCTTGATTTTTAGCTATACAATTTGGGATGAAAACTCTTTGAGTGGTGTGGGACTAGGAATGGATTTCTAGAGAAAAAAAATTGCAGACTACAAGAACCAGGATCACAACTCAGGTGACCCTGAGGACACAGATAAACCTCCAAGTGCTTCAAAGACCCTCTAAAAAGGATGCAAATGACCAGCTGTCAGTAAAGAATATAAATCCTTCCATTCCCCACTATCCTGTCTGAGCTGAAGAAGCTTCTTGGATGAGAAACATCTTCAAAGAAAAAACAAGAAAATCCAGCTGCCTCCAGAAAAAGAACTTCTCATCCAAGACACTTCTTCAACTCTGAAGAACTGAAGAAGCTTCTTGGATGAGAAATGAAACATCTTCAAAGAAAAAACAAGAAAATCCAGCTGCCTCCAGAAAAAGAACTTCTCATCCAAGACACTTCTTCAACTCTAAAGAACTGAAGAAGCTTCTTGGATGCGAAACAAAACATCTTCAAAGAAAAACCAGAAAGTCCATTTGTCTCTTTAAAAAGCACCTTCGGGACAACCAAGACCAGGATGACTGAAAATCTCAGACTTATGTGAAGCAGCTTCAATGAGTTTGCATCACTTTGACTAGAGTGGTTGCTTCTGAAGATGTCTTTGCTTTATGAATATTATGCAGCAATTTTGAAATGAATATATCTGATTATATTGATACTTTGTCTAGTCCTGTTCAGTCTGATTGAGAATGCCTTCTGCTTGGCTTTGTGTGTGTGTGTGTGTGTGTGTTTGTGGAAAAGAAAGGAGTTTTGTGGACTATTGATCTTTTACTACCAGTATGGAGAACTGATTATCTGCTGCTGCCTGCTGCTTAAGATGTCTGGTTATTGAGCTTGACATGGTTATTTGATTGGTAGCCCTGTCTCCTTTGACAAGGAGAAAAACTTTGATTCTGTTTATAGAGCTAGAGGCAAAGAAATCTCTGGACTGCATCTACCTATGAATGCTTAAGCTCCCTTGCTCAGATTTCTAAGATACATTTTCTTCTGTATCTTATACATTTGTTTTGAAATCCCATTTCTTAGGCTGAAACAAGTTGATACATTAAAGCAGTATATCTCCTTTGGAAGAAGATTTATACAGTTTTAAGATATGTTTTTGGGAGAGGTAATTGGAATTTAAGTGACCCAGATTAGATCTGGAAACATTATCCTGGGATACGTATGTTTGCTTTTGTTTGGAATTTAACTAACTCATATATTTTCAACAGAATATCCAAATTAGGCTATTGTGTTGTAAGATCAGAAGAAAATGGTGTTTTATGTGCAGCTCTTGTGATGATTAAGAGAAATCCACAAAGTAGACAGAGTCAAAACATTATTTATTCTCCTTTCCAAAAAAAGATTCTCAACCTTCAATTTGACAGCAGTATCAATTCCTGCCTACCTATTTCTTAATTCTGTTTCAATTAATAGAATCATAGTTCTGAACTGCAGGTTTTTATAGCCTCATTTCCCTAATTTCTAAGGGAAGAAATAGCTTTCTGGACTCAGGCTGAGCCTTCTGACCCGGTCAGAGTGGCACCATCTAAGAGCCTGGAGTATAAATAGATGGCAGTGAGTGAACCTTTCACTCATATCTGGCTCTTTCAGCCACAACTGACGCCATGGGAGCAGAAATATGTTTAACAGGCTGTTTGTGTTTTTTTAACTGGGGTCTTAGTGTCACATAATTCATCCTGGCACTTTTTTTAAAAACCCGCAATGTCCTTAGAAAGCAGAAGGATTCCAAGGCAATATTTATTTGTTTCAAATGGCTATAAACATTTCCAGGAACAGTACATGTCTTGATTGTCCTGCCCCAATTAACTAAATCTTAAAAGTTCATTGCTGGTTAAGGAAATACGATTCTGGATTGAAAAATGGTAAACAATGATATTTAGCATTCTTTACATTTAAAAAAAATCATATAGGAATATGTTATAGCTTGGTTAGGGTAACCAGATGTGTCCCTTACATGTTTTAATGATCTTTGATAAAATAAATTATGGTTTGTACAAACCATGGCTTGATTCTGAAGCTAGAGTTGAATTTACACAATTTCTAGTTTTCACATGAACAAATATTGATTTATATATAATCATGAATTGATAAAAATAGAAATAAAAATATAGAAATGGCATAGGATCTGATTACTTGAGGGACTTTTTGCAAAACATCTGGGTTGGCATGCCCTGAATTCCTTAAATTAAATAAAATTATCTTTTAGGACCTCATAGCTCCTCTCCCCCATATCAAGATCTTCTGTCGCTTAATTGAAAAATTCCCCTCATCATATTAATATGTCTGGTGAAAATGTCTTTCCTTAAGAGTTGGAAAGAATATATATTGTGTAATTGTTCAATGTTTGATAATAAAATATGAATCAACATCTAAGGAACCTTTTCCCATCTCTGAATTAAAAAAAAGAATGAAAACTGATAGAAAAGAAAATTTGTAGCCAGGGTTGAACTGTGGGATTCTTTGGTGCTCTCTGAGCTTGGTCATTTTCTTGCAGATGTTACATTACCAAACTAGGTAATGTTTACTGTTTAGTAGGACAGTGTTTGTTTCCAAAATGAAACACTGTAAATATCTTCATTTGCCTTGCAGGGCAATGTGCCATTCCTTTGTGAATTCAGTTAGGTTTCCATTATGCAGTGAAAGATGATGAGCTTGAAAGCTGAAAACCTGGGTTCATGACCAAGTCCTGAACAACAGGATGAACTTCATTACTTGCCCCAGCTCCTGTCAATCTAGCAATTCGAAAGCATACAAATGGGAGTAGATAAACAGGTACCACTTGGAGGGAAGGAAACCACATTCTGCATGCTTTGGTGTATAATCATGATTGCCATATGACCATAGAAATACATTTGGACAATGATTGGGTAAGAAACATAAATGAGTGCCCCCTAGAGTCTATGGTATGATTGAAGTGGAGAAACCTTTACTTTTACATATGCACCTTTACATAATATGCTGTTAGTTTGGCCATTGCTGCTTGTTCTCCATTTTTGCTCTCTCTAAAGAAAAGACATAATTATTTTTCCCATTTAGGATATATTTGGATTTCTTTGTTTTATGAATTCACATTTTATGTTCACCATTTCTGATTGCTGTATTTCAGATTGTCATAAAAAGCCTAATCTAATAATTAAATGACATGTACCATTAACTCTGTTTTTGCATAAAGTAGGCAATGAAAATGTCAAAGGAGAGCAAACAATAGTCCTGCTTTTTCTTTTGGAATGTTGGCACATACATACGCTAACCGGTTCTTGAAGTAGATGCTGTCAAATCTCGAAATGCACAAGTAGCAAGCAACATGTTTCATTTGTTTGTCATTTCACATTAAACTCATTTACTTCTTCTTATGCTTCATTCTGCCTGCTGGCAGCCATAATCTCAAAATGTTCCATTTGTGCTGCAGCCAATTTCTAGAACATAATTTGAAAGAGGTTATTAAGTCATTAACACTAGAGAAAACAAAACCAAAATGTGTGATGGTCCAGAGAGAACTCATTGTAAAGCACATGATCTTTGAAAGATGGAATATCTTGATAATATAAATAGGTATAAGAGAAGGTCACAGTCTCTTTTAGCAATGCTTTTAAAACCCTATCTACATATCTTGGTTGAAAGTACAAAATATTAATGTATTTATTAGGATTTAGTTATTTCTAACAGTAAAAGGGCTTAATTCATAGTTCATAAAATATTGCAGGTAACAGTTAAATAGAAGGCAAAAATAATATTACAAGACAACTTAACTCCAAAGATTTGGGATTAATTTATCTTATAAACAAAATATTTGAATCAGTTTAAGATAAGGTATCAAATTGAGTCATGTGCTTTTTGGAAACATTCAAAGCCAATTCAGAAACTCACATGGACTTCCTAGATTTTTCAGAGCCTTCAAATATGTAATATCAGAAATAACATGGTCCATAGTCCACACAGAGGCAGGCTCATTTATGTGCAACTTTAGCAAAATTGCAAAGAGAATTCTCATCTAGTTCCTAACATATATTTCATTCTCTGATAAAATCTAAGTATTTGATCCATTTAAAGTTCAAAAATCCTCTGACCTTTTTCTCACCCAAAACTAATGCTGGGGTTTTGATTCTTAATGGTTCAATGGAATACAACATCACAAAAATAGAAGCTCATTCAGTCCCTTAAGGTCCTCACCCCAATAGAAGTGTTTCAGAATAGATTTTCAAAACCTGTTGCATATGCAGTTGGAATTTTTTCTCTCCTATTTTAAGCTATGGAAGAAAATATGTTAGTAGAAGAGAAGAATTGGCTTTAACTATGCATTAGTCTGTATATATTGCATCAGTGAGAATGATGTCATTTTAGTTTGCACTATGCAAGAAAGAGATTCATACATTCTCTGTATAAACTAAAAGAATAAAGATTAAATCTACATTCTGCATTTACTTCTAGAAAAAATGGAATGGCTATAGCTATTTATACAAAATTATATTGATGATCTAGTTCAGTTTTGATCCTGCTGACTGTATCAAACCTTCAAGATATTTATTCTCTCCATTGTTTTATTTTCAAGACATCTTGATCATTTGTCTCAGAATGTATTTTGTATTATATCTCAGCACTCTTTGTTACTCTCATTATTTGGTTAGAGGAAGCCTAAAATCTGATGTTGGAGAGAACATTGATGTTGTATGAAATGGAGACAGAAGGGATTAAGTTGACAAAAGAATATTAGTTCACACATTAGATGTAGGAGATGACCAGACAAAGTCCAACTGAGGGGTCAAATGCATTCTCAGTCATGAGTCCCTTCACACCCACAAGAGTTCTAAGTCCAGTCCATCTTAAATTCCTTTGACTCTTACCTACCCACAATTGATTTTGGCCGTTAGTAGTTCAGATTCTTGTAGAGAGCAGAAGCTTGCAATCAAACTTTCTAAAACTTTGAACTACCTGGATTTTCTGATTTCCTGGGGTTTGACACTAACATTTATTTTATGCAAACACAGTTGTGGGAATATGAAACAATATAGAAAAAGGGATGTAAGTATACAATATATAGGGATACATTCCAAAAGGAGAAAGTAAAATAGATGAACTTCATGGGATTTGCATGAACCACTATGTAGGCAAAAAGGGCTGAAGTATTTTTTAAGTCCAGGCAACAAGATAACATTGGATATTGCTGCAACAAATGCCTGCTTGATTCACTGGCATATATGGAGGAGGAATAGAACAATTAGCCTTGCACAATTTTGTTATTATAGCCAAACTCAACAGAAGTTTTTTTTTTACCCTCTTGTGGAGATGATTTCCTCATCTGCTCTAGCTAGTTGAGCTGACACCAAGCAAAAATTTGTCATTTTTAGTAGATTTTACATCCAAGTTTTTGAACTTTGGTGTTGGAAAAGACTCCTGAGATTTCCCTGGGCAACTGAGAAAACAAATAAATGGAGCATTGAACAAATGAACTCAGAGTTCTCAATCAAGACACAATTTATCCTACTTTAGATACATTATGCAAAGACTTAATCTCCAGAGAAGGCTGTAATGCTGGGAAAGGTAAAAAGAAAGAGAAGAGGATGACCACCAGTAAGATGGATGGACTCAGTTATAGTGTTGTGGGGGCACCATTGGAAGAACTAAAAGACTAGGTTTTAGCCAGATCATCATGGAGAAAAATCTACCTATGTGATTGCTAAGAGTCAACAACCACCTGGTAATATAGAATGAATCAATTAACATCAAAATTCAGAAGATGTGAAACTGAACAATGTATACATCCAATGTTCCATCCAAAACTCTTAAGAATTTCATTCTTACCAACAAAGGAGGATATTTGTTCTTCAGTGCAAACCCCATTCCTTACAAGTATTGATGATATTATCTAGTTTGGGAAATGAAACATCGATAAGAAAATAATTAAGCTCAGAGAGCCCCAAGGACACTTAATTTAACTCCTGCTAAAAGAGTCCAGTTAGATTTCTTTTTTTAATGGCATTAGGAAAAACAGCCTCCTTCTCCAATTACTCTGTTTCCAATCCATGTTTCTTAAGCCTTATTCCTCTGTAGCTTCATTAATTTAAATGATTTTTATTAAGAAAGAGAAATACAATAGCCAACATTTGTAATAATTGCAGCATAAATCTCATATATTGGCATAGTCTCCTCTTTTCAGAATTTGTATTATGACGCTTTTCAAAGATTATATTACCTAAAAACATAATGTGCAGCAGCATCTTTCCAAACATCTTTTGAAGATGTTTTTTTTTTTTTTTAAGAACACCAATGTCAACATTGCAATATAAATAGAAGATTGAGTATTGCAGGCTGTTTGCACCCAATTTTCTATCTTTCCAAGAAATGATCTAAACCTGGTGTCCTTTGCATAAACATCTGATACTTGGCCTGCTGGAAACATTACACAAAGAATGAAAACTCAGTTGGATGATGATGATGATATCAAGTTACATACAACTGATCTACTCCCACAAACACTGATGACCCTACAGTTCGGATGATCCTTATCATCATGACCATTCTCACCAATTTGGTTCTCAGAATTTCCAAATTACTCAAGGAAGTTTCACATATCCCAATTAAAAAAAAAAACTCACTAGCCTTTTATCTAATATCTTCATGATGGCATATTCTATCCAAATTTGATTAACTGATGTCAAAAAGTCAAGTTCCATCCTTTTATGCTGACATCGGCTTCTGTAAGTCTAGCATGGGTGATGTACTGACGATCTGTGACAGTTTAAAATAAGCTTGGAGATACCATATCTCAAAGTCATTTTTCTCTCAGCACTATTCCATAGGCATTTATTTTCCTCTTTGGGTGGGTGGAGGGAAACCAAGATAATTTACCAAAATGAGCCATCAATGTCCAAACCACTAAATCTAGAAAGCTTTAATCTCAATTTAGTTTGTTTACATTTAATTTAAAATGCATAAAGGCAGGCAAAAAGCTTTAAAATATATTATTTCCAAGCCTCATCTGTATATTGCCTTAGTATCTAATTGGCACTGCTAACTGTGCCTTATAAAGATGTATTCATAACCAGTATTTTTTCCAAGATATTTTATCTTTCGCCTACATTTGGATTTGCATTTATCACACAATTAGCTGATTAGCCACATTTTTTCTAACACACACACACACACACACACACACACACACACACACACACACAAACCAGAAACAATGTTTAGCTCTTTAAAAAGGCACATGTCAAAATATCATGGATCATGCCCTTAACCATAAATAGGCAATATGTAACTTTCATTGCCATCTGACATATTTATCTGAAGTGGGAATTATCTAAATAATTGAGTAGAGGACTAAGATCTCACAATTTTTCAGCAGAATCTACTGGGAAACTATTATAAAAGGCTATCCTGGAATCTCCTTAAAATTAGATATTCTGCTCTAATAGAATATCTTGAATGAAAGCAAAAGAACCAGGGGAGCACAATGCACTACAACTGCTTCTTTATTGCTATATGAAGATGAAATGGCTGGGCAGCTAGAGTTTGAGTGTAAATTTCAAGAAGGAAAGAAAAGGTGAACTGGGCACTGTTCATCTGTATTCTATATGGGAAATGATGCAAGTATCTGTTGTTGCCTGCTAGAAAACTCCTTTCTTCTGGGAAGCTGATCCAAGATATTTTCTCTTGCCTGCTGGAAAAGATTCCAACACCCAGTCTTAATGTGGACCACCACTTCTGAGGTTCTATATATGTCACTCTGTGTCTTCTTCTAACTCTTTTTAATGAACCTGCATGCTTCCGATATTTCAACTGGCATAATTATTATAACTCAGTGTTGAGGTCATTTTGGCCAGCGTGCTAATTTCATCTGACGGAAAAGAATCAGAGAAATAAATTCTTAGCAACATTCCAGAGAATCACTTCTCTGGTTCTCAGATTTCAGAAATTTCCTAGGTCTATTTTCTTGAAGTCCCAAGTCAAGGGCAATTTTTAAATAACTGTACTTGATAATATCTCCCCTCTCTTAACTCTTTTCTCTCTTTCTCTCTTAGGCTGTATCTCAAGGGTCATTCTGGAACAGCAGGGAAACAAAGCAGTCTGATATTACATGGTGCTGACTTTAGTACCAAAGATGCTGATAATGACAATTGTATGTGCAAATGTGCTCTTATGCTAACGGGAGGTAAGCATCCATTTACAAAATCATATATAATGTTTGGATGAAATAATGGGAAGGAAGAATGTGATTACACTACTTTGGAATGATTTTTTCATTCATATTTTTCAAGGGATTTCAGTAAAATTTTAACATGGCAAATCCCAAGCTTTCTCTGTTACTAAATCCTGTACCCTTGGATTTCTTTAATAGTTTAGTTTACTTTATTGTCATTGCACCTTGTACAACAAAACTAAGTACCATCTTCATATACAATATGGCTATGAAAATAAACACAAACACAATCCTTGCATTCTATACATTGAATTGAAAACTACTGATATTACATTAATATTGCAGTATACAGTAGAATTCAACAGAGTTATTGCCCTGGAATAGAAACTGTTTTTCAGCCTATTTGGCCTTGTTTTTATTATTCTGTACCATCTGATAATAGTTCAAAAAAGAAAAAAGGGTACCCAGGATGAGATGGATCTTTGAAAATGTTTTGACCTTTCTTAAGGCAGCAGGAGCTATAAAGCTCTTCCAAAGAGGGGAGAGGATAACCAATGATCTTCTGGGCAATGACGTTAACCCTCTGGAGTGCTGTCCTATCTGCCATTGTGCAATTGGCAAACCATTCAGAGGTGCAGTAAGTTAAGATATTCTCTATGGTGCAGCAGTAGAAGGTCACTAGCAGTTTTTAATTTAGTTGTTGCTTTCTGAGAAACTCAGGTGGTATAATCTCTGCTGGGCCTTTTTGTCCAGTGCTGCAATGTGAGCACCCCAGGTCAGGTCCTCTTTTATGGTAACACCCAGAAATTTAAAACTGGCCACTTCCTCCACTCGATTCCATTGATAAGCAAGGGCTGGATGTCTGATCCATAAGTAAAAGCACACACTTAAGAAAGAGATCAAATGAAATAATAAGTGTGATAAACTCATCTTTTGGGGCTTTTTCAGACTAGAATGTCTGATCACCTAAGAAAATTCAGAACGAGAAAAATGCAACAGATAACACCAAAATTAGTTGCTGTACACTTCAAGAAAAAGCTGAAAAACATACAGAGGCAGCAAAAAGAAATTCTCAGTTATACTGAGAATAAGATTTTTAAAATTCCAAAAACTTCCTATTTTCAAGGCAAAATAGCTGTTGATAAATTGCAAAACAAATTTTGGAATAGTGCTAGTTTATCTTTTGGATCCCAAAAGTGTAAATGTTCCTAGTTGGGTATTAATTGAGTTTGATTAGATTGTAAAAACTCTGACTAGATTAGTGTGTATGTTTATATTTTTACCATATTCATCTTCCTACAAGATAGAAATGTAAACACTTCTCAATTATCAGACTTAGAAAGATGTATTGAAATCACTTGGTTCCAAAACCAGTTGTTAATATAACTTAATAAAACAATTCATCTTAGAAATAATTGTATTCTGGACAGTAAAATTCCTTATCAGACTTTTTGTTGGTCTTGGCAATCCATGTAGACAGCTCATTCATTATAAATTATATAAAATATACATGAGTTCTATAGCTATCTTTGATAGACTGCATGGAATTCTGTAGTTTCTCTGAAAAATGAAGAATATATGTGGTGAATAACAGCATATATGAACTGAGCTGCTGATTAATCAGGGTTAACAATACATATACACATTGTATTTCTTATTCAATTTGATATAAAACAGTTTCTTGTAGGGAAATTAAATCTACTTTTGACTAGATTCTCATTTCATATAAAGTTCTGTAAGGGATAGAACTTCAAAATGTTGTATATTTGTGTGTGTGTGCGTGTCTGTGTGTGAAAAGAGGCGAGCATAACAGCACATGAATCCAGTGGATATTTCTTTTTCAGAAGTAAGTTAGGGATCTTTAACGGGAAATGTTTTCCATGTATCTAGACAAATATTCCCAGAATCCTTTATGGACATCCATTGTACTTACATTTGAATAGAACTAATGAATAACAACACATTATTGAAGATCTGGGAAAGATTCATACACATAAATAGACATCCTATTATTTATTTCCTTGAGTACATAAGGCCCCATAGGCATTTATGCAATCATTTCTTGTAACTTTCACAAACAGCATCACACCTGGAGTAAAGATATTAAATCTACCACCCTCTACCACCCTAGCAACATTTTATGCTTCTTTTTCACAAGTGTATAAAATTACAATATACCTCTTGTTTAATAAGAAAATAGAAATACTTTTCTAATTTTGATATAACACATGACTTCTTTTTTCTTCTTCAGGCAAGTAAGATCAGAGGCATATACTTGCTTTCAAATTAATCTAGCATAAATCCAAAGTATTTGATTGGATCTTATTTTTAGTTACAGCAATATTGGCACAATCTGAAATCAAAAGTTGGTTTTTGTTTTTCTACTTATGAGTAGCTAAACTACTATAGTTTGTGGAATGAATAAATAAAAACTAAAATCACTTTAGTGGTGTTTGTAAACCAACAAAATCAAAATATGAAAATTGTTAGCTGAATTGCTATTACAAGTATATCCAATCAATTTCAACACTTTATTTCTTTATAGCAGGAAATTACATTATTATAAGATAAAATTATGCTGTAATATAGCATAGCATAATATAATAATAACAAATACATGCAATATACCAATTTCTTACTGTCAAAAAATCTAATATTGTTTGTACTTTTACTCCGAGCCAAATTATGAATATGTTAGCTACTTAGCACTGGTTCTAATTTTTTGTCCACATTTTCCCTTAATCTTTTATTTTGTTCACATGAGGGGAAAAAAACCCCCTGCATTTTCCCGGGAAAGTTACAATCTGAATGGATGCCGCATTAGATTAAGATAGTATCTGATGAGATTAATCTGTGAGGACTGATTCAAACAAGCAAGTCATTACTTGTTGCTGTTGACAAGAGAAAAACATTTATGTGTGTGAACTGGATCATTCAGATCAGAGATAATAAATAGCCTCTAAGATCTGACAAAAGGGAACCGACTTAATCAAAGTTGTCAGTCATGAGCTCTAAAATCTACAGTCTAGTAGATTGTTCCTACAGGCATAATTTAGGTAGACTGCCATCCCATCCTTTGTTGGAATTTCTTGAGTTTAAATTTGACTGGTTAAGAAAAATCCCACAAAATCTTTCATGGTATGACTGATCTTGTAAAGAAGATTAGCAATAGATGCTACCTACTAATCCATACTTTTGGCAGTGTAAATGGTTCCAAAAGCCGCTTATGTAGACTTAACTCTGAAAAACAAACAAACAAACAAACAAAAAAGAGGATTAGTTTCTTCTTTCTTGTTCAGCTTTGTCTTAAATTTATAAAGATTATGTTCTTGTTACAGTTAACCATCAGTTGAGCTGCTTTCTTTTTCCTTGGTTATTAGCCCCTAAGATACAGTTTTGTAACCAAATAAAGTTCAGCTGCATCAAAATAGCAAAATGCCAGAATATATCTGGCATCAATTCTTCCCCAAACATCTTGTTATGAATTGTTAATTCAGGGGTAGAGATATTCAAAGTTACATAAATATGAAAAATATGAAAAAAGATAGAAATAATAATGGAGTTGGATTCAAACAGAAGAGTTATGTTTGAGATTATGGATTACTTATTGTTACTAATATTCCTGGTGTTTAAAAACAATGACTCTTTTCTTTCTGACAATGAAGTAGCCAAAAATACATGAGCTATAGTGCAAGTGAATACAAGGCTTCTTCAATGAATTTTTACATCATCTCCAAAGAATAGATAGGAAATCCAGAATTTAAGGTTTATATTTTAATTAGAAAAATAATAATATCTAAGCATTTTAGTGTGGAAAAAATGTTAATTGATGGAGCCAAAAAATCTGACAGCATTCTGCTAACGATGTGCAATGAACTTGATTATAATTTACCTCCTCTGCAGGTCACTCTAATCATATCCTGTGTTTGCACAGCAACCTGGCATTAAAATTTAACAAAATCAGCAACTAAAGCCCATGTCACACTGAACCAATGGATGCAAAGAGGATGTAAAACGGAAAAAAAGCTTGCCATCCGTTGTTTAACGCGATGTATCCGTTCTGTACTCACTGCCTCCGTTTTGCTTCCTCTCTATCCGTCCAGCATCCGTTTATGGATGTTTCATCCGCTCCAAAAGTTTTGGGCTGCCTAAAACTTTTGTGTGGAAAATGTATCCAGTTCGTCCATTCTGCATCCGCTACGCATCCGCTACGCATCCGCTACGCATCCATTACGCATCTGTTACGCATCCGCTATATCCGTTTGGTGTCTGCTGCGAATCCACGCAACTGGCATCCGCCCGGACGCAGGGAGGAAGCGGAACAGATGCGGAACAGATGCAGAACGGATGCAGAACAGATGCAGCACGGAAACAAAGCGTTTAAAGCGGAAAAAACGTTCGCAGAGGGGATCTATCTCGGATATAAAGGATGTCTAGAGGATGCCTAGAGGATGCAAAGGGACACCTATACTGCCTATAAAAAGGGGGAGCAACTCGTCTGCATCTCACTTTCAGACCAGCAGCCCACCTGTGCAGACCTCTGCAGCCTTCATCTGACTCTTCCTCTTCCACAGCATCCAGTCATGTCCACTGTGGATCGTACCACAGTCCTTTTGACAGCCACCATCCTTCTGCAACAGTACAAAGCCATCTACAGGCTCTGTGAACTCTACTATGGGAAGAAAAAGAGGCGGCCAAGAAGCATCTGGGTCCAAAAATGGATCAGGAGAAGAGCAGAGTACGGACTGTACAACAAGCTGATGGTGGAGCTCAGGAACGAAGATGCTCGGGTGTTCCAGAACTTCATGAGGATGCCTCCAGCCATGTTTGACGAAGTTGTGCAGCGCCTGACACCCAGGTTGACCAAGGCAAACACCAACTTCTGGCCCAGCCTGGAACCTGGGCTCAAGGTGGCACTCACTCTGCACCACCTGGCCTCAGGGACCACCTACAAAAGCATGCAGTACGGCTGGAGGGTGCCACACAACACCATCAGCATTGTGGTCAGAGAAGTGGTGCAGGCCATCATCGAAGAATACAAGGAGAGCTCCTCCAGTGCCCTTCCACTGAAGAAGGATGGAAGAAAGTTGCAGAGCAGTGGTATCAGAGGTGGAACTTCCCACACACCGTTGGAGTCATAGATGGCAAGCACGTGGCCTGCAAATCTCCACCCAACTCAGGGTCCACTTATTTGAACTCCAAGGGCTTCTTCAGCATCATCCTCTTCGCCATGGTCGATGTTGACTACAAGCTCATGTACATCGATGCTTCATGCTACGGCTCATCTTCAGATGCGCAGGTATACAACGCAAGTGACCTCAAGGAGGGGCTGGAAGGCAACCTCATCGTGGGCTTCCCAGATCCAGACCCCCTGCCCAACGACACGCAAGATGTGCCCTATTTCATCGTGGGGGATGACACCTTCTCCCTCAGAACCTACCTCATGAAGCCCTACACTTCCAGACTGCTCACCCATGAAGAGAGGATCTTCAACTACAGGCTGTCCAGGGCAAGGCGGGAGGTGGAGAACGCCTTTGGCATCCTGGCCAACAGGTTCCAGGTACTTCTCACCATCATGCAGCATCACCCAGAGACCGTGAGGAGGATCATGGAAGCTTGCTGCATCCTGCACAATCTCATGCGCACCCGCTACCCAGTCTTGCAGAACAGGCTCGTGGACCATCAACAAGGCAATGGGGACATGGAGCCTGGGGAATGGAGACAAGGGTGAAACCTGATCAACACTCAAGATGTGCAAGGCCACAAATGAGCCTCACGTGAAGGAAAGAAGCAGCGCAACCTCCTGAAACACTGGTGCAACTCCCCAGCTGGAGCGGCAAGACAGGATGGTAGATGCTTAATGGATGCTTTCTTCAGCCTGTCTCATCACACAGATGAGATTGGGCCATGTATGTTGGTTGGGCCTACAATAAACAGGGCTTTTAATAAAGAGTTGTGTTTATGTTGACATGTGTGGATGATTGATTACATTATTATTGATAATAAAGGGCCATAGTTGTGGCACCTGGGAGGGTGGAGCATACAGTCCCACTATGCTTGCACTGGAGGTTTATCTATCCCACGGCTATTACCCATCCCAAAGGTATCCCTGCTCATTCCACAGGTATCCCTGCCCACCACACTGCTATCTTAACCCATCTCACAAGCATGCAAAGGCTTAAGCCAATTCTAAAAGTTTCCACCAAGACTTTATTTAAAAAAAGAAATGAAGCAAGTGTGTGAATCAAAGATAAACTTTACTGAACAACAAGCTGTAAAAAAAAAAATGACCCAAGTCAACTGTCCAAATAAAGTCCACAGGTAGCCAGCTAGCCGGTCTCTTGCACTCTTCTTGGTCACTCGGAGGTGTGGCCAGTCTCAGGGGTGAAGGGTCCAGGTGCTGTGGTGGTGGGTGGTGCTGGAGTGCCTGGCCTCGAGAGGACAGCAGGGGACGGTGTGTTGAGAAAGCTCTCAGACAGCTGGCTCAGCCCCGTGATGCTGAGAGGTCCTTCCTACATGCCATGGGGTGTTAGCCCCAGTACTGATGACAGATATCCTGAGGCCGGGCTTGGCTGTGGGGTAGAGGAAGGAGTAGTGTAGTGGGGCTGTCTGGTCTGCAGCTGGGTGAGGACTGGCGTGGGTGGCATCGCTGTCGTCGGTGCCATCATTGGCGTGGGTGGCATCGCTGTCGTCGGTGGCATCATTGGCGTGGGTGGCATCAGTGGCATCTGTGAAACAGGTGGCAACGGTGTTGCCCGATGACTCTGTGCCTGGACTGGGAAGGGCTGCTGCCTTTGCTGCTGAACCTCCTGGTAGCCGTAGCCCTGGTAGGTGAGGGCCTGTGGGAAGCCTTGGAATGGAAGGGACATCACCTGGGGTGGAGGAGCAGGCCTGGACTGGGTGGGAGCAGGTTCCTCTGGGTCTGGAGGGTTGTGAAGCAGCTTGGTGATCCGGTCCTTCACCTGCTGGTACTGTGGATCCGCCATTTCCTTGAGGGTCTGGTTGACATAGGTGAGGAAGGGCTTGCGGTTGGAGGATGAGGAGTCAGTGTGAACCAGCTGAGAGAGGAGATCTATGCTGGTGCGGATGGTGTCCCTGATCTCCAGCAGGACAGTGTGGCTCCGCCCCTCCAGCTGTCCGGCTCTCTGCCTTTCTGCGGAGGCAGAGCTGGGGTGGTGGTGGATGCGGCTAGGACTGTGGTGGACTCGATGTCTCCTTTCTCCCACTGCACCAGGGAGTCCTCTACGCACTCCACTATGCTTACCACACCTGTTCGTGGGTTCTCTGCCGTGGCACGCTCCACAGAAACCTGCCTGGAGACAGGGACTGACTCTCGGCTGGAAGAGGACTGGGTGGCAGCAGGCTGCCTGAGAGAGAGGGTAGTGAGAAGGGCTGCTGTTGCTCCTCGGTGGCGGATCTCGCCCTCCAGGAAGCTGCATCTGGCCATGACATAGGTCTCTCTGTCTGTCAGCTTCACAGTGGCCTGGCCAGATTTCTTCAGGTGCAGCTTTCCGTACCAGGTGTGCATATGTTTCCACCAGCCGAGGAGCACCTCCGAAGTGTAACCCATACTCTCTGCCCTCTCTCTCCAAGCAGCCTGCTTCCGCTTGGTGTCCCTGTACAGCCGGTGTCCCTTCCGCCACAGATAGTCGTTCTCTCTCAGTCACTCCAGCACCTCATCCTCGTGCGTCTCCGCAATGGAGTGTTGCCTCCTCTCCCGTTGTCGCATATGCCTCTTCCTCCCTTTGGCAGGACCAGATGGGCCCTCATCAGAGGGGCTCCCAGGTAGTAGGGGCTGCTCCTCCACACCACCAGCAGCAGCAGCACCAGCAGGATCATCATCATCATCATCATCATCATCATCATCATCATCATTATCCTCATCAGCAGGATCATAATCAGCATCATCATCATCATCAGCAGCAGCAGCAGCAGCAGCAGCAGGAACACCAGGACCAGGATCAGCAGCAGTAGAGTAAGCACCAGCACGGCCAGCAAGTCCTGGAGCATGAGCAGGACCAGAAGCACGAGCAGGACGAGCAGGACGAGCAAGACCAGGAGCACGAGCAGGACGAGCAAGTCCAGGAGCACGAGCAGGTCGAGCAGGTCGAGCAGGACCAGGAGCAGCTTCAACAGAGTAAGCAACGGCAGAAGCCCCAGCACCAGAAGAAGCACCACCGCCAGGAGCAGCTTCAGCAGAATCCCCAGCACCAGCAGAGTCAGGGGCAGGGGGCGGGAGGTTGGCCCTGTCCCTCTTGCCAGGGATGGCAGCAGGTTGTTGAGGCTTTCACTTCCTTCCCATGGTTGTGGGGTTGCTGGCTGGCAGGGAGGCTGGCAGGCAACAAGGCTAGCAGGAAGGCTGGCAGAAAGCCTGGCAGCAAGGCAGGCAGGCAGGCACCAAGGCTGGGTGGAAGGCAGGCTGGCAGGGCAGGCAAGGAACTCGAAGTGTCCAGCAGCAGGTCTTTCCTCGGAATGCTGGCCACATGCGAGCTGCTTCCCTTTATATCCGGGGGGATTACGTAATACTTCCCCCCCGCATGCACAATTAATGCTCGGCATCCGTTCCGCTTCCGCTGTGCATCCGCTAGGCTTTCGCTGTGCATCTGCTTTATCCACTGTGCATCCGCTGTGCATCCGCTTCATCCGTTCGGCGTCCGTTCTGCATCCGCTGTATCTGTTCCGCGTCCGCTTCGCTGAGCCCCCCCGGAAGCCCAGCGGTTGTGCCATCCGCTCCCATCCGCTCCCATCCGCTTCCATCCACTAGGCTTCCATTCCGCATCCGCTTTGCATCCGCCCTGCGTCCTCCCCACGTCCATGTTATCCGCTCTGGTTATGCAAATTTTTGCCCCTTTTGAGAGCGGATAACAACGGATGGAACATTTTGCTCGTCCGTTGTGTCCGTTTTGCATCCGTTGGCCAGTGTGACATGGGCTTAACATTCTTCTCCTTTCGGGGATAAGAAAATAAAATTCTTCTGTCTTAACATCACCAAAAATGAACCCTAAAATTTAGTCTCATAGTTAGGATTTTTGAAAAAATAGCAATAGCACTTAAACTTATAAAGTTTAAAAAATAAACTTATAAACTTCTGCTTTACAGCCCTTTACAGCCCTCTCTAAGCAGTTTACAAACTCAGTATACTTCCCTCAACTATCTGGGTCCTCTTTTACTGACTTTGGAAGGGTGGAAGGTTGAGTCAACCTTGAGCTGTTCAGGATTGTACTCCTGGCAATGAGATGAATTAGACTGCAATACTGTATTTTAATCATTGTGCCACTACAGTTCAAATGATTAAAATCATGTCACAAGTCACTTTTCACCCTCTGTAAACTTTCTTATGAAAGTGACTAATCAGAAAATATCCAATATCCACCAAAGATTTCCATGTCAATAGATCCACCAAACCAGATTTTAAAGCATTTGAATTGAGAAGACTAAAAGAAGTCCATAGCCATGCTCTTTCTCTATTTGAAAAATATATCCAGAGAAAATGTCCTTTTCTTATGCGGGATGCATCTGAGAAAGAATGAAAATTTTGTAAAAGCTGCATATGAAAAAAGCATAAATGTAGAAAAGAAATATATATTTTTTGGGTAAATAGATATTTTGAAAAATCTGACTGAGCAATATTTTTTAAAAATTATACCAGGAAAATACTATATTTAAATGTTTCTAATGGAAATTATATTCAAAACTGTACATTAGGAAGAATTGAATAGAAAAGTTTGATATGAAGGAAAGCTGTGAATGAAAATGATAGATATCAGTTATTTTTAATCCCATTCCAACAAACCCCCAACACATAGACATATATACACTGGAACATGGCTCTAGAAACATAGACAGTAAATAGATCAGATTTCTGCATTCACAACTGAAGTAACACTTGGAGATCTATTGTTTTTTTTAGGAAAAACAGGCCAAATAATTGTGAAGGAATGGAATGGAAAATTGATAGTGTTTGTAGACTATTCCTTAAACCTAAAACACAATGCTGATTTTATCTACTTAGTGTAGTGATTAAACTACCAGCACCAAAACTGAAATTCAAAATTAATCTGGAAATTTTCAAAAGGAAATAATATAATATTTATATTTATAAAATGATATGAATACAATATTTATCATCAGAGTTTCACACATCTCTAATTTACTCAGAATGGAGAATATGGGAATAATGATGAAGTGGGGGGGGGGGAGTACATTTGTGAGCTTTAGTTCCATCAATTCCGATTATACATTCTTAATGACTATTGCAATGGCCTACATCAAAGTGGTATAGGGTGAGAGGTAAAAGAGGGAAGAATGAATGAACAGAAAGAGAAATTGGGGGAGAGAAGAGTAAGACTGAATTGCATACCTTAAATTCAAAGATGTTATCAATGGACATAAATAGTAAATAATGAATATGAAAGCATCTTGCTGGTAGTTTTCAACATAGAACCATTGGTTTAGCAGCAATTCCAAGTTGCAGTGGCATTGAAAAAATAAATAACCATCACAGCATTACATGATCATAATTTTCTGGGGTAGGTGCTGGGCAACTAGCATGTATTTAAAATGATTGCAGTGTCCCGGGATCATGTGATCGCTATCTCAGCTAACTTTGGACAAGCAAAGTCAATGGTCAACTGCAGTGATTTGCTGAACAATAATGGCAATAAAATCAGGTGTGACTCGGAGGTGGAATTTAGCAGGTTCTGACCTGTTCTGGAGAACCAGTAGCAGAAATTTTGAATAGTTCGGAGAACCGGCAAACACCACCTCTGACTGGAGATTTTACAGTATCCTTCTTTTGCCACACCCACAGAACCAATAGTAAAAAAAAAAATGAATCCCACCACTGGTGTGACCTACTTAACTACCTTGCTTAGCAACAGAAAGTTTGGTTCCAATTGTGATTGAAAGTCAAGGACTACCTGAAAAAAAGGGAAGATTTAAATACTGGAATGTTGAAAATTGAAAGGAAAAGGAGGGTCATTCCATTATTCATCCGTGGCTTCAAAATGGCTCAACTTTATTTTTTATTTCCTATAATTACATCAATACACCAGTATCAAACACCTGATAGAATCAAATAGTTTTTTGTAAAAACCATAAGGTTTCTCCCCAATCTCCCAGCATTAGAAATGAAATATTAAAGCTTAGAGAGCTAGAAACATTAAAAATGAAAACCAATCCTTATGATTTTACCAAGCATGCATGTTCCCACATGGTTCCGCCTTGCCTATTTAAGAATCTAACTAAGCTCTGCTAGTAAAATGATACACTGATTCCCTACAATCTAATTAAGCCTGGTTTCGATTGTTTGAGTTCATTTCTCTTCAGTGACATCTACAATGGAGGAGAATCAGGAAATGTTTGTTTCTCAATGATTTATTTGGCCATGTTTACATCTTAAAATTTGGCTACAAATATTTAAACAACAAAAAACCTGCTGAGGACAGAATTTAAGCTCAGATGACTGTATGTTTTTAAGAAATAAATGGTGTGCCTTTCCAATTCCTTCCATGCTGACAAGAAAATTTGGGAAATTTTTTTAGGCAATAATCTATGCAATTCATCGGTACAGATTAGGTTTTTTGCATCTTGGTTCCTTTTACCATAATTTGATAAAGGTGAACTAGAAGTCCACTTCTCTTCCCATCACCTTAAGAAAGTGTCCTATATACACCACAACTTGTGGCATAACATGGATTACAACATTTTGATAAAAACACCAGATAACAGAATAACAGAGTTGGAAGGGACCTTGGAGGTCACTGGTCCAATCCCTTGCTCAAGCAGGGAACCTTGTATTATTTCAGACAAATGGTGGTCCAATCTTTTCTTAAAAACCTCTACTGTTGCAGCACCCACAACTTCTGGAGACAACTTGTTCCGCTGATAAATTGTTCTTATTGTTTCTAATGTCATGAAATTTCTCCTTAATTCCAGGTTGGATGTCTCCTTGATTAGTTTTTATCCATTGCTTCTTGCCCTGCCTTCAGGGGCTTTGGAGAAAAAGTTAACCCTCTCTTCTTTGTGGCAGCTCCTTAGATATTGGAACACAGCTATCATGTCACCCCATCCTTGTTTTCATTAAAGTAATTGTACCCAATTCCTGCAACCATTCGTCATATATCTTAGCATTCAGTCCTCTAATCATCTTTGTTTCTCTTCTGTACACTTTCTAGAGTTTCAACATCTTTCAAATTATGGTAACCAAAACTGGATGCAATATTCCAAGCGTCAACTTATCAAGGCATTATAAAGTAGTATTAACACTTCACATGATCTTGATTCTATGATCCCTCTATTAATGCAGCCTTGGACTGTGTTGTCTTTTTTGGCAGCTGCAGTACACTGCTGGCTCATGTTTAAGTGACTGTCCACCAGGAGACCAGATCCTTAAATGTCTTTGTGTCCTATGTTCTAAACATAATTATCTGGAAACGTTTCTACTAGAAATGCCAAGAACTGAAATTGGATATATTTTTTGTGTAGAAAATTCACTGTTGTTTGAAAAGTCTGGAAATCAGCTTAACATATGTTGCTCATAATTTTAATATTTAATGCAAACAATAAAATGTTCAATGAAATTATCCAATGTGCTATTGCTTGTTCTAGCACCAACATCTCATTAAAAAACTCTCTATGCAAAAATGCTTATGAGTGAGAAATGGTAAAGGAGAGATATCAACTATTTTGTTTTGGGTCTGCAGGAAAGAAAATAAATAGAAATAATAATATTTGTTTTGAAAAGCAAAGGGTAAGATAATAAGAAGTGATATGATAGAATGTAGCATGGTGCAAAGCAAACTCCTAATCTAGAAACCTTAAAATGTCCAAAAGCTTATCTTTAAGCACTTACTTGGAAATTGCAAATATGTTTATTCATTGCATAAGCTTGCTGGTGATAATGCTTTTTAAGGCTTTGCTACACTATAGTAATTAGCTCACAATTAGTTTAATATGAAGACTGGTGTACATAAAACAGACTTTTTACTATTTGAAAAATCATAATTCTGTATTAATTAAGGAAAGTGAGATTAAGTTTGAGTAAAACTAGATGATAAAATTTGTAAAGCCAGGTTAAAATTAGGGTCCACTTGAATAGTCCACTTTCTCAATATTTCAGTTATCATAATATTACTTTAGCATTTGTAACAAATTAAAATATGATAATATTATAGATATAGATTTTGATTTTCTTATTTGCTATTATAAAATATGATGAAAAGTAGTTTTGAAGATCCACAGCTATAGTTTATGGCAGTGCATTTGTATACATCCTTTATGCTGAAGTTTGAAATGGCCACAAATGCTATAAAAATTAATTGTTCAATAAAAGGGAAGCAGTGAAAGTATTCTTCTGATAATATATAGATTTTGCTGGGGTTAAATTTATTTTGTTTTGTGTTCTAATAGGTGGTCAGTCAGATAAAAGCCAGGAAGAACTCAATATGTCTCATATTGATCTTTTGTTTATATGAATCCATAAAGATAATTAGAACAAGAAGGGTTATATTACCTGAATTAATTGAACAGGGCAGCCAGAGGATATTTTATGGACTTTTCAGAAAGCAAAAGAAAAAAGTCACTGCTTTAAACATTCATGGAATTCTTAAATTATACTTCTCTAAGAATTTGCACTATTCTACACATATACACTATTCTTAAATTAGGAGTTAGAAGAATGAACCTCAAGTTCACTTAGTTTGTCTTTCATTTAAACATAGTGACCCTGTTCTCACAACAAACTTAATTTGGTCAATTGTATGTTTGGCGGGAGAACCTCAAAATATCACCTAGATCAAAATATCACCTAGATTGCTTTAAAAAACTAGAACCTTTACATCACTGCTAGCCTCACTGCTGAGTTACCATACATTTGCTCATCAGCTTCATGTTACAAACCAAAGGGACTATTGTTCAGTAGTTAACAAGTCTGTTTTATTTCTATTTTCAGGTTGGTGGTTTGATGCCTGTGGTCCTTCCAATCTCAATGGAATGTTTTATTCAGCTGGACAACACCATGGAAAAATAAATGGGATCAAATGGCATTACTTCAAAGGTCCAAGTTATTCATTACGTTCCACAACTATGATGATCCGTCCCTTGGACTTTTAAAGAGGCAATAAGATAGTAGCCATCTGAAGGACACCTTATGTAATCTTTAGAAGCAAAGGTTGAAACTCCCTAAAAATTCCAACATCCTAGCTGTCTTCGGATCTTATTTTATTGGCTGCAATAAACAAACACAAGTTGCTGCCCAACCCAGGAACAGGTGAAACTGTGGATTATGAACAGTATAAAATAGCTTTTGTGGCTATTCAGTGGACAACTTTAAGGTTCGGTTGCCACAAATAAACTGGTATCTTTTAACCAAAGCCTTTGTTATTGTTGTTGATGTTGTTTGCTGTCATCAAGAGGAATTTTTTTAAAAAATACAGGACATGCAAACCAAGTGGCCTTTTGAAAAAAACAGAAAGAAAGTCTAATGGATGGCAGAAGATGTTTGTCAGGAAAATGGTATCAACTCAAAGCAATGGTATCAATTCAACTGCTATTTATTTGTAGCCCCTTAAAATGCAACTATGGCCTTACAACCTGGCATCAGAAAATGTGATTGAGATGGAAAACTTATCTTTAATACAAGAACAATATGGTATATATGAACCATTTCTCATTAAACCTATTTTAAACATGGAATATCCTTCAAAGAGACAGTGAATCAAGTTGGACAGAAAAATATGGTGAGAATAGTCAATTGACCTGTATGGCTAGGCTAAAATTTGGTAATCCAGATAATTGGATTCTTCCAAATATTTCAACTATGTTTGATAGCATGATAACAAAAGGAATTATGGATTTTTCTTTCTGACTGCTACAGCTTTACTTTGCTTTATATGACATTCCAGTATGAATGTCAATGAAAAACAAAGAAAAAGAAAAAGTACAGCTCTTTTAAAAAAATTAAAATCAAGGTTATTTGTACATAGATTTATGACATGAATACACAAATACAGAAAATATACAAATTTCATAACCATGTATTAACTGGATTCAGTCTTGCTGGTTTGCATGCAAATGCTACTAGTAAATTGTTAGTCTTTCACATCTGTTATTCAACCTTCATTTGACAGAATTCAGCATAAAACTACGAGTTATTTCCTATCCTTTATTTACTCCTTTGGACAGTGGGTTGGAAATTAAGGAATACAAGAGAGAAAAAGATTACAGATATGGATTGCAAATGCCCTGAATGGAAAGCAGTTAGAATTGAGTGGATTAATTTAAATGGGAAAACAAGGCCCTATTAAAAATTAGTAGGACTAAAGTGTAATTCCTTAGATCATTATCTAGAGGTACACATAATCCTGCCTTCAGAGACTTCTAAGATTGTGGGTATTGTGTTTTCTACTTGTTTCCAATACATCCATATCCAAAATGTGCATTCTAATGAATGTTGAAACCTAGTTCAGATATTTGGCCAAGGTGACAAAGTCATTCATTGATATTTCATCTTCCAATGTACATCTAACATTAGACACAACACCATATTGGAGGAACATTGGCAGTTGAATCAAACCTTTGACTCATCTCATTCCTAATTTTATGGTTTCAGAAAAGCATAGACTTTGGCAATAAGATATGGTCCATCATTTCTATTTATGCTGATCTTTTACATATAAACATGATATTACTTATTTTATCTGCATCCCATTTTTCCCTTGGGAAGATTATATTAATTTGTTGATCTGCAGTATATACATATGTGCCTTTAAATATTTCCTCAAGATAAAATGGCTTATGATAAGCAAAATACAGGATGATAATTTAGAACTTTTATGCATTTTGTCTTTTCACTAAAATTTAATGGGAAATTTTCTTGAAGTAGAAATAAGAGCAGAAATGTCAAAGTCCACCTCTGAGGAATTTTTTAAAAAAATCTGTGAAAAATAATTTTGAACCACCAAAGCAAATGAGAACTGGTTTAAAAAAAACACGCAGGAGGGTTGTTGTTGTTGTTATTGTTTGCCGCCCACCAGATTCATGTGAAGTGAAGGGGCACTATGGTTCAGTGGTAGCTTATATTGACATATAGAAGTTCTAAATCCTGTCCTTATATCTCAAAAGCTGTAGTGGTGCAGTGGTTCGAATGCAGTATTGCAGGCTAATTCTGCCCACTCCCAGCAGTTCAATCCTGGCTCAAGGTTAATTCATCCTTCCAAGGTCAGTAAAATGAAGAACCAGATTGTTGGGGGCAATATGCTGACTTTGTAAACCACTTAGAGAGGTCTGTAAAGCACTATGAAGTTTAAGCACCATATAAGTCTAAGTACAACTGATATATCTGATAAAACAATTGAAAAGATCCAAGTGCCTGTTATCACAGTTGAGAATCCTGGACTAAATATAGAAACTGCATTATTTGGTAATTCATCATTTTATGCTCCTATCTTTCAGAGATATAAATGAATTTCTCATTTTCTTAAGCCAGTAATTATTCTCTTTCTATTATGTACATGACTGGTAGCTCTGAAATTAAAACATCATTGGGTTTAACCAATGCCTGAGCTTTTTTTTAATTATTTTTAATTAATAATTTCTGTTGTATCTAATACAATGATCTCAGCTTCTTCTTAATCCAGGGAAATCATCTTTCTTCCATGTATGGGAAGAAAACAAGCACTCATTTTTAAGACAAAATATGAAAAAACCCAATGATTTATCACAGTATTCTTTGTAATTGGTATAGTTTTCAAATTAAGTTGTGTATTTATGTATTTGTTTGTATTTACATATTCCTGCCTAAAGGGTTAATTTGTTGTTTTCTTCTGGTTAACTTACCTAACTGTTCTTTATTCAGTGGTCCCTGCCAACTGTTATTTTTTCTCTTATTTCAACAATCTTTACTTATGTCCAAAGATTGTGGTGCGTCTTGTGAGTGGCATTTTTTTTAAAGTCACCAAATCCAGACTGCTACTATGTGGACTCAGTTGCAAAGGTGGAGGGGTTTGAAAAAGTCACACCTACAAGCATATTTACTTGTTTATTTATCTCTGTTTGAAGAAATGGGGGACATGATTTCTTATCCTTTATAATAAAATGTTTAAAACACCCTAGACGGTTCCATATTTTGACTTGGTTGGGAAATACATTCTTGTGGCAGTCCTGCCCTTAAAATTCAACATTTTAAAAAGAAAGCTGAAGAATATTTCAAGTCACAGGCAGAGTGTGCATGAAAAGCTGTACTCAAAAAACTTTACAAGGGGTGCAATGGCTCAGCAGTTAAAGACGATGAGCTTGTCAGTGGAAAGCTGACAGCCCAGGTTTGAGACCTGAGTGCTGAGGGACAGGGTGAGCTCTCATCCTTGCTCAGCTCCTGCCCACCTAGCAGTTCAAAAGCAGGCAAATATGAGCAGATAAATAGTTACCATTTTTGTAGGAAGGTAAGATGTTCCATGTGCCTGAGCATATAGTCATGCTGGCCACATGGCCATGGAAATATCTTCAGACAGTGGTGGCTCCCTCATCTAAGAAATGGAGATGAGCACTGCCCCCTAGAGCTGGAAACAACCAGGCACAAAAAACCTTTACCTTTAAAAACTTTACATAAAGGAAAGTGTTTTCTTTCTGAATAATATACCTTTCCCCCTTTTTTCTTCCCTTTTCTTTTGATGTTCCAAATGCCGATCCCAGCAAACTGATTATTATACAATTTGGATTTTTATTTGTTTGTTAATTATGCCTGCTCCTCTGGGTCATTTATTTTTTTTCTTCATCCTTAATTACTTTTCATTCTTTAATCATTCATTCATGAAAGTTGGCACTCTCAAATGATTTTAAATGCTTTTACCCCGAGCCACATATTGTTTACCATAGGTATTAGGGAGAAAGTATTTTAACCATTCCTTTGAAATAGATTCATCCACATATTCCAAGGAATTGAAATGCAATTGGACTTCTTCAATGAGCACATTGATGCCAGACTAACTTCTTTTACAAAACCAGAACAAAAGCCAGAGTCTGATAAAGCAGTGTGGTTTAACTCCTAATAAATAGCGCTAAATTGCCAGGGGAAATTATCTCATCAAAGTGAATTTTGTGGTGGGTGATGGTGGAACTTATGACATATAAAAGAAATTGGATTTATTAGAGCAGGTCACCACTGTTATTCCTCCTCCTCTTCATCCTCTTCAAATACCCAGTTTTCATGCTAGGATACTAAAGGGAATGGCCAATATTTAAATCCAGCATAAAAATATGAACTGCAAACATTATATCTATCCTACAATTTGGATATGCAGTAACAGCAGTTTATAATATAAGATGAAACCTTGCAGCAACACTGCAATAACTCAAAAAGCAAGATTGTGCAGCCAACATCTGATGACAAATTTAAACTTTAATGTAGCAATGAAATGAGGCAATTGTACAATACAACTATACAACAATCCAAAGATTTAAAAAAAAAACACAGAATAGTAAAAGTGAGAAATACACCATGATTAAAAAAAAATTGGAACAAGAGGAACAGAAAATAATAGAATTATAGAGTTGGACAAAGATCCATCCAGTTTTCAAACCTTTGCAATGTGCCAGAAAACCAATCAAATCACCTATGGGAGAAACCTGTCCAGGTTTTCTTGAAAACAGATAATCCAAAACTTCATTTCAGTTCCAGTTGTATAGATCTGACCATCTTGGAATCTTTTGTTATATTTAAATGAAGTCTAGGGAGTACTATTATTTTTGGTGTAAATATCTATAATCATTGAAAATAGTTCTTGAAAATGACTGTCTTCCCTATATCTTTCCTTTGGTTAAGTAAATATGGCTGTGAAGTTTTCCCTAAGTCTTTTTTTCTTCAGAATGAACATCCCATTCTTTAGCCTATACTCATGGGGCATATTCTCAACTCTTTATATTATCTTCATTGGTTTCCCCTCAACTTTCTCTAACTTGCTGATATCCTTCTGAAAATATTCAGAATTTCATTATATTTGTCATATTTACATCATAAAAATTATTATACACAGACAACACATTTCAAAAGCTCTTAAATGGTAATATCATTCTGAGCCATTTTTCCGAAAGCCAGACTAAGATTATGAATTCAAATCAGACTTTTTTCTTAAAGCCATAGCAGGTATCTTAAGAGAAGAATGAAACTGTCCCAGAATTTTCTCTTTCAGTTTATCGCCATCTAAGCTAAACTATTTAATCATGAGACAATCTACATTTCATTAATTGACATAATTAATCGTCTCCTGAAACTTTCTGCCAGTTTACCTCTAAAGCTGTCATTTAACCTTCAATGTGACAGCCTCTAGTAATTTTATCAGCAGAGAATCTATGTTGGTGTACAAAATGGGAATGAAATGACTTAAATTCCTATTAGGAATTATCATACACTGAAATGCCAATATTGAAATACTGATTGGTGTCAAACTCTAAAATGCATGACATGACTTAGAAGAACAGTTACTTCCTTAAAGATATTAGTGGTGCTACTTCAAGAAATACTCTATATTTTTATCTTGGGTAAAAAATTCATCATTCAGAGAAGTTACAAAATATTTATTCTTCCATATTTAGATATCAATTCATCCTCCAGAAAGCCTTTCATGCTTAAATTTAGAAGCAGTGTCTTCTCTGAAAGAAATTATAAATCTCTGGTTTCTTTAAATTCAAAACCATCACTGAACAGTTAGTTTATTTTCTTTGGGGAAATGGAACATAGCTTCATGATGTATATTTTCTTTGCTTCTTTCAGCCTTTAAAAGATATTGGCTTCAGTTCTTGACTCATGTCCCTTGTATGTTGCTATATGTTTCCTGTTCTGGGAATGTGATTCTGATAGTGGAATAGCCAAACAAATCTTGGTCTTTTCAAAACTGGAATAGAAACTTCTTCCAATGCTTTAAGAAAACAACTAAACATCATTTCGATTGAAGCTTCTTTGTTTCCTAAAAGAGGAAAAAATATACTAAAATTAGAACAGGATATTGGTGCAAGCTGTAAAAAGCAGATTTCTCTCACCTAGAAGTGTGGGAATCAGAACTCTGATCATGCTGGTTCTGAGCACTGAGATCAACACATTTGGAGGGTGCCAAATTTGTTGAAACTGAGTCTAGAACTTCATAATTACAGCCACTGGTTAATATAGGGATAGTTATTAAGTTACAATTGTACTGGCACCTGTCCATCACAGTTGTAACTCATAGTGGTTATAAATAGAATCATAGTGGGTGATTCTATGGTTGGTGGGTACATGACCAACCAAATTTTACATTTTTTACAATGATCAATAAGGAAAACCATGGTTAAGTAAACCAATGGTTTGCTATGGATCAATTTTTCCAAAAATGGAAAGTAAATACTGATTTACAACAAAGCCATTATAAAACATGGACACGTGACCATGGAACATTGTGAGTGGCCATAAATATGGTTCAGCTGCCAAGCTTCTGCAGTGCAGTCATGACTGTGGTGGTGAAGGCATCAAATTCATACACATTTGCTCTAAATCTACATTAGAGATCTATACATAAGAATGGGTTACCATTTGCACCATGTTTATGAATGCATTGCACATTTGTATTATATCAATGCTTATCAGTTACTTTGACCTACCATAATTGAATTAGAGTAGAAAATAATTGTGCCGAGGTGCTCATGATAATGTGTTCCATAAATAAGTTTTCTTGGAATTAAGGCAATCAAATATCACAAATAATGTTAAAAAAAAAAAAAAAGAAAGACAGAAACCTCAAAAAAGCTAGATAGTTATTTTTCTATATATCAGATACATTCCCATCATATCAAAAGAGAAGAAGAAACCAGAAGATAAAGTTAGATTTGTCTCGTTTAATGAAAAGAATGAGTAGAGGTGACATGATAGCAATGTTCCAATATATAAAGGCCCTGTCACACTGGCCAACGGATGCAAAACGTTTGTAAAAAGGAGACAGCGGATGAGAAAAATGTTCCATCCATTGTTATCCGCTCTCAAAAGGGGCAAAAATTTGCATAACCAGAGTGGACAACACAGAAAGGAACGGACGGGGGGAGGACGCAGGGTGGATGGAAAGCGGATGCTCCTCGGAAGCCTAGCGTATGGAAGTGGATGAGAGCGGATGGCACATCCGCAAGGCTTCCGGGGGACCGCAGCAAAGCAGACGCGGAACAGAAAGAGCGGATGCAGAGCAGACGCTGAGCGGATGAAGCGGATGCACAGCGGAAGCCTAGCGGATGAAGCGGATGCAGAGCGGAAGCCTATCGGATGCCTAGCAGATGCCTAGCAGATGCCTAGCGGATGCCAAGCATTCATTGCGCATGCGGGGAGGATGCATTGCATCAGCCCCGTGAATATAAAGGGAGGCAGCTCCCAAGTAGGTCACCATTCAGAGGAAAGACCTGCTTCCAGACACATCGACTGCTTTGCCAGCCTGCATTGCCTGCATGCTTGCCTGCAAGCCTTGCTGCCTGCCTTGCTGCTTGCCAGCCTGCCAGCCTGCCTGCCAGCCTCCCTGCCAGCCTCCCTGCCTGCCTGCCTGCCAGCCTTGCTGCCAGCCTTGCTGCCTGCCTTGCTGCCTGCCAGCCTTGCTACCAGTCTGCCTGCCAGCCAGCAACCCCAAACCATGGGGAAGAAGAGAAAGCCTCAGCCATCTGTTGCCAGCCCTGGCAAGAGGGACAGGGCCACCCTCCCACCCCCTGGCCCTCATTCTGCTTCTGCTGGGGCTTCTGTAGCACGGGCTCACTCTTCTGGGGCTGGGGCTTCTGCTGCTTCTGCTTCTGGAGGAGCTGATGATGCTACTTCTGGTGGTGGTGCTTCTGCTTGTGCTTACTCTGCTGATGCTGCTTCTGGCGGTGGTGCTTCTGCTGGTGCTTACTCTGCTGATGCTGCTTCTGGCGGTGGTGCTTCTGCTGATGCTGCTTCTGGAGGAGCTGCTGATGCTGCTTATGGCGGTGGTGCTTCTGCTGGTGCTTACTCTGCTGAAGCTGCTCCTTGTCCTGCTGGTCCTGCTGGTCCTGCTGATCCTGCTCATCCTGCTGGTCCTGCTTGTGCTCCTGGTCTTGCTCGTCTTGCTGGTCCCGCTCATGCTCCTGGTGCTGCTCGTGCTCTGGTCCCGCTCATGCTCCTGGTGCTGCTGGTGCTGCTGGCGCTGCTGGTGCTTACTCTGCTGCTGCTGATTCTGGTCCTGCTGGTCCTGCTGCTGCTGATCCTGGTCGTGCTGGTGCTGCTGGCGCTGCTGGTGCTTACTCTGCTGATGATGATCCTGGTCCTGCTGGTGCTGCTGGTGGTGGTGGTGTGGAGGAGCAGCCCCTACAACCTCGAAGCCCCTCTGATGAGGGCCCATGTGGTCCTGCCAAACGGAGGAAGAGGCATACGCAAGAACGGGAGAGGAGGCAATACTCCATCGAGGAGGAACATGAGAATGAGGTGCTGGAGTGGCTGAGAGAGAATGAGTATCTGTGGCGGAAGGGACACCAAAAGGAAGCAGGCTGCTTGGAGAGAGAAGGCGGAGAGTCTGGGCTACACTTCGGAGGTGCTCCTCGGCTGGTGGAAGCACATGCACACCTGGTACGGGAAGTTGCACCTCAAGAAATCTGGCCAAGCCACGGTCAAGCTGACAAACAGAGAGACCAGACAGGAGGGGCAGAGCCACACTGTCCTGCTGGAGATAAGAGACACCATCAGGAGCAGCGTAGATCTCCTCTCTCAGCTGGTCCACACCGACTCCTCATCCTCCAACCACAAGCCCTTCCTCACCTATGTGAACCAGACCCCCACGGACATGGCGGAACCCCAGTACCAGGTGGTGAAGGACCAGATCACCGAGCTGCTTCACAACCCTCCAGATCCAGAGGAACCTGCTCCCACCCAGTCCAGGTCTACTCCTCCACCTCAGGTGATGTCCCGCCCATTCCAAGGCTTTCCACATGCCCTCACCTACCAGGGCTACGACTACCAGGAGGTCCAGCAGCACAGGCAGCAGCCCTTCCCAGTCTAGGCACAGGTTCATCGGATGACAGCATTGCCACCGGTTCCACTGATGCCACCGATGCCACCCATGCCACTGATGCCACCAACGCCACCGATGCCACCCACATCACCGATGCCACCCACGCCAGTCCTCACCCAGCTGCAGACCAGACAACCCCACTACACTGCTCCTTCCTCCACCCCACAGCCAAGCCCGGCCTCAGTACATCTGTCGTCGGTACTGGGACTGACACCTCATGGCATGGAGAAAGGAGCTCTCAATATCACGGGGCTGAGCCAGCTGTCTGAGAGCTTCCTCAACACACCGTCTCCTGTTGCCCTCTCGGGGCCAGGCACCCCAGTGGCGCTTCAGACCAGCACTCCAGCAGCACCCATCTCCACAACACCAGGACCCTTCACCCCTGAGACTGGGCACACCTCTGAGTGACAGAGAAGAGTGCCAGAGACTGGGTGGATACCTGTAGACTTTATTTGGACACTTGACTTGGGTCATTTTTCTTTTACAGCTTGTTATTAATAAAGATTATCTTTGCTTCACACACTTGCTTCATTTATTTTAGTAAATAAATTCTTGGTGGAAACTTTTAGAAATGGTTTAAGCCTTTGCATGCTTGTGGGATGGGTAAGGATAGCAGTGGGGTGGGCAGGGATATCTTTGGAATGGGTAATAGCTGTGGGATAGGCAGGGATACCTTTGGGATGAGTAATAGCTGTGGGATAGATAAACCCCCAGTGCAAGCATAGGGGGACTGTATGGTTCACCCTCCCAGGTGCCACACCTATGGCCCTTTATTATCAATAATAATGTTATCAATCATCCACATATGTCAACATAAACAAAACTCGTTATTAAATGCCCTGTTCATTGTAGGCCTACCCAACATACATGGCCCAATCTCATCAGTGTGATGAGACAGGCTGAAGGAAGCATCCATTAAGCATCTACCATCCTGTCTTGCCACTCCACTGCTCCAGCTTGGGAGTTGCACCAGCGTCTCAGGAGGTTGCGCTGCTTCTTCCCTTCACGTGAGGCTCTGTTGGGGCCTTGCACATCCTCAGTGTTTATCAGGTTTCGCCCTTGCCTCCATTCCCCAGGCTCCATGTCCCCAATGCCTTGTTGGTGGTCCATGAGCCTGTTCTGCAAGACTGGGTAGCGGGTGTGCATGAGATTGTGCAGGATGCAGCAATCTTCTTCTACGATCCTCTACGATCCTCCTCACGGTCTGTGGGCGATGCTGCATGGTGGTGAGAAGTCCCTGGAACCTGTTGGCCAGGATGCCAAAGGCGTTCTCCACCACCCGCTTTGCCCTGGACAGCCTGTAGTTGAAGATCCTCTCTTCACGGGTGAGGCATCTGGAGGTGTAGGGCTTCATGAGGTAGGTTCTGAGGGAGAAGGCATCATCCCCCACGATGAAGTAGAGCACACCTTGCGTGTCGTTGGGCAGGAGGTCTGGATCTGGGAAGCCCATGATGAGGTTGTGTTCCAGCACCTCCTTGTGGTCACTGGCATTGTATACCTGGGCATCTGAAGCTGACCCGTTGCCTGAAGCATCGATGTACATGAACTTGTAGTCAGCATCAACCATGGCGAAGAGGATGATGCTGAAGAAGCCCTTGGAGTTCAAATAAGTGGACC
Organism: Laticauda colubrina; assembly: GCA_015471245.1. Classification (NCBI taxonomy): domain Eukaryota; kingdom Metazoa; phylum Chordata; class Lepidosauria; order Squamata; family Elapidae; genus Laticauda; species Laticauda colubrina. The sequence continues at coordinate 24,431,481 of BLBF01000002.1, forward strand.
CCGACTTGGCTGGAGCTTTGCAGGCCACGTGTTTCCCATCTATGGCTCCAATGGTGTGGGGAAAATTCCACTTCTGATACCACTGCTCTGCAACTTTCTTCCAGCCTTCTTCAGTGGAGGGGCACTGGAGGAGCTCCTCCAGGTATTCTTCGATGATGGCCTGCACCACTTCTCTGACCACAATGCTGATGGTGTTGTGTGGCACCCTCCAGCCATACTGCATGCTCCTGTAGGTGGTCCCTGAGGCCAGGTGGCACAGAGTGAGTGCCACCTTGAGCCCAGGGTCCAGGCTGGGCCGGAAGTTGGTGTTTACCTTGGTAATCTGGGTGTCAGCCGCTGCACAACTTCGTCAAACATGGCTGGAGGCATCCTCATGAAGTTCTGGAATGCCCGAGTGTCTTCGTTCCTGATCTCCACCATCAGCTTGTTGTACAGTCCGTACTCTGCTCTTCTCCTGATCCACCTTTGGACCCAGACGCTTCTTGGCCGCCTCCTTTTCTTCCCATAGTAGAGTTGAAAGAGCCTGTAGATGGCTTCGCACTGTTTCAGAACGATGGTGGCTACCAAAAGGACTTTGTTACGATCCATGGTGGAGATGACTGGATGCTGTGGAAGAGCAAGAGTCAGATGAAGGCTGCAGAGGTCTGCACAGCAGGGCTGCTGGTCTGAAAGTGAGATCCAGGTGAGTTGCTCCCCCTTTTTATAGACAATATAGGTTTTCCCTTATGTGTCCTTTTGCATCCTCTAGGAATCCTCTAGACATCCTTAATATCCGAGATATATCCCCTCTGCGAACGTTTTTTCCATTTTAAATGCTTTGTATGCATCCGCTTTCATCCTTTCTCCGTCCATGCTACTAACGCTCCGCGTCCGTTCCACGTCCGTTCCACTTCCTCCCTGTGTCCGCTTTCTGCTGGAGTGGATTTGAGTTGTGCGGATGCGCAGCAGATGCCTAGTGGATATAGCGATGTGTAACGGATGATGACGTATGCAGAACGGATGTTCCCCGTATGCCTAGCGGATGCAGAATGGACGTGTTGGATAAATTTTCCGCTCAAAAAAGTTTTGAGTAGCTCAAAACTTTTTGAGCGGATGGAACCTCAGTCGACGGATGTTGGATGGATAGAGAAGAAGAAAAACGGACGCAGTGAGTACAAAACGGAAGCATCGCCTTAACCAATGGATGGCAAGTGTTTCTCTCCGTTTTACATCCTCTTTCCATCCATTGGTGCAGTGTGACATGGGCTTTAGGAACTGCCACAAAAAGTTGGGGATCAATCTATCCTTCAAAGCATCTAAAGGCTGGACACAAAGCAATGGATGGAAAATAATAAAGGAGAGAAGCAACCTAGAACAAAGGAGAAATTTCCTGACAGAACAATCAGTGGAACAACTTGCCTCCAGAAGCTGTGGGTGCTCTAATACTGGAGAACAAACCATTTGTTTGAAATGGAATACGGTTTCCTGCTTGAGCAGGGGTTAGACTAGAGGGACTCGAAGGTCCTTTCCAATTCTGTTTTTCTGTTAAAAAGAAACATTTATTCTCAAATGGGAATTTTTTTCTTTTCATAACCACAGATCTATGCTAAAAGCCACAATGGAGATCCATAGGTGGATAAGAAAATCATAGGTGAGTTCCAGAAAGAAAAACATCACAGTTTAACAGATTCAAGTATATATTTACCACCAGGCATGAGGATTATGCGTGTGTGTGTTTATTGTATTATTAAGTTCTAGCCTCCCTGAGACCTAATTGTTTTAATACTTAATAAATGAAAACAGATATATTGAGTCCATCCCTCACTGCCTTGTCAGGAAGGTCATAAAAATATTTTTTTTTCTTTCTGAACATATACAGGAAAAAAAGGCAAACATTAATTACAGGAAAAATATCAGAAACACAACAAAATACAGTGGCTAGATTCATACATATTACTGTAAATTGGAATTCCAAATAAAAAAGTACAATGTATGTGTTGTATAGTTTGCTACATCTAAACCTAATTATAACAAGAAAATGAAGAATTGCAAATTTACAAGACACCCAATCAGGATTCTGGAAGATCAAATATAGGGCTACTTTCCCATCAGTATAACTTATTGAAATACATTTCAGAGGAGGAAAAATTGCAATAAAATATCGCAGGTTAAAATATTTATTCAGATTTTGTACCAGCTTCTAGCTTTTTTCACCCTTCAAATATTAGATTTGATACCCAAAGCAGAAAGGTTCTCTTTTTAATTTCTGATCAATCTATGCAACATTCCTGGATTTGGGCCATATAATGAGCCATCCTTTGGGAATAAATTCACTGTTAGCATCTAGAATAGGAGTAAAAACAAATTTGTGTTATTATCTAAATTATAGAATATTAATCTAGCAATTTTTACAATTTTTTTCTATTTCTGTGAAGACAATCAGCATTTTCATTCGACAAAGAAAAGACTAAAGCCAAATCAGTTGAAGGCTATCAAATAAATTCTGCATCTCTCTTTGATTTTGGAACATCATAGTTCTCATTCCTAATCATATCATCATGTAATATAACATACTTAATAAAGTTGAAAATGCCTTTATTTTTTTGAAAACTTTTGCAGGAAGAGAAATTGTTTCAATGAGCTTTATATGGTTTCTGTTTTATTAACAACACAACAGGACATGTCTTAAGCATGTTACTTATATTTCATGGGAACTTCACCAATTGCAATTTAGCATGCTGCTCTTAACTCAAAGCTCTTCATCCTTTGGCATCTGTGTACCTACAGCAGAGGTGGTATTCAGCAGGTTCTGACCAGTTCTGGAGAACCGGTAGCGGAAATTTTGAGTAGTTCAAAGAACCAGCAAACACCTCTGACTGCCCCTGCCCCCATCTATTCTCTGCCTCCCAAGTCCCAGCTGATCCATTGGGTCTTCTTTTGTTACTCTGCACAGGAGAACGGAGCTGGAAATCAGGTTAGTGGGGTGAGGAGAGAATGGAGATTTTGCAGTAACCTTCCCCCCAGTGTAGGGTGGGAATGGAGATTTTACAGTATTCTTCCCCTGCCACGCCCACCAAGCCATGCCACACCTACCAAGCCACACCCACAGAACTGGTAATAAAAAAATTTGAATCTCACCACTGTCCTACAGGATTGTCTTTTCCAAGTAGATTCAGACTAACCTATTTAAGACCCTGTCACACTGGCCGACGGATGCAAAACATTAGTAAAAAGGACACAGCGGACAAGAAAATTTTTCCATCCATTGTTATCTGCTCTCAAAAGGGGCAAAAATTTGCATAACCAGAGTGGATAACATGGAAAGGAATGGACGGGGGGAGGACGCAGAGCGGATGGAAAGCGAATGCTCCACGGAAGCCTAGCAGATGGAAGCAGATGGGAGCAGATGGCACATCTGCTAGGCTTCCGGGGGGCCGCAGCAAAGCAGATGCGGAACAGATACAGCGGATGGAGAATGGAGGCCGAGTGGATGAAGCGAATGCACAGCGGAATCCTAGCAGATGCCTAGCATTCACTGCGCATGTGGGGAGGATGCATTGCATCAGCCCCGCGGATATAAAGGGAAGCAGCTCGCAAACAGGTCACCATTCAGAGGAAAGACCTGCTTCCAGACACATCAAGTGCCTTGCCAGCCTGCCCTGCATGCCTGCCTGCCAACCTTGCTGCCAGCCTTGCTGCCTACCATCCTGCCAGCCTCCCTGCCAGCCTTCCTGCCAGCCTCCCTGCCAGCCTTGCTGTCTGCCTGCCTGCCAGCCTTGCTGCCAGCCTGCCTGCCAGCCTGCTTTCCAGCCTCCCTGCCAGCCTTGCTGCCTGCCAGTCTGCCTGCCAGCCTTGGTGCCTGCCTTCCTGCCAGCCTGCCTGCAAGCCTGCCTGCCAGCCTGCCAGCCAGCCTTGGTGCCTGCCTTCCTGCCAGCCTTGCTGCCAGCCAGCAACCCCACAACCGTGGAGAAGAAGAGAAAGCCTCAGCCATCTGCTGCCAGCCCTGGCAAGAGGGACAGGGCCACCCTCCCACCCCCTGGCCCTCACTCTGATTCTGCTGGGACTTCTGTAGCACGGGCTCGCTCTTCTGCAGCTGGGGCTTCTGCTGCTTCTGCTTCTGGAGGAGCTGATGATGCTACTTATGGCGGTGGTGCTTCTGCTTGTGCTTACTCTGCTGATGCTGCTTCTGGCGGTGGTGCTTCTGCTGATGCTGCTGCTTCTGGCACTGGTGCTTCTGCTAGTGCTTACTCTCCTGTAGCTGCTCCTCGTCCTGCTGGTCCTGCTTTTCCTGCTCATCCTGCTCGTACTGCTTGTGCTCCTGGTCTTGCTCGTCCTGCTGGTCCTGCTCGTGCTCCTGGTTCTGTTGGTGCTCCTGGTGCTGCTGGTGCTTACTCTGCTGCTGCTGATCCTGGTCCTGCTGCTGCTGCTGCTGATGATGATGATGATGATGATAATGATGATGATGATCCTGCTGGTGCTGCTGCTGCTGGTGGTGTGGAGGAGTAGGCCCTACAAACTGGAAGCCCCTCTGATGAGGGCCCATCTGGTCCTGCCAAAGGGAGGAAGAGGCATATGCGAGAATGGGAGAGGAGGCAATACTCCATTGAGGAGGAACACGAGGATGAGGTGCTGGAGTGGCTGAGAGAGAATGACTATCTGTGGCGGAAGGGACACAGGCTCTACAGGGACACCAAAAGGAAGCAGGCTGCTTGGAGAGAGATGGCGGAGAGCCTGGGCTACACTTCAGAGGTGCTCCTCAGCTGGTGGAAACATATGCACACCTGGTACAGGAAGCTGCACCTCAAGAAATCTGGCCAGGCCACGGTCAAGCTGACAAACAGAGAGACCTACGTGATGGCCAGGTGCAGCTTCCTGGAGGGTGAGGTACGCCACCGAGGAGTAGCCCCTCTCACAACCCTCTCTCTCCAGCAGCCTGCTGAGAGCCAGTCCTCTTCCAGCCGAGAGGCAGCTCCTGTCTCCAGGCAGGTTTCTGTGGAGCGTCCCACAGCAGAGAACCCGTGGACAGTTGTTTTAACCGTGGTGGAGTGCATGGAGGACTCCCTGGCGCAGTGGGAGAAAGGAGACGGGACTTCCACCACAGTCCTACCCACATCCACCCCCAGCGACACCTCCACAGAAAGGCAGAGATCCAGACAGGAGGGGCAGAGCCACACTGTCCTGCAGGAGATCAGGGACATCATCCGAAGCAGCATAGATCTCCTCTCTCAGCTGGTCCAGACCAATTCCTCATCCTCCAACCGCAAGTCCTTCCTCACCTATGTCAACCAGACCCTCACAGACATGGCGGAACCCCAGAACCAGGTGGTGAAGGACCAGATCACCGAGCTGCTTCACAACCCTCCAGATCCAGAGGAACCTGCTCCCACCCAGTCCAGGCCTGCTCCTCCACCCCAGGTGATGTCCCTCCCATTCCAAGGCTTTCCACAGACCCTCACCTACCAGGGCTATGGCTACCAGGAGGTCCAGCAGCACAGGCAGTAGCCCTTCCCAGTCCAGGCACAGTCTCATCGGATGCCACTGTTGCCACCAGTTCCACTGATGCCACCGATGCCACCCACAACAATGATGCCACCGACGACAACGATGCCACCCACGCCAGTCCTCACCCAGCTGCAGACCAGACAGCCCCACTACACTGCTCCTTCCTCCACCCTGCAGCCAAGCCCGGCCTCAGTACATCTGTCATCGGTATTGGGACTGACACCTCATGGCATGGAGAAAGGAGCTCTCAACATCACGGGGCTGAGCCAGCTGTTTGAGAGCTTCCTCAACACATTGTCACCTGTTGTCCTCTCGGGACCAGGCACCCCAGTGGGGCTTCAGACCAGCACTCCAGCAGCATCCACCTCCACAGCACCTGTACCCTTCACCGCTGAGACTGGGCACACCTCTGAGTGCCAGAGACTAGGTGGATACCTGTAGACTTTATTTGGGCACTTGACTTGGGTCATTTTTCTTTCACAGCTTGTTATTAATAAAGATTATCTTTGCTTCACACACTTGCCTCATTTATTTTTGTAAATAAAGTCTTGGTGGAAACTTTTAGAAATGGTTTAAGCCTTTGCATGCTTGTGGGATGGGTAAGGATAGCAGTGGGGTGGGCAGAGATACCTTTGGGATGGGTAATAGCTGTGGGATAGATAAACCTCCAGTGCAAGCATAGTGGCACTGTATGGTCCACCCTCCCAGGTGCCACACCTATAGCCCTTTATTATCAATACTAATGTAATCATTGATCCACACATGTCAACATAAACAAAACTCTTTATTAAATGCCCTGGGGAGTTGCACCAGTATTTCAGGAGGTTGCGCTGCTTCTTCCCTTCACGTGAGGCTCTGTTGGGGCCTTGCACATTCTCAGTATCTATCAGGTTTTGCCCTTGCCTCCATTCCCCAGGCTCCATGTCCCCATTGCCTTGTTGGAAGTCCATGAGCCTGTTCTGCAAGACTGGGTAGCGGGTGCGCATGAGATTGTGCAGGATGCCGCCAGCTTCCACGATCCTCCTCACGGTCTCTGGGCAATGCTGCATGGTGGTGAGAAGTCCCTGGAACCTGTTGGCCAGGATGCCAAAGGCGTTCTCCACCACCCGCCTTGCCCTGGACAGCCTGTAGTTGAAGATCCTCTCTTCACGGGTGAGGAGTGTGGAAGTGTAGGGCTTCATGAGGTAGGTTATGAGGGAGAAGGCGTCATCCCCCATGGTGAAGTAGGGCACATCTTGCATGTCGTTGAGCAGGGGTTCTGGATCTGGGAAGCCCATGATGAGGTTGCGTTCCAGCCCCTCCTTGAGATGACTGGTGTTGTATACCTGGGCATCTGAAGCTGACCCGTTGCCTGAAGCATTGATGTACATGAACTTGTAGTCAGCATCGACCATGGTGAAGAGGACGATGCTGAAGAAGCCCTTGTAGTAGAAATAAGTGGACCCCGACTTGGCTGGCGTGTGCTTGACTTGTAGGCCATGTGCTTCCCATCTATGGCTCCAACGGTGTGTGGGAAGTTCCACCTCTGATACCACTGCTCTGCAACTTTCTTCCATCCTTCTTCAGTGGAGGGGCACTGGAGGAGCTCCTCCAGGTATTCTTCGATGATGGCCTGCACCACTTCTCTGACCACAATGCTGATGGTGTTGTGTGGCACCCTCCAGCCGTACTGCATGCTCCTGTAGGTGGTTCCTGAGGTGCAGTGTCAGTGCCACCTTGAGCCCAGGGTCCAGGCTGGGCCAGAAGTTGGTGCTCTGCTTGGTCAACCTGGGTCTCAGCTGCTCCACAACTTCATCAAACATGGCTGGAGGCTTCCTCATGAAGTTCTGGAATGCACGAGGGTCTTCGTTCCTGAGCTCCACCATCAGCTTGTTGTACAGTCCGTACTCTGCTCTTCTCCCAATCCATCTTTTGGACCTTGGCTGCCTCCTTTTCTTCCCGTAGTAGAATTCACAGAGCCTGTAGATGGCTTCACACTGTTGCAGAACGATGTTGGCTACCAAAAGGAGTTTGTTACGATCCAAGGTGGACATGACTGGATGCTGTGGAAGAGCAAGAGTCAGATGAAGGCTGCAGAGGTCTGCACAGCAGGGCTGCTGGTCTGAAAGTGAGATCCAGGTGAGTTGCTCCCTCTTTTTATAGGTACAATAGGTTTCCCCCTATGTTTCCTTTTGCATCCTCTAGGCATCCTCTAGACATCCTTAATATCCGAGATAGGTTCCTTCTGCGAACGCTTTTTCCGTTTTAAATGCTTTGTATGCGTGCTGCATCCGCTTTCATCCTTTCTCCGTCCGTGCTACTAATGCTGCGCATCCGTTCCACGTCCGTTCCGCTTCCTCCCTGTGTCCATTTAATGCTGGAGTGGATGCGAGTTGCACGGATACGCAGCGGATGCCTAGTGGGTGTAGCGGACGCATAACAGATGACGACGGATGCAGAACGGATGTTCCCCGTATTCCTAGCGGATGCAGAACAGACGCGTTGGATACATTTTCTGCTCAAAAGTTTTGAGCAGCTTAAAACCTTTTGAGCAGCTCAAAACCTTTTGAGCAGATGAAATGTCAATAGACGGATGCTGGACGGGTAGAGAGGAAGCAAAATGGAGGCAGTGAATACAGAACGGAAGCATCGCGTTAACCAATGGATGGCAAGTGTTTTTCTCCGTTTTACATCCTCTTTCCATCCATTGGTGCAGTTTGACAGGGGCTTAAACATTGCTGAGAGAAGGGACCTTTAGTTTGTCATTTTTCTGGGATGTCAGTGGAGGCAAAGCTAAAAAGCAACACTTCTCCATAGCATCACACAAATTTTAGGGAATGGAGTCACAACTGAGATCAGATTGGCCTCCACCCTGGCAGCTTTTAGAAAGTTCTTAAACACTGAACTTTCTACAAGGAATGTTTCCTGGACTTCTTGTTGTTCTCCTTTTTCTCTCCTGCTCTGGATATGCATTTTGGATTGTGTGTTGTTTTAATGCTGTTGCTGTTTTTACTGTGACATTGTAAACCCGAAGAGATGTGAGATTGCAATGAGATAAAAAATGGAATTAAATATACAAAACAGACACACACACCCCTCCCCCCCCATCCCATAATCCCATGAAGATTTAGGATATACTGTAGTCATCGGGGTGAATTTTCCACTCATTTGCATTAAAGTTGCATTTTGGTTACAACTTTGGGAAGAATTATGGAGTATTCTGCCAAGCACAAGTGAGATCATAAATAATCATGAGCAGGATGTACATTCACTAACACTTTAGATGAGACAGGAGATAAACTACAGTTTTAACAGAAAATCCAAACCTGAGCTTTTATTTTCTTCTCTGGTATTTCTTTTACTCATTCATTCAGTTTATGTTTTGTCTTACCTCCTGGAGCTCAAGATAATTGGAAATAAAATGCTACCTGTTTATCTCTGCATGATTTACTACTTAGACATTGCTTCCTTTAGCACATCTCTAGTGGAGGGACCACTTTATTCTACTGTTGCATTCTTACCTATAAAGATTTATGGAAGAAAACATGGCTTTCCTTTTCCATTACTTAAAGAACGATGCTTAAGGCCCTGTCACACTGGCTGACGGATCAAAACGTTTGTAAAAAGGACATAGCGGACAAGAAAAATGTTTTATCCGTTCTTATCCACTCTCAAAAGGGGCAAAAATTTGTATAACTAGAGCGGACAACACGGAAAGGAATGGTCGGGGGAGGATGTAGGGCAGATGGAAAGCGGATGCTCCACGGAAGCCTAGCGGATGGAAGCGGATGAGAGCAGATAGCACATCCGCAAGGCTTCTGGGGGAGTGCAGCAAAGTGGATGCAGAACAGAAAGAGCGGATGCAGAGCGGATGCCAAGCGGATGAAGCGGATGCACAGCAGATGCCGAGCGGATGAAGCGAATGCAGAGCGGAAGCCGAGCGGATGCCTAGCGGATGCCTAGCGGATGCCTAGCGGATGCCTAGCGGATACCTAGTGGATGCCTAGCGGATACCTAGCGGATGCCTAGCGGATGGCTAGCGGATGGCTAGCGTTCACTGTGCATGCGGGAAGGATGCATTGCGTCAGCCCCGTGGATATAAAGGGAAGCAGCTCCCAAGCAGGTCACCATTCAGAGGAAAGACCTGCTTCCAGACACAGCTCTCCAGCCAGCCAGCCTGCCAGCCAGCAACCCAGAAACCATGGGGAAGAAACAGAAACCTCTGCCATCTGCTGCCAGCCCTGGCAAGAGGGATAGGGCCACCCTCCCACCCCCTGGCCCTGACTCTGCTTCTGCTGGGGCTTTTGCTGCCCGGGCTCGATCTTCTGGTGCTGGGTCTTCTGCTGATGCTGCTTCTGGAGGTGGTGCTTCTTCTCGTGCTTACTCTGCTGATGCTGCTTCTGGTGGTGGTGCTTCTGCTGATGCTGATTCTGGTGGTGGTGCTTCTGCTGGTGCTTACTCTGCTGGCACTGCTCCTGGTGCTGGTGCTTCTGCTGGTGCTTACTCTGCTGGCGCTGCTCCTTGTCCTGCTGGTCCTGCTGGTGCTTACTCTGCTGGCGCTGCTCCTGGTCCTGCTGGTCCTGCTGGTGCTGCTGGTCCTGCTGGTGCTGCTGGTGCTGGTGGTGCTGCTGGTCCTGCTTTTGCTGCTACTGTTGTTGCTGCTGCTGGTGGTGTTGCTGGTGTGGAGGAGCAGCCCCTACAACCTCGAAGCCCCTCTGATGAGGGTCCATATGGCCCTGCCAAAAGGAGGAAGAGGCAGACACGTGAACGGGAGAGGAGGCAATACAACATAGAAGAGGAACATGAGGAGGAAATGCTGGAGTGGCTGAGGGAGAACGAGTATCTATGGCGGAAGGGACACAGGCTCTATCATGACACCAAAAGGAAGCAGGCTGCTTGGAAAGAGAAGGCGGAGAGCCTGGGCTACACTTCAGAGGTGCTCCTCGGCTGGTGGAAGCACATGCACACCTGGTATGGGAAGCTACACCTCAAGAAATCTGGCCAAGCCGCGGTCAAGCTGACGGACAGAGAGACCTACGTGATAGCCAAGTGCAGCTTCTTGGAGGGTGAGATCCGCCACTGAGGAGCAGCCCCTCTCACAACTCTCTCTCTCAGGCAGCCTGCTGAGAGCCAGTCCTCTTCTGGCAAAGAGTCAGATCCTGTCTCCAGGCAGGTATCTGTGGAATGTGCAATGACGGAGACCCCCCCGACAGCTGTACTACCCATGGTGGAGCGTGTGGAGGACCCCCTGACACAGTAGGAGAAAGGAGACGGCATTTCCACCACAGCCCAACCCGCATCCATCCCCAGCTCCACCTCCACAGAAAGGCAGATATCCAGACAGGAGGGGCAGAACCACACTGTCCTGCTAGAGATAAGAGACACCATCAGGAGCAGCGTAGATCTCCTCTCTCAGCTGGTACACACCGATGCCCCATCCTCCAACCGCAAGCCCTTCCTCACCTATGTCAACCAGACCCTCACGGACATGGCGGAACCCCAGTACCAGGTGGTGAAGGACAGGATCACTGATCTTCTTCACAACCCTCCAGACCAAGATTAACCTGCTCCCACTCAGTCCAGGCCTGCTCCTCCACCCCAGGTGATGTCCCTCCCATTCCAAGGCTTTCCACAGGCCCTCCCCTACCAAGGCTATGGCTACCAGGAGGTCCAGCAGCACAGGCAGCCCTTCCCAGTCTAGGCACAGGTACATCAGATGCCACTTGTGCCACTAATGCCACCGATGCCACCCATGCCACCGATGCCACCCATGCCACCGATGCCACCCACACCAGTCCTCACCCAGCTGCAGACCAGACAGCCCCACTACACTGCTCCTTCCTCCACCCCACAACCAAGCCCGGCCTCAGTACATCTGTCATCGGTATTGGGGCTGACACCCCATGTCATGGAGGAAGGAGCTCTCAACATCACGGGGCTGAGCCAGCTGTTTGAGAGCTTCCTCAACACACCGTCCCCTGTTGTCCTCTCAGGACCAGGCACCCCAGTGGTGCTTCAGACCAGCACTCCTGCAGCAGCCACCTCCACAGCACCAGGACCCTTCACCCCTGAGACTGGGCACGCCTCTGAGTGACCAAGAAGAGTGCCAGAGACTGGGTGGCTACCTGTAGACTTTATTTTTGCTTTGGACACTTGACTTGGGTCATTTTTCTTTTACAGCTTGTTATTAATAAAGATTATCTTTGCTTCACACACTTGCTTCATTTATTTTAGTAAATAAATTCTTGGTGGAAACTTTTAGAAATGGTTTAAGCTTTTGCATGCTTGTGGGATGGGTAAGGATAGCAGTGGAATGGACAGGGATACCTTTGGAATGGGTAATAGCTGTGGGATGGGCAGGGATACCTTTGGGATGGGTAATAGCTGTGGGATAGATAAACCTCCAGTGCAAGCATAGTCGGACTCTATGGTCCACCCTCCCAGGTGCCACACCTATAGCCCTTTATTATCAATAATAATATAATAAATCATCCACACATGTCAACTTAAACACAGCTCTTTATTAAATGCCCTGTTCATTGTAGGCCCACCCAACATACATGGCCCAATCTCATCAGTGTGATGAGACAGGCTGAAGGAAGCATCCATTAATCATCTACCATCCTGTCTTGCCACTCCACTGCTCCAGCTGGGGAGTTGCACCATTGTCTCAGGAGGTTGCGCTGCTTCTTCCCTTCACGTGAAGCTCTGTTGGGGCCTTGCACATCCTTAGTGTCTATCAGGTTTCATCCTTGCCTCCATTCCCCAGGCTCCATGTCCCCATTGCCTTGTTGGAGGTCCACGAGCCTGTGCTGCAAGACTGGGTAGCGGGTGCGCATGAGATTGTGCAGGATGCAGCAAGCTTCCATGATCCTCCTCACGGTCTCTGGGCGATGCTGCATGGTGGTGAGAAGTACCTGGAACCTTTTGGCCAGGATGCCAAAGGCGTTCTCCACCACCTGCCTTGCCCTGGACAGCCAGTAGTTGAAGATCCTCTCTTCACGGGTGAGGAGTGTGGAAGTGTAGGGCTTCATGAGGTAGGTTCTGAGGGAGAAGGCGTCATCCCCCACGATGAAGTAGGGCACATCTTACATGTCGCTGGGCAGGGGGTCTGGATCTGGGAAGCCCATGATGAAGTTGCGTTCCAGCCCCTCCTTGAGGTCACTGGCGTTGTATACCTGGGCATCTGAAGCTGACCCGTTGCCTGAAGCATCAATGAACATGAACTTGTAGTCAGCATCGACCATGGTGAAGAGGATGATGCTGAAGAAGCCCTTGTAATTGAAATAAGTGGACCCCGACTTGGCTGGAGCTTTGCAGTCCACGTGATTGCCATCTATGGCTCCAATGGTGTGGGGGAAGTTCCAACTCTGATACCACTGCTCTGCAACTTTCTTCCATCCTTCTTCAGTGGAGGGGCACTGGAGGAGCTCCTCCAGGTATTCTTCGATGATGGCCTGCACTACTTCTCTGACCACAATGCTGATGGTGTTGTGTGGCACCCTCCAGCCATACTGCATGCTCCTGTACGTGGTCCCTGAGGCCAGGTGTCGCAGAGTCAGTGCCACCTTGAGCCCAGGGTCCAGTCTGGGCTGGAAGTTGGTGCTCTGCTTGGTCAACCTGGGTCTCAGCTGCTCCACAACTTCATCAAACATGGCTGGAGGCATCCTCATGAAGTTCTGGAATGCACGAGGGTCTTCGTTCCTCAGCTCCACCATCAGCTTGTTGTACAGTCCGTACTCTGCTCTTCTCCCGATCCATCTTTGGACCCAGACACTTCTTGGATGCCTCCTTTTCTTCCCGTAGAACAGTTGAAAGAGCCTGTAGATGGCTTCGCACTGTTGCAGAACGATGTTGGCTACCAAAACGAGTGTGTTACGATCCACGGTGGACATCAATGGATACTTTGGAAGAGCAAGAGCTAGATGAAGGATGCAGAGGTCTGCACAGCAGGGCTGCTGGTCTGAAAGTGAGATCCAGGTGAGTTGCTCCCCCTTTTTGTCGGCAATATAGGTTTTCCACTATGTGTCCTTTTGCATCCTCTAGGCATCCTCTTGACATCCTTAATATCTGAGATTGGTCCCCTCTGCGAATGTTTTTTCGTTTTAAATGCTTTCTTTGCAAGCTGCATCCACTTTCATCCTTTCTCTGTCCGTGCTACTAATGCTTTGTGTCCGTTCCGCATCCATTTCGCTTCCTCCCTGTGTCCGTTTTCCACTGGAGCGGATTTGAGTTACACGGATGCACAGCGAATGCCTAGCGGATATAGCAGATGCACAACAGATGACAACGGATGTAGAACGGATGTTCCCTGTATGCGTTGCGGATGCAGAATGGATGCGTTGGATACATTTTCCACTCAAAAAGTTTTGAGCAGCTCAAAACATTTTGAGCGGATGGAACCTCAGTCGACGGATGCTGGATAGATAGGATGAAAAACAGACGCAGTGAGTACAGAATGGATGAATCGCGTTAACCAACGGATGGCAAATGTTTCTCTCCATTTTACATCCTCTTTCCATCCGTTGGTGCAGTGTGACATGGGCTTTAGAAGTAGGTTGGGCTGTGAAATGGTGATTGTGCCAAAGTCACCCAGGGAAGCTTCGAAACTGCAGGTGGAATGAAGTCTCTCTGGTTCTGTCAATTACCAAATCACACTAATTCCCAATTGTCATTCATTGTGAGAAAAGGAATGAAGTATATGTATCAAATTTGACTGATTCTTGGTAATTCTCTGAGATTTATGGAAGATCAAAATTGTTCAAATATCTTATTGATGTCTGTGCATCACACAATAATAGAAAATACTGGTTTTTCATTGATAGTGGTCACAACAGGAAAGAATTAAGGCAGCAAGGCAGCAAGAGCTGGACATAGTCTCTATAAATATCAGATTTTGTAGCTGAGTTCTTTGACATTTTCTCTTTCTTCTTTTTCAAACAGAACTTTGGATTCAGAGGTCACAAGGCCATAGATAACCTTTGCATTCTGCCTTGGACTCCCAACATAATGATCTGCTTTGATAAAGGTTTTGTGGAAAATAAACATCTAGAATATGCAGCCATTGCTCCTGCCTTCCTTTCTTCATTTGCATTTGACATGTCTTCCAACGGGGCAGTCACAATGAAAATACCAAAAGATACAGCAAAAATGAAATGAATCATGAGTTGCTATTGTTGTTTGTTGTTTTACACTTCAGTATAATTGTGCTTTTCTTCTTAGGCACCGAAAAGTAACAGAAGTTTCTCAGAAGGTATGCATTTATGTAAAATGTTGTGTCTGTGATGCTTTTAGTGTATTTTATATAAAGGCTTCAAAAAAATTTTGATTCTCATATTACTTGTGTTTCCCATTCATAAACTTCATTCACTTCATAATATCATCTTGTAACTGAGTAAATAGACAACTCAATGCACATCCATGAGCAAACATTATCTGGAATGTGGTGGGATTAAAGTTCTAAAACACCTCTGTGGGAGACACTTCATGCTGACTCTCCACCTCTGAGCTATCAGCAGAAGAAAGAAATAGAATTATATATAGTTCACCAATCAGGTTTAGATCATCCTTTATATATTGCTCTTTATAAGATTCCTAGTTAGAGAACAGACTCCAACTGTGAAACAGGAGTAGCCCAGAAGATATAGTCCATTGAGAATATATTTGTTTTTACAAGTGGTAAAGAAGTCAGTGTAGAATAGAATAGAATAGAATAGAATAGAATAGAAT
>BLBF01000002.1:24446679-24461352 GCA_015471245.1 Laticauda colubrina
TAGAATAGAATAGAATAGAATAGAATAGAATAGAATAGAATAGAATAACAGAGTTGGAAGGGACCTTGGAGGTCTTCTAATCTAACCCCCTGCTTAGGCAAGAAATCTTACACCACTTCAGACAAATGGTTATACAAATTCTTCTTAAAAATTTGCAGTGTTGGAGCATTCACAACTTCTGGAGGCAAGTTGTTCCACTGATTAATTGTTCTAACTGTCAGGACATGTCTCCTTAGTTCTAAGGTGCTTCTTTCCTTAATTACTTTTCATCCATTGCTTCTTGTCTTACCCTCAGGTACTTTGGAGAATAGCTTGAGTCCTTCTGCTTTGTGGCAGCCCCTGAGATATTGGAAGACTGCTATCATGTCACCCCTAGTCCTTCTTCTCATCAGACTAGACTAGAATAAAATAGAATAACAGAGTTGGAAGGGACCTTGGAGGTCTTGGTAGGCCATGAGAAAATTTTGGTGGGTCGCAGAGAAATCTCATCCCCAGAGCACCCCCCACAAAGCAATTAATAAGGCTGCGCCACCCACATGGCCCGCAGGAGCCCTCCCCGCCCACTCACTCCTTACCCAGTAAACTTGCCTGCTAAATTGCTATATTTCCTTCTTACAACCATCATCTGTTCTGCTGTACCAGGGGCTTTAGATTAGATAGGAAGCAGAAAATGGTTGGATTTCTTGCTTTCTAGCTAGTCTTTAGATCTTCAGCTCAGCACAGCCGAACCTCCCTTCGGGCTGAAGGTTTGCTTGCAAGCAAATTCAGTGCAGACTCACGCAAGCAAATTTGACAGACTGAGCTAGCCAATGGCAGATAGATAAATAGATCTCTGAATGATTCTGTGAGCAACTCAATCTGACTGCTTTGCCTGATTTTGGGAAAAATTTGCTCTTTTTTTTTATAAAAAAAATCAGTATTTACATGCATGGTGTGGAGTTAATTTTGTGAGTTTGCTTGAAAGCAAATTTTATGGGATGGACTGAGCTAGCCAAGGAGAAATTTCTTGACAGTTAGAACAATTAATCAGTGGAACAACTTGACTAGACATACCCAGTTCCAGCCACCATTCTTTATATGTTTAGTCTCCAGTCCCATAATCATCTTTGTTGTTCTTCTCTGCACTCTTTGTAGAGTCTCAACAACATCTTTTTTACATCATGGTGACCAAAACTGGATGCAGTATTCCAAGTGTGAAATCTTGAATGTGATTTCAGATTGAAGAGAAACCAGTCTGAAAAATGAGGCCAGCTAGGAAATGTTGCATTACTTTCTATGATAAAGACTCTAATGTAGTATGATTCCGTCTTCTGATTACCAGCTAACACAAGGAGCTTTAGACTAGAGCTCATTTATTTCAGACACTTATAGCCTGTCTTTCTCTATTAAATGGTCTCAAGGAACAATCACAACCTGGAGTTTTGTTATTTCTACTTCTATTTATAATTGTGAAAAAATGGAATTGAAGCAACCATGGCTTAAAACTACTCAAACATATTCAGATTTTAGGCTTAGGGCACTATTTGTGCTTATCCCATTCCTCTTTGTTGGTATGGGCAGTGTCTAATCTGATGGAGTCAGGCAGAAAAGAATATTTGCTTTAACCTATCAAATATGTCAAAACATTGGAAGGGTTATTAAACATATCTAAATTGTAAGGGAGGTTGTTATTGCCTAGCCAATGAATTAAAAGATTAGTGTCATGGATAGGATAAACCTGAGATTCCACTAGGAAATATTGCATTACTTTGTTTATTCCAAAGTGTTTGTCTCCAGCAAGTGCTCATATATTATTATCAGAAAAGATTTGAAAACTGTTGGAGTCCACATGATCCAGGAGAAAGGGTTTTTTTAACCATTCAAATAAACTAAAGCAAATCCTGGTGGATTAAACCCAATGTCTATATCCTATTTCCCAGCTGGGCAACCAATCTTCTATAACAGCAAGTGTGGAATCAGAATTTTTATCCACATTTTTATATCCACTTGCCCAGTTTGTATTTTTCTGAATTGTTTCCAAAGCAGATACAAATTGCATGATAAAATCCATGAATAATGAGCAATTGATTAATATGCAAAAATGTAAACATTATGAAAAAGGTGAATTAAGAAAAATGTACAATAGAAAGCATTGTGTTGGCTAGACTGAGTGGCAAAAATTGCACAAATTAGTAAAGTACAGTGAAAAAATGCTGATATTTGAAGACATGCTTTTCTTTCCTTAAGGCCCGGTCCCACTGCACTTACGGATGCAAAGAGGATGTAAAATGTTAAAAAAAGCTTGCCATCCATTGGAAAACGCTATGCATCCGTTGTCTACTCACTGCATATGTGTTTCATACGCTTTATCCGTCGAGCATCCATCCACTGCAATTTCATCCGTGCAAGACGTTTTGAGCTGCACAAAACTTTTGAATGGATGAACTTTCTGCCATGTATGATGTAAATCCGCGACACATACTGGCAACAAACGTTCTATGTCCGTTATCATCCCTTAAATGTCCACTGTATCCTCTCTGCATTCTCTGGCTATCCCCTCAACTCACATTCAGCTGCAGCTGAAAATGGAAAGAGGGAGGAAACAAAAGATACACGGAACGTCTACACAGTGTTGGTAGCACGGAAATACAAAGGATGTAAGCGTATGCATCTCGCACATAAAGTATTCAAAATGGACAAAACGTTTGTATCTGGGATGTATCTTGTATATTTAGGATTATGGAGTATGTCTAAAGTATCTGGACATAGAGAATATCTAGACATATCTGGAGTATGTCTAGAGTATGTAGAAGGAAACCTAGTGGACAACCAATATTTTCGATAAAAAGGGGGAGAAAATCATCTGGATCTCAGTATGAGTCCAGCAGCTGTGGTATACAGACCTCTTCACCCTTGGTCTTGGTCTTCAACCTCATCAATTGTTCTCCACCATGGATGATGACATAGTCCGTATGATAGCTGCGCTCATTCATCACCAGAACCAAAACCTGTTTAGTCTGTATCAAGTTTTACACAGAAGGAGAAGAAGGAGATGTCAAAGAGCTGTGTGGGTCCGAGGATGGATCGTGAGAAGAATGGAGTTTGGATTGTATGACCAGTTGATGGTGAAGCTGAGGAATGAAGACACTCGTGCATTCCATCACTTCATGAGGATTCCACCAGCCATGTTTGACAAACTGGTAGAGCGTCTGAGACCCAGGTTGACCAAGCTGAGCACCAACTTCCATCCCAACCTGGACCCTGAACTGAAGGTGGCACTCACTCTGTGGTACCTGGCCTCTGGAACCACATACAGAAACATGCAGTATGCATGGAGGGTGCCACACAACAGCATCAGCAAAATGGTCAGAGAAGTGGTACAGGCCATCATTGAAGAATACCTGGAGGAGCTCCTCCAGTGCCCCACCACTGAAGAAGGCTGGAGAAAACTTGCAGAAGAGTGGTATCAGAGGTGGAACTTCCCCCACACCATTGGAGCCATAGATGGGAAGCACGTGGCCTACAAAGCTCCAGCCAACTCAGGGTCCACTTATTACAACTACAAGGGCTTCTTCAGTATCATCCCCTTTGCCATGGTTGATGCTGACTACAAGTTCATCTACATCGATGCTTCAGGCAACAGGTCAGCTTCAGATGACCAGGTATACAACGCAAGTGACCTCAAGGATGGGCTGGAACGCAACCTCATCATGGGTTTTCCAGGTCCAGACCCCCTACCCAATGACACACAAGATATGCCCTACTTCATCATTGGTGATGACACCTTCTCCCTCAGAACCTACCTCATGAAGCCGTACAGTTCAAGATACCTCACCCGTGAAGAGAGGACCTTCAACTACAGGCTGTCCAGGGCAAGGCGGGTGGTGAAGAATGCCTTTGGCATTCTGTCCAACAGGTTCCAGGGACTTCTCACCACCATGCAGCATGACCCAGAGACTTTGAGGAGGATCGTGGAAACTTTCTGCATCCTGCACAATCTCATGCGCACCCGCTACCCAGTCTTGCAGAACAGACTTGTTGATCGTCAACAAGGGAATGGGGACATGGAGCCTGGTGAGTGTAGGCAAGGACATAACCTCAAAGACACTGTGGATGTACAAGGCCCCAACAGAGCTTCATGTGAAGGGAAGAAGCAGCGCAACCTACTGAGACACCGGTGCAACTCTCCAGCTGGAGCAGTGGAGTGGCAAGACAGGATGATGGATGATTAATGGATTCTTCCTTGAGGCTGTCTCATAACACTGATGAGATTGTGCCAGGTACATTGAGTGGTCCTACAATGAATAGGGCATTAATAAAGAGCTTTGTTTATTTTAAAATGGGTTGATCAATGAATAAATTGTTATTGATAATAAAGGTCCAAATGTGTAGCAGCTGGGATGGGGGAACATACAGTCCCACTATGATTGCACTGGAGGTTTATCTATCCCACAACTATCCTTATCTATCCCACAAGCATGCAAAGGCTTAACCATTTTTTCAAAGTTTTCACCAACACTTTATTCAGTAAAAAAAATGAACCAAGTAAACTAAGTGTCTTAAGCAAAGATAAACTTTATTAACTTTCTTAGGTAAACTTTATGACTTTATTAAATAAGCAAAATGAACCAAGTAAACTGTCTTAAGTGTCTTAAGCAAAGATAAACTTTCTTAGGTAAACTTTATGACTGTATTAAATAAGCAAAATGAACCAAGTAAAGTGTCTTAAGGAAAGATAATCTGAACAAGTAAACAACTCAGTCTCTGACTCTATTCTCAGTCACTCTGAGTCATGTCCATGGTCTCAGTTGTTAAGTGGGCAGGGACTGTGCAGGTGGCTGTGGCTTGAGTGCTGGTCTGAGGCACCATTGGGGTGCTTGGCCCCGAGGGTACAACAGGTGGTGGTGTGTTCAGGAAGCTATCTGAGAGCTGATTCAGTCCCGTGAGGCCCTTCATTAGAGGACTTGAGATGTCAGGCCCAATACTGATGACAGATTGTCTATTGACGGGCTTAGCTGTGGGGTGGAGGAAGGGTTGGGAGGAGTGTAGTGGGGCTGTCTGGTCTGCAGCTGGGTGAGGACTGGCATCTGTGGTGTCCAATGAACCTGGGCCTGGACTGGGAAGTTCTGCTTCTGCTGTGGGAAGTCCTGGTAGTCGTAGCCTTGGTAGGTGAGGGGCTGTTGAAAGCCATGGAAGTGCTGTGACATCGCCTGGGTGGATAAGCAGACCTGGACTGGGTAGGAACAGCTTCAGCTGGGCCTTGAGGGTTGTGCAGAAGTGCTGTGATCTTCATCACCTGTTACTGGGCCTTGGGCAGGTCCCTCAGGATCTGGCTCACGTAGGTGATGAAGGTGTTCCGGCCCGAGGATGCTCTGTCCAAATGGACCAGCTGAGAGAGAAATTTTGTGCTGGTCTTCATTGTGTCCCTGATCTCCAACAGCACACTGTGGTCCTGGCCCTCCAGTCTGCCTCTCTGCCTGCATCCTCTGGAGCTGGGGGTGGTGGTGGGGGTGGGTTGGCCTCTGGTGGCTGCTGCTTCCATTTGTGACAGTAAGGCGTCATCCTCCACGGGATCCTCCAAGTCTGCTGGCATGGGGAGTGCAGCTGTCGGGGGGGGGGGTCTCTGCTTTGGGGTCCTCTGAAGACACCGACCTGGACAGGGTAGGTGGCTCCTGGCTGGAAGAGGACTGGCTGTCTGTGGGCTGTCTGAGGGAGAGGGTTCTCAGAGGGGCTGCTCCTTGGTGGTGGATCTCACCCTCCAGGAAACTGCACTTGGCCATGACATACATCTCCCAGTCAGTGAGCTTGACATCAGCCTGCCCGGATTTCTTGAGGTGTAGCTTGCCATATCAGGTGTGCATGTGCTTCCATCATCCCAGGAGTACATCTGCAGTATACTCCAGGTTCTCTGCCTTGTCTCTCCAAGCTTCCTGTTTCTTCTTGGTGATGTGATAGAGTCTGTGGCCCTTTCTCCAGAGGTACTTGTTCTCCCTCAGCCATTCCAGCACCTCCTCCTCATGGTCCTCGGAAACGGTGTACTGTTTCCTCTCTCAGTTCTCCTTCCCTTGCCTCTTCCCTGGCAAGGGCTTGCCTCCCTCTGGCAGGGGCTTCAGCAGGGCCTTCAGTGGCTTGAGCAGCAGGGCCTTCAGGGGCTTGAGCAGCAGGGCCTTCAGCAGCAGGGCTTTGAGGGGCTTGAGGGCCTGGGTCTTGTCCACCACAGCAACAGCAACAGCAACAGCAACAGCAGCAGCAGCAGCAGCAGCAGCTTCAGAGTCAGTGCCAGGGGGTGGGATGCTGTTTCTGTTCTTCTTCACCTTGCCAGGGCTTGAACGAGTAGGCACGGGCTTTCTCTTCTTGCCTAACTGACAAACCATAGTGTTCCTGCAAGATGTATGTGGCAGCACGTCTTTCCCCTGTATGCTGACTGCATGCATGCTGCATCCTTTTATATCCACAGAGCTGATGCAATTCATACTCCCGCATGCGCAGTGAACACTTTGCATCTGATATACATCGGCGCAGCATCCCCTTTGTTTCCTATAGGTGTCCGTGATGCATCCGCTTCATCTGCTATGCATCCGCCCCTTCCGCTTGGCATCTGCTTCGAAATTCTCTCCCGGAACCCCTTCGGAGGTGTCATCCGCTTCCATCCACTTTCATCCGCTAGGCTTCCTATGAACATCCCTTTAACATCCCTGCTACATACTACCCACGTCCATTCTTTTCCATTCTGTTTATGCAAATTTTTGCCACTTTTTGGAGTGGATGACAACGGATGGAGCCACCCCCAAAATTTTGCTCGTCCACTGTGTCCTTTATGCATACGTTTTCCATCTGTCGGCCAGTGGGACCGGGCCTTTAGTACCTTCAGGTTAGTCTTGATTTATCGTGAGTTTTGAGTTGAGATTAAGTTCCTGCAGTTTTCTTGACAAGTTTTCAGAAGTGGTTTCCTTGTGCTTCCTTCCTAGGGCTAGGAGAGTGTACTTCAGTGGTGGGATTCAAAATTTTTTACTACCGGTTCTGTGGGTGTGGTTTGGTGGACATAAAGTGGCTTGGTGGGCATGGCTTGGTGGGTGTGGCAGGGGAAGGATACTGTAAAAATCTCCATTCCCATCCCACTCCAGGGGGAAGGACACTGCAAAATCTCCATTCCCTTCCCCTCCCACTAACCTGCTTTCCAGTTCTGTTCTCTTGTGCAGGGCAACAAAAGAAGACCCAGCCAATCAACTGGGACTCGGGATGCAGATAATAGATGGGGCGGGGCCAGTCAGAGGTGATATTTGCCAGTTCTCTGAACTACTCATAATTTCCGCTACCAGTTTCCAGAACTGGTTAGAACTTGCTGAATACCACCTATGGTCTGCTTAAATTTACCCAGTGGGCTTCATGCCTAAGGGAGGCTAGAACTCATGGTCTCCTAGCTGGAGATATGCATGTATATAATGGCTAGGCTATTGGTTTTATAAATTATCAGTTAATGTGCAAATGAGGCTGAAATAAATTTGTGATTGAGAAAATGACTTTGAATAAAACTGAATTTAATGAATACACTCCTCCTTATCAGTGGCTGGTATCTAGTAGTAAACTGTTTGAACCTGACAGTTCCATCTTCAACTCCCAATTAATTGCTGTTGAATCATATTTCCCATGTATTTGTCAAATGAAGTCATGTAAATAGTAATCTCAACTAAATAATAATCACATATACAGCAACGAGTTCCCTTTATTCATGCACTGTACACAAAATTAAATTATCACTTATCAATTTTGTTTCATGGGTCCCAAGTTTTAATACTTTCAGGGAAGGAAATCTATTTTCTCTTCCTCCCGTCTCTATAACCTTTGGGTAAATGCTGAATGAATATCATATAAGTTGAATTAAACTTAAGTGAAATCTTCCCGTTTATTTACTGAGATTTATAGTTGACAGAATATACATATGTGAGTACTATAAAATTAAATCTAAAGAACAGGTGCTTAAGGTCCATCAGGAGAAACAAATCTTTCTAAGAAAGATACATGTTCCAATAAGAGACCTGCATATCTGAGTTTTCTGTTCTCAAGAACAGAGACAACAGAAGAAAGGAAATATGCTGTTCTTCCCATAGGAAGTGAGCTGAAGAATAATGGTATGTGGGAAATATCTTGGGAGATTGGTCCAAGAGATGCTGCCGAGGTAATAGTTCAATAAGATGCAGCAGAACCTGCAGCTTGAGAGAGGGCAAAATGAGAACTTAGAACCTAGAACCTAGAATAATGGTGTTGGAATTCCTTGGAAGTCTTCTAATCCAACCCTTGCTCAAGCAGAAGACCTATACCATTTCAAACAAATGGTTGTCCAGTTTCTTTCTGAAAGCCTCCAGTGACAAGGCAAACTTTTTAAGGCAAGCTGTTCCATTGGGTGATTGCTCTGATTTTTATTTATTTTTATTCCTTAATTCAAGGTTGTTTTTTTCCTTGGTTAGTTTCCATCCATTGTTTCTTGTCTTTCCTTTTGGTGTTTTGGAAAATAAATTGACCTTCTCATCGGAGATGCTCAGAGGAAGCCATCCCTGGTGTCCCAGATTACAGATTATTATTCCTGCTTGGTTTACTCTGAGAGACTGACATTACTTTTGCAAGTCTCCTACTCTCTACCAAAGAGAAGAACTTCAGGAATGGCCATTGATCTGTGAGGAACTCTGCTATTCATGAATATTTGGCAGCAGTGTTGTGGCAACACCAATAGTTAATGGATGAACAGATGCCAGATGCCATGCTATTTGCCATGATGCAATTAATACAACAGCATTAATTTGCTCCAGCCAGTAGCAGCGAATCTTGGTTCAGTATCTCAAGGTATTTCCCATATACCATTACATTTCAATAACAGTCAAAAATGCTTCAAATTCAAGAAAAAGACAACAGTGACAAAGACAGAAACAAGATTGTTCCTAATTCTGTTAGCAATCAATAGGATCAAAGGTAGAAAGCATCAATATTTATGGAGTTAAAAAACCTCACTCTAATTGTTCTTAATTCAAGCAAAATTCCCAAATTCTATTTGGAAATAAGATCAGAATTCAGTCAGGATTGAATTGGATTTTTATTACATAATGTTGTCAATAAATTAAAATGATCCTCTTATTTATATTTCAAACTGTTCCATATTATTGCATAGAATAATGTTCCTGGTGTGTTTTTTATTATATAGCACATATATTCCATATTGATTCTGATCAATTGATATAGCAAAGAGATGTGGGAAAGTTTGATAAACCTTAATTAATACAAATATTTTTTAAAAAATCAAACATAATTCTTAGGTTATGAATTAATTATTTCATTCCATTGTACTTTGAAGGAATGGAGTAGAATCAATAAATATGAAGAAGAAACTCTGTTGAACTGATGGTGATTGAGACACACAAGATGTTCATGGGCCAATCACATCTCTTTTCTACCTCAAATGGGATAACCATTTCTCACCACAAGTTCTTGATGTTCATTGACATGGTTAAATAGAAAAAGTTTGTATTGGCAAAGTGTTAATTTCAGGAAATCTACAATCTCACCAGGATTCAATTAAAGGTATGAAGGGGGAAAAGGTAAATAAATAAACTATATGTAATTCCAATTTCAAAATCTGGTATCTGTTTCACTATTATCTTTAATAATCAAGATGGAGGTTATCAAATTTTAGATCTTAAATTCCTAAATTTAATCAAAGGTTATATGACTCAAGTCTCACATAAGGCCACACATAGTAGGTGGCCTTAAAAGTGATAGGAAGTTCAGGAAATTAAATCCCTGGATGCCATTGTGTGAATCTTATCGACCAACTTTATCTACTCAATTTAAGTACATTCAAACAAAACACTAGAGTTAAATTAGTTCCACTGAAATCAATCTGATTGGCATCTCAATCATATTTTCTTGGAATGAAATTTTCATGGCTTTGGCTAGCCTTATCTCTAAACAAGCTAGAGATCCAGTTTGGTGTAGTTACCATAGTAAAGGAATCAAGCTAGAAACTGGGAGATTTGTGAGGTCTCATCCAGCTTTAAGCACAAATCCAGCTAGGAGACCTTGAGCATGTCACCCTCAGCCCTAAAAAGGAGGCAATGACAAATGACTTCTAAAAAAGCTTGTCAAAAAATTGCAGGGACTTGCCTATGTATCCTTTGAGAACTGAATACAATTGAACAGAAGAAGAAGGAAAAGGTTTCAATTACATTCTAAGAAAGGCTGTGCATACTTACTCTCTGACACAAACACAGACACACATACAAACAGAGAGAGGCAAAGAGAGCAAGAGAGGGAGGGAGGAAGAGAGAGGGGGTGCAATGCTATCATTTCATAATCAGAACAATATAAATCTGAAATGTATTTTAACAAAAGACAAAATATAAGTAGTCTTCTAGTTATATTATAATTGGGACCAACAGTTCTATTGTTGAGAATGAAAGCAACTTTCTTTCACACAATTGAGCAGTGTGTATGTGTGTGTGTGTGTGCAAATTTATAGAAAGAGTGATTGAGATAAGAGATATAGATTTTTTAAAATCTTTTGTAATCTAAAATAAATGGGCATATTTTTATTTCTCTTTTTGAAAATCCTTTTTTTACATCTAAAGCCCCTGTCACACTGCACCAACGGATGCAAAGAGGATGTAAAATAGACAAAAAAGCTTGTCATCCATTGGTTAACGCGATGTACTCACTGCCTCTGTTTTGCTTCCTCTCTATCCGTCCAGCATCCGTTTATTGACGTTTCATCCGTTCAGAAAGTTTTGAGCTGCTCAAAACTTTTGAGCGGAAAATGTATCCAATTCATCCATTCTGCATCCGCTAGGCATCCACTACGCATCCGTTCTGCATCCGTTACGCATCTGCTATATCCGCTAGGCATCCGTTCCGCATCCGCGCAACTTGCATCCGCTTGGAGGCAGGGAGGAAGCGGAACGGACACAGAACGGATGCAGAATGGATGCAGAACGGATGCCTAGCAGAAACAAAGCATTTAAAATGGAAAAAACGTTCGCAGAGGGGACCTATCTCGGATATTAAGGATGCCTAGAGGATGCCTAGAGGATGCCTAGAGGATGCAAAGGGAAACCTATACTGCCAATAAAAAGGGGGAGCAACTCGTCTGCATCTCACTTTCAGACCAGCAGCCCACCTGTGCAGACCTCTGCAGCCTTCATCTGACTCTTCCTCTTCCACAGCATCCAGTCATGTCCACCGTGGATCGTAACACAGTCCTTTTGGCAGCCACCATCCTTCTGCAATAGTTTGAAGCCATCTACAGGCTCTATGAACTCTACTACGGGAAGAAAAAGAGGCGGCCAAGAAGTGTCTGGGTCCGAAGATGGATCGCCAGAAGAGCAAAGTACGGACTGGACAACAAGCTGATGGTGGAGCTCAGGAACGAAGACACTCGGGCATTCCAGAACTTCATGAGGATGCCTCCAGCCATGTTTGACGAAGTTGTGCAGCGCCTGACACCCAGGTTGACCAAGGCAAACACCAACTTCCGGCCCAGCCTGGAACCTGGGCTCAAGGTGGCACTCACTCTGCGCCACCTGGCCTCAGGGACCACCTACAGGAGCATGCAGTACGACTGGAGGGTGCCACACAACACCATCAACATTGTGGTCAGAGAAGTGGTGCAGGCCATCATCGAAGAATACCTGCAGGAGCTCCTCCAGTGCCCCTCCACTGATGAAGGATGGAAGAAAGTTGCAGAGCAGTGGTATCAGAACTGGAACTTCCCACACACCATTGGAGCCATAGATGGCAAGCACGTGGCCTGCAAAGCACCACCCAAGTTGGGCTCCACTTATTTCAACTACAAGGGCTTCTTCAGCATCGTCCTCTTTGCCATGGTCGATGCTGACTACAAGTTCATGTACATCAATGCTTCAGGCAGCGGCTCATCTTCAGATGCCCAGGTATACAACACCAGTGACCTCAAGGAGGGGCTGGAAGGCAACCTCATCATGGGCTTTCCAGATCCAGACCCCCTGCCCAACGACACGCAAGATGTACCCTACTTCATCGTGGGGGATGACGCCTTATCCCTCAGAACCTACCTCATGAAGCCCTACACTTCCAGATGCCTCACCTGTGAAGAGAGGATCTTCAACTACAGGCTGTCCAGGGCAAGGCGGGTGGTGGAGAACGCCTTTGGCATCCTGGCCAACAGGTTCCAGGTACTTCTCACCACCATGCAGCATCGCCCAGAGACCGTGAGGATGATTGTGGAAGCTTGCTGCATCCTGCACAATCTCATGCGCACCCACTACCCGGTCTTGCAGAACAGGCTCATGGACCTCCAACAAGGCAATGAGGACATGGAGCCTGGGGAATGGAGGCAAGGGCAAAACCTGATAGACACTCAGGATGTGCAAGGCCCCAACTGAGCCTCACGTGAAGGGAAGAAGCAGCGCAACCTCCTGAGACACTGGTGCAACTCCCCAGCTGGAGCAGTGGAGTGGCAAGACAGGATGATAGATGATTAATGGGTGCTTCCTTCAGCCTGTCTCATCACACGGATGAGATTGGGCCATGTATGTTGGGTGGGCCTACAATGAACAGGGCGTTTAATAAAGAGTTGTGTTTGTGTTGACATGTGTGGATGATTATTACATTATTATTGATAATAAAGGGCCATAGGTGTGGCACCAGGGAGGGTGGACCATACAGTCCCACTATGCTTGCACTGGAGGCTTATCTATCCCAATGCTATCCTTACCCATACCACAGCTATTACCCATTCCACAGGTATCCCTGCCCATCATACTGCTATCTTAACCCATCCCACAAGC
This sequence comes from Laticauda colubrina, assembly GCA_015471245.1. Lineage (NCBI taxonomy): Eukaryota > Metazoa > Chordata > Lepidosauria > Squamata > Elapidae > Laticauda > Laticauda colubrina. The sequence continues at coordinate 24,459,468 of BLBF01000002.1, forward strand.
ATGCAAAGGCTTAAACCAATTCTAAAAGTTTCCACCAAGACTTTATTAAAAAAAAGAAATGAAGCAAGTGTGTGAATCAAAGATAAACTTTATTGAACAACAAGCTGTAAAACAAAAATGACCCAAGTCAAGTGTCCAAATAAAGTCCACAGGCAGCCAGCTACCCAGTCTCTGGCACTCTTACTGGTCACTCGGAGGTGTGCCCAGTCTCAGGGGTGAAGGGTCCAGGTGCTGTGGAGGTGGGTGGTGCTGGAGTGCTGGTCTGTATCGTCATTGGGGTGCCTGGCCCCGAGAGGACAACAGGGGATGGTGTGTTGAGGAAGCTCTCGGATAGCTGGCTCAGACCCGTGATGCTGAGAGGTCCTTCCTCCATGCCATGGGGTGTCAGTCCCAATACCGATGACAGGTGTACTGAGGCCGGGCTTGGCTGTAAGGTGGAGGAAGGAGCAGTGTAGTTGGGCTGTCTGGTCTGTAGCTGGGTGAGGACTGGCGTGGGTGGCATCGCTGTCATCAGTGGCATCATTGTTGTGGGTGGCATCGGTGGCATCAGTGGAACCGGCGGCAACGGTGTCGCCTGATGACTCTATGCCTGAACTGGGAAGGGCTGCTGCCTGTGCTGCTGGATCTCCTGGTAGCTGTAGCTCTGGTAGGTGAGGGGCTGTGGGAAGCCTTGGAATGGGAGGGACATCACCTGGGGTGGAGGTGGAGGAGCAGACCTGGACTGGGTGGGAGCAGGTTCCTCTGGATCTGGAGGGTTGTGAAGCAGCTCGGTGATCCGGTCCTTCACCTGCTGGTACTGGGGTTCCTCCATGTTCCTGAGGGTCTGGTTGACATAGGTGAGGAAGGGCGTGTGGTTGGAGGATGAGGAGTCGGTGCTGACCAGCTGAGAGAGGAGATCTATGCTGCTTCGGATGGTGTCCCTGATCTCCAGAAGGACATTGTGGCTCTGCCCCTCCTGCTGTCTGGCTCTCTGCCTTTCTGTGGAGGTGGAGCTGGGGGGGATGGATGTGACTGTGGTGGACTCGATGTCTCCTTTCTCCCACCGCACCAGGAAGTCCTCCACGCGTTCCACCATGGTTACAACAGCTGTCCACGGGTTCTCCGCCGTGGCACGCTCCACAGAAACCTGCCTGGAGACAGGGACTGACTCTCGGCCGGAAGACTGGGTCTCAGCAGGCTGCCGGAGAGAGAGGGTAGACAGAGGGGCTCCTGGTGCTCCTCGGTGGCGGATCTCACCCTCCAGGAAGCTGCACCTGGCCATGACGTCGGTCTCTCTGTCCGTCAGCTTAACCGTGGCCTGGCCAGATTTTTTCAGGTGCAGCTTCCCGTACCAGGTGTGCATGTGCTTCCACCAGCCAAGGAGCACCTCCGAAGTGTAGCCCATACTCTCCACCCTCTCTCTCCAAGCAGCCTGCTTCCTTTTGATGTCCCTGTACAGCCGGTGTCCCTTCCGCCACAGATAGTCATTTTCTCTCAGCCACTCCAGCACCTCATCCTCGTGTTCCTCCTTTATGAAATTGCCTCCTCTCCCGTCCCCGCTTACGCCTCTTCCTCCCTTTGGCAGGACCGGATGGGCCCTCATCAAAGGGGCTCCCAGATGGTAGGGGCTGCTCCTCCACACCACCAGCAGCAGCAGCACCAGCAGGATCATCATCATCATCATCATCATCACCAGCAGGATCATAATCATCATCAGCAGCAGCAGCAACAGCAGGATCATCATCATCATCATCAGGAGCAGCAGCAGCAGCAGCAGCAGGATCAGCAGGACCAGGATCAGCAGCAGCAGAGTAAGCACCAGGAGCCCCAGCAGCAGCACCAGCAGCACCAGCAGCACCAGCAGCACCAGCAGCACCAGCAGCACCAGCAGCACCAGCAGCACCAG
>BLBF01000002.1:24461362-24494496 GCA_015471245.1 Laticauda colubrina
AGCAGCACCAGCAGCACCAGCAGCACCAGCAGCACCAGCAGCACCAGGAGCACGAGCAGGACGAGCAAGACCAGGAGCACGAGCAGTACAAGCAAGTCCAGGAGCATGAGCAGTACGAGCAGTATGAGCAAGTCCAGGAGCACGAGCAGGACCAGCAGGACCAGCAGGACCAGGAGCAGCTTCAGCAGAGTACACAGCAGCAGAAGCACCACCGCCAGGAGCAGCTTCAGCAGAAGCTCCAGCACCAGAAGAGCGAGCCCGAGCAGCAGAAGCCCCAGCAGAAGCAGTCAGGGACAGGGGGTGGGAGGGTGGCCCTGTCCCTCTTGCCAGGAATGGCGGCAGGTTGCTGAGAGTTTCGCTTCTTCCCCATGGTTGTTGGGTTGCTGGCTGGCAGGGAGGCTGGCAGGGAGGCTGGCAGGCACCAAGGCTGGCAGGAAGCCTGGCACCAAGGCTGGCAGGAAGGCTGGCACCAAGGCTGGCAGGAAGCCTGGCAGGAAGGCTGGCAGAAAGCCTGACAGGAAGGCTGGCAGGAAGCTTGGCAGGAAGCCTGGCAGGAAGGCAGGCAGGCAGGTAGGCACCAAGGCTTGCAGGCAGACTGGCTGGCAGGGAGGCTGGAAGGCAGGCTGGCAGCAAGGCTGGCAGGCAGGCAGAGAGCAAGGCTGGCAGGGAGGCTGGCCAGGAGGCTGGGAGGCAGGCTGGCAGCAAGGCTGGCAGCAAGGCTTGCAGGTATGCATGCAGGCAGGGCAGGCAAGGACTCGATGTATCCTGCAGCAGGTCTTTCCTCCGAATGCTGGCCACGTGCGAGCTGCTTTCCTTTATATCCGCGTGGCTTACGCAATACATCCCCCCCGCATGCGCAATTAACGCCAGGCATCCGTTAGGCTTCCGCTGTGCATCCGCTAGGCTTCCGCTCTGCATCCGCTTCATCTGCTGTGCATCCGCTCTGCATCCGCTTCATCCGTTCCGCGTCTGCTTTGCTGAGGCCCGCCAGAAGCCCTGCGGATGTGCCATCTGCTTCCATCTGCTTCCATCCGCTAGGCTTCCGTTCCACATCCGCTTTCCATCCGCCCTGCGTCCTCCCCCCGTCTGTGTTATCCGCTCTGGTTATGCAAATTTTTGCCCCTTTTGAGAGCGGATAACAACAGATGGAACATTTTGCTCGTCCGTTGTGTCCGTTTTGCATCCGTTGGCCAGTGTGACAGGGCCTTTAAGAACAGTATACTAAATGGAACCCCTCAACACCACCATTTTAATTTGACAGTTCTGCACAATCTTAACATTTAATTCAAAAGTGGACTTACTTCTGAGCAAACATGCATGAAAGCCATCAAGTAACAATCCTTTGATTACAACAAACTTTATCTGCCTGGGTTGATGGCAGATGACAGTATTTGTAGTGTTCCTCTGTCTAACTTTCTGGTTACAATTAGCATATTCTGAAGACCAATGGAAAGACAAATATCAAGGTCAGAAAATGGAAAGAAATACTGTGCATATTTACATGATTGCCAAATCTTAAATTTAAATCATTTTCAGAAAAAAATATCTTTAGTATCGTATCTGAAAACATAATATTCAAAACATAAATATATAGCAACTATTTCTGAATATAATTCTGTGCACCATGTTTCTTTCTCTTTTTTTAGTGAACATAACTTGGGTTATAGAATTGTCTTCCTTGAGGACTGGGTTTAATCCTTCCAAAACTTCAGAATTGTTGCTGAAGTATTAATGTTTCCTTTGAGGTGAATAGAAGTTAAAGTCTGCTCTCCCTATTACGATATGGAATTGTTTTCTGTTGCTTTTGATGTTAAGATATGGATTTGTTTTTAGTAATTTGAACTGTTTTTATTATAACTATTTTTAATAATGTGGATCATACTTGTCAGGATAGGGTGTCAGCTGCTTTGAGTTCCTTTTATAAAGAAACAACTGGGTGTAATGTTTTCAAATGATTGAAGAAATAAAGAATTAATATCATCCAAAATAAATAATTTCAGTGAACTCAATGGTAGCTAACCTCAGTGGCTGACTATAATGATCTGTACAGCAATCCTAAGTACAAAGTAAATTTTACTGATGACTCAGATATATTCTAATTTAACATATGAGATCATATAAAAATAACCTACTATGGATTTCAAAGGGTACATAATTGTGACATCAATTACAATTTAGGCTTAGTTTGTCTCCATCTTAGTCAGTCAGAAATTCACATCAATCTCCATCCAAATTGCAAAACTTTCCAAAATTGGCCATGTATTTAATCGTGAAACCTCAAAATTGAGCAGGGATTTTTGCCTGAGGGAAATTTGCATTGGAAGGAAGAGATTCTGACTGGAATCTTCCCAGCATAACCTTAAAACTGAACAAAGGGTATTCTCTATGCCAAGCTGATGCCCATTGTGATCTCTGAGTTGTCAAAAGCTGTTACAAAGACCATTGTGAACATTTTGCAGATCTAGTTTTACTTCAACTGCTGGACTACAGACAGAAGCCGTACAGTTGGTACATTTCAGTTCTTCCCCATGTGAGGGTCTCTGTGAATACCACAAATTAATTTGTGTGGGGAAAGGATGCATACTAGTCCTATCCTTGTTCCCTTACAATATCTATCTTTTTATTTACAATTGGAACTTTTTTCCTTTGTGTTGTTTTTCCATTTAGCAACTGGGAATATCAGAAGAAAACCCTTTGAAAAAAACACGAAAGCGGGAATCCCCAAACTTGGCAACTTTAAGACTTGTGGACTTTAACTCCCAGCTATGCTGGCTGGTGAATTCTGGGAGTTGAAGTCCACAAGTCTTAAAGTTGCCAAGTTTGAAGACCTCTGCACTAAAGGATGTACTTATCACATTCAGAATAACTTCATTTTTAGTTTAATCTGTTTCAGGTTTGTTTTGTTTTGCAGTTTAGCATGGTTTCTTTCTTTAAAAATAGCTGCAAATGAATTCAGTGAAGAACAGCCTTCTCTTTGATGTATATGTGAATAGATGAATGAAACAATAGTTTCTTTCTCTTCAGTTTGAATTTCTTCTTTCTGTTTGATTTATACATCAATTTAAGAAAGAAGTATTAAATTATATTGGGGAGTATTAAATTATTTGAAATGCATTTCTCTTAATAATCTATGTATATATATGCAGACATATTTTTCTCTGATACACACATTTTTGTAATTGTTTCTAGAATGTAATTAAATAAAATTTTCAGCAGGGCAAACTCAAAATAATATACAGACTATAATGTTTAAAATATAAAAGTTTGATCATTCCTACCAATATACGATTGGAATGAATGTTTTCCTGTCTATACCATCATCTTTGTTTCTTTTTCTTGATTCTAGGCTTTGGCAAAGAGATTTATTTAATGAAAACAGGAAGAAATCTGCACTATAATGTTAAAAATGTGATTCAAGAGGAGTATTCCTTATTAATTTTGGAAATGACTTTACATTCTAAAAAATCACATAATGGAGCAATATATTTCTTTATAATTTAATTTTAGTAATAAATTGGATTAATTTTATTGATATTATTTAATATTCTCCTTAGTTTCTTTGCTGCTTATCCTTAACTTATTTTTAATTACTGCAATGTATGTAATTTTAACTGGACTATTATTAATACAGTTTATGCTATGTTACTGCAATATAAGATTTCAATACTACAATGAAATATATTTTGCTTTTGACCATGGTCATTCCTTTTAATATTTATTTTTTTTAAAAAAAGATTATAAATTGCTATTTATTTTTTCCAATGGGTTAAAAATAGCATCTGCTTTTGACCTGATGAAATCAATATTTCCTAAATGGTATCAACTTTTAATAAACATTGTTTTACAGCAGAGTTGATAGTGAATAAAAAGCCAAAAAAACCCACAATAGTTTATACTTTTCTCCCTCAAATATTTATTGTTGCCATTTAGCTTTTCTGTATTTTTCAGATCAAGGAGAGGCATATAAGTATGGTTATTTGTATCCTTATTCAGAGATCTTTTCCACAAAGAAATAACATTCTCATCATTTTTCCTATATTTTTTCAACTTGAACTAGTATGTCTATTTTGTCTTCCTTTTTAATGAAAATGCATACCATACATTTGGCTTTCCCTTTACCTGAATTATTATTCTCTGGGGGCCGCATAACAGAATCAAAACATTTGCAATAAGAAATGTGGGATTATCTGATCTTAGAAATGAAAGAAGCATTGAGAGTTTACTAGTCTATCTATGCGGGAGCCTTCTACTTGCATTACTTTCTAATGTTTGGCAAAATTCTTCAGGAAGAGAGAAGCTATACTGCTAACACTTTAATTATTAACAAAATGCTATGTTGAAATATACTTTCTTCATACATTAATTAATGATTGATTTGATTTGATTTCTGTGCCTTCCACTTCATCGAGAGATGACTATATCAGAAGTATTCCATTTTCTATGTGATAATTTTTCTGATCTTTGAAGACAGTTATTTTTTATACCTTCTATTAATTACACAATAACAAGAACAAAAATGACTAATGTAGGATACTGGGCCTCTATTCTCTTTTTCAGGAAGTGTTTAATACCTAGTGAGACCTCACAATCATGGGCAATTAAATTTAAACATGCTTTCCTGTAGTGAAATATATTTTTAAATCATGGGGAACAGGTATTGATCAACTTCTACAAGAATAATTTTCAGGTATTTGAAGAGTGCTCTCATATCTTCAGATACCCAGTGAGGAGTAATGGTTAAGACACCAGGCTAGAAGCTGGGAGATCATGATTTCTAGCTCTGAATTGGACATGAGGCTGATGAATTGATATTGAGCCAGTCATTCTCTCTCAGCTCAAGGAGGAAGCCAATTGGAAACAACTTCAGAAAATCTTGTCAAGAAAACTGCAGGGATTTGTCCAGGCAATTGCCAGAAATTAATAGTGACTGGAAGGCATCATCATTATCATCATCATCACCATGATGATGATCATCATCATCAACATCATCATCTCCCCACCAAACTAATTCATCTATGTCATTTGAATTGATGGTCTCTAGAGATTCTCAGTCATCCAGGTCATGGTTGTCCCAAAGGTGCTTTTTCAGGAGGCAACTGGACTTTCTTGTTTTTTCTTTGAAGTTGTTTCACTTCTCATCCAACACGCTTCTTCATCTCTGACAGGACGCTTCAGAAGAAGCTTCCTGGATGAGAAGCTAAACGTCTTCGAAGAAAAAACAAGAAAGTCCAATTGCCTCCTGAAAAAGCACCTTTGGAATTTAAACTGATGGTGGTATCTTTCTCCAGCTTGATTCAAAAAATCTTGCTACATAGTCTTTGAATATTGTTTTCATTATACTATACATCTTCTTCATCATGCCAGCCAAACCACACTGAAAATAGCTTTCTGATTTTCATGTCATAAGACACTTTGTCAATGCTTTCATGAAATTGTGATATATTATTTTACACAATCAGAAACAGGTGAAAACCATTCACTTCACATAAAAGAGGTTGGATTCATCACTTTGCATGAGCAGGAAAAAGAGACACAAGGCTTTAAACCTTGATTTCTCTTTAAATAATTCCTGCATGGCATACGTAGAACCATATAATTCTTTTGAGCTGTTGCTTTTCTGCAAAAAAATAGGTATATGCCGATCAAAAGTTATGTGTATATTTGAATTCCTGTTTATCTGCTTCCAGTTCACCTGATTAGGAAAAGCCTGATATATTAATGAAGACTTCATCATCCAGGCTAAAGGTGTCAAAAGATTGAATCTTGGCAACTGGATCATATTTTGTTAATTTGAGATGCTCTGTTATTTATCCAAGCAACTTCTCATTCAGAGCAAAATCAGTTAGGCAGAGAGTCATTGGAATATACCAATTCTTGCCATACCAGCTTCAGGCTTTCTCCCCAAAATGGCTTGCAATATGTCATTGAAAACTCGATCATCCTGGTGAAAGGTATCTAAAGGCTGAATCATGACTTGGACCAAACTTTGTTAATCTGAGATATCTCTGAGAAGCCTGACAGTTACATATTGAAACATGACATCAACGAATCATTATAATCCTAATTTCTAAATCTTGTATTCCCACAAAGTATTCTGAATTGATTGCATAGTTGATAGCTGGTGGTAGAATATTCTTCTCATTGGAAATTATAAGCAATCCATTCCATGGAAATACAAACTATATTATAGTAATAACATCAAAGGTTGATGTCAAAATCAAATTTATATTTTATAAACAAAGTTGATACATAATTTAACCCAGTAAGGAAACCATTTATAAAATTATAATACAAAAATGATTTCCATACTGTTTAAATTCTGTATTAGACTTGAATTCACACCATATCCAAAGTTTCGATGTTCCCTAATATAAGGTTATAATATTCATATTTCATATTATCTGGTAATATTAAATTTCCTACATTAGAAAAAATTACTGCAAATTTAAATCTTAATATATAATGTTATATAGATTATAATTGTTAGTCATTATGTATAACTTATTGCATAGAACTCAATTTTAATAATTTATCCTATTATTGACATACATTTTCAAAATGATATAAGATATTCTAATATACAGAAATGTATCAGTCCCTTTTGAAAATCTTTAGCTAATTTTATAATGTAAATTTTTGTTTTTCTCCCTCCCTCCCTCTCCCTTTTTTCCCCCCCTTTCATATTCTTTCCATGTTTTATCTTTATATTTTTAACATTCAGTAAAACCTGTTTTAAAAACTGAGGTCAAGTTAGTCTTGCAACTTTTCTTCTTGATAAATCTATGTTGACTTCTAGTAATTACTGTTTAGTTGTTTTTATAGTTCATTCTATGATCTGCTCTACAATCTTTCCAGGTGTTGATGTCAGACTGGCTAGTTTATAAATTAGTGGATCTTTCTCCTCCTTTTTTTTTTAAATTAGGGACATTTGTTTTCCTTCAATCAACTAACACTTCATCAGTTCTCCAGGATTTCCCAGATAATCCATAAAGATTGGGCCTGACCATCAACAACTTCTTTGTATGCTCAACAATGCAGTTAATCTGCCTCTGGATATATAAATTTATTCCTGTAAAGAGTTCTTTCCTGACCATATTCCTATCAAGTTTCAGATCTGCCCTTTTGTTCTATTCTTCACAATTTCTGGAAGAAGGAAATGCTTTTTTGCTGGAAAAGATTGCACCAAAATAGAAGTGGAGCAGCTCTCCTCTTGGCTATCTGATTGTATTTTGTTGTCATAACTTGACAGCTGTTACGGTGATCTTTTCCATTTTATTTTCAATGCATCTAAATAAGCCCATTTCTTATTTAACTTTTTTTTTTTTTTTACTAAACTGCAGTTTGTTCTGACTTTTCACTTCTTAATAAGAACTTTAGCCTGGCCCATAGTCTTCTTTGTTATCTGATTCTCTTTCCATTTCCATTTGATTTTTGTTTTGTTTTTTTGGCTTGCAAATAAATGTTTCCTAAGCTTTCATGGTTAATTCCTCCAGTGTTTCTACTATTTATAATATCTCATCATAATCCTCTCTGCTGATTAATACCAAGTCAAAGATGGGGCCTTACACATTTTTCACTCTCTGAAGAAAAAAGTTGTCAGCAAGACAGATCAGGAATTTTCTAGAATAACCATGCTTGTCTGAATGTCTCCCAACAGATTTGGGAGAAATTAAAGTCTCCCATTGACTTCATGTCTATTTGAAAGATCTCTAATTTGCTTTTGGAAGATATAGTCCATATCTTTCTTATCTGGGCAGACATTAGTAGAATCCAATCGTTTGTTTTTATCAGTTCCTCCATTTATTTCAACCCAGATGCTCTTTACATTGCCAAGACATCATTTAGATTTTCAAGAGGAATTGATATTTTTAACTTAAAGGGCAACTCCCCCTCTCTTTTTATTGCTTCAGTTTATTTTTAAACAACTTGTAGCCTTCAACTGTATAATCAGTCTCACATTATATTTTCATTATATCTTTTAAATCACATTTACCTTAATGTACTAAGAGTACTTGTCTGCTGAACACTATTGGATAAAAAAATGAAGACCATAAAATTAATGTTCTTCTTGGTTTTTGACTAAATGATTTAATCAGTTCTACTTAAGCAATACTCCTATCTCTTCCAATAGTTCACATGTTCTTATCTGAGATCCTCACTTCAAGGTTTTGTTTTTATTCCCAGTTTAAAGACTTCCTAATCTAAATTGTCATACTTGGACAAAATGTAATTTTGTCAGTCCTTGGGAAGGATAGCCCATATTGTCCCTACAATCCATTGTGTCTAGATTACGGCTGTCAAACTCCCAGTCCACAGGAGCAAAAAGTCCTGATTCATCACATGATGCCGTGACAATTTGAGTTTGACACCCCTAGTCCAGATCAGTGTTTCCCAACCTCAGCAATTTTAAGATTTCTGAACTTCAACTCCCAGGATTCCACAGCCAGCATGTTATTTAGAGAATTATAGGAATTGTCACATACCTTAAAATTACATCACAGGAGTTGGATTCAGTTACTGGAACTGTTTTTTTTTTTTTCATGGCACAGAACACCTTTCCTAACCCAATTATTTCTTTTTGCTCTATCCAATTTTTAATATATATTTTTTAAAAGCTCAAGCCAAGAATTTGCTTTGTAGATCTTTTTCCTACATTGAATGTTATATTGTGTGTAATAATATCTATGACAAATAATACCTATAACAAAGTAGTGTTTCATTCTCTTCAAACAGGCCTGATTTAAACATATGTTTTTAAAAAACATGGCATGATTAGATCTAAAATGTGACTTTTCTTTGTCCCCTAAATCTCCTAAACTGTGCATTTATTCTGTTTATGGCTTGATATTTCGGACTCAGCTGGAAACAATGAAATGTGTCAATAATGTGTTACTTTTCATTCCTTATCATCCAAACAAAATCTGGTTTAAATTGTAATGGTATCAACATCGGCATCTGACAGAGAAAAGACAGGAAAAAAAGAGAGAAATGGAAAGGAAGGAGAGAAAAACAGAAAAATGACTACATTTAAAACCTTCCAGTACTGAAAAGGTCAGGTTTTGGCCCATGAACCTTATGAAATGAAATGAAATAATGAAATGAAATGATGAAAGCTGTCATCCTGCCAAGGCTAGCATTAAGAAGATTCTTCATAGAAGAGTCTAAACTTGCCAATTTGCTACAAAAAGCCTCTTGGCACCCCAGACAATTCAATGATCAGGGGTAGCAAAAGCACAAATCTGAGATACCCAAAATAAAGTGAAAAGTTTATTTTATATATACATTTATCTATAGAGGAAGAAATGGATGAAGGGAAGGAGGGAGACTTTCTATATTGATTTAGTCAAACTGTTCTTTGTTTGGCTGTCATTGTGCTATATTTTTCTCATCATTGCTGTAAAAGAAATATAATGAAGATGTCAAAAGCCTTTTTCCTTTCCTTTCTGTTCCTTTCCTTTCCCTTATCCTTCTCTTCCCCTCCCCTCCCCTTCCATTCCATTCCCTTCTCTTCTTTTAAATTTTTATTTATTTATTTTCCTTTTCTGTTCAGTCATTCCAATTCTTGGAGACTGCCAGGAAAAGTTTCTGCAATTTTCTTGGGAAGGTATTTTCAGAAGTGGTTTGCCATTGCCTCCTACTTAGGGCTAGAAGAGAAAGTGTCTGGCCCAAAGTCATCCAACTGGCTCTGTGCACAAGGCAGAACTCAGTCTTCCATATCCCTACATAAAACTGCAAAACATCAATTAATTAATTTCTGGCAGCATCACAAAATAAGAACTCCAAAAATCTCCAAAGGTCCAATAAAAGATCAGCCAAAAAAAGTGAAAGATGTCTTCATTTTCCATCCAAAAGGAGAAATTAAAACTTGCACTTCTACTTTAGAAGGTCTCTCATGTGGATTATATAAAACAACTTCCCCCAATAATGGTCTTCATAGCTATAGGCCACAATTCTGGAAATCACCAGAAAGATGACAGAAGAGACACAGTTTCTAACCAATTGTTTCAGCAACTTATATACCATTTTTTTTATTTTGGTAAATTTTTGCCAAGGGTCATAGAACACATTTATTGTGTCTGACATGTAGAAATAAACAATAAGGCCTTGGTGATGCAGAAGAATTGATTTTAATGGTATCCAATAAAGAAATGTCAGGAGAACCTGTACAAAGAGTTTGGGAGAAAGTTTGGATCAGCATCTATAAGCATTAATCTGTCGCCCAATCACATGCTGTCAACAGTAAAATATTTCCCAATTGTTCAGAATGTAAAATGAAGGTGATTCTTAAGCCCATGCCCAGAACTGAATTGACCTCCTAGTTTTGTTGGTGGACAACCACAACTGATCTTATTATATAGTATATAAGACCTTATTTATTGTTATTGTTGGGTTTTTATCCTAGTCTCTTCATCTTTGTATGGAAGTAATTTGCCATTGCTTCCTTCTGGATGCCTCATCCATATATTAACCTGGCCTTTTTTGCTTTCAAGTCCAGCCAAGTTGGGCCTCCTACTTATTGAGAAACATATGAATTAATATCTTTTAGACAAACTGAACCTATAAATAAAATGAATTATTTCAGAGCTTTTAAGTGAACTATCCTTTTGTTGTTTTTACTATAAATTTTCTTCCTTACTTTTGGATTTGTATAACTGTAAATTGTATAATTGTTTAAATGCATGTAAAATAAATAATATTGTTTAAGGTTATTAGTTATGTTAGGCTAATATTATCACTAGAACTAGCCAAAATCTTTTTTAATATAATCAAACATACAAACAAACCTTTTAATGGGGAAACAATTCTTTAAAAAAAGAGAGAGAGAGAGAGAGAGAGAGAGAGAGAAACATTGCTTCCAGATTGTAATATGCCACTAATGGATTCGTTTACATTGATTAATAGTAAAATGTTTCCAGTTCAGTAATCTATAAATTTTCACCAACTGCATTGCACTGTTGATTTCAGTGTGTGGGAAAAGACCCAGTGACTAAGGAACTACGTACAGTGGACAGATTCATGAAATATAACAAATTAAGGAACTCAAGTACATCAGCTTTTACATTATTGGTTCAGATAAAAAGCGAAAACAGTGTAATGATAAATAGACATATAAGTAGTCTTGAGTATATTTTAGCATAGCTGCTAATTGAAAAGGGGGAGTTATCATTTATTTTCAATATGTTGATGACTGAGAAAAACCATGGAAGATTAATCTAGAAGATAATGGGGAAGACATAAGAATATGAATACATATTACCCAAGAGCAACTTATATTGTTTATTATAATATGCTTCTTCCTCACACAGACACTTTTTTGTGTTCAGAAATATAATAGGTAACCATTATCAATCTAATTCTCTGGGATGCACTAATAAAGTAATTCTCAGCATTTCCAATCAGCATGTCATAAATCATTCAGAATTCAGAGAGTTGTAGCTGTAATATATCTAGAGACGTTAATTGTGGAAAGCTGCAGTCGGAATTCATTTTTAATTTTAAAAAAATACTTGTCCAAGACTCTACCAGTTTCCAGTGTCTTTCTGGGCAGCATTCAAGTCTGTTCCTTCTCCTTAGAACCTGCTGTGCTTCCACATCCAATTCAAAATAAATCCTTTCAGTTCTAAATATTTTGGAAGGAGAGAAGTTAAAATTCCTTAAAGGAAGGTTGATCTTGATGATTCTCAAACATTTACACTGTTCTAAATCTCATCACTGGTAGACAATTGGTTGGTAAACACTTGGTTGGTAGACATGAAAGAGACTTGCTCTTCTGTCATGGCATTCAGACTTGGCTACACCCTGCCCAAGGTACAAGGTTGACCCCACTGAAAAATTTGTTATGTCATTGATCATGTAATTTGAAAGTTTTTCCTTCTGTTCTCCTTCTCTTTTAGCTTCTGTTGGATGCCAGCTGCTGAACTTTTATTTTCTTCTATCTGATATTTTTTCACATCTTGGCGGTCCTTGTGATATTAATGGCCTATCCAAAGATTAAAAGTTCCCACGTGCCCTTCCCAACTCTCCAGAGAATTCTGGAGTGAGCTTTTCAATTTTCAGAATATGTCCAGTAAAATGAAACAACCAAAGGCTTTTTTTGGTAGTAAGCTCTACCCATTATCAATGGTTTCTCCTAGATAGTCGTCAGAAGCTGCTGTTTCTTTTTTAAGTTTATACAAGTAGTCATCAACTTACAACAGTTCATTTAGTAATTGTTCAAAGTTACAATTGCTGAAAAAGGGGACTTATGACCATTTTTCACACTTATGAGCATTGCAGCATCCCAATAGTCATGTAATCAAAATTCATATGCTTGGCAACTGATTCATATTGATGATGGTTGCAGTGTGATCACCTTTAGTGACCTTCTGACAAGGAAAGTCAATAGAGAAACCAGAATCACTTCGCAACCATGTTACTAACTTAACTGCAGTGATTCACTTAACAATTGTGGCAAGAAAGGTCATAAAATGGGGCAAATTCACTTAAAAATATTTCATTTATCAACAGAAATTTTGGGCTCAATTGTGGTTGTAGATCAAGGACTACCTGTATCAGAGGTGGTATTCAGCAGGTTCTGATCAGTTCTGGAGAACCAGTAGTGAAATTTTGAGTAATTCGGAAAACTGATAAATACCACCTCTGACTGGCCCCGCCCCCATCTACTGTCTGCCTCCGAAGTCCCAGCTGATCGGCTAGGTCTTCTTTTGTTGCCCTGCACAGGAACTAGAAAGCAATTTAGTGGTGTGGAGAGGGAATGGGATTTTGCAGTAACCTTCCCCCGGGAGTGAGGAGGAAATGGGGATTTTGCAGGATCCTTCCCCTGCCACACCCACCAAGCCACCCACACTGACAGAACCAATAGTAAAAAAAAAATTGAATCCCACCACTGACTTATTTGCCAATTGCCAAACTTTTATTTCCTAATTTCTGCTGGTTTTTGTTTCTTGAGAGTCCTTGTGATTGAATGGTAAAATCAATAATATGATATCAGTGACAGTTGTGTCTGTTATATATTGAAAGCAAATGTGTAGAGCACACTGCATTATTTCAAACCACTAAACAAATTTGTCAGGCAAACTCTACCATTTAAGTCTAATAACTGTATTATTTATATGTAATGATACTATTACATATAAAAAGATGAACATGCAGAGATATTTTAAATACATGTTTAACATGAATGTGTGATGTATTATTTATTACAGGACCAAAACTTCTGAGTCACTTTTTTATCGATTCATATAAGTCAGGCAAAACTAAAGGGAAAGCAATGAATGGGAAGAATTTGGAATGAAATATTCTACAGTATTCTGGAATGTCCATGTGATCATAAAATATTATGCCATTATATGGGCATTCCATAAATATCCTCAGAAAACATCGAGAAGAAAGTTATTAAAGAAAATACATATTAAAAGCAAATACAAATGCAAGTGGTGAAACTTTGAACTAAGGAGAAATTTCATGATAATTGGAACAATTAATCAGTGGAACAACTTGCCTCCAGAAGTTATGGGTGCTGTAATACTGGAGGTTTTTAAGAAAACAATCATTTGTCTGAAATGGAATAACATTTCCTGGTTGACCAGGATGTTGGACTCCAAGGTCCTTTTCAACTCTGTTGAATTGGACCAAGTTCATCCAGTGAAATTTGTGGCCAAATGGAATTTAAACATGGGCATCTTAAGTCTTGGTTCCAAATTTCTAATGCAATTCTTTTATTTTATAAGTGTGAACAAGAATTCTCAGATTGTTTTCTTGAAATAATTAAAAACTGAACTGTATATCTATGACTGTATGAAACTTTGGGCTGTATTAAGTGATCTGTGAAATTGTATAAAAAAACACCAGGACATTGGACAGTAATGGATTTGTTTCTACAAAACAAAGTGTATAGAAAGCTGTCTAGAGTGTAAGAAGATGTAGAGAACAATAGTAATGAACAAAATTATTAACATAACGTTGTGCAAAAAATAGAAATGAGTCATTTGGTGACAGTTTGGACAAAAAGTTATAGTGTCTTGGAATAAGAATAGCTTTCAAGTAATCATGTACACATAGTTGTTTCTTTATAAAGTATGGTTTATTAAAAACAGAAAAGCAACAAGTCCATTTATCTGGTTTGAATTATTTTGAATAGATTTGAAAAGTATTATTCCTTTTTTAATGTACATTTGCTGTCCTTCACACACAAAGTGATCTTGGACTAAAAAAAGTTTAAAAAAACTTGTTTGTATTAGGTCACAGAATTCCATGGAATGTTTGGTTGCTCTTAGAATAATAAGAACGAGTCTTACAGAATAATATAAATGTATGGCATCTTTATACTGAAGAAAGCAATTAGTATTCCATTTTAAACTCATTTAAAGAATTGCCAATGGATTATTAAAAATAGCTGTTATTATGCCCTTTATAGCAATATGTTCTGCAGAATTCAGAAGCTTGAAATTTTTCATAGCATAGGAACCAGCATTATGCAATGTTTCCTTCTGTAAGGTTTGAAGAAAACATTTAAAAATATTAACTATATTCAAAACACATGGCTATTTCATACATACACATGCATGCATACCACTGGTCACACTGAGCTATAAAATCTGGGAGCTCTCTGTCCAATGTATCTGAGAGAATCAGATTGGAGCTGCTGATATAGCTCACTATTTCCAATTCTGGATAGTTATAAACAGAACTTGATGACATGAATTTGCTTTGACTTCTATGATTTTTACACCTGGCTAAGAGGTAACATATAGCCTTAAGCCCATGTCACACTGAACCAACGGATGCAAAGAGGATGTAAAACGGACAAAAAAGCTTGCCATCCGTTCAAAAACGCGATGTACTCACTGCCTCAGTTTGGCTTCCTCTCTATCCGTCCAACATCCGTTTATGGATGTTTCATCCGCTCCAAAAGTTTTGGGCTGCCTAAAACTTTTGTGCGGAAAATGTATCCAGTTCGTCCGTTCTGCATCCGCTACACATCCGCTATGCATCCGTTATGCATCTGTTACGCATCCGCTATATCTGCTTGGCGTCCGCTGTTCATCCGCGCAACTCGCATCCACCCGGACACAGGGAGGTAGAGGAACAGACGCGGAACAGATGCATAATGGATGCAGCACGGAAACAAAGCGTTTAAAGTGGAAAAAAAGTTCGCAGAGGGGATCTATCTCAGATATTAAGGATGTCTAGAGGATGCCTAGAGGATGCCTAGAGGATACAAAGGGACATCTATACTGCCTATAAAAAGGGGGAGCAACTCGTCTGCATCTCACTTTCAGACAAGCAGCCCACCTGTGCAGACCTCTGCAGCCTTCATCTGACTCTTCCTCTTCCACAGCATCCAGTCATGTCCACCGTGGATCGTACCACAGTCCTTTTGGCAGCCACCATCCTTCTGCAACAGTACGAAGCCATCTACAGGCTCTGTGAACTCTACTATGGGAAGAAAAAGAAGCATCTGGGTCCAAAAATGGATCGGGAGAAGAGCATAGTACGGACTGTACAACAAGCTGATGGTGGAGCTCAGGAACGAAGACACTCGGGCGTTCCAGAACTTCATGAGGATGCCTCCAGCCATGTTTGACAAAGTTGTGCAGCGGCTGACACCCAGGTTGACCAAGGCAAACACCAACTTTTGGCCCAGCCTGGAACCTGGGCTCAAGGTGGCACTCACTCTGCGCCACCTGGTCTCAGGGACCACCTACAAAAGCATGCAGTACGGCTGGAGGGTGCCACACAACACCATCAGCATTGTGGTCAGAGAAGTGGTGCAGGCCATCATCGAAGAATACAAGGAGGAGCTCCTCCAGTGCCCCTCCACTGAAGAAGGATGGAAGAAAGTTGCAGAGCAGTGGTATCAGAGGTGGAACTTCCCACACACCGTTGGAGCCATAGATGGCAAGCACGTGGCCTGCAAAGCGCCAGCCAAGTCGGCCTCCACTTATTTCAACTACAAGGGCTTCTTCAGCATCATCCTCTTCGCCATGGTTGATGCTGAATACAAGTTCATGTACATCGATGCTTCAGACTACGGCTCATCTTCAGATGCCCAGGTATACAACGCAAGTGACCTCAAGGAGGGGCTGGAAGGCAACCTCATTGTGGGCTTCCCAGATCCAGAACCCCTGCCCAACGACACGCAAGATGTGCCCTACTTCATCGTGGGGGATGACGCCTTCTCCCTCAGAACCTATCTCATGAAGCCATACACTTCCAGACTCCTGACCCGTGAAGAGAGGATCTTCAACTACAGGCTGTCCAGGGCATGGCGGGTGGTGGAGAACGCCTTTGGCATCCTGGCCAACAGGTTCCAGGTACTTCTCATCACCATGCAGCATCGCCCAGAGACCGTGAGGAGGATCGTGGAAGCTTGCTGCATCCTGCACAATCTCATGCGCACCCGCTACCCAGTCTTGCAGAACAGGCTCGTGGACCGTCAACAAGGCAATGGGGACATGGAGCCTGGGGAATGGAGGCAAGGGCGAAACCTGATCGACACTCAGGATGTGTAAGGCCACAACAAAGCCTCACGGGAAGGGAAGAAGCAGCGCAACCTCCTGAAACACTGGTGCAACTCCCCAGCTGGAGTGGAGTGGCAAGACAGGATGGTAGATGCTTAATGGATGCTTCCTTCAGCCTGTCTCATCACACGGATGAGATTGGGCCATGTATGTTGGGTGGGCCTACAATAAACAGGGCGTTTGATAAAGAGTGTTTATGTTGACATGTGTGGATGATTGATTACATTATTATTGATAATAAAGGGCCATAGGTGTGGCACCTGGGAGGGTGGACCATCCAGTCCCACTATGCTTGCACTGCAGGTTTATCTATCCCACAGCTATTACCCATCCCAAAGGTATCCCTGCTCATTCCACAGGTATCCCTACCCATCCCACAGCTATCTTAATCCATCCCACAAGCATGCAAAGACTTAAGCCAATTCTAAAAGTTTCCACCAAGACTTTATTAAAAAAAAGAAATGAAGCAAGTGTGTGAATCAAAGATAAACTTTATTGAACAACAAGCTCTAAAAAAAAAATGACCCAAGTCAAGTGTCCAAATAAAGTCCACAGGTAGCCAGCTACCCGGTCTCTGGTACTCTTCTTGGTCACTCGGAGGTGTGCCCAGTCTCAGGGGTGAAGGGTCCAGGTGCTGTGGTGGTGAGTGGTGCTGGAGTGCCTGGCCTCGAGAGGACAACAGGGGACGGTGTGTTGAGAAAGCTCTCGGACAGCTGGCTCAGCCCCGTGATGCTGAGAGGTCCTTCCTCCATGCCATGGGGTGTCAGCCCCAGTACTGATGACAGATGTACTGAGGCCGGGCTTGGCTGTGGGGTGGAGGAAGGAGTAATGTAGTGGGGCTGGCTGCTCTGCAGCTGGGTGAGGACTGGCGTGGGTGGCATCGCTGTCGTCGGTGGCATCATTGGCGTGGGTGGCATCGCTGTCGTCGGTGGCATCATTGGCGTGGGTGGCATCGGTGGCATCAGTGGAACCGGTGGCAATGGTGTCGCCTGATGACTCTGTGCCTGGACTGGGAAGGGCTGCTGCCTGTGCTGCTGAACCTTCTGGTAGCCGTAGCCCTGGTAGGTGAGGGCCTGTGGGAAGCCTTGGAATGGGTGGGACATCACCTAGGATGGAGGAGCAGGCCTTGACTGGGTGGGAGCAGGTTCCTCTGGGTCTGGAGGGTTGTGAAGCAGCTTGGTGATCCGGTCCTTCACCTGCTGGTACTGTGGATCCGCCATTTCCTTGAGGGTCTGGTTGACATAGGTGAGGAAGGGCTTGCGGTTGGAGGATGAGGAGTCAGTGTGAACCAGCTGAGAGAGGAGATCTATGCTGGTGCAGATGGTGTCCCTGATCACCAGCAGGACATTGTGGCTCTGCCCCTCCAGCTGTCTAGCTCTCTGCCTTTCTGCAGAGGCGGAGCTGGGGGGGGGGTGGATGCGGCTAGGAGTGTGGTGGACTCAATGTCTCATTTCTCCCACCACACCAGGGAGTCCTCCATGCGCTCCACCACAGTTACAACAGCTGTCCACGGGTTCTCCACCGTGGCACACTCCACAGAAACCTGCCTGGAGACAGGGACTGACTCTTGGCCAGAAGAGGACTGGGTCGCAGCAGGCTGCCAGAGAGAGGGTCGTGAGAGGGGCTGCTGGTGCTCCTCGGTGGCGGACCTCACCCTCCAGGAAGCTGCACCTGGCCATGACGTAGGTCTCTCTGTCTGTCAGCTTCACAGTGGCCTGGCCAGATTTCTTCAGGTGCAGCTTCCCGTACCAGGTGTGCATGTGCTTCCACCAGCCGAGGAGCACCTCCGAAGTGTAACCCATACTCTCCGCCCTCTCTCTCCAAGCAGCCTGCTTCCGCTTGGTGTCCCTGTACAGCCGGTGTCCCTTCCGCCACAGATAGTTGTTCTCTCTCAGCCACTCCACCACCTCATCCTCGTGTGTCTCCTCAATGGAGTATTGCCTCCTCTCCCGTTGTCGCATGCACCTCTTCCTCCCTTTGACAGGACCAGATGGGCCCTCATCAGAGGGGCTCCCAGGTGGTAGGGGCTGCTCCTCCACACCAACAGCAGCAGCAGCAGCACCAGCACCAGCAGAATCATCATCATCATCATCATCATCATCATCATCATCCTCACCAGCAGGATCATAATCAGCATCATCATCCTCACCAGCAGGATCATAATCAGCATCATCATCATCAGCAGCAGCAGCAGCAGGAACAGCAGGAACAGGATCAGCAGCAGTAGAGTAAGCACCAGCAGGGCCAGCAAGTCCAGGAGCACGAGCAGGACCAGGAGCATGAGCAGGATGAGCAAGACCAGGAGCACGAGCAGGACGAGCAAGTCCCAGAGCATGAGCAGGTCGAGCAGGACCAGGAGCAGCTTCAACAGAGTAAGCACCAGCAGAAGCACCACCGCCAGGAGCAGCTTCAGCAGAAGCCCCAGCAAAGCAGAGTCAGGGGCAGGGGGCGGGAATTTGGCCCTGTCCCTCTTCCCAGGGATGGCAGCAGATTGCTGAGGCTTTCGCTTCCTCCCCATGGTTGTGGGGTTGCTGGCTGGCAGGGAGGCTGGCAGCCACCAAGGCTTGCAGGAAGGCTGGCAGGAAGCCTGGCAGGAAGGCTGGCAGGAAGCCTGGCAGGAAGCCTGGCAGGAAGGCTGGCAGGAAGGCAGGCAGGCAGGCAGGCAGGCAGGCAGGCACCAAGGCTGGCTGGAAGGCAGGCTGGCAGGGCAGGCAAGGAACTCGAAGTGTCCAGCAGCAGGTCTTTCCTCGGAATGCTGGCCACGTGCGAGCTGCTTCCCTTTTTATCCGGGGGGCTTACCTAATACTTCCCCCCCCGCATGCGCAATTAACGGTCGGCATCCATTCCGCTTCCGCTGTGCATCCGCTAGGCTTCCTCTGTGCATCTGCTTCATCCGTTCGGCGTCCGCTCTGCATCCGCTGTATCCATTCCGCGTCCGCTTCGCTGAGGCCCCCCGGAAGCCTAGTGGATGCGACATCCACTCTCATCCGCTTCCATCTGCTGGGCTTCCATTCTGCATCCGCTTTGCATCCGCCCTGCGTCCTCCCCGCGTCCATGTTATCCGCTCCAGTTATGCAAATATTTGCCCCTTTTGAGAGCGGATAACAATGGATGGAACATTTTGCTCGTCCGTTGTGTCTGTTTTGCATCCGTTGGCCAGTGTGACATGGGCTTTATATATAAAGTAAATACATTTTACTTATGTTATATTTAAAATATATAACACTTTTACCGAGTTCTAACTGAGAGATATAGAAATATGTCTGAAATGGGGAAAATACTTGTAGCAATACTTGATTAGTTTGAGAAACTAAGGAGAAATTTCCTGACACTTAGAACAATTAATCAGTGGAACAGCTTGCCTCTTCAAGTTGTGGGTACTCCATCACTGGGAATTTTTTGAAAAGATTGGACAACCATTTCTCTGAAATGGTCTTCGGCAATGGTTCTCAACCTGTAGTTCGTAGACCCTTGGAAGGCCACGATGTTATCACAGAGGTCCATGAAGGAGTCAATTTAGTTGACTCTTAAATGTATGAATGTGTTGATCAATATTGTATCATTAATATTGTATCAATGTTGTTGTCAGCATTCCAGCCAACCAACTCCAAACCAATAAACTCTAAGACAAGGTTCATATTTGTTGTCATATTAGCACATCTGGGAAAATCCAAATCTGAGAATTCCAGGTTTTCCCTTCCTTAAAGAGGAATCAAAGATCTATCCCCTGCACCTATCAGTCCATCATATGGCCCAATCAAATCTTTGTCCCAGCTAGAGACGTCCCCCCAGTCACTCCCCTCCAGGTGCAGGGCAATATGTCCTTGACTCTCTGAGAAAGAATGTTGTCGTGTCTAGTCTTCTACCCCACGATGAAATCCTCCCTCACAAATTCTCAGGCACTGAATGTGGCAGCCTCAAAGCTTCCAAGTAAAAAACAGCTTCCAAGGATTGCAGTTGTATCATTAATATTGTATCAATGTTGTATCATTAATATCATTATATAATGATACTGCTTATAAGTGCTAAATGCTTAGAGCTCAAAGCATTTAGAGCTCAAAACACACCCACTTTACAGTCTGTTTCTGATGCTTCCCTTTGAGAGGAGGTTTCTAACTATTTCCATCAGGACTGCCAGATTCTGTAACAGCTTTGTTCCCTATGCCATTTGACTGGTAAACTTGCAAGATTCATTTTTCTTGACATGTACATGTATACATCTGAACTAGACTGTGTTGTTTCTCTTTGTCTTATAATATATGTGGATATGTGCATAATTTTGTATTTATTTTTTTTATTTAGTCATGTTTATGTAGTGTATATTGGAGGTGGTGACCCTTTTGAGAGCTGCATGCAATGAAATTTCATTTTAATGTATGCGTACATTTAATATGTACATTCAAAGTGACAATAAAGTTATTATTCTAAGTTATTCTAAGTCTAGTGAATAAACATGGTAGTCCATTCTTCTGTGTGAAACAAATGGCTTGAACAGAGCAACAGTGCAGAAGAAGGAATCAGAGGACATACCATGGGCATTAGCAAAGGAGAGAATGTGAAGAGGGCATAACATAGTGAATGTCTAATGCAAAATCATCTTCCCCCCTGTTTCTCAGCTGTCTCAGTCTGTATGAGTGTTGCCTTCTGACAAAACCATCCAATACTGCTAATGCTTCTGGTCACTTCATTTGTGTGAAAAGCTAAATCACCATGCCTCCTTATCTAATGAGATTACAAAAATGCTATTTCATAATTCCCAGTCAAATAGTTTAGCTTCCAATGTTTCAATATGTTCTTCATTGTGAAAAACAGAATTTTGTAACAGGATGTCTATTTGCCAAAAGAAAGGCACATAATATTATTGTTGGAAAATTGCTACAGTAGTTTCCAGACTTTGCATCCAGCATTCCCATACCAATCAGTCCATTCCCATACCAATCAGAACATGCTCCATTCAATTCACCTAGCAAAAAAATATGACTTGACATGTATTTAATAAATGCCAACAAACATCTAAAGAGTTAATTGCCAAAAACAGGATAAAAAGACAGGCAAAAAACAGGAAGAAAGAGAGACAGCCAACAATTTTCATGACCTTACTGTATATCATGAAATGTGCCAGAGACACTGGACACTATATTGCTGTTAATTATCTTTGTTAAGCAGAGATCAGGTGTACCTTGGTGTGAACAAAGAGATGAAACCCAGGTTCTCTCTTTTTAAGCTAGCAGGAATAGCCAACACTTCAGAAGATAGGTTTAAGATCCAGGAAGGATCTTGACAGACTTAAACATTGGATGCTATCCAACAAAATGAAATTCAATGGTGAAAAAAGTAAGGTTCTACATTTAGGCAAGAAAAACAAAATGCACGAGTACAGTAAATGTGACACCTTGCTCAATAGTAGTAACTTGAGGGGGATCTTGAGCCCTAGTGGACAACCATTTAAATATGAGCCAGCAGTGTGCAACAGCTGCCAAAAAAGCCAACAAAGTTCTAGGTTGCATAAACAGAAGGATAGAATCAAGATCACATTAAGTTGTTAATACCACTTTATCATACCCTGATAAGGCCACACTTGAAATACTGCATCCAGTTTTGGTTGCCACAATGTAAAAAAAGATGTGGAGACTCTAGAAAGAGTGCAGAGGAGAACCATAAAGATGATTAGGGGACGGGAGGATAAAACATACTGTATAAAGAATGGTTGCTGAAACCAGGAATGTCTAGTTTGATGAAAAGAAGGACTAGGGCTGACATGACAGCAGTGTTCCAATATCTCAAGGGCTGCCACAAAGAAGAGGGAGTCAAGCTATTCTCCAAAGCACCTAAGGGCAGGACAAGAAGCAATGGGTGGAAACTAATCAAGGAGAGAAGCAACTAAGAACTAAGGAGAAATTTCCTGACAGTTAGAACAATTAATCAGTGGAACAACTTGCCTCCAGAACTTGTAAATGCTCCAACACTGGAAGTTTTTAAGAAGACATTGGATAACCATTTGTTTTAATTGGTATAGGGTCTCCTGCCTGAGCAGGGGGTTGGACTAGAAGACCGCCAAGATCCCCTCGAACTCTTATTCTAAATATTCTAGATGACACCTTTATTTAGCTGAACAAAGGTGGATCCTCCCATAAGATTGGAAGAACTCTGAATGCAGTTTGAAACAAGTATATATAAATAGGAAGTCAGCACACATTAGATAAGATATAGCAGTTATAAAATACTCATGCATGCATTCTGTGGTTTTGATCACATGTTCAATCCAAAGGCTTGTGCTTTCCTATGGAACTATCCACAGTCCTGAAGGCCAGTCAGGGCCCAAACTTTAATTCTGTCATTTCAACATAAGAACCATTTGATTAAATATCAGTATTATCAGAATCCTGACCAACAATCATAGTAATCCATAAGGGAATTACTTTTGGTTATTCCAGCGTCAGCATTCCAGAAATGCTCCCATCTTCCCAGGCTCAAGAATGTGGCAGTGTGGAAGCTTCTGGTGCTAATATGACTTCCAAAGCTGACATCCAGTTTAATTCTTTTACATACATGATATGTATATGACAGCAGCAGAACAGAGTTAGAAATTAAGACATCGGTTGACCCTTCTACTCCAAACCAGAAAGAAAACAAATTAGAATAGAATGGAATAGAATAGAATAGAATAGAATAGAATAGAATAGAATAGAATAGAATAGAATAGAATAGAATAGAATAGAATAGAATAGAATAGAATTCTTTATTGGCCAAGTGTGATTTGTCATATATGCTCTCAGTGTACAAAAAATAAAATACATTCATCAAGAATCATAAGATACAATACTTAGTGATAGTCATAGGTTACTAATAACTAGGAAACTAATAAATAAATAAAGATACATGCAACATGATTATAAGTGGGAAGAGATAAGTAGTAGGAAGGATGAGAATAATAATAATAGTCTTAGTAAATAGTTTGATAGTGTTGTGGGAATTAATTGTTTAGTAGAGTGATGGCAGTCAGGAAAAAACTGTCCTGGTGTCTAGTTGTTCTGATGTACAGTGCCCTGTAACATCATTTTGAGGGTAGAAGTTGAAACAATTTATGTCTGTAGATATTTTCATAGCTCTCTTTGGTAGATGGGGTGGTAGATGGGGATGGGGTGGATATACCGAACAATTATAATACTGGGAATGGATGTTCTTATCTCAGATATTCACACACACGCAAATAGGTTTCTTGATGAAATCAAAGACACATTTCAGGATGCATTATTATTTTTTATCTGTGCTGACAGTGGGGTGATTAACATGAGTCCTCTCTTTCAGCATACAGTGCTTCCAAGTGACTCTGAGTAAATCAAATAACATCAACTTAACATTATTCACGGATGTCTCAATATTCAGTGTTTGGAGGAAGCAATTTGCTTCAGGCAAAAGTGCAGGTGAAAGGACAGGCACAAACATATCACCTCCATGTCTGTACAGATAGTCTGCAGGCTCCATTCTTTTCCATACAGAGTTACTGAAAAGTGGAAGGATCCTAAAATGCAGGTTAATTTCCAGTAGATGTTTTCCTTGTCCTTCTTCCCACAAGGCAGCACAGACTTTCCTCTTTCTGAGTGTTTCAAAGAGCTGTGATCCAACTTTAGCATAGAAGTAATGAAACAATACTGTCAGCATAAAAGCAGTATATAGTATAATATAGCAGTATATAGTATAGTTTAAATATAGTAACTGCTCCTTAGTGAGCAAACACTTAATGCCACAAGCTAGTTACAGAGGTTTAAAAATCTGTTTCTTATGAGGATTAACCTGATAAGGTACTCTTGGTTGTTGGTTGTTTTTTTAAGTAGCCTTTATCTAAATAATGATTTCCAGTGCTTGCTTATCACAGTTTCACTCTAACATTTCTTCATGACCTTTTTACCTTTTCTAACTTTCATTTTAATTCAGCATACCTGTCAAAGAAAAAAAATACTATGTCATTTCTTCTCTTAAATGTAAACTTTTCCTCCCATTTTGCTTACTTTGGCTCTAGCATCTCAGTGAAGAGCTTATTTTTCCTAAAAGTTTCAAATCCATGGTTCCATTTATTTATTTACTACCAAATCTAAATGAAACTAACTGATTGGCAAATCAACACAACTAAGGTCAGATTCCAGTCAAAACTAGTCAGACTAAATATTTTGTCCTGTTTGCATTTTTAAGCAGTTTTTTTTTTTCAATTTTACTC
The DNA here is from genome assembly GCA_015471245.1 of Laticauda colubrina. NCBI lineage: Eukaryota > Metazoa > Chordata > Lepidosauria > Squamata > Elapidae > Laticauda > Laticauda colubrina. Next base: position 24,486,101 of record BLBF01000002.1, read on the forward strand.
TACAAAACAAAAAAACTAATATTTAAAAAAATACAGAATGACAATAAAAAGGAATCCATGAAATCAACAAAAATGAATAGAAAGAAACATAAACAAAGAAAACAGAATAAAAATTGGGAGTGTACATAAGTACATAGCCTTAAGGAGAAATTCAAACATCTTCAACATCCATATTCAATATTTCTAACGAGAATGGCATTACTACAGAAATTAAATAGTCAAAGCATTGTTAATAAGTAAAATTGATAGCAACCACACCTAAATAAATGTATCCCTTGTTGAAATTCTTTGTTGTAACATCTATTTTTAATCCTAAATAATTTCCCACACTTACAAATACTGAATACAACACAAAAAAATGTTCCAATGTTCCAAATGTTCCCATAAAGAAAGGAATCTAATTACCAGTGTTTTGTGATGGAGTTTTTGTTAATATTCGTGTATGTGTACGATTAATAGCATTTGTACAGCATTTGGGAATTAAATTTTCATTAAGAGAAATAATTATTAGCATATAGAGAAGTTTACAATAATTTAAGCTCTATTTTTCTTTTCTTTTATTCTGACTCACATCTGTAGAGTAAATGAACATACATATTGCCAAATATTAAGCACTTTCTTGGATACATTACTATTTAAATTAAATAAATCAATAAAAAATACTTACATATTTGTGATATGTAATTATTACTTTTTGAAAGGAAATGTTATACAAAGTGTGGGAAATATCCTCAAGACTTTTGAGAGTGCTGTTTGGTCTTAAAATTACACTTTGTGTATGTATTCCTTTTATTCAGAATTGAAGTAATAGGGTGATTTTTTGGGAGGGGGGCTGTTTGTCATTTTCATTGTTCTTCCTCCTCCTTCTCCTCTTCCTCCTCCTTTGGAAACCTGTACATCCTTGTTTTTTCATATATAAAAGGTAAAGGTTTCCCTGATCCAGTTGTGTCTGACTCTTTAGAGGATGGCACTCATTTCCATTTCTTAGAGGAAGGAGCCAGTGTTGACCAAAGACAATTTCTATAGTCAGGTGGCCAACATGACTATATGCTAAGGCACAGTGTTGTTACCTTCCCATCAAGGTGGTACTTATTTATCTACTAGCATTTACATGCTTTCGAATTGCTAGGTGGGCAGGAGGGAGGCAAGGAGGAGAGCTCACAATGTCATGTGACACTCAAAACTCAAACCTGGGTTGTTGACTTTCCAGCTAATAAGCTCAGTGTCCTTAACCATTGAGTCATTGCATCAGCCCCCTCTTTTCATGTATACAAAGACCTAATCAGAGCATTATGGTAGTACTAAGTGGGGCACAACTTTTACCCTTAGTTTTCTGAAGGCTAAACACATTGTCTCATAATATGTTGAAGTCATCAGAAATGGTAGAGTTTGACAATTTTATCTTTAAGGTTTAAGGGTAGGAATGAAATTAAGGTGTTTGAGAGACCTAATTCTGATCCTTAGTTCCCAGCTTATCTGAAAATCTGCCACTGGTTCAGGAAGGCCAATCTCAGAACAATGGATGTAGAGTGAATAATTTAAGGAAAATAATAGGAACAGTTTGCTGTCCTGCTATTGCTATTCCAATTCATAATTTTGATCCAAAAACAAATGATCAAAATTCTAGTGATGTAATTTTGCCACCAAAATTTAACAGCAACATTTCAGGATACTGTGGTATATCCAGTATGTCAATGTCAGTTGCCAATCTGTGGCCTAAATCAGCAGTGGGATTCTACCAGTTCTCACTTATTTGCTAGAACTGGTTGTTAACATTCTAAGCAGTTTGGAGAACCGGTTGTTACTGGCCTAATCCTATAAGAAAGGCAGGAAGGAAACATTCTGGTGTTGCTTACAGAAATTTCCTCTCCATTAACCCTTATTACATTCTTGGCAGGACTAGACTTCCTGTCTCAGGAACTTCTCTGGATTTTTTTCCCCCTCCTTTGCTGGTACTTTGTTTGTGTGGAGTGACAATTCAAAGTTACAATGGCACTGAAAAAAGTGACTTATGTCCATTTTTCACACTTACAACTGTTGCAGCATCCTCACAGTCATGAGAAATCAGGTGAGGAGATTCATGCCTCAATGTGAGTGATATTGAATTGGAGTTAGCCACGCCCAGCCAATATCATGATCACCAAACCATGCCCACCAACTAAGCCACACCCACATAACCAGTTGTTAAAAAATTTGATTCCCATCCCTGGCCTAAATGTATATATGCAATTCCTATATAGGAAAACAAATAGAAATAAACACACACACACACACACACACACACACACACACACCTCTTTGTCTAATTTATCTGATTAACTATGCAAAGTTTTATCATTGGTTGCCAAGTTTTTAAACCAATGTGGAAGTGTTAAACTGGCTAAGCATTATGCTCCTAGATGAAATCTGTCCTTTTGTTGAAAATAATTGTCGATTTTTTTAAAAAGTGGAAGACTCCTGTATGAACCTCATGGCCTGCTTAACACTGCAATTCAGTCAAAGCTCAGTGTGCTTGAAAATTAAAAGGAGGGTTTTGTATTCTTTTCATCTATTGCACAATTGTTACATAAAGTTCATTCTCTGTAGGCCTATTTGGCATGTCAAGTCTGAAAAGAATGTTGGTACTCTGAGGAGAGTCAGTAGCATTTCTTGTCCTGGGAGGGCAATTTTTCATTCTTGCAAATACAAACTACAACAGATTCTTGTTTTGCATCTCTTTTGCAGAGCAAGAAAATCATTGAACATAGCATTAATATTTTAAGGCACAGTAACCTAAGTGCAAAGAAAGGAAAGCAGTCACATTGAGTCAAGCCATTGATTTGTCTTACTTAATATTACCTATATCAAGACTGGACCACATAATGACTTGCTGCTTCCATTATCTTAAGCCGCTGTCACACTGCACCAATGGATGGAAAGAGGATGTAAAACGGACAAAAAAGCTGGCCATCCATTGGTTAACCGTTCTGTACTCACTGCTTCCGTTTTGCTTCCTCTCTATCCATCCAGCATCCGTTTATTGACATTTCATCCGCTCAGAAAGTTTTGAGCTGCTCAAAACTTTTGAGCGGAAAATGCATCCAATTCATCCATTCTCCATCCGCTAGGCATCCGCTAGGCATCCGTTCTGCATCCATTACACATCCGCTATATCGTCTAGGCATCCATTATGCATCTGCGCAACTCGATCCGCTCCAGCGGTAAATGGACGCAGGGAGGAAGCGGAACAGATGCGGAATGGATGCAGAACGGATGCAGAACGGATGCAGAACGGATGCAGAAAGGATGCAGAACGGATGCAGAACAGATGCAGAACGGATGCAGCTCACAAAGAAAGCATTTAAAATGGAAAAAATGTCCGCAGAGGGGACCTATCTCAGATATTAAGGATGTCTATAGGATGCCTAGAGGATGGGAAAGGACACATAGGGGAAAACCTATACTGCCTATAAAAAGGGGGAGCAACTCACCGGGATCTCACTTTCAGCCCAGCAGCCCAGCTGTGCAGACCTCTGCAGCCTTCATCTGACTCTTCCTCTTCCACAGCATCCAGTCATGTCCACCGTGGATCGTAACACAATCCTTTTGGTAGCCACCATCCTTCTGCAACAGTGCGAAGCCATCTACAGGCTCTGTGAACTCTACTACAGGAAGAAAAGGAGGCGGCCAAGAAGCGTCTGGGTCCGAAGATGGATCGGGAGAAGAGCAGAGTACGGACTGTACAACAAGCTGATGGTGGAGCTCAGGAATGAAGACACTCGTGCATTCCAGAACTTCATGAGGATGCCTCCAGCCATGTTTGACGAAGTTGTGCAGCGGCTGACACCCAGGTTCACCAAGCAGAGCACCAACTTCCAGCCCAGCCTGGACCCTGGGCTCAAGGTGGCACTGACTCTTTGCCACCTGGCCTCAGGGACCACCTACAGGAGCATGCAGTACGGTTGGAGGGTGCCACACAACACCATCAGCATTGTGGTTAGAGAAGTGGTGCAGGCCATCATCGAAGAATACATGGAGGAGCTCCTCCAGTGCCCCTCCACTGAAGAAGGCTGGAAGAAAGTTGCAGAGCAATGGTATCAGAGGTGGAACTTCCCACACACTGTTGGAGCCATAGATGGCAAGCACGTGGCCTGCAAAGCACCACCTAAGTCGGGGTCCACTTATTTCAACTACAAGGGCTTCTTCAGCATTGTCCTCTTCGCCATAGTCGATGCTGACTACAAGTTCATGTACATCGATGCTTCAGGCAATGGCTCATCTTCAGATGCCCAGGTATACAACGCAAGTGACCTTAAGGAGGGGCTGGAAAGCAACCTCATCATGGGCTCCCCAGATCCAGACCCCCTGCCCAACGACACGCAAGATGTGCCCTACTTCATCGTGGGGGATGACACCTTCTCCCTCAGAACCTACCTCATAAAGCCCTACACCTCCAGACTCCTCACCCGTGAAGAGAGGATCTTCAACTACAGGCTGTCCAGGGCAAGGAGGGTGGTGGAGAATGCTTTTGGCATCCTGGCCAACAGGTTCCAGGTACTTCTCACCACCATGCAACATCGCCCACAGACCGTGAGAAGGATCGTGGAAGCTTGCTGCATCCTGCACAATCTCATGCGCACCCGCTACCCAGTCTTGCAGAACAGGCACATGGACCTCCAGCAAGGCAATGGGGACATGGAGCCTGGAGAATGGAGGCAAGGGCAAAACCTGATAGACACTGAGGATGTGCAAGGCCACAACAGAGCCTCACGTGAAGGGAAGAAGCAGCGCAACCTCCTGAGACAATGGTGCAACTCCCCAGCTGGAGCAGTGGAGTGGCAAGACAGGATGGTAGATGATTAATGGATGCTTCCTTCAGCCTGTCTCATCACATGGATGAGATTGGGCCATGTATGTTGGGTGGGCCTACAATGATCAGGGCATTTAATAAAGAGTTGCGTTTATGTTGACATGTGTGGATCAATGCTTACATTGTTATTGATAATGAAGGGCCATAGGTGTGGCACCTGGGAGGGTGGACCATCCAGTCCCACTATGCTTGCACTGGAGGTTTATCTATCCCACAGCTATCTTAACCCATCCCAAAGGTTTCCCTGCCCATCCCACTGCTATCCTTACCCACCCCACAGCTATTACACATCCCACAGGTATCCCTGCCCATCCCACTGCTATCTTAACCCATCCCACAAGCATGCAAAGGCTTAAACCATTTCTAAAAGTTTCCACCAAGACTTTATTAAAAAAAAGAAATGAAGCAAGTGTGTGAATCAAAGACAGACTTTATTGAACAACAAGCTGATGATCCAAGTCAAGTGTCCAAATAAAGTCCACAGGTAGCCAGCCAGCCAGTCTCTGGCACTCCTCTTGGTCACTCTGAGGTGTGCCCAGTCTCAGGGGTGAAGGGTCCACATGCTATGGAGGTGGCTGGTGCTGGAGTGCTGGTCTGAAGCACCACTGGGGTGCCTGTCCCCGAGAGGACAACAGGTGAGCGTGTGTTGAGGAAGTTCTCGGACAGCTGGCTCAGCCCCGTAATGTTGAGAGCTCCTTCCTCCATGCCATGTGCTGTCAGCCTCAGTACCAAGGACAGATGTACTGAGGCCGGGGTTGGCTGTGGGGTGGTGGAAGGAGCAGTGTAGTGGGGCTGTCTGGTCTGCAGCTGGGTGAGGACTGGCGTGGGTGGCATCGCTGTAGTCGGTGGCATCATTGGCGTGGGTGGCATCATTGGCGTGGGTGGCATTGGTGGCATCAGTGGAACCGGTGGCAACGGTGTCACCTGATGACTCTGTGCCTGGACTGGGAAGGGCTGCTGCCTGTGCTGCTGGACCTCCTGGTAGCCGTAGCCCTGGTAGGTGAGGGCCTGTGGAAAGCCTTGGAATGGGAGGGACATCACCTGGGGTGGAGGAGCAGACCTGGACTGGGTGGGAGAAGTTTCCTCTGGGTTTGGAGGGTTGTGAAGCAGCTCGGTGATCTGGTCCTTCACCACCTGGTACTGGGGTTCCACCATGTCCCTGAGGGTCTGGTTGACATAGGTGAGGAAGGGCTTGTTGTTGGAGGATGTGGAGTCGGTGTGGACCAGCTGAGAGAGGAGATTTATGCTGGTCCGGATGGTGTCCCTGATCTCCAGCAGGACAGTGTGGCTCTGCCCCTCCTGCTGTCCAGCTCTCTGCCTTTCTGTGGAGGTTGAGCTGGGGGGTGGGGGTGGATGCAGGTACGGCTGTGGTGGACGCGTTGTCTCCTTTCTCCCACCGCACCAGGGAGTCCTCCACGTGCTCCACCATGGTTACAACACCTGTCCGTGGGTTCTCCACTGTGGCACGCTCGTCAGAAACCTGCCTGGAGACAGAGACTGACTCTTGGCCGCCAGAGGACTGGCTCTCAGCAGGCTGCCAGAGAGAGAGGGTTGTGAGAGGTGCTCCTGGTGCTCCTCGGTGGCGGATCTCACAATCCAGGAAGCTGCACCTGGCCATGATGTAGGTCTCTCTGTCCGTCAGCTTAACCGTGGCCTGGCCAGATTTCTTCAGGTGCAGCTTCCCGTACCAGGTGTGCATGTGCTTCCACCAGCCGAGGAGCACCTCCGAAGTGTAGCCCTTACTCTCCGCCTTCTCTCTCCAAGCAGCATGCTTCCTCTTGGTGTCCCTGTACAGCCAGTGTCCCTTCTGCCACAGATAGTCATTCTCTCTCAGCCACTCCAACACCTCATCCTCATGTTCCTCCTCAATGGAGTATTGCCTCCTCTCCCGTTGTCGCATATGCCTCTTCCTCCCTTTGGCAGGACCAGATGGGCCCTCATCAGAGGGGCTCTCAGGTAGTAGGAGCTGCTCCTGCACACCAGCAGCAGCAGCAGCACCAGCAGGATCATCATCATCATCATCACCAGCAGGATCATAATCATCATCATCATCATCAGCAGCAGCAGCAGCAGCACCAGCACCAGCACCAGCAGGATCAGCAGCACCAGCAGCACCAGCAGCACCAGCAGCACCAGCAGCACCAGCAGCACCAGCAGCATCAGCCGCACCAGCAGCACCAGCAGGACCAGGAGCACAAGCAGGACCAGGAGCACGAGCAGGATGAGCAGGACAAACAAGACCAGGAGCACCAGCAGTACGAGCAGTACGAGCAAGTCCAGGAGCACGAGCAGGACCAGCAGGAGCAGCAGGACCAGGAGCAGCTTCAGTAGAGTAAGCACCAGCAGAAGCACCACCGCCAGGAGCAGCTTCAGCAGAGTAAGCACCAGCAGAAGCACCACTGCCAGGAGCAGCTTCAGCAGAACCTCCAGCACCAGAAGAGCGAGCCCCAGCAGCAGAAGCCCCAGGAGAAGCAGAGTCAGGGACAGGACAATAAAAAGGAACCATTTAGGCGGGAGGATGGCCCTGTTTCTCTTGCCAGGGATGGCGGCAGGTTGCTGAAGCATTCGCTTCTTCCCCATGGTTGTGGGGTTTCTGGCTGGCAGGGAGGCTGGCAGGGAGGCTGGTAGCCACCAAGGCTGGCAGGAAGCCTGGCACCAAGGCTGGCAGGAAGCCTGGCTGGAAGGCAGGCACTAAGGCTGGCAGGAAGCCTGGCAGGAAAGCAGGCAGGCAGGCAGGCACCAAGGCTGGCAGACAGACTGGCTGGCAGGGAGGCTGGAAGGCAGGCTGGCAGCAAGGCTGGAAGGCAGGCTGGCAGCAAGGCTGGCAGGCAGGCAGAGAGCAAGGCTGGCAGGGAGGCTGGCCAGGAGGCTGGGAGGCAGACTGGCAGGAAGGCTGGCAGCAAGGCTTTCAGGCAGGCATGCAGGCAGGGCAGGCAAGGAGTCGATGTATTCGGCAGCAGGTCTTTCCTCCGAATGCTGGTCACGTGCGAGCTGCTTCCCTTTATATCCATGGGGCTTACGCAATGCATCCCCCCCACATGCGCAATTAACGCTCGGCATCCGTTCGGCTTCCACTGTGCATCCACTAGGCTTCCGCTCTGCATCCACTTCATCCACTGTGCATCCGCTGGGCTTCTGTTCTGCATCAGCTTCATCCACTGTGCATCCGCTGTATCCATTCCGCGTCCGCTTTGCTGAGGTCCCCCGGAAGCCTAGCAGATGTGCCATCCGCTCCCATCCGCTTCCATCCGCTGGGCTTCCGTTCCACATCCGCTTTCCATCCGCTCTGCATCCTCCCCGCGTCCATTCCTTTCCGTGTTATCTGCTCTGGTTATGCAAATTTTTGCCCCTTTTGAGAGCGGATAACAACGGATGGAACATTTTGCTCGTCCGTTGTGTCCTTTTTACTAACGTTTTGCATCCGTTGGGCAGTGTGACAGGGCCTTTAATCAGAAAGCATTAGTAAATGTGGCATTTCTTTTTTTTTATTTATTTATTTATTTATTTATTTATTTATTTATTTATTTATTTATTTATTTATTTATTT
>BLBF01000002.1:24500916-24541131 GCA_015471245.1 Laticauda colubrina
TATCTATCTATCTATCTATCTATCTATCTATCTATCTATCTATCTATCTATCTATCTATGTTTGTTTTCTTAAGTTTTCACAGGTACTTACATGTATGGTATTCAGCTTTGTTTGGGTATTTTCCCACGTCATTATGGTTGTGTTTTGAAGGTTGTAGCAACGTTTCGGCAGAATCTCATCTGCCATCATCAGGCTTCTGTATAGTGATCGTCTGTGAGTCAGACTTTCACAGCTGTTTCTGTTTTAAATTTGGTGCTAGCCGACTTCTGTGCCAGAATGGTTTTTTTCTTCATCCTGATGGGTTGGGAGTCTTGGCCTGTGATTATTGGTCTTGGAGTTTGCTGTGTTCTGCTTGTTTGGTGTTTCAAATGTCTTCTGTCTGTTTTGTGGCTTTTTTGTCTTGATTGGCTGGCAACATTGTGTTCCCAGCAACATTGTGTTTCAGATGAGATTCTGCCAAAACGTTGCTACAACTTTAAAAGCACAACTACAATGATGTGGGAAAATACCCAAATGAAGCTGAACAGTATACATATATAAACACACACACACACACGTACATATAACATTTTATATGTTACATATAGAAAATGAAACCCAATGGCTACAAACAGTAGAAGACAAATGTCTAAAGTTCAATCAGCCTTGGGGGTGAGGAAGAATTGGGCAAGTACATTGGAAAAAAACAGAATAGTGAGATTACATTTGATGTATTTCATTATTTCTGGATTGAGTAACCTCTGCAGGCATTTAGCTGACAAGTTGCCGAGAAAGACACTGCAAGATTAATGATAAATGCAATGTCCTTACACAGTGGGAAAGACCAAGAAATGTGCTTTAATGTCTCCCCCTGGTGAAAGGAGTCTGTTTCATCTTCCCATTGATAAATCAGTAGCATTCAAGCATGATTTTATTGCTTCCCTTCTGCTCTATAGCCCTGTAATTCATTTTGGCTGGAGTGACATGATGAGCACAGTCAAAAAAATAAATTCAAAGGAATCTATTTTGTTGCAGGAGCTTAATTGTTTATTTCAGCTTTGAAGTACTAATCTTAACAGAATAGCAGAGTTGGAAGGGAGCTTGGAGGTCTTTTAGTCCAACTCCCTGTTCAGATAGGAGATCCTATATCATTTCAGATAAATGACTGTCCAGGGTTTTTTTTAAAGCCTCCAATGATGTACTACGCACAACTTCTGAAGGCAAGCTGTTATATTAGTTTATTGTTCCCACTATCAGGAAATTTCTCCTTAGTTCTGGGTTACTTCTCTCCTTGATTCTGTCTTGGCCAACCTGATTATACCAGAGGGAATATCTAGAAAAATCACCTAAATAGAGAACCTTCATCATGTGTCATTTTTTTCATAGACATAGGATTTAGGATGTTTTTTTTGTTCTAAACTATCAAGTTACATTGGAACATTTCTAAAGAAAATGTTCTAGAAGATAATTGATGGATGGATAAAAGGTTATGTGTAGCAATTAATGTTCTCTGGATTATTTTCCCACAGAAATCCTGTTCCAAGAAAATCCCCCATCATTCCTCACCTATGGTGCCAACATCTGGAGAACTAAGGAAGCATTGAATTACTTGCCACAAATGAATGTGTACTATATAAACCCATGCTTACTATTCACAAGGTAGATAGATAAAAATTTGCTTCTGAAAGCCAGATATAAGTCAGAGAATTTTCAGATTTCAGTCAAGGAACAGTTTGAAAGAACCAAAGTCAGTCCAGTGAAGAATATCATACTTAAAAGTTTTATCTGTTTAATTTCTGAAGACAACTAGTGGTAATGCATATTTAACAGGAATCCATCATCTTGCTTAGCTTCCTTTTCCTTCAGAGAAAGGATATTTTAGTGGTGAGAATAAAGTTCCAAACAAATAAGGAAATATTATTCTCCTGGGGAGAAATTAGACATCTCGTTTTTAGAAATATGCACGAGAACAAGGTTTGATTCAAATCCTGCTGGAGAAAGTAAATGGTTTCATTTTGACATTCCAGACACAATTTGAAAGTCCACCAAGTTTTAGTCAATTTTGGTGGTGGGGTGAGGGCAAAAGATGTCTTATCATATGGCAGATAATATAAGTTTTTGATTGGTAAATTCCAAAAATTCAGAAAATTCCAGGATATGAATTGAAGTACATGAACTAGTTTGAAGTTCTTGTGTCACCTTCTGTTCTCTTGACATCCTTTTTTAAATCCTTTCCAAATTCTTTGCAAAAATATTATGATAAATAATAAGAGAGGGCTTCTGATAAAATTTTGTTGTATCAATTATTGACATATTTTGCTTATTGGAAATAGCAGTAATTCCACCTAAAATCTGCTATTGATTTAAAAAAAAACAATTTAAAAAACTTTCTAAATGACAAAATGAAAAAGGAGGGAGAGGATTTGTCATTATTTCTTTCCCCATTTATGCTATTTGAAATTAGAGAGTTAGAAGGGATCTTAAAAGATTTTCTACTCTAACCTCTCCTGTCCAGAGCAGAAATCCTCACACCCACAGAGAGGGAGAGAGATCTCTCCAAAATTTATTTTAAAATCTCCAGTAATGTGGCATTCACATCTAAAGGAAAATTGCTGTTCTTGGCCCTTAAAGATTAATGGGTTTGTATCTATTGATGGGGCCCTGTTGTATTTTTATACTGTTTCTGACATTTTTGTCATTCCTGTTATTTTACTTCAGGCTGCTTGTTTATATGGACTTTAACTATTTCTTTTGTTACATTGTTTTTTGTTTTGTGGATTTTGTAATATGTCCACTATCTTCTAGAATGGACAGCCAAGCCAAGCCAAGCCAAATCAAACCTCTTCCTCTTCCTCTTCCTCTTCCTCTTCCTCTTCCTCTCCCTCTCCCTCTCCCTCTCCCTCTCCTTCTCCTTCTCCTTCTTCTTCCTCCTCCTCCTCCTAGCAGGGTCAACTTTTCAGATCACTGAACACCTGTCAATTCATAAAGCATTCCTATACCTATTTTTGAGTTGCCATAAGCAGGGGGGAAACCCTGAAGGAGCAGTACAGCAATTAAAACCAGAAGTACTTTCTATGCTTATCTTACAAAGATTGTAGCTGAGGCTACTGGATCTTCTGCCTGTGAAAGTCCATCATTGGAGAATGTGATTGATCACACCCAGCCCGTGAATGTGCTTGTTGGAGAATCTGATTTATGACACATCCAGGGGGAAGTAGAGAATAGGGTCATAGGCGACCATAAATTATATCTGGCAGTGTTGGCTTCATATGGATCAATGCTGACATGCTGCTCCTAATAAATCTTTTGGATTCTTTGGAAGTTTGGCTCGAGGCCCTTCATGTATTAGAAGACTGATATGATTTCTTCCTTCAGTCTTCCCTTCTTTAGGTTAAATATACACAGTTCCTTTAACCAGTCTGATTTAATCACAAAGACTCTTATCATTTTATGTTGATGTTCTCTGTAGTCTTCTCATTTCCTGATCATCATTACTGTAATTTGGCAGCCAAACCCAAGACAGTATAAGGCACAGTACAGTATGATCACTTCTTGTTTTTATTTCCCAATTCCATTGGTATTTATATAGCAGTGACAATCAAGTGCAGAATGTTTTGTATTAGTATTGTTATATTAGTGTGAATACTTCTCTCATAAATAGGTGACATATACCTTATTTTGTATTAGTGAGGGGGTCATGGAAGAGCATTCTTCCCAAAAGCTTCCATCTGGCCATTTCTTTGAAGCATTCTCTCACCTTGAAACTGGGACACATAAAAACTTTACAGACTGCCTACTTTCTAGACTCTCAGGATGGAACAATTCTACTCCCTTCTGTGTTGATGAGATCCATGTTAATCCATGCCATCACTCTGCTAAATAACTAATTCCCACAACACTGTCAAACTATCTAATAAGGCTGTATTCTATTTCTTCTTCTCACCTTTCCGAATACTTATCACCTTATATTTTTATGACTATAACTTTGTTGCTTGTATCTTATAATTTATATTGTTTACTTAGTATTCTAGTATGATGCATGTTGATTGCTTATTTAATATCCTATGACTATTACTAAGTGTTGTATCTTATGATTTATGATGAATGTATTTTTACGATGATTATGATCATGATTTACCACTTATTGTTTGTATGTACACTGAGAGCTTATTCACTTGAGACAAATTCCTTGTGTGTCCAATCACACTTGACCAATAAATAATTCTGTTCCATTCTATTCTATTCTATTCTATTCTATTCTATTCTACTCTACTCTACTCTGCTTTACTCAATTCATCTCCACTGTTATGCTTATCTATAGGCACTGAATTATAATAAACATTTGGATAAACTACAACAAATTCAGAAAAAAGGAACAGGGATAAAAGGAAGCTGGACATTTAGCTTTACAAGGAGATGCTGAGGGAACTGAGTGCATTTAGCCTTAGAAATATAATTGAGGCAGAATGTGTAGATTTATTGAAGCCAAGATTGGATAGCCTTGGGAATGTCTTTCCATTCCCACAGGGAGTGGAAACCTGGATTTCATGACCTAAATTTATTATCAGTTATTCATTCATTTGTTCATTCATTCAATTTCTATAGCAGCCTTTCTCAGCCAAGTGACTCTGGTAGGCTTACAATTTTATAACTATAAAATAGTTTGAAACAATTTAAAACAATAAAGACATGCAAAGAATACATACCACAGCTGAGGTAGTCAATCAACCAATAAGAAAGCCAAGATTATGAGCCCAGGCCTTTATACACAGTCAGGTTTTTAAAGTCTTATCAAAGGCCAACAGGTTCGAGATTATTCTTATTTCTGAGGGAGAATATTTCACAAAGCAGGGGCTACAGAAGAAAAGGTCAATCTTCTAATTCTTCCAGTTGACACTCTTTATCTGGCAGGGTCTGTCACATACCCAGTCTGCTAGATTGAATTGGACAGATAGAAAAGAAGGTCCCTCAAGTAACCCTGTCCCAAGCCATATAGGTAACAACCAGCACCTTAAATTGTACTGAAAACACATAAGTAGCCCATGCAACTCATGGAGTGCTGGTGTAATATGCATTGTGAATCTGGAACATTTACTACCTATGTATCACATTTTGCACCAGTTGAAATCTTCAAATCTCCTTCAAGAGCAGCCCTATATGGAGCACATTTCAGTAGTCTAAGCAAGAGGTTACAAGAACATGGGTGATGGTGAGCATAGATGGTAAGCACAAATAACCATGCCTCCAATTCTATGGTTTCAAGCTTATCCTTGCTGAAGGTAGCAAAGGCAAAGCTATGGCACCATAACAGAAATCTGTGCAGCTACTACAAGGAGATGCCCATTAAGGAGAATTAACTTTCATTTGAGACCAGCTTTATTCAAAGAGGCACCCCAAAGCATCTCATGCTGCTGGAAGTTTTGGCTTTGCATTTTAAGTCTCCAAGATGTTCAAATCAGAATCTACTCACCAACTTGAACAGACGAAACCGACTCTTCTCCATAGCAATTTTGATATGGGAATCAGCCATTTTCTTCACAGCTTGGACTTGTTTGCTGGTTGAAATTGCTGTACTTTCTAAATAAACTGTCTATACTTCGTTCATCTCTGTTTTTGTGAAATGTAAAAGTTGCAGAAAATAAGACCATTTCTGGACTAGGGAGAGGTCTAAATATAGTACTCTGTGGGGACTCAATTCCTTTGCTGGTGCCTTTTTTCAATATTGGCTTGGAGATGTTGGCAATCCTCCAAGTTCTAAAATAAACATGAAGAGTGCAGCCCAAATGCATAAAATTCGAACAAATGACTGAGAAAAAGGTGTTAAAAAGATGAATATATTAAATGGATCTAAGGTGAAAATATTGCAAATTATCAAATTATCAAATCATGAAATTGAGAAATGAAATCCACCTTGTCAGTATGTGCTTATTTAACAACAGTCCATAATTTCCATTTACTTTGTTGCTCAGTTTCTTCTCTTGTTTCTATTTCCATGGTAAAATTTATATTGTAATTTTTCTGAGGCTGTTAATAAGTAACACTACACCGGGGGTGTCAAACTCAAGGCCTGCAGGCCAAATCTGGTTCGTGGGGTGATTAAAATCTAGCCTGTGGGCTGGCCCAGCCTGAAACTATTAAAAAAAAAAAAAAAAAAACAGCCTGCCAACAGGGCCAAAGTGGGCTGCATGTGAGGAGACCCTGTGTTTTGTCTTTACCCTCCATGGCCTCCTGTAGCACTCTGCTGGCTGAAACCAGGTCAAAAAATGGGCTGGAAATGGGCTGGAAAATGGATCAAAAACAAGCTGGAAAATGGGGCAAAAACAGGCTGACAATGGGCTAGAAATGGGCTTAAAACAGGTTGGAAAATGGGCCAAAATGGCCAAAAATGGGCCAGGTGGCCCATTTTTGGCTGGCAGAGTGCTACAGGAGGCCATGAGGTGCAGGGCAACCATGAACAGATCCCCTGTGCCCTGTTTTGGCTGGCAGGGTGCTTCAGGAGAAATTCATCCTGCCACCCTCCTCCCCGCGCTATTCCACAGAGGAGAACTACAATGCTACCCAGCCCTTGAAGAAATTCAGTTTGACATCCCTGCTCTACACATTTGTCCATTTCTCAGGATTGTATTCCACCAATCCCACTATAATCTATAAAAGGTTATGTGATGCCACTCTTTACCTTGAATAATGTTTTGCAGGAAAAGTTTAACCTAAAAGCAGAGTAAGGAAAATACCAAATTATTCATTTTATATGCATAAGATATTGTGCTATATTTTTACCAAGAAGTTGATTTCCCAACAAACATGCTTTCCAGAATCTAAAAACTGTAGGCAGGTGAGGGAAGGGGCTTGAAAAAGAAAAGAAGACATTTTCTGAAACACTTATTCCTGCTCAGGGCAATGTTGTTTCATACACTCAGGGCAATGTTTTTTCATACAACCAAAGTTGATAAAATAAATCACCTTATCATAAGGGACTGAAAAGTATCTCTCCCTTTTCAGGCCAAAAGCAAATAATGTCTAATCAAATATGGGTGGTCCACATTATCCACTTTAACTTGGGGGCTGCTGTTCCTGAGCTTTTATGATATTAAATGCACTCTACATATACATATTAAATGCACTATACATATATAGCCTCCTAATTTTTGTGTGTGTGTCAATGGTGGTATTCGACTGGTTCGGCCCGGTTCTACCGACCCGGAAGGAATGATGAGCAGCGGAGACTGAACCGATTCTCTCTGCTGCTCTGCTGTTGGACCCACCCACCCACCCGGGCTCCCATACTCAGTTTTATCTGCTGAATTTGAAGCACAGCTGCTTTGTGCGGCACATAATAGTGCCACGTGGCAGCTGCTGAAGTGACCAGGATCTTACAGGTTTGCAGGAGTTAGAATGCCTCTGCACCTGCACAAACACCTCTGCACCTGTGCAAAGTACGTGTTTGGCACATGCACGCATGCAAAGTGTGTCACGTGCGCAAAGCACGCCCACTAAGCCATGCCCATCGAACCGGTGGCAACAATATTTGAATCCCATCACTGGTGTGTGTGTATGTGTAGAGAGAGAGAGAGAAAGAGAGGGAGAGGGGGGAGGGAGAAAGAGAGAGAGACAGACAGGCAGACATATACACAAACTACTCTGTTGTCTATAGTCTTTGCCAAACAAAATCATTTTCTAAGACACTTTTGTGTTATTCTCACTGATCCTGCTTCCTCACTCAAGTGGTCTATTTTTTGTATCTGAAGTAATGAAAACCAATCTAATCACAGGAATAGAGATTTGATGTACTGCAACACACTGGCCATAGTCATTGATTGCTGGTGTTGGGGAAGAGCCCCAATTAATATTCATGAGTGTTAATCTCAATGACATCAAAAAAGACCTAATTTGATTACTTCATGTTTTCACCCTGTCCTTTCTGATATGTAAATTAGCAAGGTGTCATTCCTTCCACCTTCCAAATCTGAAAGTCAAAACAGCCTCTGGTAGTGAAACCAAATATAATGTAGCTTCTTTCTGAAATGAATAGCCATAAAGATGAATAGCCATAGAGATAATAGAACTGGAGATGGAGATATTTCTGCCTTCAAGTCAGGTTGACTCCTAGCAACAGCATGGAAAAGTCCTTGCAGTTTTCTTGGCATGAATTTTGGAAGTGGTTTTTCATTATCTTCTTTGGGTTGAAAGAGATCAAAGGTTAAAGTTAGGGTTTCTTTTTCCTCAGTTTGGAGAAGGATTTTGGAAATGTAGTTTTATTTTTTTGAAGTTACATTTTTGAAGTTGGTTAGCATTTTCACTGGAGAGCACCAGGAGATCCTAGCTTTATAAATTAGACAGGGGAAAAAATACAGAAGTAGACAGCAACCAACCATTTGTTAATGGTCACAAATTTGACTTGAGTAGATTCTTTGCTTTTTAAATTATTTTAGGAGTTACAGGACTGTTTTTTATGTTCTCTAGCCTCAGAGTAAAATGTGTGTATGTGTGTGTGTGTGTATATATATCTATATCTATGTATGGATATGTATGGATGTCTCTGCATCAGAATTGATTCTTGACAACTGCCTAGACTACTCTCTGCAATTTTCTTGGCAAGATTTAAAATTTTTGAAATTGTCCTGCAGTTTCCTTGGCAAGTTTGCCTTTACCTTCTTCCCAATGAGATTAATTATGCTTATTCCATGGAAATAAAGAAATTTCTGTTGTGATACAAATCATTCTTGTACCCAAAAGAGGTTAACTGAAAAAAAGAAATCAGAGTGGTAAATCAGACAGAAATCAGCCAGAAGCATCCTTTATATGCAATTATTTTACATTGCATGGATTATGCCATTCATTAGTAACCCTATTGGGAGGGAGGGGGCAATAGAAGAACTTTGTCTGTCTAAAGTATTTATTCTTAGAAAATCTAAGACAAATATACCATTTAAAACAAAAAAAAATAGCTGGGACTGGGGTTGGGCCATTGCAGGAGAGCCTTTCTTTTCAGCTAAGCACATAGAAGTCAACATTGCCAAGAGAAATTCAAAATAAATTCTCATATACCCTGAGAATAATATAGAAAACAGGAGGTTATTTCATAGGAGAAGAAAATTTGTAAATAAACTGAAGCACAAAATTAAGTCTGCGTTTCCATAGCAAAGTGATCAACTGTTTCCAATGTTATGATTTGAAAATTTTGTGACTTTTCTTCCTTAACGAATTGGGGAAACTGGGGATATTGGTGGTTTATAATTGATGGGTCTTATCAACTGACTTCAAATCTCTTAAAATACCATGAATTAGACAGAATTAGACATTATAAAAGTTGTACTTTGAACCCATCAAAGACCTGTCTTAACTTTCTATCCAAACCTTCCCTTCTCATCATTCCCCTCAATCTTCTTCTGAGCTCTTTCTGTATAAATTGCAGTTGCCAAATTGCATTTATATACCTTGCATTATTATTATATTCTATTTATGATTCTTGAAAAATGAAGTAGCAAGGAATGACAAGCATGTTTAATAAGGAGAGATAATGAACGGATACCAGGGGATTATAATTAGCAGCAGAAGGACTGTTTTGTTGCTAATATTCTAGGAAATTATATAAAACCTTGGGGAGTATTTGATGAGAACATTGCTTTTCCACCAGATCAGTACCATTTTGACAAATTTTCTATAAGAGGAGTAAACTTATGAAAGGCTTTCTTTTTTAAAAAAGATAAAATACATTAAACATGTTATTTTCCCCAAGGGGGCTTTCATTTTTGTAATCTCTCAAACATTGTCTTTCTATTCTGATTAATGCAACACATCAAAACAACGACAAACCATCCAATGGGTTATTTCCCATGGAGAAAAGAATGCTTCCAAGAATGTCATGCTGGACTAGATTTTTTTTCCCCCTCCAGTTATTTTATTTATAATAAAAGCAAACAGGTCAAACCTGCAAAGGATCACTTTCTCATCCTTTCAATTCACTGGAATATATCATTACTTAGATAATGTCCTTTGCACATTAAAAAAAATGCGTAGCATTTGACAATGTAATACTGATATAACCAACTCTGGATTATCATATTTTTTAAAAGTCAAAAACAGTCATGATTTATCATTTTATGTTCTCTTTTTCCTTATCTATTTGGATTATGTTCATTGTCCAGTTTCAACAGACTTTAGACACAATTTTTAAAATAAAGAAATGAGATCTTCTTGAGAAGATTCCTGCCTACCAGAGATCAAATAAGCAAAGAGGGAAGCATCCTGACCTCATGAAGCTACTTAGAATAATCTGTATAACAATCCTCATTGTGATAGAATCCTGATCAGCAAGTAAGATGGTTAGTATCAGTGTAGAGAGTTAACACTGGTCATAAAGCCAAAGATTCTTAAAGTAAGAACCCATTTCCACAATTCTGTCAGGCCTGAAGATGCTTGTTGGATGGGAAGTGAAACCACTTCAAAAGAAAAAACCAGAAAGTCCAGTTGCCTCCTGAAAAAGCATCTTTGGGACAACCATGACCTGGGTGACTGAAAATCTCCACTGACTTTTAGCTGTATAATTTGGATGAATACCCTTTGAATGGTGTGGGAGTAGGAATGGAATTCCAGAGAAAAAAATTGCAGACTACCTGAACCAGGAACAATAATCAGGTGACCCTAAAGAAACAGATAAACCTCCAAGTGCTTCAATGATCCTCTAAAAAGGAAGCAGATTACCAGCTATCTGCAAGGAATATAAATCCTTCCATTCCCCACTATCATATCAGAGTTGAAGAAGCTTCTTAGATAAGAAGCGAAATGTTATCAAAAGAAAAACCAAGAAAGTCCAGTTGCCTCCTGAAAAAGCACCTTTGGGACATTCTTAAAATAACATTTTTTGGAGGTTTTCAAATGGGAGCAGTTTGTTCATTTGTTACAGATAACTTAGTGGATTCTGATATTAAGGACATATTGGACTCAGATGATATTAATTGTTGCTTCCAAATAATTGTTTCTACAATTCAGGCAGGAATGGAAAAATGAAATGTACTCTCAATCTTTATAATCAATTACAACACAATAATTAAATAAACATAAATCATAATCTAAGATAGTGAAATATCTTTGAGAGACTTTTTTTCACTTGTCTGAATGACAAAAGTGAAAAAAATATTACATCCATTTTCTTAGGTTTTTTTTTTAGAAAAACAGAGGAAGTTATCTCTATGCAGCATATAAAGATAAACTGAATTCACGAGGAGTCCATGTTAAATTATATCCTACTCTCCTTCAAATCAGATTTGTAATTATATATTATTAATTTCAATTATGGTAACAAAGCGATATGTACATCATTAATCAAATGACAAGTGTTTCCAAACATTTATCCCACTGGATAATAATAAATAGAGTGTTTGTTACCAGGTTTAGTTGGCCTTGTTTAAAAGTCTTCTTCATCCAAGCGCATTCCAATCAGGGTACAAAGCTTTGATGCGTGAGTTTATTAAAAACACAAGTCAGAAAGATATTTGACTGCTGAAAACTAAATGGGTTTATGATTTACTGTTGACATGACAATCTAGTCAGGAATCCAGAATCACGTTGACTCAGTTCAGTTTGGATAGTGATTGGGTCTCTTACAAAACAATCCTGACCTAAATAATTGTTTCACCATGACAAAGTGAAGAATTATTTTATAAATATTGAAAGCTGAAATGCCATCAAAATATAACATACCTCAGAGCAAAATGTGCATGTATTGAAATGTGCATGTATGTTGTAACTATGTATCATTTATGTGTTTGCAACTGTATATCAATGCAACTATGTATCATTCAGACATTTCAACATTGTATCATTTCACGCGTAATCATTAAGCTTCTG
Source organism: Laticauda colubrina (assembly GCA_015471245.1). Classification (NCBI taxonomy): domain Eukaryota; kingdom Metazoa; phylum Chordata; class Lepidosauria; order Squamata; family Elapidae; genus Laticauda; species Laticauda colubrina. The sequence continues at coordinate 24,512,744 of BLBF01000002.1, forward strand.
TCTTCTCAGTGACCTTTTACAGGGCACGTACAGAGACAAGGAGTCAAACATTTGCAGAAATGGTTTATTCACTTGGGATTACATTGTCTGGCATGCAGCTTTGTGAAGAAGTAATATCCTGATCAAATATAATTCTTGCCATCCTGTCTGTCCTGATATCTTGCTGTTGTTTGAACCATTGTTAAATTTGTATATTCCGTCTGACCTAGGCTTAACCTAGGTTCTGAATAAACAACCACCCCCTTTTGAATGAGCATAATAAAAGAGCGTGTACCCGGGCATTCGGGGCGCACTCATCGCGAGGAACTTCGTCTCCTGTCGTTTCTCTCTCCTTCGCTCCCTATCATGAGACGCCCATCTGATGCGGGATAGCAGATACCGCATTCTGGTGACACCGACGTGATTCCCTAAGGGGGATACGCCGCGACGCGCTCATATCTTACTCGCTCGACTTTTGTAAGTATGGGCGGAAACTTTTCTCAACAACAGACAGAGCATCTGAAGGAATTGAGGGAGTTAGTTGCCTCTTCTTCTAAATATTCTGCTAATTTAAAGGGCTCGCCTGTAAAAATTAAACCTATTGCTACATTATTGGCTTATGTGTGGCAACATTGTCCCACTTATCCAGAGAAAGGGTCCTTAAAAATCTCCATTTGGGAAAAAATTGGTGACTATCTCCATAATCCTCCTCGTGCACCTATTGGCATTTTGGTCACTTGGAGGAAAATTATGGAGGCTTTAAAAGTCCATTATAAAATAGAATTTGAATCTCCTCCACCAAGTTGTGATAACTTTCCTGTCCTTCAACCCTCCGCTCCCAATGATCAAAAATCCTTAGGAGAGCCTCCCTCCATTCAATCCACTTCTTTAAAAGGAGAGCTCTCGTGTCCTCCACCACCACCCCGAAAGGGGGGGGGGTGTTGTAAAAGCCATTCAACAAGCCTTTTAGAAATGGATGAGGACAATTTTTGGTCTGGGAGTCAGAATTAGAAACGGGGCAAGCAGCCAGCCCCACAACAAAGGCTGCTGAAAATTGCAACTTTTTCTTCTTTCCCTTATGATCTTGTTGCTAATGAAACTGTTACTTATCTTCCTGGTATCGCTGACTTTCTCTTTGTATTATACTTGTTCCATGTGGGTACGTCATGAAAATGCTACCCATAGCTTTCACTCTGTCACTTCTGTTTTGTTTACAGAACACTCTATCACTCGCTCTTTTGTTCCTTCTTTACTCTTCCTATGGAAAAGAACCCTAAAATCTTTTCCTCTATTCAAGCTAGAAATAGGGGGACCTAAATGTCCTTCTCTTGTATTATGGGTTCCTCCAACCCAATTAACATCCTTGATGAATGATCAAATTAATCTTCATTGTCATTATTGTAATTATTATCCTTTTTCTACTAATTGCATTCCCTTTTCATCTCTTAAATGTTCTACAACTAACTTGTCCATAGTCCTCTCTCCTACTTGTAATGCTTTTATATACCCAAACTCTGATCCTGTCAACAAACAACGCTTCAAAAGAACTGTCCATGACGATCCTCAGAAGCCTCATAGAAAATATAATATTACTTGGACTATAAAAGACTTTCAAGGCATTCTTTAAGCTCTACAACCAATTCTTCTCGCATAGAAGATCAAAGCTTCCTATGCTTTGCTGAACTCTTCAAACTCATCAATTGCCTCCACATGTTGGCTTTGTATTTCTGCCTCTCCACCTTTTTACGAAGCCATCGCTTCCCAAGAATCCATTGCTAATTCCACATCAGACGAACGTTGCCGTTGGAGGAACTCCACTATTACTGTTTCTTCCATCACTGGGGTTGGTTGTTGCTTGGGAAATATTCCATCCACTTACTCACAATATTCTCATAATGTTTCTAATGGCTATCATTGTAATGTATACCTTCCTAAGAACCACCTTGGCCGCACCCACACCATTGGAGGATACTCTGCAGTCTACACCACCTCAGGAGGAAATTTAACATCACGCCTGAAAGGAATGTATTTTATCCCTGGCAATAACTCTGTCTGGGCTTGTTCCACCGGTCTCACAGCATGTGTCTATGGGGATGAACTTATTAAATCCAAATCATTTTGCATTCAAGTATGGCTTGTACCAAAAATTAACGTGTATAACTCTGATGATTTTAAAACAAAAGGTTAAACATGTATAATTGGTATCAAAGCTTGTTTTCTATTTCACCATGGCTTACAACCCTTATAACTGCATTGGCAGGACCATTAATAATCATTATATTGATATGTATTATAGGACCTTGTTGTTTTAATAGAATATTGCAATTTTTGAAAAATCAATTATCCTCCATAACTGCTAATGTTAATGTGTTATTGCAAGCTCATGTTAAGCCCTTAACACCGGATGAAAAAATGTCATTGCTGAGTTACCGCTCCTTGGACAACCCTGACGCTGACGGATCGCACTTCTGCCTAGATGACTGGGACGGTGAACATTTTAGAAAAAAGGTTCCTGTCTTCTTGGACAAGGAAGAAGATTCGTCATAAAAAATAAAAACAGAGGAGATGTTGTAACTATGTATCATTTATGTGTTTGCAACTGTATATCAATGCAACTATGTATCATTCAGACATTTCAACATTGTATCATTTCACGTGTAATCATTAAGCTTCTGTCTTCTCAGTGACCTTTTACAGGGCACGTACAGAGACAAGGAGTCAAAAATTTGCAGAAATGGTTTATTCACTTGGGATTACATTGTCTGGCATGCAGCTTTGTGAAGAAGTAATATCCTGATCAAATATAAATCTTGCCATCCTGTCTGTCCTGATATCTTGCTTTTGTTTGAGCCATTGTTAAATCTGTATATTCTGTCTGACCTAGGCTTAACCTAGGTTCTGAATAAACAATCACCCCCTTTTGAATGAGCATAATAAAAGAGCGTGTACCCAGCCATTCTGGGCGCACTCATCGCGAGGAACTTCGTCTCCTGTCGTTTCTCTCTCCTTCGCTCCCTATCATGAGACGCCCATCTGATGCGGGATAGCAGATACCGCACATGTATTATTAACAATAATAGATTGTGTAAAGGATATTGATTACTGAGAGAGGGGGGAGGGAGGGAGGGAAGGAGAGAGAAATGAATTTAAATAATCTGTATTTCCAATTGTTCCAGAGAGTTGGAAAAAAAGCAATTGAATCTTCAGATCACTGCGGCATTAGTTTTTTTTTTTTTTTTTAAAAATAAAAAGCATTGTAAGGAACCAAGACAAGGTGAGAATCTCCTCAAGATTTTTTTACTGCTGGACGCAAAGAACATGATGAAAACTTCCATCTGCCCAAGGTATTAATCTGAGCTGGAAGCTCTGTTGGTGGTGTCCAAACCAGGGAAATGATTGAGGCCAGGGATGTCAAACTTGCATCGTCATGGTAGCATCACATGATGTATCAGGACTTTTTTCCCCTTTGCCAAACCAGGCATGGGTGTAGCCAGGGCATGATTCATCCAGCCTGTGGGCTGCAAGTTTGACACCCCTGGTTTAGGCCACTTAGTATCTGCTATCTGAAGCATTTTCATTCTGTTTAATGCAATGCTGACTTTCTGCTTATAGCTCTTTATTTTACATATGACAAAACAGAACTTCCAAAAGTTATCTAAAATATTAGACATAGTTTAATCAAAAACATTCATCAAAAAGTTTAATCAGGAAGCTTCCGTTAAAAAAAAATAGATATTCACAAAGCATTCTATCTCTGGAGATGGAATACTTTTGGAAGTCTGGCATGTTCTGTTCTTCCTCCATAACAAGCTAAACCAGCAGTTCCAGAAATGGTTTGGCAGTTTGCTGAGGCTCAAACTTCCAGACAGGAGGTAGTTCATAGTATTCTGAATATCATGATCCAGAACTGGAACACCTTAAGCTTTTTTTAAAAAAATTACTTATTTCCAGAAGCATCACTCTGGCCTAGAAGAACCAGATCTTCTAGATCTTGGTACAGAAGAATAGAGTGTTCCATCTCCAGAAAGGGAACATTTCTATCTACAATTAACAGTAAATCCAACTGTAATGAAAATCAATGAAAGTAATCCAAGCTGTTTATAAATGTGCTTCCCTAATTCTGTTCTGAATCAAGTATCCACTTGACAAAGATGGGATCTATTGCCAATGGAACTTTCAAGCCATTTAGGGCTATGGGAAACTATCATGTTATGATAAGAAATAGAATAGAAAAACAGAGTTGGAAGGGACCTTGGAAATCTTCTAGTCCAACCCTAGGAAACCCTACACCACTTCAGACAAATGGTTATCCAACATCTTCTTAAAAACTTCCAGTGTTGGAGCATTCACAACTTCTGGAGGCAAGTTGTTCCACCGATTGATTGTTCTAACTGTCAGGAAATATCTCCTAAAGCCCCTGTCACACTGCACCAATGGATGGAAAGAGGATGTAAAACAGAGAGAAACACTTGCCATCCATTGATTAATGCGATGCATCCGTTCTGTACTCACTGCATACGTTTTGCTTCCTCTCTATCTGTCCAGCATCCATTTATTGACATTTCATCCACTCAGAAAGTTTTGAGCTGCTCAAAACTTTTGAGCGGAAAATGTATCCAATTCGTCCATTCTGCATCCACTAGGCATCCGTTCTGCATCCGTTACACATCCGTTACGCATCCGCTATATCCGCTAGGCATCCACTGCGCATCCGCGCAACTCCATCTGCTCCAGCGGTAAACGGATGCAGGGAGGAAGCAGAACGGACACAGAATGGATGCCTAGCAGATGCAGAATGGAAACAAAGCATGTAAAACAGAAAAAACGTTCGCAGAGGGGACCTATCTCGGATATTAAGGATGTCTAGAGGATGCCTAGAGGATGCAAAAGGACACCTACAGGAAAACCTATACTGCCTATAAAAAGGGGGAGCAACTCATCTGGATCTCACTTTCAGAACAGCAGCCCTGTGGTGCGGACCTCTGCAACCTTCATCTGCCTCTTCCTCTTCCACAGCATCCAGTCATGTCCACCGTGGATCATAACAAAGTCCTTTTGGAAGCCACCATTCTTCTGCAACAGTGCGAAGCCATTTACAGGCTCTGTGAACTCTACTACGGGAAGAAAAAGAGGCGGCCAAGGAGCATCTGGGTGCGAAGATGGTTCGCCAGAAGAGCAGAGGACGGACTGTACAACAAGCTGATGGTGGAGCTCAGGAACGAAGACACTCGGGCATTCCAGAACTTCATGAGGATGCCTCCAGACATGTTTGACGAAGTTGTGCAGCGGCTGACACCCAGGTTGACCAAGGCAAACACCAACTTCCGGCCTAGCCTGGAACCTGCGCTCAAGGTGGCACTCACTCTGCGCCACCTGGCCTCAGGGACCACCTACAGGAGCATGCAGTATGGCTGGAGGGTGCCACACAACACCATCAGCATTGTGGAGCTCCTCCAGTGCTCCTCCACTGAAAAAGGATGGAAGAAAGTTGCAGAGCAGTGGTATCAGAGGTGGAACTTCCCCCACACCGTTGGAGCCATCTATGGCAAGCACGTGGCCTGCAAATCTCCAGCCAACTCAGGGTCCTCTTATCATAACTACAAGGGCTTCTTCAGCATCATCCTCTTCGCCATGGTCAATGCTGACTACAAGTTCATGTACATCAATGCTTCAGGCAACGGGTCAGCTTCAGATGCCCAGGTATACAACGCCAGTCACCTCAAGGAGGGGCTGGAATGCAACCTCATCGTGGGCTTCCCAGATCCAGACCCCCTGCCCAACGACACGCGAGATGTGCCCTACTTCATCGTGGGGGATGACGCCTTCTCCCTCACAACCTACCTCATGAAGCCCTACACCTCCAGATGCCTCACCCATGAAGAGAGGATCTTCAACTACAGGCTGTCCAGGGCAAGGCGGGTGGTGGAGAACGCCTTTGGCATCCTGGCCAACAGGTTCCAGGTACTTCTCACCAACATGCAGCATTGCCCAGAGACCATGAGGAGGATCGTGGAAGTTTGCTGCATCCTGCACAATCTCATGTGCACCCACTACCCAGTCTTGCAGAACAGGCTTGTGGACCGTGAACAAGGCACTGGGGACATGGAGCCTGGGGAATGGAGGCCAGGGCCAAACCTGATAGTCACTGAGGATGTGCAAGGCCCCAACAGAGCCTCACGTGAAGGGAAGAAGCAGTGCAACCTCCTGAAACACTGGTGCAACTCCCCAGCTGGAGCAGTGGAATGGCAAGACAGGATGATAGATGATTAATGGATGCTTCCTTCAGCCTGTCGCATCACACGGATGAGATTGGGCCATATATGTTGGGTGGGCCTACAATGAACAGGGCATTTAATAAAGAGTTGTGTTTATGTTGACATGTGTAGATGATTGATTACATTGTTATTGATAATAAAGGGCCATAGGTTTGGCACTTGTGAGGGTGGACCATCCAGTCCCACTATGCTTGCACTGGAGGTTTATCTATCCCACAGCTATTACCCATTCCAAAGGTATCCCTGCCCATCCCACTGCTATTTCAACCCATCCCACTGCTATCTTAACCCATCCCACAAGCATGCAAAGGCTTAAACCATTTCTAAAAGTTTCCAGCAAGACTTTATTAAAAAAAAGAAATGAAGCAAGTGTGTGAATCAAAAATAGACTTTATTAACAACAAGCTATAAAACAAATATGAGTCTCTGGCACTCCTCTTGGTCACTCAGTCTCAGGGCTGAAGGGTCCAGGTGCTGTGGAGGTGGCTGGTGCTGGAGTGCTTGTCATCAGCTCCTCCAGAAGCAGAAGCAGCAAAAGCCCCAGCCCCAGAAGAGCGAGCCTGTGCTGTAGAAGCCCCAGCAGAACCAGAGTGAGGGCCAGGGGGTGGGATGGTAGCCCTGTCCCTCTTGCAAGGGCTGGCAGCAGATGGCTGAGGCTTGTGGTGCTTCTGCATGGTTGTGGGGTTGCTGGCTGGCAGGGAGGCTGGCAGGAACCAAGGCTGGCAGGAAGGCTTGCAGGCAGGCAGGCACCAAGGCTGGCAGGAAGGCTGGCACCAAGGCTGACAGGAAGGCTGGCAGGGAGGCAGGCACCAAGGCTGGGAGGAAGGCTGGCAGGCAGGCAGGCACCAAGGCTGGCAGGTAGACTGGCTGGCAGCAAGGCTGGCAAGCAGGCAGCCAGCAAGGCTGGCAGGGAGGCTGGCAGCAAGGTTGGCAGGCAGGCAGACAGCAAGGCTGGCAGGGAGGCTGGCAGCAAGGCTTGCAGCAAGGCTTGCAGGCAGGCATGCAGGCAGGGCAGGCAAGGCTGTCAATCCATCCAGCAGCAGGTCTTTCCTCTGAATGGTGACCTGCTTCCGAGCTGCTTCCCTTATATCTGCGGGGCTTACGCAATGCATCCTCCCCGCATGCGCAATTAATGCTAGGCATCCGTTAGGCTTCCGCTGTGCATCCGCTAGGCTTCCGCTCTGCATCCGCTTCATCCACTGTGCATCCGCTGTATCCATTCTGCGTCCGCTTTGCTGAGGTCCCCCAGAAGCCTAGCAGATGTGCCATCCGCTCCCATCCGCTTCCATCCGCTGGGCTTCTGTTCCACATCCGCTTTCCATCCGCCCTGCGTCCTCCCCGCGTCCATTCCTTTCCGTGTTATCCGCTCCGGTTATGCAAATTTTTGCCCCTTCTGAGAGCGGATAACAATGGATGGAACATTTTTCTCATCCGTTGTGTCCTTTTTACTAACGTTTTGCATCCGTTGGGCAGTGTGACAGGGCCTTAAGTTGCTTCTTTCCTTCATTAGTTTCCACCCATTATTTCTTGTCCTATCCTCAGGTGCTTTGGAGAATAACTTGACTCCCTCTTCTTTGTGGCAACCTCTGAGATACTGGAACACTTCTATCATGTCTCCCCTAGTCCTTCTTTTCATTAAATTAAACATATCTAGTTCCTGCAACTGTTCTTCATATGTTTTAACCTCCAATCCCCAAAGATCTCCAATCTTTGTTGCTCTTCTCTGCACTCTTTCTAGAGTCTCAACATCTTTTTTACATCATGGATGCAGTATTGGCCTTACCCAGGCATTATAAATTGGTATTAACACTTCACATGATTTCTATCCCTCTGTTTATGCAGCCGAGAACTGTGTTGGCTTTTTTGGCAGCTGCTGCACACTGCTGGCTCATATTTAAGAGGTCGTCCACTAGGACTTTGAGATCCCTCTTACAGTTACTACTATTGAGCAAGGTACCACATATACTGGACCTGTGCATTTGATTTTTTTGTAATGGACATGTCTCTAATGAAGTTAAAAACATAAGCACATCTATATTAATAAAATACTAGTGTTTCAGGTCTTGCCAAGATATTTTTCAGTCATCAAATGCAACAACTGGAGAACATTTTGACACCAGGATATGGGTCAGAATTATAAGAGTGTATTTCTTTGAACTAGAGGGAATATGAATATTCTCTTCTTCAGGAGAAAACTCTACTTAGATTTTTTAAAAAAATATATGTATCAAATGCATTATTTCAAGCAAACTCCAGTTGGAAATCAGTAAATTAATGAATAACCTGCTTTAACAAAAAAAATCTGATGAACTTCTTCACAAATATTAATTGAATTGATAATTCTCTTTGTGGTAAGCACAGGTAGATTGACTTCTCTTGTATCTAAGTGAATCAGAACATGGACTCAGACTCAAACTCAGGAGATGGACTTTTTACACATCTGGACTCCTTCTATTTCCACAGAACACACAAGATGAATTTGTAGCTAAGCAGACATGAGCCAAAAGCTCCCAACTGATTATCTATTTCTATGACTTTTTCCTTTATTTCCCATACATTCCGAATAGTGCTATGGGCCTGCTTATTCTTTTCTTCTCTTTGCAGGCTGTGGTCCCATGTGGTGGTAGCAGTTGTCTATCATCCTCATAATTTTTTAAAAAAGACAGCTCAGCTTGAACAATTCCATATAACAGATGCCAAGTCTCACTTTTATCTCACCAAGGTATATTAAACTTACAGAGTCACAGGCTAGATATGCCTTAAGGCTTCTTCAATTTTTATTCAACACTGCTGAAGGTTCATCTTAGCACAATTATGGGCAGCTTCCCTGTAGTTAAAAGGTTGCATATTTTTCATTCATTTATGTCACTGCTGAAGGGCATAAAGAACAACGCAGAGATATGTTGACCTCACAGGAGAGCATAGAGGCAAATGGGAGGGGATGGGATTTATTTAAGAAAAATACTTTAAGACAATTTAGTGTCAGTCCCTTCTTCTAATCCAACTACGGTATGTCATCTTTAAATCATGGATATTGCATTGCCTGGCTAATTGTGTAATAAGACCCAGTTCTTCCATAATTTGGTTAAGGTTGAAGGAGCAAACTTGCCATGCATAACCCAGGCCTAATTAGAATGGAGATGGGGATGTGATCCATTATTTAATATGCCCATCATGGTTTCAGAGTTTAGTGATTCTGCATGAAACTTTGATTGTGAATCTTGATCTTAGTTAAATAAGTATATAGATCTGAAGTTGAGTTGTATATATAAGTTGCTGATTCTGCTGCTCAGCAGTTTTTTCATCTGAGCTTTTAGATCTGATTAAGGAGCTGGGGCTGGATTCCTCCAAGTTGTTAGGCTTGGGCAGATTTTAATTCTGAGTGTAGTATTTGACACAGACTTGTCCAACTTTATAACTGGCCCAGTGCATACAGTTGCTGAATCTAGTCCTTCCTTTGGAACAGTTGGCTTGTAATCTGAAGATGATAAGCTTTATTATGTTAGATTATTTCCTGGTCAATATATTTACTCAGGAGTGCTATTAGCTTCTACAAGAGTAGGAAGAGAAATTAAAATTGTCTGCCCCAGATAAGGACACAATTAGTTTTTGAGCAGGTACTTGGGAATTTGTTCAACAAGAGTTTGGTTTATTATAAATCTACTCAATCTCTAGAACTCAAAGATGATGGACAAAACAAGTAAAAGTGAATTCTAGAAACTAAAATTACTGTTTGCTCAAAAATAATCTGCCTGCTTGTTGATCTCTATGATGAATCTGGACGGATTTATATTTTGCACAATCAGTAGGTAGAGTCCTTGCCTTTGGCAAGCTTCAGCAAATACATACTTTTCTTTTTTCCCCTGCATTAATCATTGAAGGACTAGATTACCACAAGGTGGGTTCCTTTTGAAGACCATCTGAAAACTTTGTTGCAGATGGTGGGCTGATAGTTGTTCAGCAGTGTGACATCTACAGTACATTGCAGGTGCTGAATTGATTGTCAATGTGTTTCTGAGCATGAACATTCAAAGTGTTAGTTTTGATGATAAGCACTGTATGGGACTGTGTGGTCTGTCAGACTTGTGGTTTGTCATAACAGAATCTTCCTAGTTTGTGCAATCAGCTCTGTGGGGAAGAATAATTCACATTCCCTCTCCCGATAGCAAGGATGTCAAACTCAAGACCCAATGGCTGGATCTGGCCCTCTGGGTGCTTAGATCTGGCCTGCAGGGCTGCCCTATAAACAGCGAAGGTGCGGCCCTTGCAAGCTCCATTTTCACTGGCAGAGAGTTGCAGGAGGGTGTCACAGACAGAAACAGAACTCACAAGGGCCACAGGAGGCCCTTGTAAGCTACATGTTCACTGGCAGAGTGCTCAAGCCACCACAGGTACCCCTGACAGGAATGGCAATAAGCTCACCACTCCCACCCTGGCCACCTACACTCCAGTCCCCTTAAGGTCAAGCACAACCCTGATGAGGCCCTCAAAGAAATAGAGTTTGACAACCTTTCCCGATAGGCATCCTTTTTTTATAAGTAGCTCTATCTCTCTGAAAGAGCTTACTTCCTGTCCCCAGTCCCCCCTGGCTAAAGCTGAAATGCCCCCCACACTTTTAAAATTAAATACCTGTGGCTTAACTTTGCTTCAATTCCTTTCAGCTGTATTTTTTATTTATTTATTGTTATTTTGATTTTAAGTGACACTCCTAGAATCTGTTGAATATAAATTATGGAATGAATAAAACTGGGATGAAAAACTGGATTTCTTTTTTTTCCTGGACAAATTTTCCATCCAAATTTGGTAGAAAATTTCCAAAGATTACTTATTCTGCACTCTAATTGAAGCCTATTGCTTAATAGCAATAGCACGGAGACTTATATACTACTTTACAGTGTTTTACAACCCTCTCTAAGTGGTTTACAGAGTCAACATATTGCCCCCAACAATCTGGGTCCTCATTTTATCCACCTCAGAAGGATGGAAAGCTGAGTCAATCTTGAACCTGGTGAGATTTGAGCTGCCAAATTGCAGGCAGCTGGCAGTCAGCAGAAGTAGCCTGTAGTACTGCACTTTAACACTGCATCACCATGGGTCTGTTAACCATAGCAATTCATTAGACACAAAAGATATGTAAAGATATTTGGGTTTTCTCTTTTGCTTGAATGGAAAAGACTATTTAACCCCAAAAGAGATATTGCAAAAAGATAATGTATGATTATTGTCAAAGAAAGAGTTGGGAAAAATTCAGTTTGATTATGTGATTTATTTATTAAATGTATATGCATCTATATCATTCTTCAAAGTGATTCTGGATGACTTAATTAACCATTGTTTTTGTCTATATTGATAATATTGTTAATCTATATTGATAATAACTGTTTTTGTCCTCTAAATTACTTACTGCGCTGAGATCCACAAAGGCATATCGCTCAGTCTGAGCTTATGTCTGTTCCATATTCTTAATATTGCATACAATGATTCTCAAGATATGCATCAATGTTAACTTTATAATATGATATAAAATCATGACATCAGGATATCACAATAGCAACCCTTGACCATTGTCTCCTGGACAAGAAATGGCTTGAGCTAGCTGAAGGTGATTATTCTATAGCTTGAAGAATTCTCACAGCTAAAACTTATATGATAAAAATCCATTTTGCACAATATTATTCTTGAGCCCTTGGTTTTAAAATGTTATTCTTATTTTCAAAGCATTTCTAAAAAATATATTTATGGTTCAATCTGATGTGGTAAGGAATCGATATTACCCTGGGGTACACGTATAAGTTCATACAAAAAACATGGGTTACTCTTTGAATAAATGGTGATGATTGCTTGTGTCCCTTATTTCATTTCCAGCTGTGTTTTACTGATTTCTTAAATTCCATTGAAATGAGGAATTGGAAATATGTGATCAAAGTAGGACAAATATATCTGAAGGGCACTTGCCTCCATTTCTAATAGCAGATGTAACACAAGGCAGATGCTCACATTTCAGTTAGAAGGAAATCTAAAATAATAAAATTGAAGCATTAGTTAACTTTTAGAGCCAAGATTATTGAATCATTTGCAAGAAAAGAGGAATATAATTACCAATAAAGTGGAATATTTATAGTTCAGAGTTGAAATGAGGGGTAGCACTGATGATGTTATCTAGTTTGGGTAATGAAATGCCTGCAAGAAAACATCCAAGCTCAGAGAGCATCAAGGATCACTCAGAAATAAAATTTTCTATATTTAATCTAGAATTATAGATAAATAGCAATATTTACTACCATGGATAGTATAAGAGATCTGATAAATTTGCCTTGAATATATAGATGTCAGTGATTCAATAATAATGGAGAATAATAGCTGATTGATGACTACCAAAAATACAGTGAGGGACAATTTTTGAGCATTCTACCCATTCTATTCCATCCGTGCATACAGGCAGGATAGAAATTTAAAACAACCACAATCAAACAAAAATGTTATGCTTCATATCTTTATTTTGCAGTTTTCAAAATATGTTCATTTACATAAACATTCAAAGCTTTTTACCTGAATTTCAAAATCACAATATGCATAATCCAGTGGTGGGATTTCAAATTTTTTACTACTGGTTCTGTGGGCATGGCTTGCTGGGCATGGCAGGGGAAGGACACTGTAAAATATCCAGTCAGAGGTGGTATTTGCCAGTTCTCAGAACCACTCAAAATTTCCACTACCGGTTTTCCAGAACTCGTCAGAACCTGCTTAATTCCACCTGTGGCATAATCTCCAAAGAGAAACAAAAGATGTGTTTAATACATTTTTGTGAATATGATGAATCTATAAAAATAACCATGCTAATTTTTTTCCAGACTTTCTGTACTAAGCCAAAAGCTTGTATTCTTCACTGAAGTGTGTAAATGTACAGTGGTAAATAAGTTAGATTTTGGAAGTGATAATGTTCATCTCCCAAAGGAAAATATTCAGCTAGAATTAAACCAGCAAAGTAGCATTCTGCATAGACCATGAACATCAAACTGTCTTACATTTCTGATTTTTTGTTTTTATTCAGTTTGGATAATTAATTCTCCAAAGTCCCCTACCAGAAAACAGTAGTTTATGTGTGTCCAAAGGTAATAATCTAAACTTAGAAATATCTTCTGTTTCTAGATAAACATGTTTAGAACTGAGTAACAAGATTGTTCAGTTACAGATCATATCATGTGTTATTTGGCTGCTGCTATTTACCCCAACTTTAGCATCAGTGTTACTCTGATTACAGAAAGAGCCAAATCCTGATTCTAGATCTGACTCTGTTAATCAGAAGCAAATGAATGTGAAATCTTGAAAATCGTGTTTAGAATTTATATTGCCAGATACATCAAGCCCCTAGCAGTATGCTATTGGAATACATATACTGTAGATATCTTAGTTATTGACAAACAAACACATCCACTTTTGTAGGAATTGGTATTATCATCATTATTAATAATGTATATGTCTTATTTGTATAGAAGTTGTCAACATTCTTGAACCCCTATTTAAACATATTAACTTTTAAAATATTTTTAGTACTGATGTACTTAATTTATTACATGGCAAACTATGGTATGAAATTAAACATGCTCCTCAAGACGATAATTCAAAGATGTCCCTGCTGAAAATAACAATTGCATGTTTGTGAGGAACAATTTGAATTCAATATTTTTTACAAAATGCCACTGCCAGCTTTTTCCATGCCAGCAAGCTATTCAACTGCATCATGCAGTCCTTCGTGTGGGCCAAACAGATTATCATTAGCTTCATGGTGACAAATATGATTTATCTCAGAGTTTAGAAAAGCATGGCAAGTTTGTTAGAAAAGATGCCAATTATAGATCTGGCAGCAACAGTGGAATTATAAAAAGGGGAAAAAAGGATTAACCATACAAAACATTCTCTCAGGCTCAGAGAGGAATTTTAAAGCACTACTGTTATCAGAAGAAGATTTTTATTTTTATCTGTGGTCTTATATACTTGACACTGCCAGCAGACTCTGTCTCTTTGTATTCTGCAGAATTTGGTCAACATAACTGATTGTAAGATTGTAAGCAGACTCTAGAACACGAGAATACAGACAACAAAATGGGAGAGGTAACCATCCATATTTCTGGGCTTCCTGGCAGTTTCTTTCTATATCATCAGCTGTGATGATGACAGAAGTGCACTTATTATTAACTTGGTTTGTTGCACAATCAGCCAGATGTTTAGACTACACTAGGCAATCTCTTCCACCAGTTAAGTATTTCTGAAGAACCTGGATATTATATTTAAATAATTAATATAAATTATTTAAATAATAAATAAAAATATTGAAAAAGAAGTTGCTTTTAAATTCCGTTTTGAAGGAAAAGATAATTTTTTTCATTTTCATTAAATTTTATTTAGTATTAAAAAAAATAAAATAAAACTTTATACATCATTATATAAACATCAAGACATATTTTACATTTCCTTATCTTTCTACATGCATATTTCTTTCATTATACAATTTTAACTTAATATATAATTAAATATAGATAGATATGAATCTAGATATAGTATTCATATAGTTTCTTATTCTTTACTCAACTGTCATTTTGATTTCTTTTTATTCTTAAACCATTCATACCAGGTATCCCAGATATTATAATATATTGACTCTTCTTTGTCTCTTAATTTCATTGTTAGTCTGTCCATTTCTGCATCATCTAAAAAAATTTTATAGCAATATCTTCTGATGGTACATTTTCCTGTTTCCAAAATTGTGCATAGAAAATCCTAGCAGCTGTTAAGATATGTAGCATAATGTATTTATCTTTTTTTTATTATATTTTTCTATTATTATACCTAATAGAAATAGTTCTGGTTTGTGTTCAATTTTCTGTTGTGTTATTTCTTCTAGCCATAATCGAATTATATTCCAATATTTCTTGACCTCTGGGCAAGTCCACCACATATGAAAATATGTAACTTTTTCCTTTTTACATCTCCAACAGTTTGGGCTTAGACTGAACATTTTTGCTAGTCTAGTAGCAAGAAGATGCCACCTATAAAACATTTTATATATATTTTCCCTCCATGCTATGGACATAGTTAATTTGTAATTCAGTCCACACATTTTTTCCTAGTGTTCCAAATCTATATTGTGTCCAATGTTTTTTGCCCATACCACCATTGTCTCCTTTACTACTTCCTCTTCCATTTTGAAATTTAATAAAAAATTATATATTTTTGAAATCATTTTTTTAGGTTCCTTTTATAATTATATCTAATTAGTGTTTTCCCATGTGAAATCCATATTGGTCTTTATCTTTTTTATATCTTTCCAGAATTTGTATGCATGGCCACCAGTCTGTTTTTATATTTTGTTGTTGTAATTATTGTATTGTTTTCAGCCTTCCTTGTTCATCTAATAAGTCTTTATAATTTCTCATTTTGGCCAGATTCATTGCATTGGGTTAGATTTGTGCTTTCATAGTTGATAGCCAGCGTGGTATTTTCTCATAGTGATTCTTTTTAATTTTATTCCATATCTGAATTAATGAGTCTCTGATAAGATGTCTCTGAAAATATGAATGTTGCTTGCTTTTCCCTTCCCATAGAAAGCTATGTCACCCTTTTTTCAAATTATGATCTTCTATCAAAAGTACTTTTGTTTTCCAGATTGATCCATTACTTAATCCATACCATGGCTGCTGCCAGATAGTACAAGGAAAAGAGAATTTCACTGACATCTTTAGATAATAAGGTGATCTTGCACTGCGTAAGTTCTGATCGTTTTGTGGATGTCTTACAAGTCATTGTTCAAATGAAGTTTTCTCTAGAAATTGGTAGGATGTATTAAGTTTTTAAAATAAAAGATTTCCCTTGTCCAGTTGTATCTGATTCTAGGGAGCAGTGTTCATCTCTGTTTCCTAGCCAAAGGAATCAGTGTTGTCCAAAAATGCTTCCATGGTCAGGTGGCTTACATGACTATACACTGAAGTCAGAGGTGGTATTCAGCAGGTTCTGACCAGTTCTGGAGAACTGGTAGCAGAAATTTTGAGTAGTTTGGAGAACCGGCAAATACCACCTCTGACTGGCTCCATCTATTCTCTGCCTCCCAGCTCCCAGCTGATTGGCTGGATCTTCTTTTGTTTCCCTGCACAGTAGAACAGAGCTGGAAAGCAGGTTAGTGGGGTATGGAGGGAATGGGTTTTTGCAGTAACCTTCCCCCAGGAGTGGAGAGGGATGGGGATTTTACAAAATCCTTTCCCTGTCACGCCCACTAAGCCATGTCCACCAAGCCATGACATGCCCCCCAAGCCACGCCCATAGAAACAGTAGTAAAAAAATTTGAATCCCACCACTGGCTGAGGTACATAGAAGGCTGTTCTTTTCCCATCTTTTGATCTACTTGCTTTGGATGTTTTCGAACTGCTAGCTTGGCAGGAGATGAGGCAAGAACTGGCGCTTACCCCATCACAAAGTATTGGGTCTAGAACTGCCAATTTTCTGGTCAAGAAGCTCAGTGTCTTAACCACTAGGCCACCATACCCTTCTATTATGTTTAGTCCCTTGAATATTTTGCATTTATTACATAAAAATTGAAAACTTACTATGTTTCTATTAGCCATACTGTGCTTTATTGATGATGAAATAGCAGGTGAATGGGTGGCAGGATGGAGTGATGGAGAGATAGAGAAAGAGATGGAGGGATGAAGGGATGGAGAGATGATAGATGATAGATAGATAGATAGATAGATAGATAGATAGATAGATAGATAGATAGATGATCGAAAGATAGACAGAGAGATAGATGATACACAGACAGACAACAGACAGACAAATATAGCAGCATCTAGAAAGGAGATTTAAAGTCAACCTCCTTGTGGTTTGGCACCACAAACCAAACCCTACTCTGAATGTGTAAATGTTATATGTACAGTATGTACAACTGAGCAGGGATTTAGTCATACTGTTGTGACTGTTTAAATGCACCTCACAGGTATTGCTGGTAAATTGAAGAAAGATAGTAGGATGGATAGAGGGAATGGAACTGATTCACTTCAAAAGCATCAGTGATATATGTGAGATTTTTGGTAAAAATAAAGATACATTATTGTTAAAATTAAAGGATTCCCTTAGAACATAGATGTAGGAAATAATTTAAGTTCAATTGAACAATTAAAAACACTGATTGTATGCAGCTTTCATATAATTTTGTATATCACATGTATACATATATGTTGTATAATTATATATTGAGGTAATCCTCAATTTATAAACACAATTGAACCCATGTTCAATTTATGTTGCTTAGTGAGCAATTTGTTAAGTCACTTTTGCCCTATTTTATGACTTTCCTTACCACATTTGTTAAGTAGATTAGTGTAATTCTTAAATTAGTAAAACTGTTGTTAAGTGAATCTGGTTTCCCCATTGCCTTTGCTTGTCAGGAGGTCACAAAAGGGGATCACTGCAAACATCACAAATGTGAGTCAGTTGTCAAGCATCTGAATGTAATTCACATGACCATGGGGATGCTGTAATGGTCATAAGTGTGAAAAATTGTCATAAATCACTTTTTTCAGTGCTGTTGTAACTTTTAATGGTTACTAAATGAATTGTTGTAAATTGAAAACTACTTGTATTGTATATTTAATCCTGGACTTAAAATATAAATTACTGAGAGAAAAAAGTCATTTATTTTTGAGAGTATTGCCATGCCAATGAATGATTGGTTGATTTGTGTGTGTGTGTGTGTGTAAGTCCTTTCATACCTTTATTTTTCTTCCTCCTCAAACACATATAAATTATTCATATCAAATGTTTGTTGACTCTAATTCTGATTTGACTAATAAGCAATCATCAGATATTTTTAAGGCCAATCAAACAGTTTGTATATGAAGCCATAATTCTTGGATGCTGATCATTTTCTTGGCTATCTTTTGAAGAAACAAATATAGAGGTAAAGAGAGATTGCATAGAAAAGGGAGATTTTAGGGCAACAGAGAGTCTCATTATAGACATGAAGAATTAATGACAGGTTAGAGCAAAATCTCTAATCTTCTGCAGATAGTTTATCTTTTATTCACAGATATAATTAATTTCTTTCCTGAGGCATATCAGTGTTTACTGACAGTGACTGCTCTTTATATGTAAATAGAATTGAAATGTTTACTTTTCATGTTCAAACCAAAGAAGAGCCAGTCTGCCCTGCTTAACCTAAGCCAAAATCTGGTCCTTTGCCCAAATTGATTTATTTTTCTGACCTGACAATTTCAGATAGAAATACAGCTTTTCAACAGTTTGAGGCATAGTTATTCTAAAAACCTGAACCTGTGCACAAGTTTGTATGACACATTTGCTGCTTCTGAACATTGGGGTGAAGCAAATGCTTTGAAAATATTGTTCTTGCACCAGTGAAAGCTTAATTAATAAGAGTATTGTTTTTAAAGAACCTCATTGTTGAGATTTATTTTTCTACTGCTGCTGTGGATGTTTTCTACTTTCCTTAGACTTTTTTCACCCTCCATCCTAAAGTCAACAAAACCCATCCAGAATCACTTTATCTGCCTGCTGATAATTCTCTACTACATAACCAGTTATGTAGTTGGGAATAGCTAAAAGTGCTTTTATGCATTTTGGTTTCGATTAATTGGATATATGGAAGGGAAGAGAAATGAAGCTGTACATGTGATGATGTCATCACACCAATGACCCAAGTAGATATTTTCCATCAAGCACAAGATGATGCCATGACACACAATATATTTTGATCTCATCGTGGCTTGTCTTGAAAATGTATTTAATGGCAACAAAGAAACTGATGTAAAACTAAAACATTTCACAAACTTCAGTGATACTGATGATATAAGCAGTGTGGTGGTCGGATGCTTGCCTTCCACTCAGAAGATTGACAGTTCAACCTAGGTAGAGGCAGATGTTCTCTCTCAAGGTACAAAGAGAAAGTATCTGCTCTGAACTCCATGTGACATCAGGAAGAGCTCTGATACTATACCCAATAAAGGGATTA
The DNA here is from genome assembly GCA_015471245.1 of Laticauda colubrina. NCBI lineage: Eukaryota > Metazoa > Chordata > Lepidosauria > Squamata > Elapidae > Laticauda > Laticauda colubrina. The sequence continues at coordinate 24,532,016 of BLBF01000002.1, forward strand.
AATGATCATAAAAAGGGAGAGTGGTTTCTTTTTACTGATATTGATGATCTTAACCAAATGGGAACAATAACTTTTGATAAAGATTTGATGGTCTGAGCTTTTGTAAAAAATATAAATGTTCCAAAAAGCTGGACTAGTGGCACCTCAACCTTTTGTGCATCAGGGACCGGTTCTATTGAGAGAGGTTTCTCCGGAGACCGGAGGGGCTGTGGTTTTGTATGCTGCCTGCATCCTTCAAGCCTTCACTTGTTTGCACAGCCCAGTTTCTGGTATGCAATGGACTGGTGCCAGTCCACAGACTGGGGGTTGGGGACCCATGTTGTGATTAGCCGGCAGCAGGTGCAGATGGTGGAGGAGAGTGAGGGCTTGAAGGAGGGGCCAGGACCATCAGGGAGTGAACTGCTGCCTTCAGAGATGGTGGGGGCTGGCAGCAGTGACGAGGAGGTTCCCGAGGAGCCTGTGCTCAGTGCACATGAGTGCAGGATGATTCATAGGAGGGAATAGTTGAAGCTTCATCGACAACTCAGGAGTAAGGAGGCAATGTAATGGCCTCTCCCTCTAGGTAATATAAGCCTGGTTGCAAACATTTTTTGCCTTTGCAGAAGGCAAAAATTGTTGGAAGAATTCAGTGTGATGACAGACTTTGATTTATTTGAAGGTTTTTCTAATTGGACTACTTGGCTGCACACCCTCTGGTAACTACAAAGAGGTATTTGTAGAATAAAACCATGAATGTTTCAGTTTTTGAGTTTATCTTTGTTTTTGTTCTCGGGGAATTCGGCTGGGTCAGAACAACCCCTGAGCTAAACTACCTACATTAGCCTTTTTCAGAATGGTATTTTACAAATGTAGTTATTCTTGGTAGTAGAACTTAGAACTACTGGAACTAATACAGCACAAAAGAAGCAAGCACTCCTCAAAGCCAGAGCTGCAAATGCTACAACAATGGAACCCACACATGTCTGCCTGACATGTGGCAGAACATTCTGTGCCCATATAGGCCTTACCAGCTGCCTAAGGACACACCATGGACAGCCCACAACCCATTAGATGTCAAGGTCCTCTTCAAACATGATGGACAAACATCATCATCATTTTACAAATATATTGGACCCGCAATTCCTAGATCTTTGAGCTACCCATGGCCAGTTTGCTGAGAGTATTCATCTTTTTTTTTATAGGGAAATATTTATTCACAATATTTCTATAATGGTGACTTCATATGCATTCCTGGCATTTTAGAATACATGTACAATCATGAAATCAGTTAAAATCATGCCTTAAAAATAAAAGAACAATATAATCTCCTTAGCTATTGGAACATATCCACATTATAAACTATATTTTAAGATTATAAATTAAAACCTTTGTCAAACAGTTCTGTTTTACTGGTTTCTTGAAAACCAATTGGGAGAATAGAAAAAGAAGGATGAAAAGAAATAGCAAAGAAGTTCCCTGCTTGCCTCTCCCTCCCTTTCCCTTATAAAAACCCTGTCCTTCCCTTTTTTGGCATAAGTTTTTCTCTAGTGGTCCCAACAGTTAATGTATGCAGCTATGTATCATAAGGCAGCTTCAATTCAACAAGGCTCTAAGCAGACATCTCCATGATGTTCAGATCCTATCACTTCCACAATTTTAAAATTTAGGGAAATAATAAAAATGTGGATCTCTTGATTGGCTTTGAGGCCTGAGTCACCAGGAATGGTATGCTGTTTTTAAGTATGTCCAATTTTATTTATTTATTGCTTCTATAGTAAGGTAAAGGTAAAGGTTTTCCTGTCAGTCATATCTGATTCTTGGGCATCAATATTGTTCAAAGATAATTTCCATGGTCATTTGGCTAGCATGGCTATATGCCAAAGGTAGATAGAATGCTGTTACCTGTCATTGAAGTAGTACCTATTAATCTGCTCACATCTGCATGGTTTTTGAGTTGCTAGGTGAGCAGGAGCTGGGGCAAGTAACAGAAGCTCACTCTGTTGCATGGAGCTTGGGTTTCAAACCCAGGCTGTTAACTCTCCACCTGAAAAGGTCAGCATCTTTAACTGCTGAGCTATAGCACTCTTAGTATTTTATGATGTTTAGAGCCTTTTAGGTTACAGGTGTCAAACTTGATTGTGTCACGGGCCGAATTATAATATCACGATGTTTTTGGATGCAGATAACTGAAGGTGGTATTCCAAGTGTGACCTTACTAAGGCATTATAAAGTGATATTGACACTTCACATGATCTTGATTCTACCACTCAGTTTTGTCCACGAGGACTCCAAGATTGCCCTCACAGTTAGTAGCATTGAGCAAGGTACCACATGTACTGTACCTATAAAATATAAAATATTAAAATGTGATGACCCAGAGTATAACACAAATGTAACAAAATCCAAAATGTAAATAAATGTCCTTTAATGCTTCCAACTTGGCCACACTGTTCAATAATTCTCAGTTGGAGATAAAACTTATTCAAAGATAATCTTCAAAAGAAAGCAGTACAGTCTGAACTTAAAGAGCAGATAGAGGTGAAATAAAAAACCAAACAAACTACAACAAAGAAATTTCCACAACGGATCAACTTCAAGGAGATAACAAAGCACAGTCTGTTGAAAGGATGCCAATCAAGATAACTTCAGTCCAAATTAAAACATGCTTTGTTTTGCTATGCTATGTTTTAACCATCTCTCTTATATATTATTCTCCCCAGCTGCCACCAATGAGGGGGATCATGGCCGCTTCCTCGCTCATAAGCCAAGTTGTTTCCTTCTCTGTTCCTCCCTGCTTGTCCTAGGATGCAGAGGGGGTGGGCCTGGCTCTTTTCTCTGACTGCCTAGCTGGCCTCTGCCCTTCCCCAGCCTCCTCCACAACCTCCAGAGCCACACCTCCACTCCTTGTCAGCTATCCTCCTCTCCCTCAGAGTCCGATTCTACCAAGGGCATGACATAAAAATCTTAGTAAAAGTATATCTTTCAATTGGTCCTGAATCTATTTAGTTTCACTGATTTCTTTCAAACATTCTGAGAATAGAAGGAAAATTTATAATCCTTTCATTTTATAGAGGTTTTGTATGAGTTTTTATACTTCTATCAGGTCTCCCTACCCTGATTTGTTTTTAAGCTGAAGAACCCAGTTTCTGCTGTTTTGAAATTAATGCTATGTTTTTAAATTGGAAGCTAAGTTAAGAGCTCGGCAATCTATTCATTTTCAGAAATAATGCAAAAGAGCTTTTAATCAGAATTGCAATGCTATACATTTTCAAGGCCTTACAGATTATTATGTTTTAATATGGAAAGCATGTTTTATCAACTAAATATACTTCTAGTCTACCATAGCAGCTATCCTGTGATGGATTATTTCCTCTGCTTGTTTAAATTAGTTTGTATATGCATTAATAAATGTAGAGCAGAAATCCTCTTACAAGGTTGTGTAGGCATTACATTTAGCTTTGTTCTTTCCTACCTCTTTTTTTCTTACCATTGCAATACATACACATACTGTATATAAACACATACACACACATTGGTTTACTACTGAATGTATACCTTGCCTTTCAGGTCATTCCAACACTGCTAACAAACTTTGATACTGTTTGGTAAGCATAAGTTTGGCAAGAAATGTGTACAGCCATGTGGGAGAGGTTATTTTTGCTTCACCAATCATCATACAAACCAGATCAGCATATTCATTCTAGGCTTGATCTAAATAGTAGGTAATTCTTTCTTGGATAGCCAAGGAAACAAACAAATGGATCATTGAACCAATCAATTCTGAGTTCTCACTGAAGGCACAAAGTCTTAAATGCTCATACTTCAAATACATCATGTGTATAGCTCTCTGGAGAAAGGTCTAAGGAGGCTTTCTTCTTTCTAGTCATGGTGGAAGGAAGAGAAGAAGGGGACAACTGGCAGGAAGTTAGATAAACTGAATTCAGAGGTGATTGGCGTAATGTTGGAAGATATGAAAAACCAGATTGCGGACACATCATCACGGGAAAGAAAACTATCTTTGTGGTCACCAAATTGATGGCACATAATGAAATCATAATCAATCATTTATTCAAAGGCTTCTCTCCTTTTGGGCTGGAATATGTGGGCAGTGTTTTCTTATTTATGATATATATTTGTACCTAGTGAAATAAAATAATTCATTTAGTGTCCTGAACTTTCTAAATATTTTATTTTTTTGATTGCACAATTTTAGTAAAACACATCTTAACCTATCTTCAAAAGAGCAGAGCGCCAGGCAGCTAAACATCAAAAATTAACAGATATTTTTAGGCACTCTAAAAGATAATTGTTGCATTCATCCGCAGTCTTCACTCCAGTCCGCGCTTCTGGCAGGAGCACGAACCGCTCCCATTGGTTGCTGCCATTTGACAGCCAGCTATAAAAGGAGCTGTTAAACAACATCAGCTGTTGCTGCCAGCTGACTGCCTGTTAGCCTGGCAGCCGCGGCAACCTTTTATTTACTGTAATAAAGTTACTAGACTGTTAACTCTGTGTCTGCCTCAGTAATTACCACTGCTCTACAACACTGGCGACGAGGGTGGGATCCGAATAAGAGACGGCCGGACAAGAACAGCTGAGCTCAGTCACTTTCAAAAAGAGCTGAAGCCACTATGAGCTGACTGTCACAGCCGCAGGCACTATTTCGCGAGAGTGAAATTCAACCTCCCCGCTGAGGAGACAGACACCGCCGATACGAGATGACTTCAAACCCTGCGTTCCCGCCTTTCAGACCGATGGCTGAGACTTGGGAGTCCTATAGGAACCGTTTTGACTGCTTCCTGGATGCTATAGACCTCGCTGAAGCTACAGCCCATAGGAAAAAGTCCTATTTCTTAAGTTTTTGTGGAGCTGCAGTATTTGACACTGCCACGGCGTTGGTAGCTCCACGTTCTGTCAGGGATATCCCTTGGGGGGAGTTACAAGAGATCCTTTCCAGTCACTATTCCCCTAAGCCATCTCAAATTGCAAGGAGGCATGCCTTCAGGTGACGAATTCAGGCTGAGGGAGAGACTATCAGTGAATATATGGCTGCCCTGAGGTCAGCTGCCTTACATTGCGGATTTAGAGACTATCTGGAGGATATGTTTTTAGACCAAATAGTCTGTAGAGTCAGGGACTTAAGGCTGCAAAGGCGGCTGTTAGCCAAAAGGGACCTAACCCTAACAGTAGCCATCGAAGAATCACAGGCTGCTGAGCTATCTGCACTGTCTGCAGCAGAAATCCAGGGAAACCCCGTCAGACAGAGTAGCTCAGCAGTCCATTTTGATAAGGAATCAAATGATATAAATCACCTCAGACAACAGAAACCCCTTCTGGAGGAAATGAGGCCAAAACCCAACTCCCCCCCCCCCCGGCAGCAGCCCATCTGCCTGAGCTGTGGAGGAAACCAGCTCGGGGCATCCTGCAAATTCAGGAATGCCATCTGCTTGAATTGCCAAAGGAAGGGTCATTTAGCCAGGGTCTGCCAAGCTGGGAAAACTTTTACACAGAGGCCTCAGACAACCCCCATCTTCCAAAGGCAAGTTGAAGACTGCTATACCTGTTACCACTCCAATCAGACAAACAAAGGCTCTAACAAAATCAGTATTTTTGTTTCCTTAGAAGGTAAACCCTGCAAGATAGAAGTTGACATAGGCTCTGCTCTATCCATCATTTCCTGGGAGACCCTAAAGAGGCTACTTCCAAGACTATCAAAGAAGTAGCTCCTCAACTGCCACCTGAATCTGCGTGATTACCAAGGCAGAACCATCCCAGTCCTCGGAAAAGGCAAGTTTTTTATTCAATTCAAAAACTTTAAAGGTCACTTGCCTCCAGTTGTAGTGGATGGTGCCCTCCCTAGCCTGTTAGGATTAGACTGGTTCCTTGCTCTTGGCCTCAATGTAACAGGCATCCACTCTATTTTAAATACTGAAGTGGATATTGTTCTGTATGGAACTTGGTAGGTTCCAAGTCCCTCATTCTGATTGGCCGAAAAGGCCACTAATGGATTGGTTCACTAAGGAAACAGGAAACAAGTGTCATTGGCCACAAGCTGGCAGGTAAGCCGCTATATAAAGGGCTGCCGCGGCTTGGGCTATGTTCCATATCTTTTGCCTTGCGAGTTTAAATAAAATAGTTGTTGTTTGGAACCCGGTCTCACACGCTTCTTTCCGGACGGAACACTGGCGATGAAGGTAGGATCATCGTAGAAGGTGAGCCCGAAGCACGCGGCGATCTGAACCGAGCAAGAGAGATGGCCGGTAACAACGACCGCCCACACCCTTCAATCCCGATGAGGAGGATTGGGAATCGTATATCAATCGCTTTCTGATGTTCCTAGAAAGCAACGAGATGGAAGAAATCTCAGACCAAGGGAAGAGGGCTGTCTTCCTTACACCCTGCGGACCAGCCGTATTCAAAATGGCGAAGGTGCTGGCGAAACCCAGAGATGTCAAACAGATGACCTGATCTGACCTGAACAGAATGCTCCGAGCACACTACATACCGGTAGTCTCAAATTTAATCAAAAGGCACGAATTTTACAAGAGGGACCAGATGGAGGATGAAACTATAGCAGATTTCGTAGCAGCCTTGAGACACATCGGAGGAGCCTGTGAGTTCCAGAACATGGATGAGGCAATGAGAGACCACGTATTCTTCGGCCTGAAGGACTCTACCTTTCAGAGCAAACTACTGAATAGGCCGAACATAACTGTGGCCAAAGCCATTGCAGAGGCAACCACCACCAAAGCAGCAAAGAAGTCAGCAGCCACCATGCGCCAAATGAATGTGGTCCCAGATCTGTCAAACCAAGCCAGAGAGAAGAAGGCAGAGGGAGCGTGAACTGTGCTGGCGGAAGCGTGAACTGCTCCCATTGGTTGATGCCATTTGACAGCTGGCTATAAAAGGAGCTGTCAAACGGCATCAGCTGTTGCCGCCAGCTGACTGCCTGTTAGCCCGGAAGCTGCGGCAACCCTTTATTCACTGTAATAAAGTTACTAGACTGTTAGCTCCGTGTCCGCCTCAGTAATTACAGCCGCTCTACAACAATAATAATGGTCTACAAATTTAAAAGCTGCAGTGTATTTCCCAATCATGAGCAACAAAACATTAATTTTTCTTTCAAGTTATTCTGAAGTCTAGATGACAGCATCCATTCAAACACTTTTCCTTGGCACAGCATTTTGCGATAAATTCTATGCAGCAAAATCACCAAGGAAGAAAGCTGTTCATTTTTAAATAGTCCAATAAAATCACAGTATTTTCTCTTTTGGATCACTTGCAATAGAAACAGATATAATCATTAAAGAAAAGAAGGCTGACGTTTAAGCTTTGAACCATAAGGCACTATATATTAGTTTATTACTGGAATAATGTTTCAATGTATAAACTGTCACTCGTGATAAAACTGTTAAGTTCAGTGCAACTCCAGTTGGTTTATTGTAAAACTGGGCCATATTTTTCCTTTGGAAACAGTTACAGACATTTATAGATTCGGCTTAACTTTGCCTTTGAATCTGTGATGGATAATAAAGGTTTGGGAAGATACCAAAATTGTGTTTATTTATGCAATCTAGCAGTTATTCACGTGAGTGTCATTCCTTTCATCCTATAAAAATGGTGATTCAGTTTGTATTTCCTATTTTTTATCTCACTCTATTTATCTTCATCTGTCTGTCTGTCTGTCTGTCTGTCTGTCTGTCTGTCTGTCTGTCTGTCTGTCTGTCTGTCTATCTATCTATCTATCTATCTATCTATCTATCTATCTATCTATCTAACTATCTATCTATCTAGCCATCTAGTTATCTATCTATCTATCTATCCAGCTATCGGTAGCTATCTAGCTAGGTAGCTATCTAGATAGTTGTTTTGTTAGTTATCGAGCTATCACCTGCAAATATCTGTAAAACAACCTGTATTTAATTCTTGTTATGGGATATGAAACTATGGTGCTGTCTGCTTTAAACCTTTAAAGTATAAGTTCGATTCTGAGTGGCTCAAGGTTGACTCAGTCTCTCATCCTTCTGAGGTAGGTAAATGAGGATGCAGATTGCTAATATTTTAAATCACTTAAAGAGGGCTATAAAGCACTATGAAGTGATATATAAGTCTAAGTGCTATTGCTATTCCCACCCTGAATAATCACTTTGTAAACTGATCTGAAAATAAGCAAGTTGCAGTGGAATTTGGAGCTGAAGTGAGAGAAGGAATGAAGAAACTGCTAACTTGGAAGAGCTAATAGGAAGAAAGTGCAGGGAAACAGATCTTCCCTACACCTACAGTGTCTACATACTTGTTTATCTAATAGTGTCTCTAATGAAAACATTAGTCTGGTGAGATTTCTGTCAATGTGAGTAGCAATGCAACATACCATTCTGATCAATCACCAGAGTCATTCTGGTTCATTGCACCTGACATAATATTAACAGAAGAATGGTAATTCTATTCTTAATATCACTAAAATCTGCCTGGAAATGATTTGTTGACTATAGGATCACAATCAGAAGTCAACAGATGTAATCTAATGTAAGGGTGGCAAGCACTCATTTCAGGGCTTTGGATCTAAAGATATGAAATATATTTTGAGATGTGCTCCTGATTCTTCTGAAAGTAGTTTTGTATTTCCTCAGGATTATGTGCCCACCATGTTAGCTGCAATGTTATCTTAGTAAAATACTTTATTTAAAGGAGTTGAAGACTGGTAAGAACACTCTGAAGGACCTTTTGCTCTTTGACTACAAAGCACTTCCCAGCACTATGCATCCTCCACTAACTATCCCCAGTGTGGATGATAATAAGCTTCTTCCTCATGGATTTTTGTGGTTTCCTCTCAAAAAGTATATTGCCAATAAAAAATGGGAAGAGAAACTTTGTCTTGGCTACAGACAGCACTAAAAAAGTTCAAGGCTGCCAAAATTGTTTCACTGAAGGTAAATGCATGATAGAAATTCCATCACCTCCATGGTTCAAACAACTTCAACAAATTTCTCTACATTGCTTTGTGCTGGTCTATAAGCTACAGCATTGGACCATGTATGAACTCAATATAATTTTAGTTTGTAATCTCTCTCTCATCTGTTTATCTATCTATCTTTCTTTCTTTCTTTCTTTCTTTCTTTCTTTCTTTCTTTCTTTCT
>BLBF01000002.1:24546058-24568210 GCA_015471245.1 Laticauda colubrina
CTGCTTTCTGTGGAGGTGGAGGTGGAGCTGGGGGTGGGAGTGGATTGGTCTCTGGTGGCAGCAGCTTCTTCTTGCTCCAATTGCATCAGGGGGTCCTCCATGTGCTCCGCCACAGGGAGTGCAGCTGTCGGGGGGTCTCCGTCGTGGGGCACTCCATAGATACCTGCCTGGACACAGGAGCTGACTCTTGCCCAGAAGAGGACTGGCTTTCTGTGGGCTGCCTGAGAGTGAGGTTAGACAGAGGGGTGGTGTGGTGGATCTCCAGTGGTGGATCTCCAGTGGTGGATCCCACCCTCCAAGAAGCTGCACTTGGCCATCACGTAGGTCTCCCGGTCAGTGATCTTGACCGCGGCCTGGCCAGACTTCTTCAGGTGCAGCTTCCCGTACCAGGTGTGCATGTGCTTTCACCATCCAAGGAGGACATCCGAAGTGTAGCCCAGGATCTCTGCCTTCTTTCTCCAAGCCGCCTGCTTCCGCTTGGTGTCTCGATAGAGCCTGTGTCCCTTCTGCCAGAGGTACTCGTTCTCCCTCAGCCATTTGAGCACCTCATCCTCATGTTCCTCTGCAATGGAGTACTGTCTCCTCTCACCCTTTTCTCATGAATGCCTCTTCCTCCCTTCTGGGCCCTCATCAGTAGGGCTTTGAGGTTCTAGAGGCTGGTCCACCACACCACCACCACCACCACCAGCAGTAGCACCACCAGCAGCAACAGCACCAGCAGCACCAGCAGTAGCACGAGCAGCAGTAGCACCAGCAGGACCAGGAGCAGCATCAGCAGAGTCAGCACCAGCAGAAGCACCAGCACCAGGAGCAGCACCAGCAGAGTAAGCACCAGCAGAAGCACCAGCACCAGGAGCAGCGCCAGCAGAAGCACCAGCACCAGCAGAGTCAGCACCAGCAGCAGAAGCCCCAGCAGAAGCAGAGTCAGTGCCAGGGGGTGGGGTGGTGGTCCTGTCCTTCTTGCCAGGGCTGGCAGGAGTAGGCACAGGCTTCCTTTTCTTCCCCATGGTTGTTGGCTGGCTGGAGCTGTGTCTGGCAGCAGGTCTTTCCTCTGAATGGTGACCTGCTTGCGAGCTGCATCCCTTTATATCCACGGGGCTGATGCAATGCATCCTCCCTGCATGTGCAGTGAACACTTTGCATCTGCTAGGCATCCGCTAGGCTTCCGTGATGCATCCGCTTCATCTGCTAGGCATCGGCTCTGCATCCGTTCCTTCCGCTGCGCATCCGCTTCGCTGTTCTCCCCCGGAAGCCCTGCGGATGTGTCATCCACTTCCATCCACTAGGCTTCCGTTGAGCATCCGCTTAACATCCTCGCTACATCCTCCCCATGTCCGTTCCTTTCCGTTGTTGTCCGCTCTGTTTATGCAAATTTGGGGCACTTTTGAGAGCGGATAACAACGGATGGAAAATTTGCTCGTCCGCTGTGTCCTTTTTACATACGTTTTGCATCCTTCGGCCGATGTGACCTAGCCTTAAGTATTGTCCATAAAATGATACATTGCAATGACTTACCTGTCAATGAATATTTCAGCTTCAACCATAACAACACAAGAGCACACAATAGATACAAGCTCAAGGTTAACTGCACCAAACTTGATTGCAGGAAATGCGACTTCAGCAACAGAGTGGTCAATGTCTGGAATATTCTACCTGACTCTTTGGTTTCTTCCCCAAACCCCAAAAACTTTAACCTTAAACTGTCTACTGTTGACCTCACCCCTTTTCTAAGAGGTCTGTAGGGGGTGTGCATAAGTACATCAACGTTCCTACCATCCCTGTCCTATTGTTTCTTTTATTTTTTTTAAATGTTCCCATTTCATGTATTCATAACTACATACATACTTATACCTATTACCTTGAAAGCAATTGACAAATCAAATAAATAAATAAACAAACTATTTTAAGGCAATAGTAACAAATTCTTCCTAATTTTCTCCTGGGAGAGCTAGATTAGTTCCCCTCCATAACATTCTTCACAATTAGTTGAACAATATTTTTATGCCACTCCAATCATAACATCATTTGTGAATTATATATCCTATCCACATGTATTAAGTTTGAGGCTCATAGCCTCAAACGTATGAAGAAAATATCTCTATTCCTTTCTGAAATTGAGGTAGTGGTGGTGATGACAGATTACTTTGAAGGCCAATAAAGAAAGTCTAGTTCAATGAATCAGTTAAATAGTTTATGGAACAATTATCCAGCAGAATGGATCAATATATCATCTAGGAAAACTGCCAACTGTTCTTCCCAAAGGTGCTTTTTTCAAGGGGCATCTGGACTTTCTGGTTTTTCTTTGAAGATGTTTCGCTTCTCATCCAAGAAGCTTCTTCAGGTCTGACTGAATGGTGGGGAATGGAAGGATATATACTCCTTGCAGACATCTGGTCATATACAAAAAGCATATATATCATGGTCAATGTTTGTGTGTGTGTATATTTTGTCTTCCATTTGACAAATCTTTGTCTAGCAGTGTCTACCCTTCTTGGAATTCTACACTTCAATTATACCCCAGAGAAAATATAATGGGATAACTCCTCCCTTTCATCTATTTTTATCAGAAGATCAAGATAGCCAAAGACCCTGAAACATAGCATAAATATATGTATTTGAAATGAAAATATACATCACATTCTTGGTCATTTTGCAATTGAAAGGCAAGCTGAAAAAACTTCAGAAAAATTCTAAGTATGGTTATAATGAAATTTGTATTTCTATGGTCCCTATAGAGCCATTGGAAGATATATTTTGGCACAGCACAATACACATTAGACATAGCATTGATTTAAATGACATCCTAGTGCCTTCAGTTGTGTTTTATAGCTATCTTTAGAAACACCAAATCTTTATATCACGAGTAGGCAACATTGTGTTTTCCTGATGTCTGAATTTAAACTTCAGATCCAGTGACAATGACAATGGCACTGGCAAGACATTGTGGAACTTATAGTTGGAAATATTTGAAAGAAGTCAGCTTATATGTATTTGAATTAAATTGAGAAGAGATCAGTTATTTTTTCAATAAAAAATAAGAATCACAACATAGAACTTCTGCTCATAGGAAATAATAATTTAACTAATTTAATTTAATTATTCTATTAATGCCTGCAGAAAACATGAAAAGTAGTAAGATCCAAGGGAATTATTCTCCACATCATAATCTGGTGAACCAGAAGCTGCTTTGAATTTCTCTTTGAGTAATGATACACCACATTTCATTAGCTGTTATCTAAAGTCAACCACATTAAGTATGTATCATACTTGCTTCCCCCCCCCACCTTTCTTTCTAAGATAAGAATACCCAAATTTGAACATTTTTTTTCATTTCTTCATATTTTATGGTTAAAGAAAGCAAGATAAATAAATATCATGGCTACTGTATCTGAATCAAAAAAAACCCTCTAAATCAGGGTTGTCTGGTCTTGGCAAATTTGAGACCTGTGTACTTCAACTTCCAGAATTCCTCACTGAGCCATCGCAATTCTGGCAGTTGAAGTCTACAAATCTTAAAGTTGCCAAAGTTGGACACCCTTGTTTTAAATGGTTATTAGGTGACAGAAAGTGCATATTTCTGTATTTTGCTGTTGCCATTTTGTGGTTGCCCAAATTTTTACAGCTGAGATGTGTTAGATTTTAGTTAATATCCACCTGTAAAGTGTGAAGATCTAAAATTGGGTAAGCTCTGAAGTTCAAGGAAAACTGGAAAACAGGAGAATAAAATGGGTCTACAGCGATCCTAAAAAAATCAAATTAGCATGTGTGTATTTCTATTTACCGTGTCACATAATGTCAATTATCACAATCCATGTGTATAATAACCCCTTACACTGTGACACTGAAATCTTTGACTTCGTATCTATTACAATAAAATGTGATAATTATCCACATAAAAATATTGACAACCCTAACCCCAGCCCTACCCCAATAGGGTTACACAAATATTGTTTTGGATTTGAAGTCAGAAAGCATAGAAGTATTTAGTTACATAGAACTCCTCAGTACTGCTAGATGGACTTGGGGGTCAGACACTGATCCCAATTATATCTTTTGAGCTTTTAGCTCCTGATGAACAATGTGGAGTCTGTTTCAGCAAGCTTCTATTGCTTTAATTGCTGGCCCTTCTATACTCAGAAATTATTCTTTCTGCCTACTGACTGAACTTCCTTGTCTGATATTTGGCTCGATTGACTCTGTCTCCTGGATCAATTCTCAGCACTACTTTTTCTCTAATCACTAAGCACTATGATAACCTGTCTTAGTATCTCTGCTGGTTCTTGAAATCCATGCTAGAGAGATACTGCTGCTGATCTCTGGCTTTCTTTGATATCTGTTGGCTGCAGAAGGTCCCCTTCACCATCCTCCTGTTGATGGAGTATAACCCTTCTCCTGTAAACACAAACTTCTATAGATGGAAGCCAACTACAATTGGCTCAAGAATGAAAAAAAGAGAGTTTTCATAATACATTTTAAATATATATCATAATGTTCCTGAAGTATAGAGGGGAAGAGGATGATACTGTCTTCAATTAGATATGAAACAGAGGAAAGTGTCTTCTTGACTATATTTTATTCATTCACATCTCTTCAAGCTAACCAGTTTTTCTTCAACCAAAGCCTAATCCAGGAACATCTGCAACATAGTAAAATTGAAATGAGTGAAATGAAATAAGACAAAACTTTTTCCAGTTCAAGCAAGATGAAACTCAATGTAATATACTGTGACTCTGAATTCTTTAGAAGATAGCCTCAAGATCCTGAAGGATCTTGACAGACTTGAGCATCGGGCCCTATATAATAAGATGCAGTTCAGTGATGAGAAAAGAAAGGTCCTGCACTTAGGCAGGAAAACCCATAGGTAGATATAGAATAGGTGATACCTGGCTCGACTGTAGTAACTGTGACAGGGATTCAGGTGTACTAGTGGACCACTATTTAATAATGAGCCAGTAGTATACTGCAGCTGCCAAAAAGGCTAATATAGTCCTAGGCTGCATCAAGTCAAGGAGAAGAAATAGTACCACTTTACACTGTGTTGATAAGATTCCAGAAAGTGTGCAGAGGGGAGCAACAAAAATCATAAAGGATCTGGAGGCTAAATTGTACAGTGAACAGTTGAGGAAGCTAGGTATGTCTAGCCTATCAAAAGAAGGATGGAGAGGAACATAATATCTATCCTCCAGTATTTGAAGAGCTGTCACAGGAAAAGGAGATTGGTTTATTCTTTAGGGAAAAAGAAGGAAGGGCAAGAAGTAAAGGGTGGAAGCTTGTCAAAGAGAGATCCAACCTAAAAGTAATATTTTTTTTTCTGGTGAAGACAGCAATTAATCAGTGGAATAGCTTGCCTCCTGCAGTAGGTACCCCATCACTGGAGGTTTTCAAAAATAGACTGGACAATTTGACAAAATGATATTGTAGATTCTATATTGCTGCAGATTTGTAGACTCTCCAATCCAATATTCCAGAGTTAAAAGGATATGTTGATTGCTTCCTATGGGAAGAAAATATCTTCTACTATAGATTATATGGAGCTTTCTTTCCTATCCTGCCAATAACTTAATAATAGAAACTCAGCCATTTCTATGATTCATTTTTCTAGACCACAAATGTTTCATCAATCCAGAATAAACCCTTTTTTATAGAATTACCTTATTGTCAAATATCTTATGTTCTCTTATGCTTCATCATTATTTCAATTCTTTAAATCCTTATATTATTCAAAGTTTGCTTTCATGGTAGGAATCTGAGGCTCTTTTCACCTATTCTCTTGCTCTAAGAAAGAATGTGCAAAACTCTGCATTCCAATCCCCACTCTCAAATATTTTTCTCCTGGATCTCAAGCTGACTTTGGTGCTGAGTAATATCCAGAACATCACAAATCTCTTTATCTTCATCTTTTGGAAGAGTCATTTTGGGAAAATGATGATTCTTCCGGAAGAAGGAGCAAGACTGGAATGTCCACTGGCAGTTTGCCATCAGGCACTTTTCACAATAGCCCCAATCATGGTAGCAAGTTGCACTGCAAATCCTCCCCGTCTATGTGTAGAAATGGGGGATACAGGTTGGGTTGCTTGAGCTCACAGCTTGGAAGATTTTGATGACCCTGCTTATGTAAGCAAGGGAGACTCAAAATTACTGTAAACCTTACTTAGAGGACTAAGATTAAGTTTACTGATAAAGTTGCCTATATGTTTGTGTATGTGTATGCATGTCTGTCTGTCTGTCTGTCTGTCTGTCTATACCTATCTATCTATCACCTATCTATCTGTCTGTCTGTCTGTCTGTCTGTCTATCTGTCTATCTACCTATTTATCTATCATCTATCTAGCTTTATGTGTGTATATTTTGTTCTTTGTTTTACCTAATTAATTTTTTAAAACCCAGAGAAAAAATATTATTATGGTTCATTGCACAATCAGCCAGATGTTCAGACTGAATTTGGCATTCCTGACTACCTATCAACTCCTTTCCAAGGACCTGGGATAGGCAGATGTGAATGTTTGATGGTGTTGGAGATATCTTTGCAGGATATACAGCTATTTTGAGTAAAGCTTCCTTGGGATCGCACCTAAGGGCCCTATTTCTATTGATATAACTTTGCTTTCTTTTGCCACAGTAATTCTATTTCTGTTTGCAAGTCTGTGTATTTTGTTATCTTCTTTCTTTTCTATTTTGTCATTTCCACATCCACTATCCAGACTTTTATTATTATTATTCAATACTTCAGCCACCTTGGGCTGCTACAAAAATACAGCTGCTCAAGAGTTGTAACAGATCCCAGATGGAACCAACAAATGCGAAAACACCATTATATATAGAAATGTTATAAAACATACAACCTCCTTTCTCCTACGAAATGGCACAGATTAAGTTTAATTTAATTATAGAACAAATGTATAGGTCAACTATGCTTATCCAAGCTGGAGTATTGCCCAATATTAATATAAAAATGGCAGAATTTCATTGAAACCTTATGAAATAACTGAAAAAGTTCAGTTCTTTTCCTAGCCAGAACATTAAGAATGCAAAAATAATGACTAGATTATATTTTGTATTAGTTCTTTTGATTTTTTTTCCCCATTTCCTAATTTATCCTGTGAGAAAGAAGCTTTTTGCTACTGATTATAATTATTCAGCTCATAAGTAGCTCATTAAGCTCAATGTGGGCAGAAAGATGAATTGGAGCTAGTAGAATATAGAATACAAAATAATAGAGTTGAAAAGGACCTTGGAGGTCTTCAAATCTAACCCTCCCCCCAACTCAAGCAGGAGACCCTGTACCATTTCAGACAACTGGCTGTTCAGGCTCATATTTCATAAGATTTGGATAATTTCAAAATGCATTAACCATCAACTTTCCTTCTCAAAAGAAAGTTTCTAATAAAAGCCTACCTTTACTATTTGAGCATGTCCTAACTATTTAATTGAAATCTGACCTATAAACAAAAATAGAATGAAGTCCTACATACTATTTTCTGAATTTCTTGTGTCCTTTCTTCCTCCTTTAATAACTCTCATGGAATCCTGGTTTTCTCCTTCACTGATGTCATAAACATATATTATTTCTAAAGCATCTTGTCAGCCAATGAGAAAGAAGAGATAAATTAGGCCAGCTGATGGATGGGATTCTTATTTGGTTTGAACGGAGCTGTACACTTAGTGGACAAGTAGGTCAGCTGGCCAGCTTTTAGGAGATCATCTTGTAGCCTCAAGAATGTCGGGTGGGACTAGAACCAAAGGAACAGAAAATTGTCCAATTATACGCTCACAGCAGCAGAGGCCACAGAGATGCCGTAATGAAAGGTCCCAACGTGCAGAGGAATTGCGGAAGCGCCGAGCCAAGAAAAATGAGGGAGACCCAGATATTGTAAAGTCTCCCAGTGACCATAAGGAATACAGGTAATTATGGACTGACAGTATGAATAGACAACTTATTTTCTTCCTAAGTAGCATCAGAATCATTATCACTGTTGCCTTCAAAAGACCACTGGACACGTGGCTATTATAGCAGTAGTAATAGTATTTAGACTTATATACTGCTTTACAGTGCTTTATATCCCTCTCTAAGCAGTTCACAGAGTCAGCATATTGTTGCCAACAATCTGGATTCTCATTTTACCTACCTCAGAAGGATGGAAGGTTGAGTCAACCTTGAGTCTGGTGAGATTTGAACTGCCAAATTACAGGCAGCTGGCAGTAAGCAGAAGTAGTCTGCGGTACTGCACTCTAACCACTGTACCACCATGGCTCACTATCACAGTGAAATTGAAAGTTTTCACAATTATTACTATTAATAATTATGCATTGCATAGTTAGCCAGATGTTCAAATTTGATTTGTCATTTTTATCCACCTATTGAGCTCTTTCCAAGGATAGGAAGATGTGGTTGTGTTACAGTGTTAGAGGTATTGTTATACCATCAATTTTAGTGTTGGTTCTTAGACACCTTATAAATAGATTTTCTCCAGGGTTCCTTTCAATTGGAAAAAGGGTTTTTTTTACAATAAGAAATAGATATAAGATTGAGAATTAAAATAATAATTTCCTTGACCAATTTATTTAATTTATTTTTTATTTATTTGATTTGTCAATCATTTAGAAGATAATACGTAAAAGCATAAGCATAGTTATGAATACAGGAAATGAGTACATATAAGAAAAATAAAAGAAACAATAGGACAGGGACGGTAGGCACTTTTTTGCACTTAGGCACACCCCTTAAAGACCTCTTAGGAAAGGGGTGAGGTCAATAGTAGACAGTTTAAGGTTAAAGTTTTTGGAGTTTGGGGAAGAAACCACAGAGTCAGGTGGAGTATTCCAGACATTGACCACTCTGTTGCTGAAGTCGCATTTTGTGCAGTCAAGTTTGGTGCAGTTAACCTTGAGCTTGTAACTATTGTGTGCTCTTGTGTTGTTATGGTTGAAGCTGAAATATTCATTGACAGGTAAGTCATTGCAATGTATCATTTTATGGACAATACTTAAGGCTAGGTCACAAAGTTTCTATCTATTGTTTGCTCTTGTATTGTTATGGTTGAAGCTGAAGTATTCATTGACAGGTAGGACATTGCAATGTATGATTTTATACACAAAACTTAGATTGGAGCGAAGGCAGGGTAGTTCTAGGTTTTCTAGGTCTAGAATTTCAAGTCTGGTGGCATAAGGTATTCTTCAATGAGTAGAGGAGTGGAGAACTCTTCTTGTGAAATATTTCTGGACTTTCTTAACTGTGTTAATATCAGATACATAATGTGGGTTCCAGACTGATGAGCTGTATTCGAGTATTGGTCTGGCAAATGTTTTGTATGCCCTAGTTAGTAGTGTGATATTACCAGAGAAAAAGCTACGTAGGATTAGGTTAACAACTCTTAATGACTTTTTGGCTGTGTAGTTACAGTGGGCTCTAACATTTAGGTCATTACAGATGAGTATGCCAAGGTCCTTGGCAGAGTTTGGATCATCAACAAGGTTTTGACTATTCAGCTTGTAT
Organism: Laticauda colubrina; assembly: GCA_015471245.1. Classification (NCBI taxonomy): domain Eukaryota; kingdom Metazoa; phylum Chordata; class Lepidosauria; order Squamata; family Elapidae; genus Laticauda; species Laticauda colubrina. The sequence continues at coordinate 24,555,552 of BLBF01000002.1, forward strand.
TTTATTTTCTGAATTTTTTTGCCAATATTTATAACAGAGAATTTATTTGTTGAGATTTGAAGTTGCCATTTGTCTTGACCATTCTGATACATAGTTGAGGTCTTTTTGAATGGTTTATTTCTTTGACGAATTTATCTGTACACTGATAAATGATAATTAATATGAACTATCATTTCACTCACTTTTGTGGCCCTGGTATGAAAAATAAGGAAACCAGAAGGAATTGACTTAATTTTCTACTATTCTTGAAGACAAAATACTAAAAAGAGTATGAATGAAAGAGCCTGTTTATTTTGGAAAGAAATTCTGGAATACAAGACATTTTGTCTGACAAAACTCACCATTTGAAAGATATTTGTTCATAATGTCTGTCCCTCTGTACAGAGCTGAGAAATGGGTATTTTGCATCCCGGGAAATAACAATGAGTTCACCATAAAATATATTTAAAAATACTTTGCAGGTGTTATGAGAATAGCTGCCAACAACGATGCCTGTTTATACCGCACATACAGATACAATACACACCTCTGTCATTATTTTCACAGGTACATCAAATTAAAAAATGGCATGAATGTGCTGTTGATTTCTGACTGGACGTTTGATGATTGCACTTCTTCTGATGAATCAGACACTGAACTAGAGGGTCTCCTAATATCGTCTGGAACAGATGAGGAAGAAAATCTTGTTACAAAAATTCAGGAAATTGAGAGAAATGATAGGAATATCAAGAAATCTGAGGGTGGTTCTCTGGATGGTGAAGTTGGAAGTGAAGGAAGTGGTGGTTTTGGAAGCGATAGTTTTGTGGAAGGTGATCCTGAGGTGAGGGAAGATCATGATGACCCTGAAATATATGAAGAATTGGTGAAACAAGAAGATGAAAATAAGATGGGCAGTACAGAAAAGCAGGTATGGTATAACATAGCTACTTGTTAATCGGTGAAGTTTTAAATAAAATAGATCGATAGGTGATGACGTCTGTGTTTAGCAACCATTCAAAGTTACAACACTATTTGAAAAAGTAACTTTATAACTGGTTATCACACTGATGGCGGCCTTAATGTCTCCATGGTCACATAGTCAAGATTTAGCTGCTTTGCAATCTGCAGCCATTTTATGATTGCTGCAGTGTCCTGCAGTCACATGATATCCATTTAGGCAGTGGCAGGATTCAATTTTTTTTTTTACTATCGGTTCTGTGGGTGTGGCCTGGTGGGCTTGGCTTGGTGGGTGTAGCAGAGGAAGGATACTGTCAAATCTCCATTCCCATCCCACTACAGGGGAAGGATACTGCAAAATCCCATTCCCTCCTCACCCCACTAACCTGCTTTCCAGCTCCGTTCTCCTGTGCAGGGCAACAAAAGAAGACCCAGCAGATCAGCTGGGACTTGGGAGGCAGAGAATAGATGCAGTGGGGCCAGTCAAAGAATATTTGCTGGTTCTCCGAACTACTCAAAATTTCCGCTACTGGTTCTCCAGAACTGGTCAGAACTTGCTGAATATCACTTCTCCATTTAGGTGCTTCACAGCCAATGTCTGACAAGCAGAGTCAATGAAGAAGCCAGTGAAACTGTAAATCTTGGTCATGTGCTATCTCATTTAACGACTATGAGGAAAAAGTGACATTGTAAGTCCAGCACAGTCACTTGATGTCCCATTTAATGAACTTAGCAATGGATTTGCAAGCCCCCATTATGGATATTAAGCAAGGACTACCTGTAAATCAATTTTCACATCAGGATGAACACTGTTGTTGAGACAGTAGCTTGAATTAATTATGTTATATCACAATTAGGGATGTATTGTTTCTTAACTAGTATAGGTATACCAGTGGTGGGATTCAGTCAGAGGTGTATTTGCCGATTCTCTGAACTACTCAAATTTTTTGCTACCAGTTCTCCAGAACTGATCAGAACCTGCTGAATAACACCTCTGAGGTCCACCCTGTTTGTGTCATAGTTAACATATTTGGACACATTGGCAATGATGTTATATAGACTCTAAAAGTGTCTATTTGGTGCTTGTTCCATAAATTTAAAAGCAATGTATGTGTTAAGCCCAGGATAAGCTTAATGCACCTATTTTTTTATAGTAGATTTTTTTGAAATGAATCAAGCATGTGGGTAGAGGTAGGGGAATTCTGATATTTTTCATGACTTCAAAAATAGCCTTGGAGAGTACACTTGCAACCCATGGGCCAGAGGTTGAAATGTTGCTGTCAAAATGAATAAAATGATAATGAGCATTCTTAAGTCACAACTTTGTAATAATTTTAAAAAGTTAAGGTATTATTTTACCACAGAGCCTGAAGAAAATGTGATTATTTGAAGCAGCCCTGAATGCAGGATCTGAAGGCCTTATTTTGCTGTGTGTGTTATTCAAGTTTGCCTGCAAGGAAAATTTAAGAGGGGAAACATAACAACAACACTTGTGTCTGCTTGCTTTCTTAAGCCCATGTCACACTGCACCAACGGATGGAAAGAGGATGTAAAACGGAGAAAAACACTTGCCATCCGTTGGTTAACGCATGCTGCCGTTTTGTACTCACTGCATCTGTTTTTCTTCCTCTCTATCCGTCCAGCATCCGTCGACTGACATTTCATCCGCTCAAAAAGTTTTGAGCTGCTCAAAACTTTTTGAGCGGAAAATGTATCCAACACGTCCATTCTGCATCTGCTAGGCATATGGGGAACATCTGTTATGCATCCGTTGTCATCCGTTACGCGTCTGCTACATCTGCTAGGCATCCGCTGCGCATCCGCGCAACTCGAATCTGCTCCAGCAGAAAGCAGACACAGGGAGGAAGCGGAACGGATGCAGAATGGACGCGCAGCGTTAGTAGCACAGATGGAGAAAGGATGAAAGCGGATGCAGCTCTCAAAGAAAGCATTTAAAACAGAAAAAACGTGCGCAGAGAGGACCTATCTCAGATATTAAGGATGTCTAGAGGATGCCTAGAGGATGCAAAGAGACACCTAGGGGAAAACCTATACTGACTATAAAAAGGGGAAGCAACTCACCTGGATCTCACTTTCAGACCAGCAGCGCTGCTGTGCAGACCTCTGCAGCCTTCATCTGGCTCTTGCTCTTCCACAGCATACATTGATGTCCACCATGGATCGTAACAAACTCCTTTTGGTAGCCACCATCATTCTGCACGAAGCCATCTACAGGCTCTTTCAACTCTACTACGGGAAGAAAAGGAGGTGGCCAAGAAGCGTCTGGGTCCGAAGATGGATCACCAGAAGAGCAGAGTACGGATTGTACAACAAGCTGATGGTGGAGCTGAGGAACAAAGACCCTCGTGCATTCCAGAACTTCATGAGGATGCCTCCAGCCATGTTTGACGAAGTTGTGGAGCAGCTGAGACCCAGGTTGACCAAGCAGAGCACCAACTTCCAGCCCAGCCTGGACCCTGGGCTCAGGTGGCACGGACTCTGCGCCACCTGGCCTCAGGGACCACCTACAGGAGCATGCAGTACGGCTGGAGGGTGCCACACAACACCATCAACATTGTGATCAGAGAAGTGGTGCAGGCCATCATCGAAGAACACCTGGAGGAGCTCCTACAGTGCCCCTCCACTGAAGAAGGCTGGAACAAAGTTGCAGAGCAGTGGTATCAGAAGTGGAACTTCCCACACACCGTTGGAGCCATAGATGGCAAGCACGTGGCCTGCAAAGCACCAGCCAAGTCGGGGTCCACTTATTTCAACTACAAGGGCTTCTTCAGCCTCGTCCTCTTTGCCATGGTCGATGTTGACTACAAGTTCATGTACATCGATTCTTCAGGAAACGGGTCAGCTTCAAATGCCCAGGTATACAACGCCAGTGACCTCAAGGAGGGGCTGGAACGCAACCTCATCATGGGCTTCCCAGATCCAGACCCCCTGCCCAACGACACGCAAGATGTGGGAGATGACGCCTTCTCCCTCAGAACCTAGCTCATGAAGCCCTACACTTCCAGACTCCTCACCCGTGAAGAGAGGATCTTCAACTACAGGCTGTCCAGAGCAAGGCGGGTGGTGGAGAACGCCTTTGGCATCCTAGCCAACAGGTTCCAGGTACTTCTCACCACCATGCAGCATCGCCCAGAGACCGTGAGGAGGATCGTGGAAGCTTGCTGCATCCTGCACAATCTCATGCACACCCGCTACCCAGTCTTGCAGAACAGGCTCGTGGACCTCCAACAAGGCAATGGGGACATGGAGCCTGGGGAATGGAGGCAAGGGCGAAACCTGATAGACACTCAGGATGTGCAAGGCCACAACAGAGCCTCACGTGAAGGGAAGAAGCAGCGCAACCTCCTGAAACACTGGTGCAACTCCCCAGCTGGAGCAGTGGAGTGGCAAGACAGGATGATAGATGATTAATGGATGCTTCCTTCAGCCTGTCTCATCACACTGATGAGATTGGGCCATGCATGTTGGATGGGCCTACAATGAACAGGACATTTAATAAAGAGTTGTGTTTATGTTCAAATGTGTGGATCAATGCTTACATTGTTATTGATTATGAAGGGCCATAGGTGTGGCACCTGTGGAGGATGGACCATACAGTCCCACTATACTTGCACTGGAGGTTTATCTATCCCACAGCTATTACCCATCCAAAAGGTACCCCTGCCCATTCCACAGCTATTACCCATCCCAAAGGTATCCCTGCCCATCCCACAGCTATTACTCATCCCAAATGTATCCCTGCCCATCCCACAGCTATTACCCATCCCAAAGGTATCCCTGCCCATCCCACTGCTATCCTTACCCATCCCACAAGCATGCAAAGGCTTAAACCATTTCTAAAAGTTTCCACCCAGACTTTATTTAATAAAATAAATGAAGCAAGTGTGTGAAGCAAAGATAATCTTTGTTAATACAAGCTGTAAAAGAAAAATGACCCAAGTCAAGTGTCCAAATAAAGTCTACAGGTAGCCACCCAGTCTCTGGCACTCTTCTCTGTCACTCAGAGGTGTGCCCAGTCTCAGGGGTGAAGGGTCCAGGTGCCATGGAGTTGGCTGCTGCTGGAGTGCTGGTCTGTGGCATCATTGGAGTGCCTGGCCCCGAGAGGACAACAGGTGACGGTGTGTTGAGGAAGATCTCAGACAGCTGGCTCAGCCCTGTGATGTTGAGAGCTCCTTCCTCCATGCCTTGGGGTGTCCGCCCCAGTACCGATGACAGATGTCCTGAGGCCAGGCTTGGCTGTGGGGTGGAGGAAGGAGCAGTGCATTGGGACTGTCTGGTCTGTGGCTGGGTGAGGACTGGCGTGGGTGGCATTGGTGGTGTGGGTGGCATTGGTGGCATCGGTGGCAGCAGTGGCGTGGGTGGCATCGGTAGCATCAGTGAAACCAGTGGCAACGGTAGCATCCGATGAGCCTGTGCCTGGACTGGGAAGGGCTGCTGCCTGTGCTGCTGGATCTCCTGGTAGCTGTAGCCCTGGTAGGTGAGGGCCTGTGGAAAGCCTTGGAATGGGAGGGACATCACCTGGGGTGGAGGAGCAGACCTGGACTGGGTGGAAGCAGGTTCATCTGGATCTGGAGGGTTGTGAAGCAGCTCGGTGATCCTGTCCTTCACCACCTGGTACTGGGGTTCCGCCATGTCCACGAGGGTCTGGTTCACATAGGTGAGGAAGGGCTTGCGATTGGAGGATGGGGCGTTGGTGTGTACCAGCTGAGAGAGGATATCGATGCTGCTCCTGATGGTGTCTCTTATCTCCAGCAGGACAGTGTGGCTCTGTCCCTCCTGTCTGGCTCTCTGCCTTTCTGTGGAGGTGGAGCTGGAGGTGGATGTGGGTTGGGCTGTGGTGGAAGTGCCGTCTCCTTTCTCCCACTGCGTCAGGGTGTCCTCCACGCGCTCCACCATGGTTAGAACAGCTGTGGGGGGTTTCTCCACTGTGGGACACTCCACAGAAACCTGCCTGGAGACAGGATCTGACTCTCGGCCGGAAGAGAACTGGCTCTCAGCAGCCTGCCTGAGAGAGAGGGTTGTGAGAGGGGCTGCTCCTCGGTGGCGGATCTCACCCTCCAGGAAGCTGCACTTGGCCATGATGTAGGTCTCTCTCTGTCCGTCAGCTTGATCATGGCCTGGCCAGATTTCTTGAGGTGCAGCTTCCCGTACCAGGTGTGCATGTGCTTCCACCAGATGAGGAGCACCTCCGAAGTGTAGCCCAGGCTCTCCGCCTTCTCTCGCCAAGCAGCCTGCTTCCTTTTGGTGTCCCTGTAGAGCCTGTGTCCCTTCTGCCATAGATACTCATTCTCTCTCAGCCACTCCAGCACCTCATCCTCATGTTCCTCCTTGATGGAGTATTGCCTCCTCTCCCGTTCTCACATATGCCTCCACCTCCCTTTGGCAGGACCACATGGGCCCTCATCAGAGGGGCTTCGAGGTTGTAGGGGCTGCTCCTCCACACCACCAGTAGCAGCAGCACCAGCAGGATCATCAGCAGCAGCAGCAGCACCAGCAGCACCAGCAGGACAAGGATCAGCAGCAGCAGAGTAAGCACCAGCAGTGCCAGCAGCACCAGGAGCACCAGCAGGACCAGGAGCACAAGCAGGACCAGCAGGATGAGCAAGACCAGGAGCACGAGCAGGACCAGCAGGACCAGCAGGACCAGCAGGACCAGCAGGACGAGGAGCAGCTTCAGCAGAGTAAGCACCAGCAGAAGCATCACCACCAGAAGCAGCGTCAGCAGAGTAAGCACCAGCAGAAGCACCACCTCCAGGAGCAGCAGCATCAGCTCCTCCAGAAGCAGCAGAAGCCCCAGCCCCAAATGAGCGAGCCCGTGCTACAGAAGCCCCAGCAGAAGCTGAGTGAGGGCCAGGGGTGGGAGGGTGGCCCTGTCCCTCTTGCCAGGGCTGGCAGCAGATGGCTGAGGCTTTCTCTTCTTCCCCATGGTTGTGGGGCTGCTGGCTGGCAGCAAGGCTGGCAGGCAGGCAGGCAGGCAGGCTGGCAGCAAGGCTGGCAGTCAGGCTGGCAGGAGGGCAGGCAGCAAGGCTGGCAGGCAGGCAGGCACCAAGGCTGGCAGGCAGGCTGGAAAGCAGGCAGGCAGGCAGCAAGGCTGGCAGGCAGGCTGGTAGCAAGGCTGGCAGGCAGGCAGACAGCAAGGCTGGAAGGGAGGCTGGAAGGGAGGCTGGAAGGCAGGCTGGCAGAAAGGCTGGCAGAAAGGCTGGCAGGCAGGCAGACAGCAAGGCAGGCAGGCTGGCCAGGCAGTTGATGTGTCTGGAAGCAGGTCTTTCCTCTGAATGGTGACCTGATTGGGAGCTGCTTCCCTTTATATCCGCGTGGCTGACGCAATGCATCCTCCCCGCAGGCGCAGTGAACACTAGGCATCTGCAAGGCTTCCGCTAGGCATCCGCTAGGCTTCCGCTCTGCATCCGCTTCATCCGCTTGGCATCTGCTGTGCATACACTTCATTCGCTCGGCGTCCGCTCTGCATCCACTGTATCTATTCCACGTCCGCTTTGCTTCACTCCCCCGGAAGCCTTGCGGATGTGCCATCTGCTCCCATCCGCTTCCATCCGCTAGGCTTCCATGGAGCATCCGCTTTCCATCTGCCCTGCGTCCTCCCCCCCGTCCATTCCTTTCCGTGTTATCCACTCTGGTTATGCAAATTTTTGCCCCTTTTGACAGCGGATAACAATGGATGGAACATTTTTCTCGTCCCTTGTCCTTTTTACAAACGTTTTGCATCCTTCGGCCAGTGTGACAGGGCCTTTAGGGACAGGCTTGCAGTCGGAAATGGAACAGAATTTTGACAGAAATGGGGTTCCTTTCATAAGGAAAAAGGCTGTATTCTTTGGCTTTGTCTTATAATGACTTCCCACTGTTTCTCCTTTATATTTTGATTGCAGGCTGCAGCTGCCCTTTCTGTTGGTGTTGGGAGTTTCTGTGACCCTGATGATTTACCTGGATTAGCTCATTTTTTGGAGCATAGTATGTACAATCTAAAGTCTATTTCCTCAACAATTAACAAAGAGACAGAAAGGAAGCTGTTCCATCTCTTATTGTGGAATGTGCAACTTTCAGTACCAAATTATGTTGACATCCTCAGTACTATTTAAATATTTTCTTTTACAGGCTTAAGCTGCTCTGAATTTTCTTTTAAAATCAGTCAAACTGTGCTTTTAAAAAAGTAAGAAGCAATAAAAATAAACAAGGCAAATAAATCTATACCTTTCTTTAAGTCTACTTACATTCATACATCCCAAAGGTGCTTTTTCAAGAGGCAAGTGGACTTTCTCTGTTTTTCCTTCAAGACATTTCATGTCTCATCCAAGATGCTTCTTCAGAACTTTAGAAGTTTCTTGGATGAGAACTGAAATGCCTTCAAGGAAACACAAAGAACCTGAACGACTAAGAGTCTCCATACACATTTACATTCATAAGATGTTCCAGAGAAAGGAGCAAAGATAAATCTGCATGTGAAAGTGAAGTAATTCCTTGTGGATTCCCCAAATTGCAATCTAATTGAACTATTGGTATTGGTTAACTATGGGAATCTGTTTCTCTTTTAAATGTTCCACAGTGGCCAAGAATAGCACAACACTGTGGGAAATAGATACTGTGGTGCTCTCTGAGTTTGGATACTTTCTTGCAGATGTTGATGGCTTCCTCAGGCACATAGAGATAAACAGTATTTGCACACTATTCAAAACTGACAATAGAGAAGTTAAGAAGGATTTTTAAAAAAGACCAGAACACCTCTTTGCCAACAATCAACACCCAGATAAACTAATACCTGTTTTTTAACTAGTCAAAAAAATCAAACAGTAAACAGCAGCTTAAACAAGGAATGATCAAGGAGAAAACAACTCCTCCACCAACACTAACAGTGGAAGTTACTGTATAAAAACAGAGGGCTAACCCTACTCCCTTCTAGAGCTGAAGATATTACTTAGTCAGGTAATGAAATGCCTGCAAGAAAACAACTAAGCTCAGAGAACAGCAAGGACTCCACAGTTCAATCCAGAGCTACATACATTATCTTACATTGGAAATTGATACCATTAGAAACTGAAAATCAAACAAACACTTTCCAGTATACAGTTTGCATATATATGCAGGTATGCCAATTTTTTTAAGTAATGCTGAACAATATTTTAAAGTTGGTAAAATATTATGGACTAGATTTGAAAATATGAGAATGAATGATATATTATTCCCCACAGCAAGGGAAGCTGAGATGGTTAAAATGTTTCTTTTAACCAAAGAAGAGATTATATTTAATTTTGTCTCTAGTTTGAAACTGCTTCCAGATTTTGTGTTTGCAATGAGAAAAAAAAACCATGAAACCTTGATTCTGTTTTTGTAAATTAGACGTTATAGAAATGACTTGTACACGTTGTAGTGTAAAAGCAAAAAGTTGTAGTTGTAATGTTACCTTTGACTGTGTCAAAAAAAAGATGGAAGTTGGTGCCTATTTCCTTTTTTCTCCCATTGCACTATATCCCCTCTTTTTCCCTTCCTCTCTTCTTATTTTTCCATGTTTTTTCCTTTGTATTTTATACTTTGATAAACTAATAAAAAAGTTCCAACAAAAAAGAAAATACACTTTCCAATATACAGTGGCCTGTGCCGTAAGTTAGCCAGTGGCAGAAATAAAAACAGGCAGGAGGTCCAAAAGGGTCTGGAGGATATCAGATGTTCAAAGCTGGTTGACACATTACAGTGAGATCATTACAGCCACATCAGTATATAGCCACTAGTTCACCTATCAAGCAGAGCCTTTTCAGCAACAACCCCAATTTTCTGGAATGATCTCCTATTTTTAATCTGGCACATCTGTAGCCCTAATGAAGGATTTCTTTTCCCCCACTCCCCTTTGGAATTACTATATAGAGCCATTGTCACAAACGATAAAAGTGAATATTCCTTGTATGTCTAATCACACTTGGCCAATAAAAAATTCTATTCTATTCTATAAGTGATAATAGACTGAAATCCCTGCCTGCATCTGATTGCAGCCAATTTATCTGACTGCTTTCTTCTAGTGGTGTTTATGGGGAGCCAGAAATATCCAGATGAAAATGGATTTGATACATTCTTAAAGAAGCATGGAGGATCAGACAATGCTTCGACTGACACAGAACGAACTATTTTCCAGTTTGATATCCAAAAGAAATATTTTAAAGAAGCTCTTGAAAGGTAACTTAAGAGTACAAAACAAGCTAAAAGACTATCCAGTACAATGACTGGATAGCTATAGCAATTTGAAGAGTACAGTTATTCTACATTAGGGCTGTCAAACTCCTGGCCCATGGGCTGCATGTGTCACACTCTGGCCATGCCCATGCCCAGTTTAATGAAGGAGGAAAAAGTCCCAATAGGCCTTGTGATGCCCCCATGATGATGTGAGTTTGACACCCCTGCTCTACGGTATGTCTTGTACATTCTAGATCAGTGCTTCCCAGATTCTTCCTTCTTTACCTCAAATTGTTTATTAGAAAATCTTATCAGAGTTTGAGGACTGATTGTAAGTCCCTTCCTTCAGCACAGTCATAACTTCAAATTGTCACTGAATGAATAGTAGTAATTTGAGGACTACTTGTATTGTGAAAATATCACTGAATGATCTTTATCTCATTTCAAAAATTACTATTGGTTTAATGTGATTCATTTTCATCTTAATAGGAATTATTTTGGAGATTTTTGGATATATTTTAGTTTACATGGAAGTCTTAAGAAAATTTAAATATCCCTATTTTGAGATACTGGGTTAATGGGTCTTCTGTGTAACCCTTTTATCCAATTTTAGGTAATTTACCCAGGTTTGGGAAGCACTGCTCTAAATTAACCATATTCATAAATATCATTTATTGCAGATTGTCAGGAAGTAATTGATTTGTGTGCTCTGTTTAAGATTTGAGCCAGCAGAGATCAACAGAAATCTATTGTTGAGTCCAGATCCCACCATTCTTCACTTTTAGCCATCCAGACTTTAATTGCTAGAAGAAAATTTTGAAAATTTTGAAAAATTAATTTTAATTGAAGGAAATCTCAGAGGAAGATGGAAAGAACATAAATCAAAGGTTAATTGGTTTATTAGGGCTTCGTTTATCATGCTCTAGTGCAACAGGTAAATTGCCCCTTGCACACAAATCTAATTTATCAGATGGATAGCAGAAAGACCATTTTGATTTCTAAATCTCTGAGAGACAAAATCATAATACTGGTATGCATTAGAGGTGTGCAAAACAGTTAGCATTTTGAATTCAAACACTTCATTTTGAGTTTGAATTGGTGGGTATAAGTCCAAAGCAGGTTGTTCTAACCATAGTGAAGTGTTCAAATCACTCTAATACTATTTCAAATTCAAAACATTTTTGCTCTGAGCTTGAAATATCTCTGAAATGCTCCAAATACTTTTAAAAACCTTTCAGTTAGGCCAAGCAGCAGTTTTAGTTCAATATCAGTCATTGGAGCTTTAAATATTTTGAATATGAATGTAATTCTTGCATGCATTTAAAATACACATTTTGTATCTCCTTTTGACATAGTGCAGGTTTAGCTTAGTCTAACTTTTTGCTTTTTTTTTTTTTTTTATGTTATCTTTAAGTCAGCCTCATTCTTCAATTTTTTTTTATTTTATGAAACTCAGATATTATGGGGGTTTGGGAGAGAGGAAAGAAGGGACATCAAATTCTCTGCAAATGGAAAGACTAGTTGACTGATTTTTCTAATCTAAAAAAAGGTTCTAAAATATCTTGATTATAGGATCCCTAAGAGCATTTAAAAGAAGACGTGGTGGCTCTTTGGCTGAGACACTGAGTTTGTCGGTCAGAAAGGTTGGCAGTTCAGCAGTTCAAATACCTAGCACCACGCAATGGAGTGAGCTCCCATTACTTCTCCCAGTTTCTGCCAACCTAGCAGTTCAAAAGCATGTAAAAATGCAAGTAGAAAAAATGGGATTACTTTGGAGGGAAGGTGACAGTGTTCCATGCACCTTTAGCATTTGGTCATGCTAGCCACATGACCACAGAGACGTCTTCAGACAGTGCTGGCTCTTGGCTTCATAATGGAGATGAGCACCATCCCCTAGAGCCAAAAATGACTAGCACATGTGTGCAAGGGGTACCTTTACCTATAACTTTAATAGCATTTAACTGAAATTTGGGAAGCCATGGAAAATCCAAGCTGTCCAGAGACATAATTCTACACCCAAATACAGTGTCTGTTTGTGTGTGTGTGTGTTCCCTCCAAGTAATTAAAGAAAAAGAAATCTCTATCTTGCCTAGGTGTAATAAAAAGTGAAATTGTAGTAGAAAAGAAATCAAGTTTTATTTTGCCATAACATTAGTTCATAAGCATTTTTTTAGAAACAGGTAGTTATTATTCCACACATTTCAAGGCTTAATTGCAAACACCTGTATTTCTCTTCTACTTTATTTGTAGATGGGCACAGTTCTTCATTCATCCTCTGATGATTAAAGATGCCATTGACCGTGAAGTTGAAGCTGTGGATAGTGGTAAAACTAATGAATGGGTTATTCACTGCTTTCAGATTTTCAGTTCTTGGATGTCGGAAAACTATCTCACTTCATTTTTTGAGGCATTCATGTTTGTTAAATTTCAATGAGCTACCTCATAAAAAATTGTAATATATACATATACATATACATATACATATACATATACATATACATATACATATACATATACATATACATATA
>BLBF01000002.1:24580297-24611477 GCA_015471245.1 Laticauda colubrina
GATAGATAGATAGATAGATAGATAGATAGATAGATAGATAGATAGATAGATAGATAGATAGATTAATGTTACTGAAGGACAATATAGAATTCCATCTCTTTGCTTGCAAAAGTAACCCAGAATCTGGAAAATTGAGTATATAATATGAATATGTATGAAAGCTTGATATTGTTATACCAGCACATGACTGATGGATCATTTGATGCATATATGTTGTTTGGCCAAAAAAAAAAGGGGGGGTTCTTATGGACACTGACATATATCACTATGTTTGATGTTCACTCAAATTAAAACAATAATCAGAAATCAGAATAACCTTGTAAGTTCACCAAGCCCTTAAAATCTATGAATGGCAAAAACCTTGAAAGTAAATTTGCTTGTTTTTTTAATCCAACATGTAGCTATTCTTTGATCTCATAAAAGGTTGACAGAATCACACTAATCTTGACAGATTTCAGTCACTTTAATCAAGGAACTAGTTCATTATGAGATTGCATAGCCACTTCTTAATAGCTTTGATAATCTCAATGATTCTAAATTCACCATCATTTTTTGGATGCATCCTTGGCACCATTCCCATTATCTAGGTTACTTCTGCAAGAAAAACAATCATTTCATTTTATTACATAAATTGTTGTCGATAATGCTTGTAATCCCCCACAGTTTAAATGACAATGTATTTGCTCCTTTTCAAGGTACTATAAGATATATTCATGAGACTGCTAGGGGTTTGTTCATACTTAAGTGGAATTAGAAGGTGGGAATGGTATGTGTGTTAGGTATATTCTAAAGCTAAATTAATTAAAAGTGACTATTAGCTATTGAGGGTTAGTTTCAACCCAAACTAGTTGTTTCTTAAATTAATTCATCCAGGTCACATGTATCTTGTGAACTATTTATCTCATGGATGTCCAACTGTCACATGATATTTTGTGAATTTTTTCCCTTTGTGGAGCTGAGATGGGGATGGCCAGAGCATGATACATCCAACCCATGTTTATTTAACAGTTAACTGTCCCTTCAACTGTTTATAAGTGACACTAAACTATGGAAAGACCCTTTTCTAAAAGGACTTCCTTAAGCATTCTACTACAGAAGTTGTTTTGATTTTTACCTGCATGGATAAATGACCACATAAGGAGGCAAAACAGGGAAAAAAACAGGGAAATATGAATAATGTCCTTCAAATCTTGTGATTCCTGTGGAGAAAAAAAAGGCAGGAAGTAATGGGGTAATTGAAAGCCTCCCAGTCTTCTTTGCTGCAGCTAGGGGAATAAAAAATATGGTCCCTGGTTGATCAAGCTAAATGCCCACTTTCCTAGTTGGACTAGACAGGAAACACAACAAGATGAGATAATTCTACTTTATTGTAAGGTTGCATTAACAGAATCTTGCAAGTCTGAAAGTACAAATCTATCATTTTTATAGCCTCATAAGTTAAGGAGGATCTTTTTTGAGTTTCTTTCTCTGCCTGTTATACAGTTCAATACTCTCCCCTTGTTCCCCCACTTCCTTAATCTGATCATTCCCCAGGCAGCATTTTTTCTTTCCATCAGTTCATTCCCACATACAGTTACACCAGAGCAGGGGTATCAAACTCACATCATCACAGTGGCATCACCTGATATATCAGGACTTTTTCCCCCTTTGCTAAACCAGGCCTGGATGCAGCTGTCACATGACACATCTGGCCCACGGGCTACAAGTTTGACAGCCCTGCTTGTTGAGATTAATTGGGAGAATCACTAGGTGGTTGCTTCTGTGCAAATGTACCCTTAATACAGCAAATGGAGTTTGTTTCCATTTTGTAAGGAGTGACTTTTAAGCACATTTGTTGGAGGGTGTAGGACTGGCATGGACCACCAGATTATTTAGCATCATTGCCCACAATGTGATGTTTTGCATGAAGAATTAAATGTGAAATTTTAACAGACCAATTTGAAGGAAGATTTCAGGGGTTTATCAGCGCTAAGAATGACTATGGGAAAGATGTATCTGTTAGAGGTCTCCCACTCCCATTCTTCTCCTCAACCTTTTATTTAAAAATTGCACTACTGAAATTTGGTTACTATGCACTTTTTTTATTCTTGCTGCAAAAAAAGAGTCCCAGTGTCAAAAGATTCTGGTTCCTGTCAAAAATAGAGCTTTTCAAGGAAGAATATTGTGCACTTCTTTTGTGGGTTCATAGTTAGTCACTAAGCTATAAAAAATTCCATCTTTGATTAAATGCACAGCTGCCATTTGAAGACTTTGAAACAAGCATAGAAATTTAATATATGGTTACAGTATATAGTTCATTTTTCATAGCAGAATTGTTAATTCCTCCTTATTCTCTATATTTTCTACATTCTATTATTCTTTTCTTTTTTAAAAAATATTCTTCTGATTAGAAACCCTGGATACTTTGCAAAAATGGGTGACGGAAATTTTCTCACACATCCCAAATAAGTGAGTTTATTTTTTTTATTTTTTTCCTGGAAGAGCTAAATGTTCTCTATATGCCATATATTCCATTAAAAGTAGCAATGTGAAAGAATATACTCTGTTATGTTATTCTTAATCTTAAAATTTCTAATTCATCCAATAACTGAAGTATTCTGGTTAAATTATTAAACTTCTATAAACATAACTATACATTCCAGAAGTATAACTATAAGATGCTTCTTCTGTTTTAAAAAGATGGATGGTATGGGACTCTAAATAAAACTAATCTAATCCTAAATAAAAGAAATTTTTTCTATTTTATAAAGTTTCAAGCCACAAGGAAAAAGGAACAAAATGATAAGAAGAAAAGCATTAAGTTTGAAATTTGTAGATAGATTATGGAAGGGGCTAAGACCTGAACATCACACTCTCTTGCCATATCCCACCTCTTGCCCACCTAAAAGTTTGAAAGCATGCAAGATTAATAGGTATTACTTTGGTGGGAAGGTAACAGAGTTCCATGCACCTTTGGAAAAAGTCTTCAGAACATTGGCTTCCTTGGCCAAGAAATGTAGATGAGCACTATCTTCAGTTGAACACAACTGAACATTGGAAAACTTTACATTTAGGTTGTGGAAACTGAAGGTTCAGGATTTCTTTTAAGTTTGCCTTTGCTTGACAATATTACTTTTACGTATCTGCCCATTTAAAAACATACACATGATTTTATATGAATGTATATTTTGAGGTGTGTGCCAACAGAAGAGCAGCCAATAATTGGAACTTAATACAGAAAATATATGTAAACCAATTTTAACCATAAATTCCATTTTGTAAATGGATCAATCTGATAATGTAAATGTATTTTGAAAATTAATTTGATTCAATTAGAATGTTCAGATCACAATGACATGGTTTGATTAATATTTCTGAATTCATTAATAGTTCTGAATCCAGAACTGGAAAAACAATTCTGTTTATATGCAAAAGTATCCAAAAAATATCAAAATCAATTTGGAGACATCTGAAGTAGTTCACTGTTTCAAATTAACCTTACAATTCAGTTTCAAACATGCATTCAATTCAGAGTTTTGAATTGAATTTCTGATTTGAATACTAATCAATTAATGCAGGGAAGGAACCAAATGGTAATATATTAATTAACTAATATATTGTATAATTTGTTTGGTTCTCAAAGAGAACCAAACTATGGTAAAAATAATATATTTATTGGCAGGCAGAAACTCTTCATTTCTAGTATTCACTAGCTAAACTATGACATGTTCACTAGCTAAACTATGAAAAGTTCATTTTTAGCAGAAATGGGACAAACACATCTATGACTTCTCTTCTGCCACAATCTCCTCTCAGCTCTTGACTCATTTATGACTTTTTATAAACTCAATAATATTCCTCTTTCCAGGTCCATCAAAAGGAACAAAATGAAATTCATTTGAAGCTAAAGAAAGGAATATCAGTCAAAAACACAAAACTGTCAAAGACCTAGAGAAGCAAAATCTTATTGCTTATCTAAAAATCAGCCCTGGATCTTCTCCAGGAAAAAGATGCAGAGATGTAAAACCAACCAAAACACACATTCTTTGTTAGATCACATTCCTTTATTAATGTCAGAAAATTTTGAGGATGGGTACAGTCGAATGTGAGGAGTCAGTCTTTCTAAAAACGTCTTTCCCAATAATTTAGAGAACTTTATCAGAAATTGAGAAAAATGATTTTGCAGTCTAAAGATTGGAGTTTGAGGATATGTAGAATACAGCCAAACTAACATTGCTGTAAGAAGTAGATCAATACATAACTACATAGAAAAACATTAAATTGTTCAGATTCTGAATGCAGGCAATTAAAAATTAACATAGTTTTCAATAAAGCTTGAAAATTGTCATAGAGTCACAGAACATCAATGGTCCATTTGGGGACCCTCAGAGAACCCAGAAATAGATCTTGAAATTATTTAATTACATTTTTTGTCACCCATGTGATTTTGAAGCGAATCTGAGCAGTTTACAGCATGAAAGACTGCATGTGATTCAGCCTTTGTGTACATGTTTAACAAAGCTCCAATTAGGTGGTTCAAAAAGCAAATATGAGAAATTACAGTGCTGACAGGTAGCCCCCTTGCAGATCATGTTTAAAGTTCATTCTGATTAAGTACAGAAAACTTTCTGGGGAAACATATCATTGTTTAGTTGAAAAAAAGAAACATTTGATAGGAGAGGAGCAAAGCCGTCCTACAATATTCCCATAGGCTCTTGCATAGGAGGTTGGGACTCCTGGGTTTTTGCCAAATATAATATCCAGATGTTAGGGCAATAAGTTCCCTTCTGAATTAGCTAACAAAGCTGATGTAGGCTGATATGCAGTAAGTTTTCCCAGTAAAAGTAGGTCTTGCCATAGTAGATATAAATCAGAGTAGACACCAAAACTCAGGAGTAGATTCAAAAGGTAAATATCTAAATAATGGCAGCATCATAACTCAGTTATGGGGTCATAGAGATCTTATATTAAGAGACTTTTTGATTTTCCACAATGCCAGGGTTTGTATAGGAACACCAGAGAGATGAAATGGCAGTAGAATTTAGACTTTAAGCCTTAAATAAAATGTTCTTGATTGTTTGTTTTTAAGTGGGTTGCCCAGACCGGATTTTAGTCACTTGATCAACCCTTTTGATACACCAGAATTTCACAAGGTTTACAAAAGTAAGTAGATGTGATTCTGATTTTTTAAAGTTGGGGATCTGTATGGAAATTGTGCATCAAAATATCATTTTCTAGTGTAGTGTAACACCATGTTTCTTAAGAAGCACACACTTAGGATTATTTCCAATTATGAGGAACCCAAAAGAGCTTTTGTTTGTAGGGGTTATTTTTATTGATATAAAAAATTGAATTTTATTGATTAAAATGTTCAATATATTCACAAACTATTGATTGAATCATGTAGGAGTAACAATGTTAAACCCATTAGATATTAACAAAAATAAAATACTTTTTATGAAGTATTTATGAAAAGGCCATATGCTTTTTAACAAAATAAGAATAATGGGGATTGTGTCATTGCTTTAAATTTTTGCAAATTTTGAATTTACAAACCTCTGAGAAGTTCTTGGGATACCCCCAGTCGGTCCTCGGACCACACTTCAAGAAATACTGGCATTAGATATAGGAGAATAAAGATCTGAATAATAAATTTCTCATTTTGTCTTAGCTATGATGTTACTATGTCACTTTAGTCTAATGTTTCTTCAGCCCTGCTCCTGCCAAATGTGTAGGAACATCACCTTCTAGACTTCTGAGTCAGCATGATTTCCAGAAGCAAATCCTTGGAACTTCACTCATAGCTTATCAGGTGTTAAAAGATATGTCATTGATACGTCATTGCCTTCCACCTATGACTATTTTGTATTCACAATACTGAGATCATAACATGAATGTTCCACATAAGATTGTTTTAAAAAAAAGATTAATCAACAGTGAGCCACCATATAATGGACAGGCCACATGACAAACAGACATGCTTCCGAGCACTCATCAGTGACATAGCTCAATAGATGAAACATGTTCCTCTGTTAAATTTTACAGGATGGTTAGAAATAATTAGGGAGACACAGTGCTTCAGATAACCAGCATTTGGCATTGCACCAGGAAACCAAGTTTGTACAGCCAAAGTGTTACATGGGTCTACCTTCTGTTCATCACAAATAACAATTTGGGAGTAACTTTTAAGTCACTCTGGGAGTTATATTCACTTTGGAGACCATATGTATCTCTTGGACTTAGGTTACAGGTATCCTGGCTTAGGGGAAGTGAAATATATTGCTGTTATTTTACAACAGTATACATTGTGGTGATGGTACTTTTTAGAGAAACTTGAACTATTTAGCCATGTCATTTGTATTTTATCCTATCTCCTATACAGTATTAATAGCTATTTGAAAACAGAGATGCATCCTGCCTTAAGCAAACTAGGAAAAGAAAGAAAAGGATGTGAAGAGAAAAATGAAATAAATTCTTAAAGTTTAGTAATCAAACAAAATGTGATGTTTGAATTCTCTTTGGTGGTGTCCTAATTTAAAAGCAGCTGGTACAATAAATAAGTCAACAGTGCACAACCTCAGTGTACAATTACAGGAGAAAAACAAATTCCTTGGAGGTCCTCATTGTCTAACAAATATAATGATTGGTCTTCACTTTGTCATAATGTTCTTCTCAGGAAGTAAGAGGTCTCCAAATATCCTTGATCTCTTGGTCAGCAGAGATCTTTTGCTTTCTTTCTCCCACAGCCTTTCCTATTCTTCTTATCCAATTTTTCAAATTCAAGAGTGTCCACCTTTTTGAATATATGATATTAACCCCTTTATCTTGTTTCAGTTATTCCAGTGAAAGAAATACATTCTTTGAACCTCTCTTGGGCTCTTCCCCCACAGGAAAAGAATTACAAGTAAGAAGTGGAATTTAGACAATCTTCCATTTATATATTTCAGTAATGAGAAGTCAGATCTGCATCCATCACATAATTAAGAATATTATTTTCTATTTGTCTTGAGTCTTCTATTCCCCAACCTGTTATACAAAGCAATAATGAATAGCTGTGCTCAATTCTTTATTCATCATCGACCAAAGCAAAATAAGCAGGATTTAAGGATACATGGTCCCAGTGAAATGAATATCCAGTTCATTTTAAATGCAGTGAATAAATAATAGATTAATAAACTCCAAATCAAGTCACTAATCAACTGTCTCTGGAGGGCAATTATATGCATTGGAAAACATGATTTAGGAAAGGGCAAGAGAATAAGTAGAGATATCATAAGATATTAAGAAGATCTTTTATAAAAATGAGCAGTCCTGACTTAATTCCTGCAAGGAGAACTGACATATGCCTCCTGTTTTTGATTAGAACACCCCATGAATATGAACTCCTTTTTCATATTAGTGTAGTTTCACTGGTCTCTATCAGTTAAGTGTCCCTTGAGTTAAGTTCAAATCCTGTTGACTTATATGAACATGTCAATGTTCTTTACTCAGTAGCTATACAGATGGAGTTTGACATTGTCTTCTTCTCTGAAGGTTTTGTTTCATGATAGTTCTGAAGTTTAACATGGCTACTTGTTTCTAACTAGTCTATATTTCTAATGCATAGGGACATCTGAGTAGAGCCAGTTGCACCATTCAAGGCTTTGAAAAAATCTAATGTGAGAAGTCATCATTTTGTTCACATTAAGTTTGGTCACATGATCAAAATATGAAGTCTTGGCAACTGGCATATATTTATGACAGTTGCACTATCCCGAGGATCATGTGATCATCATTTGTAATCTTCCCAGGCAGCTTCTGACAAGCAAACTCGACATGGGAAGTCAAATTTGCTTAACAACTGCATGCTTCACTTAACAACTGCAGTTGGCAAAATGTCATAAAATGGGACACAACTCACTTAACAACTGCCTTGCTAAGTAACAATATTTTGGGCTCAATTGTGGTTGTAAGTTGAGAACTTATCTGTATATTATTTTATTTTCCAATTGTAATAAATGACACGGCTCTTAAACTTAGTGTTAATGTAGTATTTATTGAATGTACCAAAAAGTAATACAGTTTTTTTAAAAAATAAAGGAAACATTTCTTCTTCTAATCAAACTTTTTAAAAATAAGTTGATGCTTAATGTTTTCCCCCAAAACTTTTAGGGTGAAGCCACTGCATTATATTTCTTGGCTGATAGGACATGAAGGCAGTGGAAGTGTGCTCTCCATTCTTAGGAAGAAGTATGTCTGAAAAAAATTATATTGCATTACAGTTCTCGACCTAATTTCAAAGCCCTCTGCAAGAGATCAGACCTGTACATAGATGTCTATTTTCTTCATCCACATTTTACCATTTAAGAATGGAAAAAATTGTCTGAAAGTAAAACAATTATAGGTGTTAAAGATTGTGGCCAGGTTCTTAATGTCAGGGTTCCAAGTAATACTTCCATAATAAACAGAGTTCTGAGGCAAGTAGGTTCCTCAAAGAACTGGTTTATTGGACATACCATATTGGCATAAGCTAATGAAAACCTACTCTGGATATTCCTGTGGTTTTCACCTAATTAAAAGTAAAAGTTTCTCCCTTTTCCCAAACAGACAGTCACATGGTCCAATCAGGGTCCCATCCAGTTGTCAGGCAGTATTGCTTCTCCTCTGCCCAGCCACCTGTGGGAATGTCCTTGGTTCCCAGGAGAAAGCATTTTGTTTTGACTACAAGCCAGCTCTATTTCTATTCCCCTCTCCCTATCCCTTAGCTCCAGTATGGTAACACTGAAGCTTCAAAATGGCCTTGGTCAGGTCAGCTTCAGAGCTGACACCAAATCCTGACCTTTCTGCAGTTTTCAAGCAATGCTTCTTGAAAATATATTATTTTTTAGTTGGTTAGAAAGACTGTCTTCAAAAATGGCAAGTTTCAGACTTGTGGATTTCAACTCCCAGAATTTCTGAGCTAACATGACTGGAGGAGGAATTCTGGGAGTTGAAGTCCACAAGTCTTCAAACTGTTAAATTTGAAGACCCTTACTGTATACTGATTAAACAATTTATTAAATGCATATGCATAATACCAAACATGTGATATAAGTATCTTTTTGAGAATATTAAAGGGCCTGCAATATTGTTTATTATATTTATATTTTTGAAAATCTACTTTGCAATAACACACTTTTACGAATATAACCAGATTAAATGTTTAGTTAATGTTTGCTGTTTACAATATGAATATTTGTTTACTTTAATCATGGCTTTATTTTCACAATAGGTTTTGGGCTCTTGCCTTATATGGAGGAAATGGTGAGACAGGATTCGAACAAAACTCTACCTATTCCATCTTCAGCATTTCAGTGACTTTGACAGATGAAGGCCTTAAGTATTTCTATGAGGTCAATTATTACTATTATTCCAATATACTATTGTACTGTAAATTCTACAAAGATCAATGAAATAACTAGAAAGGGGAATAGAAGATTAGTATTTCTTTTCTTTATACAATGATTCCATTGTTTGTGATTCCAAATGTTTGTGATGTTCTGTCATCTTCAAGTATAGTATCTTGCATTTAATACAGATCTATAAATGGTTTATACAGAGGACAAAGCAAGGACTGAAGATTCATATTTTGTGACTAGTTACACTTGGGAATGATTGAGCAACACTGTTTTTGCAGTTTTTTGTTGGAGATTTAGAGATATTTATCAGTAATAAAGGTGAAGAAATTGACAATTCTTTTGAAATCAGTTCTGGTTGCTAGATCCTCCATAACATAAGTCTTCCTCAATAGTCTATATGCTTATGATCTGTTGGACCCATAAATGAATTCATGAAAATAGTATGTGGTCCAAACCAAAATCCCACAAAATAATATTTTTCTTCTCCAACTCTAGAATTAAAGTATTATTGGGCATATCATCAAAGCACACACACAATTTTAGTGGCTGCCATCCATACTAAAAGTATCAAAATCTCAGAGAAAAGATTCTTAGTCCATTTGTACTACCAGTCAGTGCTAAGTGAGATAATGTTTGTGGAGAAAATATTTTCTGATTGGGGATGCCAGAACCATAGGATATCAGAAATTATCAGATGTTAGAGCTACAGTGACAAAACAATACTTTTTTGTTAGTTTCTCTGGAAGATTAATCCTGGCTTATTAATTGTGAATGCTGCCTTGGTTTGTAGTCAAATACATCTGAAAAATAACTGCATCCATTTCTTTATCTTCAGGTTATTCATCTTATATTTCAGTATTTAAAGATGTTGCAAAAAAATGGACCAGAGAAAAGGTATTTACTTATTTTTTAAAGTGTTATGACTTTGCTAGTCATTTCTTATTTTGTATTTAATACATTTTCAGTATATATTGTAACCGATGCTGTAAATAAGAAAAGTTTAAAAATGCATATTAAACATATTAATCTTCAAATCAAATCATCAGGTTTTGTATATCAAATCAAATCAACATATGTAAGATGTACAGTAATAGTGTTTGAAATGTGCAGGATAATCTCTTTGACAGCAGTAATAAACAATGGTATGTAAATAATTATATAAGGTTTCATATTAATAAGGAATAGATCTCTAAAAGGCATTCCTTCCAACAAAGTTAAATTTCATTTGATGTAGATAAAATCACTTAACAACTGTCTCACTTAGCAACAGAAATTTTGGGCTCAATTATGGGCAGAAATTCAAGGATTACCTTATCTTTCTGATGTGTAGATTTAAGGTCCAAGAATAGTGCAACTACTACAAATAATGTTGAGAATGTTGGAGATTTTAGTCCAAACATTTCAAAGATACCAAGATGGGGAACAGCTGTTCTATGTGGTAAATGGTCAGAATTTTTTTGTTTTGCAGAATATGGGAAGAGATTAAGAAGATTGAAGCTAATGAATTTTGTTTCCAGGAACAGGTATACGTTTGCTACCAGTATCCAATATGCCTGCAGTATCACTGGAAATATTGGCACATTATTTTAGATAATGGAATTCAAATGATTCTAACTTTTGTGAATTGTGCTATGTTTCAGTGCTAAGTTTTAAGAAGCTCTAACCTTTTGACTTTATTATTTCTTCATTGTGTTTTCCATATTTCCAGACAGACCCAATTGAGTTTGTAGAAAACATATGTGAAAATATGCACCTCTTTGAAAAGGAAGACCTACTAACAGGAGATCAACTACTGATTGAATATAATGCTGAAGTAAGTAGAGCCCACATATGTCTGAAAAAAAAGTGAAAGGAAAATCACACCTTTTCCACTCTGGTGCCATCCAGATATATGATTGCAATTCTTAGAATTCTCTAAAAGCTTACAATAGCTCAGAAGTCTAGATTTTGTAGATTGAAGGCATCTAAATGGCCTCTGTGGAGGAATTTACTCTTGAAACATTAACACTAAGTGTTTTGCTGAGTTAAAATATTTGTGTACATTTCCTGATCCAAAATGTAGTGAAGCTTCTTTAAAGTGTAACTCTGATGGCAATAGTAAGATTTTATTTTTACTGTACAGGTAAATACAACCACACTCCTAACCAATCAGCCAGTGAGTTTCAATGGGTTGATAATATCCTCCATTTCCTATAATAATTCTTTTGTCATGGCATTAAAAAAAGTCAGTTTAAGAATCAGGAGGCAACTTTTATGAAAAATTAACTAACAGAGAATGGATTGATTTGTTCTTTTATATTTGCAGATCATTGCTGATGCCCTTAATCATCTCACTCCTGAAAAAGTAAACATCTTCCTCTTATCTCCTTCCCACGAGGGACAATGCACCAAGAAAGAAAAGTGGTTTGGGACACAATATTGTCTGTTAGGTAAAGTGGCCATTTGTGTTATTACTGGCTTTTAACCATGTGCTTCAAAACATCTCACAGCAAAGATGTTACAAATGGAGCAATTTGCTGCATTAAATTCCATATGAATTGTTTAGTTACAAAGAATCCTTGTAAGAATCCAGAGTTTTCATTTTATTCATATGGCATGGAACATGGTAGCTCTTGTGTCTTGTGTCATTGGCCATGCCGACTATGTCCTGTCTCAGTTTGTGAACAAACACATGCAAATTCAGTTTCTATGGTGTTAAGCAGATAATAGTTGACAATACCATAAATCAGAGTCTATACAAAGAGAGCTTATCAGAATAATTCCTTTTGAAGTTTAAGCAGCAAGAGAGTGATCCAAATACAATCCATAAACCAGAGTGCTGAGTCTAGCAGTCAGCCAATCCAAAAGTCAAGGGTTCAAGAGTAAGTAAACACAGAAGCAAAAGTCACAAACTATGATTAAATAATGAAATTAGATTAAATGAAGACACAGTAAAAGTTTTGAAATTTGGGAAACATAAAACTGACAGCTTCCTTGTTTTCCTGTGGTGTTTCTGGTATTAAAAGAAGTCTAGCTGTCTTCAGAGAGGGAGGGTTGTGTGCACAATTTGGAAAGCTTATAGAATTAAAATTAAGAAAACTTGAGTCCAGGGGTGGTATTCTACCAGTTCGGACCGGTTCTATAGAACCAGTTGTTTTGATTCTGCATAGTTTATAGAACCAGCAAATCATGCCCCAAGCTGTCCCTGCCCCTCTCTGCCCATCCGTCCCCCTCCCCTCCCCACCTAGTCAGTCCTTATTGCACATGCATTACATTGCAGGCATGCCCAACATCACTGACTCTATTCTCCATGCCCAGTCACTTCTTAAGATCTTTCTTTTTCTTCCTCCCAACAATCAGCTGTTCCTTGCTATCTTACTGCTTCACCTAGGAGGTTTCCCTGAGGCCAAGGAGGCAAAAAAATGGAGCAATGCAAAAAAAATAAGCCATGCCCACCCAGTCACATGGCCACACCCATCTAACCAC
This sequence comes from Laticauda colubrina, assembly GCA_015471245.1. Classification (NCBI taxonomy): domain Eukaryota; kingdom Metazoa; phylum Chordata; class Lepidosauria; order Squamata; family Elapidae; genus Laticauda; species Laticauda colubrina. The sequence continues at coordinate 24,593,119 of BLBF01000002.1, forward strand.
TCTCACCTAGCCATGCGCAAAGAACCAGTAGTAAAAATATTTGCATCCCACCCCTGCTTGGGTTTAATTTAAGCTAAATTCTGTGCACCACTGAATCTAAGACTAATTCTTGTCTTGAAGTACTCTCTACTAAACCATTAATTCTGAGTTGTGTTACATTCACAGACATTGAACCATATTGGAGCAAGTTGTGGAACAGTGATTTCCCTCTCAATCCAGATTTACATCTGCCACAAGAAAATAAATATATAGGTTAGTACTACAACCACACAGCCTTGTTCAATTTAATAGCATTCTTATTATGGCGCTGGATTAAACCATTAACCAACCACTTGTACACATTGGTTGCTCTAATATCTTTTGGGGAGAAAGGACTAAAAATATAATAAATAAAATAGCAAATAATAGACTTGGATACATCAGCAAAGAATTTCTTTTTCTTCTCTTAGTACTTCCCACTCTACGTTTATGGGGTTAGGATATTTTTCAAAAAAGTTTTTTTTCAACTAATCTAAACCTCAGGTTTTAATGTTTTTGTCTGAAAATGGTAGGAAATTATGAGTGAATTTTGGCAATTATAGTCAAAACTTTAGGAGGTAATTATAGAAGTTTGCACATCCAAAGATTCATACAAAGCTTATGAAGATTATATGCAGCAATGTAGCAGGCAACTAAGTCCATGAATAAATATTATCTTCAGTATTGTAATTTACCACTTTTATCCCCTATTTTAGCCACAGATTTCTCTGTGAAAGAAACAAGTATTCATGCTCCAGAATATCCTACCAAAATAATAAACACACGTGAAGGGTGTCTTTGGTACAAGGAAGACAATAAATTTGGTGTCCCCAAAGGTAAATTGTATAAATACAAATGAATCATACATCTTAGATTACATCTATGGAAAATATATAATAAGATATCTCATGAAGGTATTAATGTTCTTTAATTAATTGCTCAAAGCAATCAGCATTTTGGAGAGCTCTTTGTCATGGAAAATCTCTTCTTACTGCATCCTTTGGGGAAACAGATGTGAAAAAAACTTAGGATAAAAATTTAACAAGGAGGTGATTTAAGGTAAATCTACCCAAATAATTGACATATTTAAAGTGCATTTGTTTCCTATACATTGTTAAAACAACCATTTTGTTCAAATGAAATTAAAAGATGTTTTTAAAGGCCCTGTCACACTGCCCAACGGATGCAAAACGGACACAACGGATGAGAAAAATGTTCCATCCGTTGTTATCCGCTCTCAGAAAGGGCAAAAATTTGCATAACTGGAGCGGATAACACGGACGCGGGGAGGACGCAGGGCGGATGGAAAGCGGATGCGGAATGGAAGTCCAGCTGATGGAAGTGGATAGGAACGAATGTCACATCCGCAAGGCTTCCGGGGGACCTCAGCAAAGCAGATACGGAACGGATACAGCGGATGCAGAGCGGATGCACAGCGGATGAAGCGGATGCACAGCGGATGCACAGAGGATGCACAGCGGAAGCCTAGCGGATGCTGAGCGTTAATTGCACATGTGGGGAGGATGCATTGCGTCAGCCCCGCGGATATAACGGAAGCAGCTCGGAAGCAGGTCGCCATTCAGAGGAAAGACCTGCTTCCAGACACATCGACTGCCTTGCCTGTCCTGCCTGCATGTCTACCTGCAAGCCTTGCTGCCAGCCTTGCTGCAAGCCTCCCTGCCAACCTTGCTGTCTGCCTGCCTGCCAGCCTTGCTGCCAGCCTCCCTGCCAGCCTTGCTGTCTGCCTGCCTGCCAGCCTTGCTGCCAACCAGTCTGCCTGCCTGCCTGCCAGCCTTGGTTCATGCCTGCCAGCCTTCCTGCCAGCCTTGGTGCCTGCCTGCCTGCCTGCCAGCCTGCCTGCCAGGCTTGGTGCCTGCCTGCATGCCAGCCTGCCTGCCAGCCTTGGTGCCTGCCTCCCTGCCAACCTTCCTGCCAGCCAGCCTGACTGCCTGCCTGCCTGCCAGCCAGCCTGACTGCCTGCCAGCCTTGGTTCCTGCCAGCCTCCCTGCCAGCCAGCAACCCCACAACCATGCTGAAGCACAGCAAGCCTCAGCCATCTGCTGCAAGCCCTTGCAAGAGGGACAGGGCTACCATCCCACCACCTGGCCCTCACTCTGGTTCTGCTGGGGCTTCTGTAGCACGGGCTCGTTCTTCTGGGGCTGGGGCTTCTGCTGCTTCTGCTTCTGGAGGAGCTGATGATAAGCACTCCAGAACCAGCCACCTCCACAGCACCTGCACCCTTCACCCCTGAGACTGAGCGACCAAGAGGAGTGCCAGAGACTCATTTTTGTCTTATAGCTTGTTGTTAATAAAGTCTATTTTTGATTCACACACTTGCTTCATTTCTTTTTTTTAATAAAGTCTTGGTGGAAACTTTTAGAAATGATTTAAGCCTTTGCATGCACGTGGGATGGGTTAAGATAGCAGTGGGATGGGTTGAGATAGCAGTGGGATGGGCAGGGATACCTTTGGGATGGGTAATAGCTGTGGGATAGATAAACCTCCAGTGCAAGCATAGTGGGACTGTATGGTCCACCCTCCCAGGTGCCATACCTATGGCCCTTTATTATCAATAACAATATAATCATTGATCCACACATTTCAACATAAACACAACTCTTTATTAAATGCCCTGTTCATTGTCGGGCCACTCAACATACATGGCACAACCTCATCAGTGTGATGAGACAGGCTGAAGGAAGCATCCATTAATCATCTACCATCCTGTCTTGTCACTCCACTGCTCCAGCTGGGGAGTTGCACCAGTGTCTCAGGAGGTTGCGCTGCTTCTTCGCTTCACGTGAGGCTCTGTTGGGGCCTTGCACATCCTCAGTGTCTATCAGGTTTCGCCCTTGCCTCCATTCCCCAGGCTCCATGTCCCCATTGCCTTGTTGGAGGTCCGCGAGCCTGTTCTGCAAGACTGGGTAGCGGGTGCGCATGAGATTGTGCAGGATGCAGCAAGCTTCCATGATCCTCCTCACGGTCTCTGGGCGATGCTGCATCGTGGTGAGAAGTACCTGGAACCTATTGGCCAGGATGCCAAAGGCGTTCTCCACCACCCGCCTTGCCCTGGACAGCCTGTAGTTGAAGATCCTCTCTTCACGGGTGAGGCATTTGGAGGTGTAGGGCTTCATGAGGTAGGTTGTGAGGGAGAAGGCGTCATTCCCCACGATGAAATTGGGCACATCTTGTGTGTCGTTGGGCAGGGGGTCTGTATCTGGGAAGCCCATGATGAGGTTGCATTCCAGCTCCTCCTTGAGGTCACTAGCGTTGTATACCTGGGCATCTGAAGATGACCCGTTGCCTGAAGCATCGATGTACATGAACTTGTAGTCAGCATTGACCATGGCGAAGAGGACGATGCTGAAGAAGCCCTTGGAATTGAAATAAGTGGACCCTGAGTTGGCTGGAGCTTTGCAGGCCACGTGCTTGCCATCTATGGCTCCAACGGTGTGGGGGAAGTTCCACTTCTGATACCACTGCTTTGCAACTTTCTTCCATCCTTCTTCAGTGGAGGGGCACTGGAGGAGCTCCTCCTTGTATTCTTCGATGATGGCCTGCACCACTTCTCTGACCACAATGCTGATGATGTTGTGTGGCCCACTCCAGCCGTACTGCATGCTCCTGTAGGTGGTCCCTGAGGCCAGGTGGCACAGAGTGAGTGCCACCTTGAGCCCAGGTTCCTGGCTGGGCCAGAAGTTGGTGTTTGCCTTGGTCAGCCTGGGTGTCAGCCACTGCACAACTTCGTCAAACATGGCTGAAGGCATCCCCATGAAGTTTTGGAATGCACGAGTGTCTTTGTTCCTGAGCTCCACCATCAGCTTGTTGTACAGTCCATCCTCTGCTCTTCTGGCGAACCATCTTCGTACCCAGACGCTTCTTGGCCGCCTCTTTTTCTTCCCGTAGTAGAGTTCACAGAGCCTGTAGATGGCTTCGCACTGTTGCAGAAGGATGGTGGCTGCCAAAAGGACTTTGTTATGATCCATGGTGGACATGACTGGATGCTGTGGAAGAGCAAGAGTCAGATGAAGGCTGCAGAGATCTGCACCGCAGGGCTGCTGTTCTGAAAGTGAGATCCAGATGTGTTGCTCCCCCTTTTTATAGGCAGTATAGGCGTCCCTTTGCATCCTCTAGGCATCCTCTAGGCATCCTCTAGACATCCTTAATATCCGAGATAGGTCCCCTCTGCGAACGTTTTTTTCGTTTTACATGCTTTGTTTCTGTGCTGCATCCGCTAGGCATCCGTTCTGCATCCATTCTGCGTCCGTTCCGCTTCATCCCTGCGTCCGAGCGGATGCAAGTTGCGCGGATGCATAGCGGATGCCTAGCAGATATAGCGGATGCATAATGGATGCAGAACGGATGCGTAGTGGATGCAGAACGGACGAATTGGATACATTTTCCGCGCAAAAGTTTTGAGCAGCTCAAAACTTTCTGAGTGGATGAAACGTCAATAAACGGATGCTGGACAGATAGAGAGGAAGCAAAACGTAGGCAGTGAGTACATCATGTTAATCAATCGATGGCAAGCTTTTTTGTCCGTTTTACATCCTCTTTGCATCCGTTGGTTCAGTGTGACAGGGGCTTAACAATCAGTTCCACCCATTTATTCGTATTTACTATTGGGGGTGATGCTGGGCTTAGGGAAGTTTGTTTATGTGTGTCTGTCTGTCTGTCTGTCTTTTCTTTTCTGTCTTTTTCCCTTCCCCTTATCCATCTCTCTGTCTCTCTCTCTGTCTCTCTGTCTCTCTCTCTCTCTCTATGTCTCTGTGTCTCTGTGTCTCTGTGTCTCTGTTTCTCTGTCTCTGTCTCTGTCTCTGTCTCTGTCTGTCTGTCTGTCTGTCTGTCTCTCTCTCTCTCTCTCTCTCTCTCACACACACACACACACACACACACACGACACAGACACAGAGAGATAGACACAAACACATTAAGATGATCAAGGGAATGAGGATCTTCAAGTTTGGTCACCACAAAAAATAATGTTTTCAGAAAGCACAAATTTGTGATATTTTAAACAATCTTCAATTGGTGTAGAAGAAATTTCAGTGACACTTTAAAAATATAGATGTATGTACATAGTCATCACAATTTTTATATTCTTATTGCTTTTTCAACTGATTCATTTTTTCTTCAGGATATATCTGTTTCTACCTGGTATCACCAATAATATTACAGTCTGCATTGAAGTAAGCATTTTTATAATTGACTGGTTGCATTAGTTTTTAAAAAATGACAAGAGATTTCACTGTACTGTTAGATTTCAATGACACATATACAGCCTTGTATGAAGTAATTTAGATTTGCTTTGATTGAACAAAGATCTTGAAGCAGAATACTTGATTCAGAATTGGTGCAGCGTTCACCAAAGCCTTAAGATCTGAAGATCTTTCAGGAAACGGAAAGGGGGATTCAGGTTGTATGGCTTTGAGATTGTCCTCAGCATTTTCCAGAGCTATGTGGAAGGACCTTTACCAAGCAATCAGGAAAAGGCTCCATATTTTCTAGCTTCAGTGCACACTATGTGATTCATTGAAGTTGCTGATCTGGAAGAACCTCAACAACTATTAAGATTACTACTTTAGGCACAGAGAACCAATAATCCTGTGCTATTTGTTAAAGTCAATTAGCCTGGAAGCCCTTTGGCCAATGTTGCAAAAGAAGGTTGAGAGATGCTTTGTTCTGCAGAATTTACCAAAGACACCTCTCAGTTTTTATTTTATAGTCTTTTTTTTCTAGAGTGATTGAAAGATCACTTGAATCTTTATTGAAGCGAAGCCTTCACTCCAAAGTTTTGCACTAGAATGCATAAAAGCAATCAAAATTATTTCTATACCTTAAATTCACTCAGTATATCTTGAAGAGCAAAAAAGCTCATAAATGTAAAAATGTCTGTAATTTTGGAAAATGACTGGATTATCTATTTTTCCCATTGCAGTTTCACTCTTTCAAACAGATTATGTTGAAGGGAAATTTTCTGTTTCTCCTGTAAAACACGAAGACATGACAACTCTGCCATTTCAACTTATGTTAATTCACTTTATTTTCCCCTTACCTAGCATGGTGCTTTTTGATACTTTTGTCAGCATTCTCAGCCATAACCTTGCTGAACCAGCATATGAAGCTGATGTTGCTCAGTTGGAATATAAAGTGATGGCTAAAGAGCATGGCTTGACCATTCGAGTGAAAGGCTTTAACCACAAACTACCTGTGAGTGATCCTTACTTCTTCATAATTTACTTCCATTACAGTGACTGTAAATATTTTTAAAAAATAATCATCACCAGAACAGCTTATCTGAAATGAAAGCGTATAAGACATGGAAGTTCAGGTAGTCCTCACCTTATGACCACTTGTTTTATGACTGTTCAGAGTTATAGTAGCCTAGGATAGGCATTTTATGGCCCATAAAGTACTTCCAACTATTGTAAAATATTCCTTCTCCTTGTCTTTAATCCTTTGGCTAGGTTTTGAGTGCTTGGCAATCCTTTACAACCAGTTGTAGCATTCTGAGGTCATGTGAGCATGATTTGTGATATTTTTTTGCCCATTTTTGGAAGAATATGACTGTAATATTTGCTTAATGTTCATGTGATTCTTTGAACGACCATCATGAAAAATGTCAAAAAAAACAACAACACCTCAACAACCTTGGTCTGATCAGATGGATGGTTCCATTTATGACTGCAACTACTTACAACCAGATTTTCAATTGGAGTCAAAAGTCAAAGACTACTTGTTGCTACCATTTACCTAATCCTTGGTGAAAGACATTATAAATCATGCATAAGATGGTGTACACAAATGTTTCTTCATCTTGTTGCCTTTAAGATAGCTGAACTTCAACTCCCAGAATTCCACAGGCAGACTGGGGAGTTGAACTCCACCCATCTTAAAGGCTTTGAGATTGAGAAACACTGGTGTACACTAAATTTTGCTTCCTTTGTTTGTTGTCTGGCTACAAATAACTGTCTCCATCCTCTTCTCTGAGATTCTCTAGCTAGAAATTGGGATATTTGACTTCTCTAAATTCCATGCATACGAATCATATACTGCAATGCTCAAATAAGCTGAAAAGAATCAGAAGAAATTATTCCTGGGATTTTATTCCTGATTTATGTAATGTTTACTGATCCATATAAATATCAACTTTTCATTATTTTTGTGTCTTTATAGCATTATCAGTCTCTTATCAGTCTCCAAGGCTTACACAGGATAGAGGGAAGAATTTATAATGTCACCAGGAATGGCAGATGGAAATGTTTAGCTCAGTTATTTTATTTATTTAATAAATTAATGGGTTGATTTGAATGTTTACATTTTATGGGTGGGTTGAATTATTTTATTCTTCACTTCAAGGGGCAGATTCAGGTTTTTGTAAGTTTGTAAGGCCTATTAAAAGCTGGTTTAATTTTACAGAATATAGCCTTTCTAATATTGGACTACATTTAATTTTCTTTGTTCCACCTGCTTTAACTGAACATCAAAGATGCTAGATTTAAGATCCTTCACTATCCAGTATATAGACTGATATGCTTGTGCTTTGGACCAAGGGTTGTAAAATGTTTAATGTGGTATCTTTAGTCTTTTATTTCATAAAATGCTGCTCTACTTGAATTTTACTTTTTTTTCTAGTTGCTGTTTCAGTTGATAATCAATAATTTATCTGAATTGAAGATCACACCTTCAAACTTTCAGATAATAACAGAACAGCTGAAAAGGTCATATTTTAATTATCTCATCAAAACAGATACATTGGCCAAGTGAGTGTTTTTAAATTTTAACTTGATGGGGAAAAATGACCATGTTAGAGTTTAATTGTATAAATTCACTACAACAAAAACAAAATAAATAACAACAAAACTAGTTTCAAGCCGATGAGTTTTGAAGTTGTGTGCTAGTGGCTAAATTCATAGGTGATATGGGCAATCTATAACTTTCTCCAGGCTAGAAGAAACATTTGGGCTTGAATTAACAAACCAGAAAATGCACTTCAAACATTAGAACCAAGGTTATAAATGTGAACAATAACTGAACAAAAACTAGATTTGATTTTATTTAATTAAAAGTATATTCAGGCAATTAGTTTCCATAAATGTATGACCTCTCATATGCCTAATTGTTTGTCACATCAAGGCTGTCACAAATTGGAAAATTTTAGAAAGGTTCTGAACAAAGTTATAAATGTTTTAGAGTAGAGAAATGTGAGTGCACATTATGCACCTTCTGCTATGGAGGTGCACTTTCTCTAGCGTTGGAACCCAATATTCTGCTTGGTTTTCTTATGAGTAAGTCACTGTTCACATACAGAAGTTCCACGTGTTTGGTGGTGGGACACTGGGAGAGGAGTGGAAGCAATCTTGCCTCAACACCTAATTGAACAATATGTGAATGAAGTTTGATTATTATGGTGCTTTCAGCATTAAAAAAAACAAAGAATCCAGAATTAATACACATTTACTGATACATCTTCATTTTGGAATTTTCAGAGACATACGACTATCAATATTGGAGCATGGCAGATGGTCATTAATAGAGAAATACCAAACTTTAATTAATGGCATTTCTATAGCATCCCTGATAAAATTTGTGGGTGCTTTCAAATCAAACCTGTGGATAGAAGGACTTGTTCAAGGAAATTTTACACAAAATGTGAGTAGAAAATCCATTTAGATATGGGATGGTGAAGGTCATCAGCTGGTACCAAGAATTAGGATTCCCTAACTTTTATACCCTTTTAGAACCTATTGTTCTACCAGATATTTATTAAGTGATAAATCTTTTATAATAATAAATCCCATTTTTATTTATATCTTGTATTTTATTGTTTTATTTGATTTTATTATTGATCCTGACAGGCTCAGGGCTAACTCAGCCTTCCATCCTTCCAAAGTCAGTAAAATGAGGACCCAGATTGTTGGGGGGCAATATGCTGACTTTGTAAACTGCTCATAAAAGGCTGTAAAGCACTATGAAGTGGCATATAAGTCTAAACTCTATTGCTGTTTAATATGTTTTTATATATTTATACATATATTTATAGTTTCATTTTAATGTTGTAAATTGCCCAGAGCCATGCTGTGGTGAAATGGGTTGCAAACAAATTTAATAAATAAATAAAAATAATGAAGTCAATGTTATAGAATACATTTTCTCATATAGCTTTATTAATCTAGCCTATAGCCTTGGAGTTTCATGATAGTCCTTGATACAAAAACTGTTGAATATTAAGACAAAACCATTTTGCCTATTTTTTTTTCAAATTTATTACCCTCCACAATTTGTCTCTTAGGAGTCAAAGGAGTTTATGAATTATATCTCTGGGTAAGTATTGCAATTGGATTCTCCCTAGTGAATAAAAGACATCACTTTTTTCCATAACTACATGGTAGTTAGTATTAGTTTCACAACACTAAACCATAATTTGCATTGGAAACTTAGGTCTTTATAAGTTACCAACCTTTTTAGTATACATTTAGTACAGTTGTGTTGTATTATTTATTTATTAGGGTTGTATGCCGGCCATCTTGGAGGCTTTTGTTTAAGAACACCTGCATTATTATAGTGTTCGTTTAAATCTCTATATTTATTTTTAAAATTATTTTCTACCAATTATCTTAATTAGCAAAACAAGTTTTGAAATTCCAGATTTTTTTTTCTTACTATAAAAATTATGTATTATTTGATGTCAACTTAAATTAGACCAACTTGGCCAATTCAAAATTCCAGCATAATTTTCATATTAAAGCCATCTACTGTTTCCATGAGCTTTTGCTATATGCCAGCAAAGTAGATTCCACATCGCCATAGCAGGGAGGTTTGCTGAATCAAATCCTGCATTGCATTTATTATTCAGAAGAGATGGTTCAGACATCCTATTCTAATATTTGGAAGCAAAGAGACCTCATTGTGTAGAACTACAAAGGGCATTGTGGAAGGTATAAGCACACCTTTGATTGTGACCTTTGTCAGACGACATAGCAATGCAACTGTAGGGTAGAGTCTTTTGAAGACTGATATGGGCTAAGAGACAGGACCCAACAGAGCAAATTGAGGAAAACTGATCTATTCTGCCAATGTAGCTGAAACTCAGGTTGCATACAGGAAACCCCCAAAGCACCTTCTCAGTCCTTAAGAGTGACAGCAGGTCAAAAGCCAGACTACTGAAAGATGCAGAATATTGAGATTGCAGGAAAATGCAGTCTTTCTTCCTTGGGAATAGAAACTTAGGAGGTTTTTTAGAACTGCTGTTGAACAAACCAGATTTCTAAAATTCTAAACAACAATGGCAGACTGAGTGCTTTCGTTTGCCGTTAGAAAATGACAGATTGCTAAAATATGAATATTTTGTGGGTTACCCTCTGTTAGAACTTTTCCCTGTATCTGCAACTACTTGGAGTCAAATTGGTTTGTGTTTTTCTGCTGGTTTGACTTGAATTTTGGACCTACAATGCATCTTACTTCTGCCTCATTCCTTGGTTGCATTTTCAAAGCAAGTTTTGTTTACCTACCAATGTACCAATTCTTTGGCAGGAAAAAGAGTCCTAAGTCCTACAAACTCCTATACTGATAAAAGAAAATATTTGTAGATGAAGGTTGAAATGAGGATCCTTTGTGCTTTCTGAGCTTGGTTGTTTTCTTGCAGATGTTTCATTACCCAAACTAGGTAACTGGTACTTTGAGGATTTATCTAGTTTGGGTAATGAAACATCTGCAAAAAACCAACCAAGCTCAGAAAGCATGAAGGTCCCCTCGTTCTTTGAGGATGCTGTGATTATTCACCTGTCAATGAAAAAAATGAGATATCAAAAAGCAAAATCAGGGAGTTGGACTGTTTTTTAGGGACATTTTAGTATGTAAAATAATTTTTCCATATAAGCTGCTTTGTTTGTCTGTTTGTTTTGTCTCCTTCCTTCTCCAGAAAATTGCAGTTCCATCCTCTTATACACCCGTGTCCCATTCAGTTCCGAGTGATGGAGTTGCCTAATAGTCACATCCTATGTAAAGTTAAATCTCTTCACATTGGGGATGCAAACACTGATGTCACAGTCTATTACCAGGTGAATTTTACCTTGGGATTTGCAATGGATGTTAAGCTGTATAATTATTTATATCACACTGTTGTGCTTGTTAGGCTATTTTATCATGTGGTAATTTTTTAAAGTGATACTTGTACCTTTTTGTTTTTGTCTTTTAGTCATAAATAAAAAGTATAGCATTGAATGAAAATAACACATTCATATAATAGTTTATCCTATGATTATATTCTATTTTTGAGTTTTTAAGGAGAATATTATTAACATCACAATAATTACCTTCTTACTGATTCCATATACCTATCTCACATTTCTTAGTCTGTTACTGAAATAATTTACAACTGGAAACTCCTTATCGTTTTACATGAGGCAAAAAAAATGCACTTACTGTATAATTTGTGGGTTTGGTGATTTAAAAAAATGGACAGTACAAAAAAATGAGATTATTTGCAACCAAAAAGTAAGAAATAATTTTGTAATTGTGTTTATATTTGCTGCAAAGGAAATTGAAAACTTCTTTTTTCTATTTCTTTTGAAGCATAAAATGACATTATTAAGGAAAGGGTAGAAAATAAGGTTTTTGAATGAGTGATTGTCAAATAGAGCAAGGAGGAGGTGTCAGAAAAAAAAGAACCCCCCAAGCCATGATGGTGATAGAAAGCAGTAGTAATAGATTAGATAGATTACCAGAAGTAATCAAGACTTTGTATCTTTTTTTTTTACATGTATTAACTGCAAAAAATGGGTCTTTGGTCAAACATTTATAGCCATCAATGTGACATTTTCAACCTGCCCCATGAATATCTTTTGACATCACTGTTGTCAAACACTGCCAGTTTTTTTCTCCCAATCCCTTCCTTCAAATGGAAAATGTGAGCATTGCAAACAAAAAATAAAATAGTTTAACCAAGATGATTGGTGGCTTTGGTGAGCCCGTGATCTGAGTTCTTTAGCAAAACTAAGGGCAAGAATATATAAAAAGCATTCTTATAGTATCCTTTCATTACATTTTGAAATAAATACCATATACCTAGGCAAATCATTAACCTACTATTATCTAAATTTTTAGACTGGAGCTAAGAAATTAAAAGACTATACACTCACAGAACTGCTTGTGGTAAGCTCCAAGTGCCTGTAACTTTAAAAACTAATGCCTGAGTTTGTTCCTTCTGCTTCCTCTTTATTATCCATCCTGGTATGCATAAATTTTAATTTATAGGCTGAAGGAAGGACTATTGTATTTTTTTCAACTGCTTTGTAAGCTCTTTCACCACTTCTTAGTTGTAATTAAAAAGTGTACTTCTTCTCTTCCTCACCTTTATATCTCTCATTCAAAACATGAATAATGAAATAAAATTAGGAGTTTGATAGCACTTTTTCCAGCTTGTAAATTTTATTAAAATGAACAACATACCTTGAGCTGAAGTTCACTCTATCCAATGCAACCAAAGCTTATCCTCAATGCAACAAAAGCTTATCCTTTTTTTAATAAAAAAAATGTTACTTAGCAAAAGTGCTATCAGATTCTTCATATAATTCTGGATACGTTTCAAAAGAAAGACACGATTGTAAAATTTTCAGCCTCAGTGGTGCAGAGTGCTGTACTGCAGGCTACTTCTGCTGACTATCAGCTGCCTGCAATTTGGCAGTGCAAATCCCACCAGGCTCAAGGCTGACTCAGCCTTCCATCCTTCCGAGGTGGTAAAATGAGGACCCAGATTGTTGGGAGCAACATGCTCTGTAAAACTGCTTAGAGAGGGATGTAAAGCGCTATAAAGCGGTATATAAGTACAATTGCCTTTTGAATATCTTCTCCCCTTTATAAGGAAAAAAACAATTATGCAGTGGCATGTATAATTTTATATATATATGAGTTAAGCAGACTGCAGTATTTCAGTTCTAACTCTGTGAAATTTCAGATGCACATGGAGGAGCCATGCTTTGATTTCCTGAGGACCAAGAATACACTGGGGTGAGTTTTCCACTTCTAGTCTTGTGGAATAGTAGACAGTAGTTTTTATATCTACAGCGTTGGTTCCTCTTTCTTCCTCCCTGTACCTTTCTATCTAAATATAAACATACAGAACAGCCTTTTATATTAAACATGTTTTTTTTTCTGCATTTTTGCAAGATTTTTCACTCTCCAAATAACTTTGGAGACAAAATAATTATCAAGATCTAGCATTAGTATATAATTGACAGAAATTAAGAAAAATGTTTTAAGACATAGATGGACATACCTTTTGCCAATTGAGTCATTTCAAAAGCTACTTGCAACCAACGTACTTCTGTCTCTGGTATACTTTCTGGGAAGAAAGAAGGAAGGAAGGAAGGAAAACTTTTTTATATAAGATTAGTGGGAAAACCCCAAAATAACAGTTATTAATAAGGAAACAATGTGAAAACCTAATTATTCCCTTCCTAAACTGTAATCTATCTATGTTTAACTTAAAAGTAAGTTCATCTGAAATGACTGCTTTTAAACATCAAATCTATAAGATCATTGTTTCTTCAATCTTGTCTTGCTGGCTGAGGAATTCTGGAAGCTGAAGTCCTCCTCACATCTTAAAGCTGCCAAGATTGAAAAATACTGTTATAGAGTATTTCCCTGCTTTTGAAAGGCAGATTTTAAAAATGCCATAACTCTGGTTTTAGGCTTCCAGCCATCCCATCTGTGAATTAGGTCCTTCCTTAATGAATAAATTTACCATTCTGGATATTAGCTGAGAATAAGCAATACCTAACAAAATATCTTCTAACCTGGTTACCTTTTAGAAGTTTGATGTTGCAACCTCAGTGGGGATGATCTAACATTGGAGAAAGAATCCAGGGACAGCTAGACTTAATCCCACTGATAGAGTGGGCCATCACTGTCTCTCCCTTGAAGTCTAGGAAATAGAAAGGCTTTGGTGAAATCACAAGGCTATAACTCTAGTAAATCACTGAAAGTTGGCTTCCATGAAGTTTCAATTAGCATATGGAAGAATGGGTTTAATAGGAAAATGAATGTATATTAATACATCCTAATTAATAGTCTGCATAAAAATGACTTCTGATTCTGGATATTGTTCTGTTCATTTGCTTTAGTTACCATGTCTACCCTGCTACAAGAAATACTTCTGGGATCCTGGGTTTTTCTGTTACCGTAACAACACAGGCAACCAAATATAAGTAAGTCTCTCTTTTTTCATAGCAAGTAAATGTTGTATTATTGTTTCCATCTTACAACTCTATGAGTTCTGGAACTCTTAATAGCTAATCATCCTTGAAAAACTCTGACATGTTTAAAACTGCTAATTCTCCATTACAAATGTTTCTGCTGCTTTCTTTTAAAGCTGAGAGGTTTAATGTATTTGCTGAGATATATTTCCAAAACAAGCCTACCTACTTAAATTGTCTGACCTATAAGAGACAGGAATGCCTGTCTAATTTATGGCCAAGATCCAGATAATTAAAACAAAAGTTACTGGTTCATAGCAGTTACTAAATTAAACTCCACAGCATACCTTCACTGAATTTTAGCTGGATTAGGATTTTTCTAAAAATGAAATTTGACTTTCGCTTGACATAATAAAAATTGACATTATCTTATACTGCTCTAAAGTTCATAAATTACTTTCAAATATACATGTCAGCCTTAATTTTTTTGCACCATCAATTTAGAAGATCTAGGGGTAGCATATTTCTATGTTATCTCGACAAAGACCAAGCATATGGCAGGGAACTTTAATTTGAATTAGGGAGAAGGCAAATCTTTCTGAGAAAATTCACTTCTATTATCACTCTCTTTTTTAAATAAAGAAGGATCTTTATATGTGCATAAATGTGTATGCATGCACACACAAACACAGAGAGAGGTGTCCTTATAAGGACAGCCCGGGGTTTTTAAAAATAAATGCTTCTTGAAAGAGAGTTGAACATTCGCCAGAAAAAGAAAGACAAATATATGATTATTGTTTAGAAATACTAAACTGCAGCCTTAGACAAACAGCTTTTCAATATGCAAATTGGGTTCTATTGAGAACATAAGAGTTGCCAAGGACTTTCTTCAAACTTGCCAAGAAGAGACAAGCAAATAATTATTGGTCTCTCAGCTGGATATTATTTTCTAAAAGTAAACTATTTTTCCCCCTATTTTTACTCTTGATATGGAATGTATCAAGATTTATAGCAACACAAAAGGGAAAACAAGAGTACAGGTAGTCTCAATTTACAATAATCCATTGGATTCAAAGTTACAATGCTTGCTGACAAAAGTGATTTATGACAATTTTTCATATTTGTGCCAGTTACAACATCCCCATGGTCACCTGATCAAAATTCAGGCATTTGGCAACATATTCATATTTATGACAGTTGCAGTGTCCGGAAATCATGTGACTTTCTGACAAGCAAAGTCAATGGAGAGTCCAGAGTCACTAAACAACTGGGCTGCTAACTGAACAACTGCAGTAATTGCAAGGAAGGTTGAAAGATAGGGGAAACTTCACTTAATAAATGTCTCATTTTGCAACATATATTTTGGGCTCAGTTGTGATTGTAAGTCAAGGACTACCTGTGTTTTGATGGAAAATAAAAGGTGGGTAACCAGTTTAGTAGGGATGGTCATGTTCCCTGCCATTTCAACAGATGGAAGGAATAATTTCACTGGAGAAAATGGCTAAAACCTAATTTTCATTAAACTCTGATGAGTGTCTATTGCCCATCATGGCTTATTTCCCTTGATACAACTGGGATTACCTAAATTCAAATCAATCTATTTGTGATAAAAATCGCCATTCAGGTATTCAGACAACTGGAGACACATGAACAATAAATAGGAACTTTATTATGGAGCTTTTGCAAAAGGGAATTTGCATTTATGGCTGCAGAAGACATGTTTCCTAGGAGGCCTGGGGTGTACATAGTTTCAAATATACAGTCTCTGCCCCTTTCCGGGCTCACAATGTATCTCCCTGCACAACACCCCTATTATTGTAGCATACCATCCATTTCCTCATCCTGTTTACCCATTTCCAGTAATCTCCATCATTAATATGACACTGGACAGCATGACTTGCCAAATATACAACCTTTATATAAACCAATAGAGAATTCTTACATAATATTCCAGTAAATTATCTTAGATTAACACAAAGGTTAAAAATGACATTACCATTGCTTTATATTTTGACAGGTATTTTACATATCACACCATTGCTTGGGTTCCAGTTTCTTCCATATTCTCTACTGTGTAAATTTATTGGTTATGGGTGAGCTGATTGATGAACATGATTAATCAAATACTTGCTGGCAGTAAACACAACTTTGATCAGCTCTGGGTTACAAGAAAGGAGCCTCCACTAAAATCCAGAACTAGAACCTAGACAAGATTAATACTACATAGATGGCATCAAAAACATAGATCGCATTATCTCTTTTAATATTTTTTTTTTAGCTCTGAATATGTTGACAAAAAAATAGAAGAATTCTTTGCACACTTTGAAGAAAAACTCCGGAATTTATCTGAAGAAGAATTTCTTGCTCAGGTATAGATTATATAAATGTATGATTTAGATTATAGAAAGGTAACCTAATGCTCACCAGATATTTGTAGTTCAAATCTCATTAATTTTAGTTTACTTCATGGCAAGGGATGGTAGAAACTCTAATCTAAAATATCTAGAGGATGTCAAGTTACTTGCTCCTAGTTTAAATAGTACATTATTTATAAGAAATTTGTAGCAGTCACCCTGGGTTGTCATAAGAGCTCTCTAATCTGCACCAATTAATGAATTAAATTTAATTCCAAGCAGATCATGTTCGTGGTATTGGTTGAGTTTATTATTCTGATATTGACACAATGTCCTAGAGAGGATTCATGACAATGGGGCCACTCTAGGAATATTCATTCCTGTTTGCTTAGTTGTCCTTACCCCTGTCCTGAGTGGCAGTTGAGAGAAAAAAATATACATATTTTATTTTTAACTTCACTAGATTTCCTAGAGTCATTTTTGAAGTTGGGTAGTCTAGCAATTGACTAAATAAATATTTGCTTTTGCAAACCATAAGGAATACTATGTTTCACAGGTCTCTGCTTTAATCAAGCTTAAGCGCACAGATGACTCCCATCTCGGAGAAGAAGTAGACAGAAACTGGAATGAAGTGATTACTCAACAATATGTCTTTGACAGACTTGCCCGAGAGGTAATAAATGGAATGGATTCTTTCAAAATTTGTAAAGCTTTATGTAGGCAAATATGCATACATAGGCATGCATACTTTCACATACACTTTTTATAATTAAACCATAAAGGCAATCTGGTTTATAAATGAGCAAAAATGGAAAATTGAGACATTTTGTTCTGCTGGCCTGAAGGGACAGAATTGGAGTTTAAGTGGTTCCCGACAAATGGTGAAAGAATGGTTAAAATGGAAAGATAGGAGATCTAGACTTCTTAAAATCATGTTCTGAGAGAAAAATAAATACACAACTCATCACAAGTGTCAACGAACAGCTTGTTTTCCACATGAATATTATCTCATTGTAGGTCATGTGTGAGACAGCAGCAACTGAAGCCTTCAAAATCTCAAAAAGTGTTTAATGGGAAAAAGTCTTAAATGCAGCCTTCACTGCTGTATCTTTCTTTTTTAGCCAGGATTAGTGAAAATAAACATCAAGTCTGCCTTTCTACTCTTAACACAGAAGGGTCTCTTCTGATCCATTATGCCTCTAATCCTCACATGTTTCTTTGTTCCTCTTTTTGTTATATGTCAAAACTATGCATTTATGAGAGCCAATTCTAGGTCCCCAGGGTATTGCAAACATATAATTGTTGCAGAGCAGGGATTTCAAAAGACAATTCCTATACCAGGAATTTGTGCCTGTAGTATATTTTGATTATTCAAATTATAGGTTTTCATTTGGAAATGTCCCTTAATGGGCATGCTTAGGACTTCAACTCCAAGGTGATGCATAATATACAATAAAGATTTATTATAGTATTCAAAATGTGACAAAATAGAATAATAGCAGATTTTGGTTCTGATAAAAAGTTATTAAGTAACTTGAGCATCCATCCTTCTTCTACTATGAAATTACAAATAAAAAACATGACATTCTTAGGCATTTGCCACTTGGGAATTGACTGGCCCAAACTTTTAAACTTCGCTAGATATACATAATACTGTTTTGGACATTTTTCCTTCTTCCCAGCAGGCAAGTTTGATGAGTCTTGAACCATTTTTCAGTCCAAAGGAGAACATGAGCTCCTTTTTCAGGAAGGAAGGAAGGAAGGAAGGAAGGAAGGAAGGAAGGAAGGAAGG
>BLBF01000002.1:24611877-24698512 GCA_015471245.1 Laticauda colubrina
GAAGGAAGGAAGGAAGGAAGGAAGGAAGGAAGGAAGGAAGGAAGGAAAAGAAAGAAATGGAGTACCTGAGGGAAAGACAGATGGAAAATTATCAAAGAGAGGGCCAACTTAGAATTAAGGCGAAATTTCCTGACAGTAAGAACAACTAATCAATGGAACAGCTTTCCAAGTTGTGGGTGATCAACATGGGAGGTTTTTAAGAAGAGATTGGGCAGCCATTTAGAGTGGTGCAGTGGAGATGGAGCTCTCACTTCACAATCAGGAGGCTGTGAGTTTGATCTTAGGTAGAGGCAGATATTTATCTCTCTGGGCACAATGAGAATATATCTGCTGAACAAACCACTGCATTGGTGACAGGAAAGGCATCTGGCCATTAAACACTCTACTTGTTCCATCCAGTTGCCCAGACTCCACCCCACAAGGGATTATGGGGTCGTTAAAAGAGGATGATGATTGGGCAGCCATTTTCCAGAATGGTTCAGGGAGAGAGGAGGAGGAGAAGCAGAAGGGGTAGGAAGAAACAGCTTGCTTGGAAATCTATGTTAAAGTCTTGTAATGTTCCCATCTCAAATTTAGTACAGAATATATATGCATGACTGATTGTTCTAGTTAAGACAAACTGATGGAATTGAAGTGGGCAGAGTGTTTCCTTTTTCAAATACTACTTCATGCTGTGTGAAAATCTCACTGCTGAGGGCTTCCTGCTTTCCTTTTCCCTGTAAAATAAACAGTGCAAAATTACCATCTTCTAGACTTTTGTTTGAAGCATGCCTTCTGTTCTTATAAGGTAAACAACAAAATTGAGTCAAAGTGGTGATACAGTAAAACTTGCATATATTTGCTTGTTGATTGTAAGGAATTCTGTTCTCTGTGGCTTATAGATTGTAGCACTGAAAAGTCTTAGTAGAGCCCAGCTGTTTGACTGGTTCCTACATTGCAGGAGAAAACACAGGAGAGTGTTGAGCATCCATGTAAGTATTTCCAAAAACACTTACACACACTTAAGGAGAAACAGAAAGAGAAATGAAAAAGCAAAAAAATAATAATGGAAAGAAAATAGATTAAATTAATAGTTCTGGTCTTTCACATTTTAGGATTCAACAGCAGCTCCCACCTCCCTGTTAAGCAATTGCTAAAAAAAATTCTGACAAGGTTCTGACAAACCTTCAAATAGAAAAAAGATTCTCCATCTCTGATTTTTTTTAAATAAATATTTTTGCCATCAGCAGAATGGAAATCATACACTACAAAGCTGCTTGCCACTTTTGCTTCTGTTTGCTTTGAAGTAAAGTGATTTGAGAGGGTGATTTGTCCTGTGTTTGCAGAATCTATATAACACGAAATCAATTTTTGTTCACCTAAATTTAATGGTCCAGTTTGTAGTATGTCTTTTGATTGTTCTCCAAAAACAAAACAAAAATAAGAAAGCCAAGATTAAATTTTAAGAAATGATTATGATTGCTGGACAACAGACTTTGCTTACATTTCTTCATTCCAGATATTTGCTGATCTTAAATAACCATTTGATTTTTTCAATTTTCAGGTGATAGGCTATGGTAAACAAGAAGGAGATTTGAATGTTAGACCTATTTCCATTGTCCAAGAATCTACATTTAGCAGAGAACCTCAACTGACCTTTTTGCCTTCTTCTCCTCTGTTGAATATCCCCTATATAATGGACATTAGATCTTTCATCTCAACTCTTAACATTCTTCCTTATCACAAGATATTAAAGTAATCCACAAGACACTAAAATAAATTTTCATCAACTCATTCTCAAGCTTGTTGATGTTATGTTTTCACAGTCTGGTATCCACAAGTAATTTTACAGACGACCCTGTTTGAGGAACTGAAGAAAACACAGGACAGAGAAATTCCATATAATTTTTTTCACCATGTCCTCAGTCTCTGTTTTCTTTCCATTTTTTTCTCTGGGTTTTTTTTTTTTTCTGCTTCTTTTATGTTTGCACTCAGATTTCTTTTCTTTTCTTTTTTTCTTCAGGCTAAGATGTTAGATTGTGCAAGTTATTGTTGCTGATGTTCTTAAAAACTTTAGTGAAATAAGGAGTCCTTGGTGATCTCTGAGCTTGGTTGCACTAGTTATCCAGTTTGGATAATGAAACATCTGCAAGAATACAACCAGGGACCTCTCATGATGAAGCCATGAAGAAAAGGAGCTCGATTTCTTGCATTTGATAGTTAGATAGTCCCTGCCAAATTTTGGAGGGGCCCACAACTTGATTTGAAAAGATGGGCAAGCTCAACATCTTCTATCTCTTAAAGATAGAATTGGATTTATTTGTGGTTGCAATTCTATAATAAAGACTGTGATGCATTTGAGAAGAAAAGAAATAATGGGTATTGAGAAAAGCACAAACCTAGTGAGGCTTATGCTATACAGGGTTTCTGCCAACAATATCATACAATGATCTACGCTCTTCAGAGTTTTCTTTTCTATCTTCTAAGGTAGAATGGCAAGGAATAGAACTATCTCCTAGCAAAGCAAACTGCCAATCATATCAGTGATGAAGACAATGACCTAATTAGCTTTATTGTCTAAGAAAACGTTAACTACTTTCTATCCAAAGATCCAGGTCTGTTTAGGAACCAGTGGATATATTGAAACTCTAACTCTGGTTGACAACTCTAGAAGGTGAAGTTCTAGCATATTTAAGCAATTCAGATTAAGAAAAGTTTATTTAGCATTATATCCATGTTTACCAAACCTGTGGGACAGATTGGATGGATTAGCTGTACACTCCTGGCAAAAATGCCTGTTGGCCCTGTCCAAGTTATTATGATGTGAAAAGAAGTGTTTAAAAAGTGGCATAATTGTTTTTACCAAACTACAAAAGCAATTTTGTTGAGACTTAAGGTGATGTAACAGATAGCATATTAGGTTTAAATTCCTCCTCTGCTATGAAGCAGACTGGGTGGCCTTAAATCAATCATAGTTCTTACCCTAATTTACTTGATAGGGTTGTTGTAAAGATAACCTTACATACAGGACTTTGAAATCCTCAAAGAACAGGAATGGAATGTGATAAATACAGAATAAATTAACTTGCTAAATCACATAGTTTGGCTGAGTTTGCTAGTCACTGTCCTTATGGAAAGTTTACTTAATATCTTAGAAAAAGAAGCCCGTTAAAAAAAACAGACCTTGACTAGAGTTTTTTAAATTTTTGGACCTAACACCTATTTTGATATAAAGCTATTTGCCATCCCCATAATCTCCAAGCCACCTAAATTTAAAGCCACTTAGCTCTTTTACATTCAAACATTTATCTTTCATTTGTTACCCATTGAGATCAGTTGAGCCTATGAGATACTGCTATATTTTAACATCTGGGTTTAATTGTGTGCATTCTTTTAACCACAGTCACTTTGATCCATTCCAGATGTATGATACCTAAAATTATATTTGCATGGTTAATAGTTTTGGGGAAAGTCCAGGTTTATATCCCCATACCTTAAAAGAAGAAAGAAATAATTTGGAATATATTTCATTAAGCTGTCAAATCTCAAGTTGAAACAGCTTTAACATGCCAAATTAACTTATGTACCTTAGGCATATATGGAAATATATGTTTAGTGCCATAAAAAATACTTATTTGGAACGTATTGCAACAAGTGGATTTTAACAAACAAGGAAGCTGGTGGAAGATTAGACTTCACAATAACTGAACATCCAATGTTCATATTTAGAAAAAGATGCTGGAAGAAAGAGACAAGATGATGAGTACCATGTTAACTTCTTGTTGACTTCCCAACACCATCTGAACCTTTTGGAGACTTAATGAAGAGAATTTTTGATTCTAACTCATATAAAAAAGACTAGTCCCTGTCTATTTTCCTCAGCTAATCTGTTGTGACCTGTCAGCCACAGGCTCCTCCAACAGCCAAATTGGAGGAGGAGGAGGTGTGGGAATCAGGGTCAACTTCAGGGCAATCTGGGAGCTCCGAGGGGTAAGAGGGAATGGAGCAGGCAGAGGGGGGGGGCAGAGCGTGGGATGTCCATCAGCCCTCAAATGGAGCATCAGCAAACCCCAAGTCTGGAGGTGGTTGATGAAGAACAAGAGGAACATCTGGGTCCAGTGCCTGACACACAGCTGTACAGAACACAGGGAATGGGAGAGCCATGGGCCGAGCCTGGGGAAGGAAGAGACACAGCTGCTGACGAGGCACCACCCTAGTTCTGGGGATAAAAGGCAGGAGGAGTAGATGAATAGGTGTGGCAGATAACTATTCATCTTCCAGCCAGATGGACTTGTTAGCCTGCAAGATACACTTTTTGCTGGGGGGCTGCTGGCATTCCTAACAAAGGAATGTTTTGAGTTCACATCAGAGGGTTTGTTGTGTTTGGGGAGCTGGATCAGAACATAATCATTGCTGGCTGTAGGGGGTAATGCTCATATCAATTTCTAGGCCATTAAGCCAGCACTGTCCAAAGACATTTCCATATCATGTGGCTGATGTCATGGAGCACTGTTACCTTCCCACTAAAATGGTATTTATTTATCTACTCGCATTTATGTGCTTTCAAATTACATGCTAGTTTAGCAGGAGCTGAGGTGAGGACAGGAGCTCACCCCCACTGCGTGGTGCTCAAGCCTCAATCCTGGGCTGCCAGCTTACTAGCTGACAAGCCCAGTATCTTAACTGCTAAGCCACCATGCCACCTCAACTCAATACATAGCAATATATAAATATCTTCTTTAAATATTCAGTAGGTCAACATGATTTATACACTTTATTTGAGAATGCAGTCCATTTGATATAGTTAGAGCACATATGCAGTTCTTTACCCAGCAAGAGCTATGCTAAGGCTGGGACAAAAAATTAATTAAAAAAATTAAAGCAGGTATTTTTAACAGGGGTATGGATATTGGGGATAAAAGGTGGAATGTGTCTCCTCTTCTACATTTTGAGCTAGGTCTCGTGATTTGAAGGGGAACATACTTTTGCTTTCAAGGTACACTTGACAACCAATTTCCATTCCTTTTTATTCCAAAATACCTTGTTCCAAAGGTTGTACATTGGGAAAAGTAATATTTAATGAAGATTCATTCCTTTCCTCTCCTGTATAATTCCTAAGCTATCTTTGCATAGAGGAAGATGATGACTAGGGCTCTGATAAAATCTCTCTCAGTCCCCATCACACACTGTAGAGATGAATATACATTTGCCTCTCACATCCTGTCATCTATATAATACTTCTAAACTGAATGAATATCAGTAGAGGACTCTTAATAATAACTCTCATTAATAACTAGTGACTGAAGTGGAATAACAAAAAGACACACATCCTTAAGAGAATTATGATACAACGGGAAGAACAAATTTGTGTGGTATTTTAAACCAAAAAAGAGTGACAGTAAGTGACGAATGCATTTAATAAAGCAGAAACAAGCTTGATTTAATCTTCCACAGAGCAAGTTTATCAAATCAATTAAGACACAGCAGTACAGTCAATTTGTGGGCTATTTATCAACGGGGTGACAGTCATTCAAGAACAAGTATCTAGCTGAAGTTTTCTCTTTCCCACACTCATTCATTCCCAGACACAGAAAAAGATTGAAGGGGTGATTTGATTCAAAAGAGGATCAATCAAATCACCACTTTGAACAAATATTTGACTTGAATTTTTGAAATGATTCACAGAGACAGTTCAGTTCAGGTGTCATACAAATGTTTCTGAGAAATCAAAGGAAATTTGAAGATTAATGGACTTTCTAGTGCAGATTTGAACTCACAGATCTCAAACTATTGCAATTGCCTTCCATATTTAGATATACTGAGAAGCAGTTGATTTATGCAATGGAGACTTTAATAATGACATAAGTAAGTGGCCAATGTTTCATGCCAAGAAGCCAGCCTGACAGAAAAGTAAAGGGTCTGAGGGTAATGGAATCTTTAATTTTCAATGATAGTTTACTTTTTAAACTGTGAAAGCTTTTCGTCTTAGCTAGAGTAATACACTTCTTGATTCAAATGCAATTTATTGCAAAACATATTGAGATAAAACTTAGATAATTCTACTGTAGCTGAAAATTTGCAAGTAACAATAGGCAAGTAACATTTTGCATAGAGAAGACCATTTGTTTGAAAGATGGGTAAAAGAATCCATCTATGTTAGAATTGAACACATCTCCCTCAACAGAGGGGGAGGAATAAGACAACACCTATCTCCGGTCGACAACACAGACCTTGCAGTAGTTCAAAGAAGATTCCACAAAAATTGCATCCTGATTTAGATGACCCTGAGGGCACAGATAAACCCCCAAATGCTCTCAACAGCTCTCAGAGAATGCGAATGACCAGATGACTGCAAAGAAATAGAATCCTTCCATCACCCCCACTTCCATCCATTCAGAACCTATCCTCCCAGCGCCCCCCCTCCAGTCTCAACTGTCAGGATCTACCTATCCTTCCATCCACCATCCCCTGTCATCAGAACTGATGAAGCTTCTTGGGTGAGAAGTGAAACATTTTCTTCTTCTTCAAGGAAAAAAAAAATACAGTTGCCTTTTGAAGAAAAAAGCATCTTTGAGACAACTATGAGTTGGATGACTGAGAATCTCCACAGACATTTAACAGTAGGCACATGATGCCTCCTCCATTACAGCTTATCATTGTGTCTTGTATTGATCCAAATCATGAATTGGTTTGAATTGGAACACATTACATTCATGTTCTGAAATTGATTTCAATCTTGGGCAATTTAACAAAT
Organism: Laticauda colubrina; assembly: GCA_015471245.1. Classification (NCBI taxonomy): domain Eukaryota; kingdom Metazoa; phylum Chordata; class Lepidosauria; order Squamata; family Elapidae; genus Laticauda; species Laticauda colubrina. The sequence continues at coordinate 24,618,611 of BLBF01000002.1, forward strand.
ACGCAAACACATGGATACTTACACAGAGGGTCATATGATAAGTTGGAATTTGTTTGTTGTATTCAACAGTGAACATGTACATCCAAGTATGTTTTATGCCTGTATGGTTTTCGAACACATGACTGTTATTGGGAGTTTCTGGGAATTCATCACAGACAAACTACTAACACATTAAAAATAATGTTTTAGTTTAAACATTATGCAGCCATTGTTGCTGCTGCTGCTATAGCTATTGGTATTTGTGAATTCTGTATAAAGCAGAAGTGTTCCGATTAAAGCAATATGGAGTGCTGTCAAGTACTTTGGCCTACACTTATTGAATGTACATGCTTATTGCATGTAGTGGGAGATGTACATTTATTCTAAGACAGAATAAATTTTAAAAATCCTTTAAGCTGTGCTTCCTTCAAGTGATTTCATGACAGATCTATGTTTCTTAGTAATAACATAGAAAGGTTTGGTTTCCATTTCTTGTTTCCAAGATTATTTTTTTCTTCCCAGTCCTGCCGCTAGCTCTTTGATTTCATGTTCTTACCACATTCTATTTTTATTTTTTGGGATAGCCAAAATTGATCAGTAATAAATGTGCATTCATACATCTGAAAGTCAATCAAGGAAGCTTCAAAAAAACAGAAGACCCAACTGTCTGCTTAATATTTGTGGGACAGGACTATGACCAAATTCATCATACTCAATCAGGTATACTCAATGGTTGTCTTTGTGCTGGTCCCTATTTTTCATTCCAATAGCCTAATTACAGGGATGGGATCCAACTGGTATAACTACTGGTTCTGTCTATTAGTATTGCAAGCGCATGTGTGAGTCGCACAAGTGCAATTTACAACCTGCTGAGTTACCCGGACAGCTGAGCGGTGCTGTGTGCAAATGCGCAGCTGTTGGAAAAGCCCTTTTTTCCTGCTTTTTCAACTGCAGCTGTGCAGCACAAAGCAGCTGCAGTTGAAAAAGCAGGAAATAAAGATCAGGTAAGAGCCAAGGCAGGCGTGTGGGCCAAAACAGCAACAGACATAGAACCAGTTCTATGTCCACTGTTCTTCAGAGCAACTGGTTCGACAGAGGTGGACAGAACTGGTAGAATCCCACCCCTGCCTAATTACATGTAAGATTAAGATATGTCACATAATTGTTACTGGAACAAAACTGGAGAAAAAAAATACTACAAATGATGCCTTGAGCTCCTAGAGGAAAGGCAGGGTAGGATTCCAAGAAATAAATGAAAGGTGTAAGTAAGATAATTCTACTCTTAGTCTCATTCTCTATGTAGTAAATACTTCTACACTATCTGCTTATTATACTCCAAATAATTAGTTCCTTACATTTTGAATTTCATAATAAAGATATTTCCGAATCTAAGAAAGAAAGAGTAAATAATTTAATGAGATGATCTTTAAATTGGTAAATTGAGTTGGTTCTAAGAAAATCATAGCCGGCCTATAAATCCCCAGATAACCTTTAGAATGACAGCAAAGAGACAAGCATCTAATGACCATCAGGATGTTTGCAGGCTCATAAATGATTAATAATTATATATGTTGATGCATGTAGAAGACTTTAATTTAAATTTAATCAAGAGATGATTAAAGGCATGGAGACTAAAACTTTTGAAGAATGGTTGCAGGAACTGGGTATGACTAGTCTAGAGAAAAGAAGGACTAGGGCTTACATGATAGCAGTATTCCAATATTTAAGGGACTGCCACAAAAAAGATGGGGTCAACCTATTTTCCAAAGCACCAGAAGACCAGAAACAATGGATAGAACATAATCAAGGAGAAAAGCAACCTAAAACTGAGAAGGCACTTCCTAACTGTGAGAACAATTAACCATTGCATTGCTTGCATTCAGAAGTTATGGGTGCACCATCACTGGAGGTTTTAAGAAAAGACTGGAAGCTACTTGTCTTAAATTGAATAGGGTCTTCTGCTTGAGCAGGGTATTGGACCTCCAAGGGCCCTTCCAGCTTTGTTCTGATTGATTGAGACATTGAAAAGAAGAAACAGACACCATTTTAAGCTGCTACAGCTCTTCAATGCAAGCATCAAGTGCTAAAGAAAACAAGGCTTTGGTTTTTAGCCAGCTTAGCACCACTTTCAAAACATAGCTAAGCCATGACAAAAAACAGGGAACTAGTCAAACCAACGAGTGCTAAATCTGCAGAGGAATGCTTCATAAAATTGAAGGAATGTGGTGCTAATGTGATAGCTTATGTTACAAGCAAAGCAATAGCTCCTCTTACTTCTCAGTGTGCTACAGTCTGGTGCTAATAGCGCCTAAGACAAAGATGAGAAACTTTTATTAGTAAAGTTGCTTAAAAATGAAATGTTACTCTTTTCAGGATTATATCTTACTGAGCTGGAGGATGGGCTTAACAAATATACTTAACAAAATGTTTGCTTTTCTTCATTATTTAGTCAAGTTGACTTTGAAATTAAAGTTAAAAAAAAGAAGATATCTGAATGAAAGTCTAACCCTAACCATTCCTGAAAGAGAGGAAATACATGTTCTGATATAAAAAACATAAAGTTGCTGTTTTAAACAATTCCATTTAAGCAGATTAAAAAAGAATGAGAAATGGATAAGAAGCTGTTTCATGGCCTAGGACCTACACTTTTCCTTTTTCAAACAAAACTGAAAAAAATGTTCTAAGATCACCAGACCGGAGATAGTTATACAGTGATAATATATTGTGGGGTAGGAAAGTGACTTAATAGCAAAAACGTTCAATGACCATTTATTTCGTCAACCTGATTTTTTCAAGGTTTTTTTAAATGGGGAAATACTTTCATCAGTTAAAACACATTTAACACCTGTCCCTAAGCATACCCCAAAGTCATTCTACTGACAGTTGGTGCTTTGCTACTGAAAATAGGACTAAGAGTGATACACAACTTACTAACTAACCAACCATTTTTAGAATAGCATTACACAATTTAGTCATCTTCATCTGGATTGCTTTTTGATTTTTGTGGCATTTGTTGCTAATGTTTGCTTCAGTGCTTGCAAATATTAATCTTTCTGTTTCCTTCTTGAGGAATGCAAAGCTATTGCTGTGTTTTATTACTATTCATTCTGCTTTTTTATTATTTTTAGGTAATGACTATGCTGATGTTTATAGTATTTCCAGTACTTTTCAATACTATTGTAACTTAGCAGCTTTGTGTGCCACCCTTGAAAATGCTTTCTCTCTAAATATTTCTTAACATTCACCATTCACCACTTTATGTAATTATATGGATCTTTTATTTCATCCTCTACTGTCTGCTTCCGTTGCAACAAACCACAACCGTCAATTTTCTTTGGGAAAGACAATCTGTGTTCCTTTTTGGGCATGATGCATCATGTTTTGCTGTGCATTTTGGAATCTGGCAGTCTAAAACTTTTAATTCAGCTGGTGCCCAATCCACAATACATCCTGTGTAGCACATTTTAGAGACAACTAAAGAATTAGTGTCTTTGAATGAATTACCGCTGTTCAGCTTCAATGTTTAGAACATGTTTTATATATATTTAGAACTAGTTCTCTTTTTCACTCAAACAGAATATTGTTTGCTTGTAACATACCCCATTGCTTATTAAGGCTTTGCCATTTCAAAAATAAGTTTTATATAATTACTATTGTTGGTTGCACAGTCAACCAGATGTTTAGAGTAGATTTTGCAAAGATGAAAAAATGTTATTTGATGGTGCTTGTTATTCTGAATTAATCTACTGTAGGTGGAGGTCCTTTCACTGACATTTATGGATTTGTAATCTATCACTCCAGTGATCCAGCTGGATTGATACATATATGTATTCTGGGTAATTGGATATGTCTAGTCTAGTGAAAAAAAGGATTAGGGGTGATATGATAGCAGTGTTCCAGGGGTGATATGATAGCAGTGTTCTTTGTGAGGCTGTCACAAAGTTGAAGTGGGCAAACTATTTACCAAAGCATCAGAAGGCATGACAAAAACCAATTGATGGAAACTAATCAAGGAGAGAAACAAACTAGGACTCAGGATAAATTTCCTAATGGTGAGAACAATCAACTAATGGAATGCCTTGCCTTCAGAAGATGTGGGTGCCTATCACTGGAGGTTTTCAAAAAGAGACTGTACAGTCATTTGTCTGAAATGGTTTTGGGTCTCCTGCTTGTGCAGGGAGTTGGACTAGATGACCTCCAAGGTTCCTTCCAACTCTGCTATTCTATGTTTTTCAATTTCCCAATCGGAAACTGAAAATGACTCAGTCAGCTTCTATGTCTAAGGAAGGACCAGATAATTATTCTTTCCCTTATGAAATCATATCATAATGTTGTATAAGGAAACACAAAGCTCATCTTGTTCAACTTACTTCAATGTGCAGGAAATCCAATCAAACCATCCATGAGTAGTATTTGTCCAGTTTTTACTTAAAACTTCCAGAAATGGAGAACCTGCAGCCTTGATGGTAAACTGTTCACTGTTGTACAGATCCTACCTTCAGGCTAAATTAAGGAACCTGCAATTTATATCTATTAGTTAGTTTCTATGGCAATAAAAGTAGTTCCTGACATGTTCCTTAGAAAATTCTCAGACTTCTTTTCTTCAGGCTGAACAGACCAAGTTTCTTCAATCAATCCTTGTAAACTTTGTCCTCGAGAGATCTTGCTACATGTCTTCAAATAAAAACCAAAGAGCATGAAGTAATTCTTACTATAATCAGACAGTTGAACATTCTGTAACTGTTTCACTGAGCATGGAATAATATTATACAAACCCCATAATTCGTTGGTTTGCAACAACCAGGAAATGAAAAGTTCAACTGGAGACAGACAGGTTACAAAAAGGTATTTTGTACTAAGAAGATATAATTTCTGCAATAAGATAGCAATAACATCAACTATTCCAGGTCTGAATTGCAAGATTATGATGCTGAGAATCCAAGATTTCCATTTGTTTTTCTGACATTAGGAATCCAAAATATAATGTGTAAATATAACAAAAAAATAAGTGACAGTGGAGAAATATGACAAGTTGGGTTTTCCTATTCAGGCATTCGCATGGAATTGATGGCCCCAAGAGTCCCATTATATTTATTTAAAAATAACTTGTAAAACTTAAAAAGTAAGTTAGGGTTTTTTTAAGTCTTTCATATCATTATGACACATGTAAAATCAAATGTTATCTTCTATCTGATTTGGACCAAAATACATAATGGATACATTTCAAATTAGATTATAAACTTGATCCATATTCCAGGAAATTTAAAACCATCATATTATAAAGCAAGCAAATCAGTCATAGCAATGCAAATAAAAGAGAAATACCATGAACAAAGTCAAAAATATGTGTGTGTCTACACGTACATATAAAGAAACAGAGACAGACATACACATGTTTTAAGTAAAAATTAAGATAATGGAGAGCTATGGATTTTTTTTTTCATTTTGTATCTTTCCATTTTTAATTGTTTTATTTTTTAACTGTATAGGAACTCATTCCAAGTTTAAGTTTGGAATGGCAAATGATTTTATGTGACTAATGATGAGATACTTTAGGCATGCCAGATCTATGTAGGATAGAAATCAGAACTGGGGGTTAGAATTTCTTTTTTGGATATAAGATTACATTTTTTAATCCAAAGACTCATGTCCAAAAAGTGCATGATAGAAAATTGGAATTTCTTCACATTTTATAACTTTGCATCCTGTGAAGCAACCATCAAAATTAAAAACTAACATTCTTAAATATGTCTACTTTAATAGGAAGCTGATTAAACTGTATTCTAGGAAACTGATTAAAAAATCCAATTGAGCAGTTCAACTGTTCCAGAAATGGATTAAAAAAAAACCCTGAAATTGTGAAGTCATTTCATGTAGTGGAAGAATTATGAAGAGCTTGTTATGAAGTTTTGTTTACTTTTTACCCCACATAGATGCATCTATGCATCTTTTGAATGCCATTTGTTCTCACTTACAACACAGCAGCTGGAATTCATTGGTTTTTCATTTTAATAGAAATTAATTAACCTAATATTGCACTTTTAGAACAATAAATGCAGTCAAACTCAGTTATCCTTTGGGAAAAAAAATTCCTGAATAATATTGCACCAAATGATATATAACAATGTGTTGGGAAAAGGGTGCATAAAAATATTTATCAAGTAAAATTACTTGATAATTTTATTTGAAGGGAACTTGCTTACACAAAACAATATGTGGTCAGAATTTTAGGAGTAAAATTGTTTTTGGTAAAAGCAAATAACCCATATGTTTAGGGTGGGGGGTTTCTTAACATTGGAAATGAAATTATTTACATCTGTTACCTGAAAAAGTTGCAACAATTTTACATTAATAATTATTATGATTAGATTAGTGATGCATTTACACAAGAATCATCATTCACATTAATTAAATCCAGTAATTAAACTCACTGAACAAGATTAAGTCACTCATTATCTCATCCAAACTCACTTTAGAAGGACGTTGCAAGGATAAAATAATAGCAGACCATGAGTTCTTTGAAAGAAGCTTGGGATCTCCATAACATCAACTTGCAATATGTTTAGATTCCATTTAAGTGTTTATTTTGCATACTTTTTCTGACATTGATAAATTCAGACTGCTGTTTATCTTTTAGTCTGTTAGGATTTCAACTTGGTTTGTGATTTAATATTACAGGGAAAAATGGCATAAGTCTCTTTCCAATTAGGAAACATATATATGGAAGAAAATCTGAACCCCAAGCACACTTCCTGAGTAACTGTTCTGTTTGTTGATTCTAAAATTAATCTACAACCATTGGAAAATATTTATCTTTTTCAAAGGAAAGAATAACATTATCAGACTTGTTGCAATTTGTTGGCAGCTTTCGGTTTAAATCACAAGGGGGGAAATATCCACCTTTATGATTGTCAATGTCCAGAGCATTATGAAAAGAGCATTTAGAAGCAGATATGAACTACCTTTTTAAACTGAGGTTAGATATCCACCAGGTTATGAAATCTTATTGCAAAATAAAAAATTGGGGGGGGGGGTATACATTTCCATCTTGCTCTATCAGCCAAACCCCCCCTCCAAAACTGAATTCACTTGTTAAAGTTTGTCTCTGGGGATGAGGAACTCAGTGTATGCTCCCTCCAAATCTCTCTACAGGTAACCCACGCAGCATAAATGAATAAAAACAGTACCTTGGAGAGCTCTGAAGTTTCTCCTATTAAAATAAGAGCAAACCTGCCTCGCTAGCATTCCAAAGACAGTAGTCTCACACAGACAGTCAGGCTCTATACTGTGAGGTCCACCATCTCCATAGGAGCTGACTGAAGTGTTAAAGAGCTTCAGCTGATTTTGAAGTCTCATACATCTGTAAGGCTGAAGCTGTAGACATTCTGCCATGAATTCATCTTGCAAGTCTGAGGATAATGACAAAGCCATGTGCTCTGACCAGAAGAAGCATGAATATATGTTCTTCCCTGCATAGTTTTTTTACTGAATGATTCCTGATATGATGTAAAAGGGGTGAAAGCCAGGTCATTGATGGAAGGGGAACTGGGGAATTGTGCAGCAGGTAGACAAATGAAGTCATAGATACTGACACAAACTTGTAATTTTATATAAATAAATATATTTAACATCTATATGTACAACAAAGTAGACAGTCAGGCAACAGGATCATCATCAGGTAAATCACATACAAGGAACACAAAAGAAAAGGGCAGGAAAAGGGGAAACTCCCCTCCACACTCATAGCTACCAATCACAGCACAGATTGCCTCACACAGAAGCCAGTACTTTGGTACCAATCAATCACAAATGTTATGTTCTGGCTCACCATACAACCCCACTTCTTCAGCTACGAAATTGAAATATCTTAGCCAGGATGTTGTGGTTGTTAGATTCTGTATAGCTAACCAGCATTTTTTAAGTCTTATTATTCATAAAAAATATATACCAATCCAGAAAAGACCTATTTGTAATGGCTTGTTTCTCTGCTTGAAGCAAGTGAAAATATGTTTCTCTGTACTCATATTAATTCTACTGAATCAGTCCCCACTGAAAATCTCGGTGTATAGTGGATGCAGAAGATGTTGGGCATCTCTGGGGAAGGCTGTTGAGTAGTATTTCAAGTGTCTGGATGTTCTTGCACAAAAGTAGAACTGGATAGGAGGCAATGTCTTTTAAGTGAAACATACAGTAGATCTGAGAGAAGTCAAAAGTAAGAAAGAGTTACCAATGTGGAGGGAAAGAGTAAGTGCATAAGTATGTGTTTTGGTGTTGTGAAGCTGACACACCAATGTAGCTCCCAGTTCAAAGCATATGGAAAAACTAAATCAATTTTAGCACTTAAGAAGAGCTCCTTACCAAACCAAAGCACATAAATAAGCAATCTACCCCGTGGAATCTGCACTGAGTCAGTGACCTTTGCTTGTTATTACAAAACATGGTACACATGTGAGGAGGCTAACACACATATACATGCTTTAGAAAGGAATAAATTCAAACATCTGTTGAAAAAGCAGCTGAAACTTTCAAAGACAGCATGTTAAAACAGCACCCTCACTCCCACCCATATAAAAATGTTTTATTTCTAATGCCCCCAATTTCTCTTTTCTTTAAAAAAAATGCAATAAATTTTGTCTTCATGAAGATAAAGCCTTGCTTCAAACATTAATGGTCCACGGGTAAAATTTAGTCAAAATACAGCTGGAGACATACCCGGTTCCTCATGGGAAACTTTGTTAACCTATAGCTTAAGGTAAATACATCTAATATTTCCTAAGACAAAACACAAAAGAAACAGGGGAGGGGAATAAGGAGAGCCATAATAGCTAAGAAATTACTCCTCAGGGCATAAAAATTAGAAGACGACAACCACCATTTCTTTCTTATGAAAGCCTAGCTATAACAGAATGTATTTTCCCTTTTCTGTTAGAGACTTGATAGGTTTATCCATGAAGTTATCTTAAAACATCAACTTTGGTTCAAATCTAGCTTTGTTTATCTATTAAAGGATGAATTAAAAGTTCACACTGGTAGAAGCATAGTGTCTGAGTTACATTGAACCAAACCTGCATCAGCTTCACTGGTTTTGTTTCAGTCAGCTCTAGTTATTAATACCATTAATATTTAAATATAAATTAGTTGGGTCCATGGTAATCATAAAAATCCAGTCATGCTTTAAAATGTAGTAGTCTGTATGGTTTTGTGCAGACCTAGGCATGCACAGGTGTCATCTCTCCTGCAGGATCTGTACTGGCTGCTGATCTGCTTCAAGATACAGTTCAAGCTGCTGGTCATCACCTTCAAAACCATATGGCTTGGGACCAGGTTATCTGAAGAACCATCTTTTCCTGGTTACATCTACCCAACCCACCAAAGCAAGGAGGCAGGGAATGTCCTAAGGAGGTACATCTGGGAGGACCCAGAAGAAGGGCTTTTTCTGTGATGGCTCCCTCCCTTTGGAACATCATCCCTATGGAGATTAGATTGGCCCTCACACTGAACAGAGAAGGCCCTTTTTCTGGTCCCACCAGATGTCCTTAGGACATTCCCTGCCTCCCTGTTCTAGTGGGTTGGGTGGATGTAATCAGGAAAAAATGGTCTTTCAGATAACTGTATCCCAAGCCATATAAGCTTTTGTTGTCAAAGGAGGATTGCTGTTTTTTACTGTTTATATATTGGGCTTTTATGCTTCTAAACTGCCCAGAGAATGAAAGTGACTGGGAAGACATACAAATTTTAAATAAATAAATAAAATCATTTACAGAAGCTCTGCTCTGCTCAACTAAATACTAGTAGATGGTTAATATGATGTGCATGAAATGTTGTTGGCTTGATAATTAGGAAACTCCTTGCCAACTTCAATAAGCTCTTTCCTTTTCTCTTCCTCTTTCTCCTCTTTTTATTTTTAGAAGTGGAATAGATCAACATTTTTCTTATCATGCATTATTTTCTGAGGTTTTAAGGTTTCCTTTTGGAACTTCTGTTCAGACAGGTAACTTGAAATGGTATGAGTGTACAGCTCTTCCATTTAAATAAGAAAAATATTTTAAAAAAATATTTTCATTTAGTATGCTTATTTAAGAATTATGCTATTATTTTGAAGTTGTCTTAATGAAACAGATGAAATATCTAGATCTATCAATCTAGAAATAGATTGAAGCTATTTCTGTGTAGACCTTGGTCAGGGAGAATTTTCCATCAGTTGTACCCATGCATGGACTGGAAAGACTTCATAATAGTAATATATAACCTTATTACTATGTGCCTGTATTATTACAATGCATACTAAATGGTATTTTATTTTATAAACTACTTGGAAGATCATAGTTCAGACTATTCATTAGCTGACATTTCCCAATCCCAGGTTTTCACTAGCTCCCAAGCACAATTCAACATATTGATATTGATCAGTCTATCTTCTCAGAGCTTGGCACTGAGGAGAAGAATTGCTTTCTCCAATCAGAACTGACTCATCGTTCATGAGAAAGCCTGCTGATGACTTCTCATTTCTGCTTACTTTGAACAAAAGCTGCTACTATTTTTGGGGCCAGGGTCTACACTTTCCTTCAAAATCTTTCTGCTCTCTAGTTTTAGCACTCCAAAAATTTTGGAAAATTGAATTATTTTGAGGGACCATCATGAGTGACAAGACAGCTGGGATCATTGGGTTTTATATTCTAGCTATATGTGTTTAATTTTGCTCCTGCTATAGACATTTTTAATAGTGATGGCCTTTGTTATTGCTCTTAATTACTGTAAACCATTGAGAATCTGCATTGTTGCAACAGGTCCAAATCAAATAAACAAACTTAATGTGATCGTGTTTAGCTGTAGCCAGTCTACCTGCAGCCACTCAGAATGGATTTTTCTTCAAGTTAGTTCATTGGATATATCCTTCATCCCCAGGATGTGTTTGTGTATACATTAAAGGCAAACACATATGTATCAGATTAATGCTACTGAAGCATCTAAGCATTAGTTCATGTAAGCAAGAGAGCCTGCCAATATTAGGCTAGGCTCAAAGTGAGAACATAAGGCTTAGATTAGTTTAATCATATTCGTTACAAACACTTATATATGTAAGATATATGAGGTTAGGTTAGACATTGTACCTTCTTAATCATAAGCCTTTGAACTATGACATGTCTACTTAAGAACTAAGGACCACCCATGTCCTTGTAACCTGAAGGAAGATTTTGATCAACAGAGGTGGAAGAAATCATAGTTTTCCACACTTAAAACCATTTTCTATCTTCTATTTTACCAAAGAGCTAATTTCATAGTCAAAAATTGGAAAGTCAGATGTTAGAATGTATGTTTATATACCAGAGCCAACGTTTACATTTGGCTGAAATTCCATGCTTTAAGATCACATACCAAACTTTTGAAATTAGTTAATTTAATTTTGCAAACAAAGGACTTTGGCATAACACCAAATGTAGCACATTGAGGTTCTTCAATCTTTTGTCCAAAGGTGAATTTTGCAAAAACACTAATAGGACTGTCTTAGAAGTGGAAGTCACATTTCAGGTTCATAAACTTATTACAGGCTCAGACACCTTCATATCAGGATTCCTTATTGTTATAACAATACATGAAGAAAAACCAGTTTCCTCATACTACAAAATCTTTCAACCTACCTCAGTAGGCAAATGATCATTTACTTCTCAGAAAGAAACGTGAAATCATGACCCAAAAAGTCATCTCAGACATGCATGTACATTCATTGCAGTGACTAGAAATACTCAAAGGCAGTGGTGGGATTCAGAGTTTTTTACTACCGATTCTGTAGGCGTGTCTTGGTAGGCGTCGCTTAGTGGGCATGGCAGGGAAAGGTTATTAGAAAATCTCAATTCCCACCCAACTTCTGGGGCAAAGTTACTGTAAAATCTCTATTCCCTCCCCAATCTGCTTTTCAGCTCTGTTCTCCTGTGCAGGGCAACAAAAGAAACCCAGTTTATCATCTGGGACTCGGGAGGCAGATAATAGATGAGGGTGGGGCCAGTCAGAGGTTGTATTTGCCAGTTCTCCGAACTACTCAAAATTTCCCACTGGTTCTCCAGAAGCTGTTGAATACCACCTCTGCCCTAAGGACTGGAATTAGTAGGAATAAAGAATGAGCAGGAGGTACCAATGTCCAGATCTTTTATATCTAGTGGTAAGGTGAGAGTCTTTTTTTTTTTATCTGATATGGAGGTGGAATCAAGGAAACAAAGTTTAGAAGGTGGTAGAAAGTTGAGTTTAAAAAAAAAAAGACATTCTATAGTACCTAAAACACATTATTCAGAATCTTTTAAACAGACATAGAATGCCTGTTTATGGCTGAATATGGCTTGAATATTGAATATCCCTGAATATGGCTTGAAAACCCACAGGCTATTTTAACCAATTTATAGCATCTGTATTTTTAACAGAAATTACTAGTCTTGTTTACAATTTAAGTAAATTCTGGCTATGCTTCAATAACTTTTTTTTATGTTCTCTCTTACAAATTGAGCTTTCTTTGGTTCTGAGATCAAACACAGTATGTTTGATTTATATCTCAGCTATTTTTATCTATTAGATGCTAAAACTAGATTAGATCATGACTAAAAAGAAGGGCAAAATGGCATGGCCACAGTAAATAACTAAATATTTGAAGTTAGCTTGCTCTATACTTTTTAAATTCAGCTTGAAAAGCTAACCATTTGAGGGGCAAACAGATCAGCTATTTCAACTGGAAGTTGTTAGGGGTGTGTGGGGGAGAGATACTTAAATGTTCAGAAGGAAGAATCCTCCCTAGCATCTTCTAAAACTATGGGACATTTTTTTAGAAGGAAGATTGTAAAACTAAATTGAAAGCAGGACATTTTTTAGTATATTTTTTTCTTTTCAAAACTATTTTCAGTTCAAGTGCCTGTACTGCATTATCCATTTTTTGACCCCACTGTAACACTTTGTTGATAAAGATCTTCACAAAATTAGACAGCTAAAAGAGCAATAAAATATTTGTCATACCAAGTGAGATGAAAGCCCAGAAGCTGTAATTGCATTAGATTCTATTTGCAGATTTGAGGCTTCAAATAACAAACAAGTGTTGTGCAATTTTAAAAAGTGAATGCTTTATTTAAACATACTTTTATTTATGCTTTATTTATACATATTTTATTTAAACATACTTAATCAACAAACTTTGGAAATCATTTTAAACTGCACAAGAAAAATAAAACAATAGAAATATCAAATAGAAATGAATCAAAAGCAAATCAAAACAATCTCTTGTCCTGTTTGGGAATATCTAAAAATACAGGAATTGTTAAAAAAAAGTCAAAAGTATTTAATTTTTCTAACCAAAAAGACATCTGAATATATTAACATAATCTGTGAAGAATTATTTTGCTGATATAATTAAAACTAAAAACCGCATGTGAGTAAAATAATCTATTATTTTAAAGCAATTCAAAAGTTTTTGCTGTTAGGTTTTAGCTAATTTAGCACACTTTTAAACCACCAATTGCTCAAAAAATGATGTACTCTGAATTTCCAGTATTTACTACAGTAAACATGGCAACTTACAAAAATGATTCATTTGTTATGGTCCTATTTTATATCTACTGGAAAAAATGAAGATTTTACCTCTGTAAGAATTAAGTAATTGTTAATTTGTAGTTTTCACAATTTTCCAAACGATGTCCAAAAGTATACATAACTTATTGTCCTATCTTATCCTATCCTTTCACTATTAGGAAACCCTACATACAGCCTATCAAATTTGCCAAGAAATTCAAACACCTAAGCAGATAGCTGCAAAGATTCCATCATATCACCATCTCAATTGATTCAAGAACAAAATATCTAGCAACTGAAAAGAATGAAATTATGATATCCTACCACTCTGCTGTTCTCTTCATATCAACTGAGCCAAACTAAACAACTGCAACGCTACGACACAACATAATCAACCTAACTGAGCCAAACATTGAAATACCAGAACCTTGGAGGTCTTCTATTCCAGCCCCCTGCTGAAACATAACATTTCAGACAAATGGTTGTCCAATCTCTTCTTAAAAACCTCCATGGTTGAAGCACCCACAATTTTTGGAGGCAAGTCATTCCATCAATTAATTGTTCAGGAAATTTATCCTTAGTTCTAGGTTGCTTTTCTAATGTCTCCTCTAGTTCTAGGTTCCTTGATTAATTTCCATCCATTGCTTCTTGTTCTGCTTTCATATGCTTTGGAGAATATGTTGACCCCCTCTTCTTTGGGGCAGCCCCTCAAATATCAGAATATTGCTATCATATCACCTCAGTCCTTCTTTTCATTAAAGTAGACTTACCCAATTCCAGAAACTTTTCTTCATATGTTTTAGCCTCCAGTCCCCTAATCACTTTTGTCGATCTTCTTTGCACTTTTTCTTTTTTATACTTTTTTATATTGTGGTGACCAAAATTGAATATGTGATCTTACCAAGCAGTACTAACAATTCACATGATCTTAATTCTGTATATAGGGCTTACTTTTTTCACCACTGAATTTCATTTTGTTAGATAAGGCCCAGTGTTGCAGTCTGTCAAAATCTTTCTATAACTTGAGCCTATCTTTGGGAAACAGGGAAATCACTAACAATCAGACAAATAAATAATCTACCAACTATTAGACATCAATCTTTTGCAAACAATATCTACCCACAGAACCATCCCAATCTTGCACACAAAAAGCAGGCAAGATACAGCAATATATTATCCCTGCCAATCAGCAAATTTCATTTCTCCAAACCACCTGTTTTGATTATGGTTATCTTGTAGAGCAATGCAATGTCTGCAACTCAAGTACCATGCTCAAAGAATTCCATCCACTTAGTATGATCACTTTCCTTTCAAGGCAATATGGGAAGATTTTGATTAATGCTGCTCAATTTAATGTACTTTTAAGGGAGCATAGTAACATCTATGAAATATTTTTATAGTTAATTCTTGATGACATGCCAAAATAGATGTAAAGGCAATTCTACACCATGAGTTTTAAGCTGACTCATCAAGTTCATATCCAAAATCTTTTTCCCATACTTTTACAAACTTTCAAGAGATAGAGCCATTTTTTAAAGAAAAGAAAGCAAAAACATTTAAGTCCCTTTGGTTTTAAAAGCTGTAACATTTGCAGGTGAAGAAATGGATGTAATAGAGAAAGCATAACAAAGGGGGAGATAGAAAATTATATTGACTGAATAATAGGTGGATCCCATGACTCATAGACATGTTTCAAG
This sequence comes from Laticauda colubrina, assembly GCA_015471245.1. Classification (NCBI taxonomy): domain Eukaryota; kingdom Metazoa; phylum Chordata; class Lepidosauria; order Squamata; family Elapidae; genus Laticauda; species Laticauda colubrina. Next base: position 24,633,832 of record BLBF01000002.1, read on the forward strand.
AAACATGCCAAATATAATCACTGAATGAAGATCAATTCTTTAACAGCATTCTAGTTATCCCATGATGTCATTTTATAACTTCACACTTCTGCTATATATCATTGGTTACTGTTGGCAGTGTCAAGGGTGTGGGGGGAAATGAAGTACCATGATACATGATGTAAGCTTCCTACTTTGGATGACTGAGTTTCAGGACAATTATTTACACAATGAAAAAGTGTGTCTTGCAACTTGATTTTAATTAGGCAAGTGATAAGTTTGGTACTTAAAATATTCATTAATTAATCATTGCAGTTCAAAACAATTGACTCATAAATGCAATTGAAACAGATCTTCTTGAATCACCTTCTGGTAGCCATTGGTTAGTCTCATGGAAGATGTTAGCCAGAGTTGACAGCAGGACATCAGGAAATCCATCCAGAAGCTCAACAGTGTTGTCCACCCAAGAGTTTTATTATTCTCTTTACTGCTCTGCAGTGGTCATCTAGACTTTTTGCAAGATAAAGTGGCTGTAGCTATGTAAATGCTATCACTGAGGGACTTGGGATAAGATAAAAAATTAAAAAGGCAGAATTTAAAAATGATCTCCATAAAAATTGGACAAAGAAACTGTAAGTTCTTTAATGATAAAATGTGATGAAATGTTTGAAAATTGCATTGCAGTTTCATCAACAACTTTTAACAGGAACGAAGTGACATTTTATTTTTTTAAAAATGTGCCTTTGCACATAATCCTCATTCTGACCTGCAAATTTTTGCATTTACAAATATGATTCAACTCATGCAAGCTAGTATCTCAACATGATCTCCTCTTCTTTAGTAATAAGGATTATCCTGTATGAGAAGTTCAGGTAAATGATAAAAAAAATCAGTCTCAGACTCTGATTCCAGAATGGCAAAGAAAATATAACTTGGCCATACCTAATTAAAGTTCAAAATAATAAATCAATCATATATGTTTACAAAATGATATAATAAATGACATAGTCTAGGTTGTGGAAATAGCTATTTATATAATTAAAAAATAAATCTGCTGAAAAATGTATGGGTAGATAATTTCAGAGGCATTGACAGGTTGGCAGAGAATAATTTAAAAGTTTTAAGTTTAGTTTTCTACAGACACTAGCAAATGAGAATCCAAACAAAAGGTACTGATAAAGATTGATATTGTTGAATTAAAGAAAAATTTGAGGACAGGTTTCCTAATTGCGTCTTTCTTTCTCACTGTCGACTTGTCACGAAACATATCCTGCCTTTTTATTGATTAAAACATTATTTGCACAGTGAAAATATTATTACATGATCTAATGAAAATATTCTCTAGCTTGTATTGGCTCATGAAACTTTTAAAGCAATCAGACCAATACTTAGAATTATACAGTGAAATAAAATTGGATTTTTTTTTTCAAGATTGTGTTATTAAATAGGATATATTTTAACAGCTGAATTAATTTGAACAGAAAAAAGAATGGTTTTAATTCCATTTCTGTCTTCATTTGTTGAGAGGGAATTGAATGAATTGAGACAAATAATAAATTAGTACCTTATACAAGTGGTACTCAGCTGACAAAAGGGCCATAAGAAATGAATATTTTTATAGGAGTAACCATCATAGTCTGCTGATACACAAGCAAAATTCTGCATGGTTCCCACTTCATTTAAATGTACAACTGGTATGTTTGCCCTGGCATATTGTTAGCTACTTTTGCAAGATCAAAAATAGTTTTTAATTGTTATAATTGTGCTGGATTTATGCAGGGAATCCTGTAAACTATCAAATATTTCTGACCCTCAGTTCTGGGAACTTCAATCAGCATGGCCAAGAGCAAGGAACGCTTGCTGGGAGTAGAACACTACAATGTCCTTTATCGTACGCTCTATTTCCTTAGGGTCTTGTGAAAGAATAAAATGGAACAACAACTGATGATTTCCTTTTTCCGGTCCACAATAGAAAGTGTCCTCACATATTGCATTACGGTGTGGTATGCTGGCTTGACAGCCGCAGATAGAAAGACATTACAGAGGATTGTGAGCACAGAACAAAACATTGTGGGCTGTTCCCTGATACCACTAGATGACATCGCTAAGGCTCACTGCCTTAAAAGAGTGAGGAAAATTCTCAGGGACAACTCACATCCCATTCAGCACTTCTTCACTCTCTTACCATCGGGTAGAAGATATAGAAGCATAGCCAGCTGCACCAACAAGCTGAAGAACAGTTTCTACCCGTGGGCTGTCAGACTTCTGAACAGAATATAACTTCATGTCAATATAGCATGACAGACTTGCAGGGCCGGCGTGTTGTGCAACAAAGTCACATAGTGTAATAAGATTGGGACTGGGTTAGGGACTTCTGTCCTTACTGTGAGTTATGTTGGGGAGAGGGAGACTCAGCCAATCTCATTGTACACATGTTGTACTCTGACAATAAAGATAATAATAAAGTCATACCAGGTTCCATGAAAACCTATTGTGCTTTTGTAACTTATTGTGACTAACTGTAAGCTGAGGGCACATACTGGTCCAGCACCTGATTTTTTGTAATATAAACAGTGTTGCACTTCAGTGTTTGAAGACCTAGTCATTAGTATTTGAACATAGATCTTTCAAACATTTATATTCTATTTTGTTTTACTAGTCTAGATGAAATGTTAATATATATTGCTAGTCCATGTATGATATGCCAAATAAGCCTTCCAGTCCAATCCCCTTTAAAGGCCCATTCCCATTAAATTATGAGAAGGAGACTTCAAAGCCACGAAAGCAGAGGTGGGAAACTATGGCCACTTTATGACTTGTGGACTTCAACTCCCAAAATTCCAGAGCCAGACAATATTTCCTGAGCATGGCTGCCTCAGGAATTCTGGGAATTGAAGTCCACAAGTCATAAAAGGGCCATAATTCTCTACCCTTGCACAAAAGGAATGATTTTCAACTTTGGTAACTTTTAGATGTACAGACTTCAACTCCCCGAATTCCCTAGCCAGCAAGCTGATGGAGCATGCTGGCTGAAGAATTCTGGGAGTTGGAGCCCACATTTCTTAAAGTTGCCAAGGCTGAGGAAAAACTGGATTAAACACATGATTATGCATGGAATGGCAAAGAACACCACCATAACAAAATGAAATAAATTTCATTGAAATTCTGTTCTTTGAATACAAATGCAACTGATTTTTCAATCCTTTAGGGCTTCTTGTCCTGTCTCATATATAGTTTTGCTCTCTAGTCATCTCTTTGGCACTCCAGTGTCCAAGAGCCAGGCACCTTGTCTCCCATCCATGCTCCAGGTTTTTTAATTGGAAAATTGCAAGATCTCATCAGAATTTGTTCCTGCTTTAACTTCCTTGCCAGTCATACAGAAACTGGCAAACGCCCCTAATAATTTCCCCAAACCAAGACATCTATCTTTCTAGCAGCCTGTGATACTTGTCTAAACCTATCACTCTTAATCCTCGTTATTATCTATCAAGACTGCCAAAAGGAAAAAAAATGTGCATTTTAAGAGTTTCCCCACTCCTTTCTCTTAGACTGAGATAGATAAACTTCAGCCAGAAAAAGCACTGTGGATCCATTCTATTTATATGCTCCATTAACTGTTTCCCATTCACAGAATGAAATATCTGATTGCTTTTTAATCCCTTATCCCTTAATGGTGTCTTTCAAATGCTTTTCTTTCAACAATACCATCTTGTCCCATCAGAAAGCCTAGACATTTGTAGTTTAATCCTCAGCTTTTGCTACATTGCAACACTTAATCACAGGGCAAAACAAGTTAACATCAGTTTAGCCAAGATATTGTGGTGTTCTGATCTCTAATCCTAAGAGAGAGAGAAAATGAGATCATTTTTAATTTTATTGCAAGCAATGGTTGGATTAAAAGCAAACTGTAGAAAGCAGAAGAAGCAGAGGAAACTGGAGACTTTTTTAAAAAGTTCAAGAAGGAACACAGCATCTTGATTTTACTTATTATCTGAGCCGGATGTTCATTTGGTTAAGAAGTAGAAAGTGAGTTTGGTTAAGAAGTAGAAAGAAGTAGAAAGTGAGAAGTAGAAAAAAAAATGTAGGACTGAAACAAATATTCAACCTTGCTTTGTAGCAGCTCAGAACCAGGGTTGTACAAGAATGTCACCATGGATCCAGCTGAAAGGAAGTTTGGGTTTTCTTTCATCCCCCCCCCCCCCCTTTGGGGAGATAAACAAGCTAGCTACAAAGTGTGGTCAGCCTTTTTTTTTTACCAATGAAAGCAAAATATCTAATTCCTCTTTGAAAATTCTGGGAGTGGAAGCCCACAAGTCTTAAAAGTTGCCAAGATTGGGCACTCCTACCTTAAATGGAGTCCAGCCCCTTATCCCTTCCAAGGTTTAACTAATGAGACATTAAGACTCAGACTTTTAAGCTTCAATCATGTACTATTCCAAAGAAAATATTGTTTTTAACAATGCAGATTGATGCTGAACATGGTAAAAAAAAGGATGATAGCAAAGAGTCTGACAGAAGTTGAGAGCAGCAATGAAAGTGTTAAGTGTGTGATATCTAGAGGAAAAAAGTCTGAGATGCATCCCTTCCCTTGATGCCCTGGGTATGTGCCTCTTTTGCTTAGTGGTCAATCCAGGATTGGCAGAAAGAGATCTTAAAGGAATAATAGAGAATCTCAAATCAATTGACCAATTTGAACTTCTAGTACCATAGTCTGAACTGGCAGACAATATTGTAACCATCAACTTCTGTAGTCAATAACTTCTGTTTACTGATAAGGCTTATTTTGTCTCACTCTGTCCCCAACATCAAAAATGCTAAGGGACAATTTGGAAAGACGATCGAAGTGCAATTGAATTTTGTTGCTTATAACAAATTGATATATTTGGATCAGACCAGCGTAATGCCTATCTTAACAGAGAGAAAAAAATCTTGCTTTTCTTTAAAGCAAAGAATTTGACAAACTCTTCACTTCCAGTCCATGAAGGCTAATTGCTGGCTGAAGATACAAAAAGATTGACTATTTTTTGTCTCCCAAGTAGCTTAGTGCAATGTTCTAATGAAAATATGAAGATGAATTATGTGCACAGATGCATTCCTTATTTCATATGTGTGTGTTTGTGTGTCTGTGTCTGTGTATGTCTCTGTATGAAATATGTCACGTTACAATTATCAAGGTGTATTGTGTTCATTAGGTTTGTTTCAAACCCTAGTCTTTAAAAAATAATCTGGCAAATTATTTTATTGTATGATTTATTGTATGCATGCCAACGGATCTTTCATAGATAAAGAAAAATATTTTAGATAGTAATATAAAATAATATAAGGCAAATATAATTTGGGGAAAGAAAGCCAGAAAGACAATGGCCTAAATTTTATTTATTTAATTTTTTCCCTCTTTTAATTTTCTCAGTTTTATTTGATTATCTCATCTCAATTCAAATCATTATATTTATACTTTTGTCTATTCTGATTCAATTTCATATTATCTTTTCTCATTAAACAAATTTTCTACTGTAGTTACTAATTGGAGTATGACACCTTTATATCTTTTAATTACATCCATTCAACTCTTATTTAAACTTCAATATATACCTTCAGGTTTTATGACCTTCAATATAATACATAATACATAACTTCCAATTGAAATCTGCTTGGTACATTCTTATAATACACACTATATTCTTGAAAAAAAAAAGATTGTAAATATATGTAATTATAAACCCTCATTCCATTCCAGTTCAGTTCTATCATTAATAATCATTAAAATCTTAACATCTTTAACACTTCTTTTCAATTAAATATCACACTTCCTTAAAAACACATATAATATCCATAATTAATTTTTCCCTTATTTCTCTTCACATATGTTTTATAAATCATTAAATATACCTTTTATTACATTTATTTATTGACAAGCATTCCACTGAATTACGATAGCTATTTTATCAGACATTTTAATGATGCATTCTTTCATATTTTATAAAATTATTTGTTTCTAATATAACCGTATGTACCTTTGCAGAATCCCTTTTTCCAATAAATTTTCACCCATTATTTCTAAATAGGCCCTGTTTCTCTATATTTTGTTTCTGTCCTTTATGACTTCTTTTCCTTTCTTTCCTCTCTCTCATCTTCTCCCTCCCCTTTTTACCCCCTTGTCTCTCAACTTCTAATTCTCTCTTATGCATTTCCCTCTTCTGTTGCTTTCTGATTTTATATTTATTTTTCACTCTATTTTTTTGGAGTTGTTTTTCCCAATCTCAAACTTTCCATTTAATGGAAATAATTCTCTTTTTTATTCCAAAACTTTCCATTTTCCTTTTTTCCTCCCATCTAAGATTACTTGTTCATTAAAGATGGCTTCTTCTTGTTGTTCTGCAGGCATTTCTTGTTGTTTCTCATAATTCCAAATCTCCATTTCTAAAAACTGAAATACGAAGCCAAAAGAACCTCTTCCTTCTTGTGCATCTTCTTTGTACTTTTTAAGTTCCATTTTCAGTTCTTCTAAAAGTGGAGCCATTTAAACAGTTTTAAACAACCACCCGATTGATTTTAGTCATACAAATACAATAACCAAAAATCCAGAAATCATCAAGTAATCCAAATAGTCCCAAGTTATTTCTTCTTATTTCTTTTTCCACTTTCTCTTCCTGGGGTTTTTGTTGCGATATTTCAGTTAAAATGTATCTTTTGGAAGTCTTGTTGAGATTTTGCTGTGAGTTCTTTTTTAATTCCAGGCAGTCTCCTCCCCTCCAGATCCTGCCCTTTTATTCTTTTCCTCTCCTTTCCCATTTGCAAAAACTTTTAATTATCCAGAAATCTTTATTATCCCTTTGATTTTTTATTTTCAGCACTAAATGCCTATTGATGTCAAAGTGGATTTTTTTCCAATTTCTTACTTAAGTCTCTTAGCTGTCAGTATAGGAAAAGGAGGAAAAAAAAGCCAAATCTTTTCCTTTTTTTCTCTCCTTCGCAGCTTAAAAATCTTCTTAGGGAACAATGTTGTTGTTTTTTAATAGTTTCAGTTCCAGAGTACCTGATTTCTTGCTTTTGCTGTTTGACCCGGTCAACCAAAACTTTCTCCTCTTATCTTCCTCTTGCACATTCTTTTCTGGTTGAGTTCTTCTTTGTGGTGGCCATCTCTGACCACCACTGCAACCGCCTTTGGGAAAGGGAGTAATGGCCAGCTGGGGAGGAGAGATGCAACTCTCTTCAACCCTGCTGACAGTCTACCCCCTCTTCACCATCTCTACAGGGTGGCTTAGCCCCAAAACTAGCCAGCTCAGGGTGCTTCAGCAGCGAGCACAGATTGAAGCCTCGCAGAGACGAGGTTTCAGTCTGTCGCTGAAGAAGCTCAAACCAGAAGTCCTCAAAGTTTTGATTGTGTTTTATCTGAAGTTGTGATAACCTCAAAAATCAGCAGTTGATGCAGCCAAGCAAAATACAACAACATAATCCAGTTTCTCCAGTTCTGCCTTTGAAAAGAGATTTTTTATTTTTAGAACTGAATTTCAGTTCATGCTTTTTTAAATTGCTTTTCCCATCTAATCATTGTGCTGGGAACTCTGGGTTTTGAGTTCACAATATCAATTTTTAACTGAGTTCTTTTGCTGTCATGATTGGACTGGAATTTCCAAGTTTTAACATATATTTCATTTTCAATTGGTTAGCCAGCCAGTATGTGAGCTATACAGGTAGTCCTTAACTTACAACTGTAATGGAACCTGTCTATCATGGTCATTAGTCATGAAAGTCGTAAATGCAATTCAATTGCTGAATGCCTCATGTTTTGTCACATGACTGTGGGGAAATGACCATCAAAATTTTGATGAAATGGTTTTTAAGTGACCAGTTCTAAGTTGAGAACTACCTGATTGAATAGATCCTCCATACTAGAAAATATTATTTCAGTTTAAAAATCTGATAATTAAGTCAAGTCTCCCTGTTGGCTTGAAGAACACTTGAAGCACTTGAATGCTAATACCAGTAAGTTTTAAAATAGCTCTGCTAATATTTATGATATTCTGGACAATATTTCAGAATGAATGGGTCTACAGAAGCTTAACCCAAGAATTTACACAGGAGTGGAAAAGCATAGCAGAATATGATTCTTATGGCTATAGACAAGAAAGAAATATATTATTTAATGAGCATAAAGCTTAATCTCCATCCAGATGCTAATTTCCAAAAGTTGTGATCTTTGGAGGATTTTATTGCCCAAATCTCAATGTACTTGGTGAGGCTTTTGACCCTTTTTGAAACTCTGAGTTTTGTCTTGATCCAGCAAAAATAATCAGGTTAGGGAAAAGCACTGTAGTGCATTGGATGGTGATTTATATTCAGCATGTGTAAAAATACACTTGAAGTCTGAGGATTGTTTGCTTTAAAACATTCCTCATCTCAAAGAGAAACCTTCAACCTGAAATGGTGACCATATTTAGAATATGCTGCAGTACTTTCACAAAATGGTGGGTGAAGTGATGGTACTGCAGGTTACTTCTGCTGATTGCTGGCTGCCAGGAGTTCGGCAATTCGAGTCTCACTGGATCAAGGTTGATGCAGCCTTCCATCCTTCCAAGATCAGTAAAATGAGGAGCCATTTTGTTTCGGGCTATATGCTGGCATTGTAAACTGTTTAGAGGGGGCTATAAAGCACTGTGAAGTGGTATATAAGTCTGAGTGCTATTGCTATGTCCATTATTATTTTCTTAAAGGGAAAATTCTTTAAGTGTGGAGGTCCACATTGTTTTGTCTCATTCACTCTGTGTTCCCACATATTCCCATGCACTAAATATAATATACTTTGATAGCAGTGGGTTTTATAATATGTCAAAAAGTATACATAGGTACAGAGTGGTGTTTTTCAAACTTGGCAATTTTAAAATATGTGGACTTCAATTCCCAGAATTCTCTTGCCAGCATCTGGTTGGGGAATTTTGGGAATTAAATTTCATGCATATTAATGTTGCCAAGCTTAAAAGCTGCTGGTTCAGAGGGTTCTCCATTACAGTCATTTGGTTTTGCTATATGGAAAGTATCAAATAAAATACCAATGGGATTAAAGGTGTGGCAACATCATCCCACTGTATATTTTAACAATTCATATGAATAACTATTGAATTGTCTACTAATACATATTGTAGGGGTGTAAATAACTGCAACCATGTCAGTACACTATTTTGATTATTCTAATTCAAAATGCTGTTGGGAAAAGCATTTCAGAATTTAGCAAGGCTATCAATGAAAGCCTAAAACCTTTCGAATTAAATCTAAGCAAGGATCTAGAAAGACTCTATGTTGTAAGACATTCCACATTCACAGAGACATGCATGCATAGCATAAGGAAATCAATTAAGTTCTTACAATTACTCATCTGGTCTATTTCTACCCTTCCTTATACAAAGTACATGGACTAAAAGGCCTTTTAAAAATATTTGATAACTGACAAGTGATTTGGATGACATAAATAATAACATGTTTAATTAAATGGTCTTCCTATCTAATATGACTTATTCAATCTTCTTCTGAGACAGGTGACTTTAATCTGGGTGGAATTACAAAAAGACCAGGTTTGCCAGACTGTTTGCCTGATTAAACTAGAGGTATTTAAATTGTCTGGGTACTGTTTAGACAAAATGCTATTTGTCATCTGATGCTGCAACGGTGAAGACACCTGGTGCCAATCAAAATTATGCACAAAACAGTGGAGTTTATTGCAAACTTATTATAGCATTTTTCTTTTCTTCTTTTGCAATTTTGTGAAACATATGTCTCACTTTTACAACAGAGTTTATTTATTTTGCTTTTGACAATGGCAGAGTGATAAGACTTAATTTTTAGATTTAGAAACTCATTCTACATAACAAATCAATTCAGGAGAGGTTCTGTATGGTTTCCTTGTTGGTAATTAGCAATGGTGTGCCAAATTACAATAGAGATAAATAAATATCATGACATGAAGATCCTGATCTGATCTGACATTTAGAATACATCAGAGAAGAGATGTAGAAATGATGTTTGAAAATTGTTGTCCTTGGATACATATTTTCTTGATGCTACAAAAAAAATCTGGTTCCCAGCATGATTAAATTGAATTTTGAATTGTGTTTTAAAACTGTAGTTCCTGTAACACTAGATTAATGAAAAACAATCTTATAGTGATATGATAAATAATTCCCATATCTAATCTGTCTTTTGTTTGATGGACAAGACTTCTACTTATTGTAAACTTTGAAATAAAAAACCAGGTGAAGAACAATCCATGGTCCTCATGTCAGACACAGTAGTTAGGTCAACATAAATCAGATCTTCTAAAGCCTATCAAGAGACCAGATAAAGATCTATTGACTCACAATAGGAAGGAAAAGGCTTCAGATTTTAAACCCATCACTTCTGTGATTCTGCAGTAGACATATCTTCTCAGTATATATAGTTTCATTCTTCCCTGCAATAGTGAACACCATCTTGTCATGTGGATTTTTTTTTTGCCATGTTAATAAAGGGGAAAGTGCCCACAAATCTGAGTTTAAAAATATGTCCTCTGAGAAACTATATAAACCTTCTCCTATTTCAATCCATGATATACAAGTTCACTTCCTTTTTTTTCAGCAGTAACTGACCAAATGTTTTGGTGGTTTAGCCAGGTGATGCTGATAAGTTATGCTAATTTTGACTATGCTAATTGGGAATTCTGGAACTTACAATGTCAATATACTTGGGGCAGTGGTGGGATTGTTTCCTACCAGTTCTATGAGAGCGTGCTCCACTCTGCCACACAAATCAGCTGAGCTAAAAAAACAAGGGAATATAGGACAGGAAATGGCAGGGTTTGCCAAACTACTCAAAATTTCTGCAACTGGTATGCCAGAACAGGTCCGAACCGGCTGAATACCACCTCTGACCTAGGCCAGTAACTTAAGCCCCTGTCACACTGCACCAACGGATGCAAAGAGTATGTAAAACAGACAAAAAAGCTTGCCATCCGTTGGTTAACGTGATGTACTCACTGCCTCCGTTTTGCTTCCTCTCTATCCGTCCAGCATCCGTTTATAGAGGTTTCATCCGCTCAGAAAGTTTTGAGCTGCTCAAAACTTTTGCACAGAAAATGTATCCAATTCATCCGTTCTGCATCTGCTACGCATCCGTTCTGCATCCGTTACGCATCCGCTATATCCGCTAGGCATCCGCTAGGCATCTGCGCAACTCGCATCCACTCGGACGCAGGGAGGAAGCGGAACGGACGCAGAACGGATGCAGAACGGATGCAGAACAGATGCAGCACAGAAAAAAAGCATTTAAAACAGAAAAAACGTTCGCAGAGGGGACCTATCTCGGATATAAAGGATGTATAGAGGATGCCTAGAGGATACAAAGGAACCCCTATACTGCCTATAAAAAGGGGGAGCAACTCGTCTGCATCTCACTTTCAGACCAGCAGCCCAGCTGTGCAGACCTCTGCAGCCTTCATCTGACTCTTGCTCTTCCACAGCATCTAGTCATGTCAACCGTGGATCGTAACACAGTCCTTTTGGCAGCCACCATACTTCTGCAACAGGGTGAAGCCATCTACAGGTTCTGTGAACTCCACTACGGGAAGAAAAGGAGATGGCCAAGAAGCGTCTGGGTCCAAAGATGGATTGGGAGAAGAGCAGAGGACGGACTGTACAACAAGCTGATGATGGAGCTCAGGAACGAAGACACTCGGGCATTTCAGAACTTCATGAGAATGCCTCCAGCCATGTTTGATGAAGTTGTGCAGCGGCTGACACCCAGGATGACCAAGGCAAACACCAACTTCCGGCCCAGCCTGGAACCTGGGCTCAAGGTGGCACTCATTCTGTGCCACCTGGCCTCAGGGACCACCTACAGGAGCATGCAGTATGGCTGGAGGGTGCCACACAACACCATCAGCATTGTGGTCAGAGAAGTGGTGCAGGCCATCATCGAAGAATACCTGCAGGAGCTCCTCCAGTGCCCCTCCACTGATGAAGGCTGGAAGAAAGTTGCAGAGCAGTGGTATCAGAGGTGGAACTTCCCACACACCGTTGGAGCCATAGATGGCAAGCACGTGGCCTGCAAAGCACCACCCAAGTCGGGCTCCACTTATTTCAACTACAAGGGCTTCTTCAGCATCGTCCTCTTTGCCATGGTCGATGCTGTCTACAAGTTCATGTACATCGATGCTTCAGGCAGCGGCTCATGTTCAGATACCCAGGTATACAACACTAGTGACCTCAAGGAGGGGCTGGAAGGCAACCTCATCATGGGCTTTCCAGATCCAGACCCCCTGCCCAACGACACGCAAGATGTGCTCTACTTCATCATGGGGAATGAGGCCTTCTCCCTCAGAACCTACCTCATGAAGCCCTACACTTCCAGATGCCTCACCCGTGAAGAGAGGATCTTCAACTACAGGCTGTCCAGGGCAAGGCGGGTGGTGGAGAACACCTTTGGCATCCTGGCCAACAGGTTCCAGGTACTTCTCACCACCATGCAGCATCGCCCAGAGACCGTGAGGAGGATTGTGGAAGCTTGCTGCATCCTGCACAATCTCATGCGCACCCGCTACCCAGTCTTGCAGAACAGGCTCGTGGACCTCCAGCAAGGCAATGGGGACATGGAGCCTGGGGAATGGAGGCAAGGGCGAAACCTGATAGACACTCAGGATGTGCAAGGTCCCAACAGAGCCTCACGTGAAGGGAAGAAGCAGCGCAACCTCCTGAGACACTGGTGCAACTCCCCAGCTGGAGCAGTGGAGTGGCAAGACAGGATGATAGATGATTAATGGATGCTTCCTTCAGCCTGTCTCATCACATGGATGAGATTGGGCCATGTATGTTGGGTGGTCCTACAATGAACAGGGCGTTTAATAAAGAGTTGTGTTTGTGTTGACATGTGTGGATGATTATTACATTATTATTGATAATAAAGGGCCATAGGTGTGGCACCAGGGAGGGTGGACCATACAGTCTGACTATGCTTGCACTGGAGGCTTATCTATCCCACTGCTATTCTTACCCATCCCACAGCTATTACCCATTCCACAGATATCCCTGCCCATCCCACTGCTATCTTAACCCATCCCACAAGCATGCAAAGGCTTAAACCAATTCTAAAAGTTTCCACCAAGACTTTAATAAAAAAAAGAAATGAAGCAAGTGTGTGAATCAAAGATAAACTTTATTGAACAACAAGCTGTAAAAGAAAAATGACCCAAGTCAAGTGTACAAATAAAGTCCACAGGTAGCCAGCTACCCAGTCTCTGGCACTCTTATTGGTCACTCGGAGGTGTGCCCAGTCTCAGGGGTGAAGGGTCCAGGTGCTGTGGAGGTGGGTGGTGCTGGAGTGCTGGTCTGTATCGTCATTGGGGTGCCTGGCCCCAAGAGGACAACAGGGGACGGTGTGTTGAGGAATCTCTCAGACAGCTGGCTCAGACCCGTGATGCTGAGAGGTCCTTCCTCCATGCCATGGGGTGTCAGCCCCAGTACTGATGACAGATATACTGAGGCCGGGCTTGGCTGTGGGGTGGAGGAAGGAGTAGTGTAGTGGGGCTGTCTGATCTGCAGCTGGGTGAGGACTGGCATGGGTGGCATCGCTGTCATCGGTGGCATCATTGTCGTGGGTGGCATCGGTGGCATCAGTGGAACCAGTGGCAACAGTGTCGTCCGATGACTCTGTGCCTGGACTGGGAAGGGCTGCTGCATGTGCTGCTGGACCTCCTGGTAGCCGTAGTCCTGGTAGGTGAGGGCCTGTGGGAAGCCTTGGAATGGGAGGGACATCACCTGGGGTGGAGATGGAGGAGCAGACCTGGACTGGGTGGGAGCAGGTTCCTCTGGATCTGGAGGCTTGTGAAGCAGCTCGATGATCCGGTCCTTCACCACCTGGTACTGGGGTTCCTCCATGTTCCTGAGGGTCTGGTTGACATAGGTGAGGAAGGGATTGCGGTTGGAGGATGAGGAGTCGGTGCTGACCAGCTGAGAGAGGAGATCTATGCTGGTGCGGATGGTGTCCCTGATCTCCAGCAGACAGTGTGGCTCCGCCCCTCCTGCTGTCTGGCTCTCTGCCTTTCTGTGGAGGTGGAGCTGGGGTGGTGGATGCAGCTACGACTGTGGTGGACTCAATGTCTCATTTCTCCCACCGCACCAGGGAGTCCTCCATGTGCTCCACCATGGTTACAACAGCTGTCCGCGGGTTCTCCGCCGTGGCACGCTCCACAGAAACCTGCCTGGAGACAGGGACTGACTTTTGGCCGGAGGAGGACTGGGTCTCAGCAGGCTGCCGGAGAGAGAGGGTTGTGAGAGGTGCTCCTGGTGCTCCTCGGTGGCGGATCTCACCCTCCAGGAAGCTGCACCTGGCCATGACATAGGTCTCTCTGTCCGTCAGCTTAACCGTGGCCTGGCCAGATTTCTTCAGGTGCAGCTTCCCATACCAGGTGTGCATGTGCTTCCACCAGCCGAGGAGCACCTCTGAAGTGTAACCCATACTCTCCGCCCTCTCTCTCCAAGCAGCCTGCTTCCTTTTGGTGTCCCTGTAGAGCCTGTGTCCCTTCTGCCACAGATAGTCATTCTCTCTCAGCCACTCCAGCACCTCATCCTCGTGTTCCTCCTCAATGAAGTATTGCCTCCTCTCCCATCCCCGCATACGCCTCTTCCTCCCTTTGGCAGGACCAGATGGGCCCTCATGAGAGGGGCTCCCAGGTAGTAGGGGCTGCTCCTCCACACCACCAGCACCAGCAGCACCAGTAGGATGATCATCATCATCATCAGCAGCAGCAGCAGGATCATAATCATCAGCAGCAGCAGCAGCAGCAGCAGGATCATCATCATCATCAGCAGCAGCAGCAGCAGCAACAGCAGGATCAGCAGGACCAGGATCAGCAGCAGCAGAGTAAGCACCAGGAACCCCAGCAGCACCAGCAGCACCAGCACCAGCAGCACCAGGAGCACGAGCAGGACCAGGAGCACGAGCAGGATGAGCAGGACGAGCAAGACCAGGAGCACGAGCAGTATGAGCAGTACGAGCAAGTCCAGGAGCATGAGCAGTACGAGCAGTACGAGCAAGTCCAGGAGCACGAGCAGGACGAGCAGGACCAGGAGGACCAGCAGGACCAGCAGGACCAGGAGCAGCTTCAGCAGAGTACGCAGCAGCAGAAGCACCACCGCCAGGAGCAGCTTCAGCAGAGTACGCAGCAGCAGAAGCACCACCACCAGGAGCAGCTTCAGCAGAAGCTCCAGCACCCGAAGAGCGAGCCCGAGCAGCAGAAGCCCCAGCAGAAGCAGAGTCAGGGACAGGGGGCGGGAGGGTGGCCCTGTCCCTCTTGCCAGGGATGGCGGCAGGTTGCTGGGACTTTCGCTTCTTCCCCATGGTTGTGGCGTTGCTGGCTGGCAGGGAGGCTGGCAGGAAGGCTGGCAGGCAGCAAGGCTTGCAGGAAGGCTGGCACCAAGGCTGGCAGGAAGCCTGGCACCAAGGCTGGCAGGCAGCCTGGCAGGAAGGCAGGCAGGCAGGCAGGCACCAAGGCTTTCAGGCAGGCAGGCACCAAGGCTGGCAGGCAGACTGGCTGTCAGGGAGGCTGGAAGGCAGGCTGGCAGCAAGGCTGGCAGGCAGACAGAGAGCAAGGCTGGCAGGGAGGCTTGCCAGGAGGCTTGGAGGCAGGCTGGCAGGAAGGCTGGCAGCAAGGCTTGCAGGCAGGCATGCAGGCAGGGCAGGCAAGGACTCGATGTATCCGGCAGCAGGTCTTTCCTCCGAATGCTGGCCACGTACGAGCTGCTTCCCTTTATATCCGCGTGGCTTACACAATGCATCCCCCCCGTATGCGCAATTAATGCTCGACATCTGTTAGGCTTCCGCTGTGCATCCGCTAGGCTTCTGCTCTGCATCCGCTTCATCCGCTCGGCGTCCGCTGTGCATCCGCTGTATCCGTTCTGCGTCCGCTTTGCTGAGGTCCCCCGGAAGCCTAACGGTTGCGCCATCTGCTCCCATCTGCTTCCATCCGCTTGGCTGCCGTTCCACATCCATTTTCCATCCGCCCTGCGTCCTCTCCCCGTCCGTGTTATCCGCTCCGGTTATGCAAATTTTTGCCCCTTTTGAGAGCGGATAACAGCGGATGGAACATTTTGCTCGTCCATTGTGTCCGTTTTGCATCCGTTGGGCAGTGTGACAGGGCCTTTAGCTATTCTATTATTTAAAAAAAGAGCAACATATTTCTATGTATCTACTACTGAAATCATACTTCCATGTTCAACCTTGTGCATATTTACATAAGTTCCCGCTGAAGCCAGAAATGTATGAGTCTTTCACAGAGCAGTGCTCCACCAACCAATGTTTGTCAACCTTGGAAACTTTAAGAAGTCTGGACTTCAGCTCCCAGAATTACCCAGCCAGCAAGTCTACAAGTCTTAAAGATAACAAACACAGCCATAAACAGTGGGTCATAGACTGAATGGCAATGAAATAGGCTATTTAGTCACTGACAAACATAGCTAGAAACTAACACAACTTTGTTTTACCAGAACAATTTCTAAAAAAGAAGATTTAATCAGTATAGCATTAGACCAATAGATTGTTGACATTCACAATGTAACAGACAATGGAGGTGGAGAATTAGGTTGCTAAATCAGTAGAGTGCGGTCTAGGGAAATAGCAAATAAGAGCTTGGGAAAATAAGTATAATGGAGATTTAATATCCCCAATGAACAAGGGAAGAAAGGGTAGAATGATTTTAGGGGTGGTAGAATAAATTAAATCGTTAATAAATTAAACGTTGAGCAGAACGTTTGTGATGTTTCTTAGTAAAGAAGTGTAAGGACCTTGATTCCAAAAATCTATTGTAAGTATAAATAACATCTGATGTAGATGCATTTAATTGTAACTTTTAGGCACTTTAGTGTTACTGAACATATTGTCCACAAATATATCCCACAAAGATTTTGGAATAAGCTAGGGCCCAATTAAAAAAAAAAACCCAACTCATCACTATAACTAATCTAAAGTGATATTCTCACAATTAAAAATAAAGCTGATTTCAGTAGTTGTACCAAATTTCAAACAAAAAGGGCCAATATAAAAACAAAGTATTTGCTTTATTTTGAGTAAGACTACTGGACTATATTCTCAACACTGACTCCAAAAACCAAAAAGTATATTTGTGTCATCAGGGTCACCTGAGTGGTACAAATGGGTGTGGATCCTTCTTGAAACTGTTGAAAGAATTGTATTGTAGACTGGAGATAGATGATGCCATATTCCTTCCCCTCTGTTTAAATAGGGCTGTTCGATTTTGACATAGATGGCCTCTTTGACCCCTCTTTCAAACCAGTCCTCTCTGTCCAAAATGTGGACTTTGCTATCTTTAAAATAGTGGCCTTTGTCTTTTAAATGCAGATGAACTGCTGAATCTTGTCCTGATGGGTTTGTTCTCCTATTTTCTCCTATTTTCTTACCAAGTCCAGTTGCCTGTTGAAAAAGCACTTTGGGGACAACGATGTCCTGGATGCCTGAGAAACTCCACAGATATAACCAGCAGAACATGTACTTTTTAATAAAAAAAAACAAAACAGAATTTGAACTCTTATGCTGAAAGTCAAAACTCCATTTGATCATAGCAAGCATTTCCTGAATCTAAAGTAACTGTTTCTGGGTCACAAAAGCCTAAGCCCTGAATACATTACTTAGAGGTCAGAAGTATATGGAAGAAAGAAAAATCAGTGCTAAATAGAAATATTTCAGTAGAAAAGCAAACAATCATATCATTCTTGGATTCAGAGCAAAGTAATATTCCCACTTTAGCAATCTCCATGTTTACTTGGAATGCTTCACTGCTAGGATTTGTATGATTTATTCCCAAGAAAGTACATAGGCTTACAGTTTTAGCTCTTAACTAAACTTCTGACTTCTGAGATGACTGTCAACCTTGAAGCTGGCTTGAGATCATAGATAATAGAATTCTTTATTGGCCAAGCATTTTGGACACGCAAGGAATTTGTCTTGGTGCATATGCTCTCAGTGTACATAAAAGAAAAGATACATTCATCAAGAGTCAAGAATCATAAGGTACAACACTTAATAATAGTCATTGGGTACAATAAGCAATCCAATCATATTAGGAAACAGTCAATATAAATCATAAGGATACAAGCAACAAAGTTACAGTCATACAGTCACAAGTGGGAGGGGATGGGTGATAAGAAGTTATGAGAAGATTAATAGTAATTGTGATGACCCAGGGTGGGATACAAAACAAACACAGTCATAGAAAACAGGTGAAGCCCCTTTTATTCCTTCACTTTGCTTCCAAGCTCCAGATATTCTTGATCTCAGCTGTTCAGCCGAAGTCCAGAAAGAAAGGGAAACAAAGCTCCACGACAAGTAGAAAAGTCTTTATTTGTCCATATATCATTCTGGGTTCGGGTAACAACAAGCATCAAAAATGATAGTAAAGTCAACTCTGGCATACCTTGCAGCCAGAGATGTATTTATACATCAGATAATAACGTAATGAGTTTATCCACCATTAGGTGAATGCTACCACTTAATCTCTGGTCACGATGTAACCCTTGATACCATGCATTCTTCTGCTATTTATCCACCCTCCTTTTCAATACCCTCACCACAACACACTCTCCATATCCCACCAACTCCCCTGTGTCCTCCCAGTGTATATTCACCCCCTGAGATCATTATTTTAAAGGTCAGCATGTTCATTGCTCTGCCGATAACCGCCGCAACTTGTGATAGTTCAGCGTCTGATGTCATCAGGGCTCATCGTCCATCTCCATTAGCAATTCTGATCTGGTATTGGTCGGTTCGCAGGTGCTTCCTACCGTGGTAGAATACTCAGACGCAGTGGAACACTCAATGTCATTGCTCCAGCATGCCGTGGGGACGCGACACTTGACAGAAGACAAAAAACTCTCAAACAAACAGTTACAAGAAGAAGGAAAAAAGCAACACAAATCAGGCAAGATAAGGTCTGGAGGACATCTACAGATAACACACACTGGGAAGGACACCAAAGTCAGAGAGGAACCATTAACTTGAGATATCTCCACTCTTTGTTTCCAGCGTTCACCCTTACGCAGGTCCATACTTTTATTCAGTTGTCACAACTGCAGCCCATGAAGAGGATAAAGGCCCTCTCCTCCTGAGTAGACCATGTTTCTTCCTTATCCTCTCTTCCCTGCATGCCCAAGGATGGATAGGGGATGGGCCTGGGTCCTCCTCTGACTGCTCAGCCAGCCTCTGCTCTTCCCCAGCCTCCTCCATAACCTCCAGAGCCACACTTCCATTCCTGTTGGCTGTTCCTCCTCTCCCTCAGAGTCAGTCTCCACCAGGGACATGACAGTAATAATAATGCAGACTTTGTAAATAATTGAACAGTGTTGAGGGAATTATTTGTTTAGCAGAGTGATGGCATTTGGGGAAAAAATTGTCCTTCTGTCTAGTTGTTCAGGTGTGCAGTGCTCTATAGTGTCATTTTGAGGGTAGGAGTTGAAACAGTTTGTGTCCAAGTTATAAGGAATCTGTAAATATTTTCATAGTTCTCTTTTTTTTTTTTTTTGAGTGAAGCCATCTTGGAGCTTCAGTGTTGCCACACTGGAGCTGAGGGATAGAGGGGGGATTGGATAGTTTTGTAGCCAAAATAAAATACTTGGGAACCAAGGACATTTTCACACCTGAAAATGTGAGAAAGGGGGAGTGGTGTCACCAGGCAACCAGGAATCACCTTGATTGGACCATGTGACTGATTGTTTGGGGAGGGGAAAAAACTTTTTTCTTTTAATTAAATGAAAACCATGGGAACTTTCAGTGTCGGTTTTCACCAGCCTGTGCCAATATGACATATCAAATAAAACCATTCTCTGAGGAATCTACCTGCCTTGGAGTATTTTTTGCTGCGGATATGTTATTTGGAACCCTGACAATGACATAAAATCCAGATGAAATCATGGCAACGTCCATTGACAGGAATGGGAATGCTCTTGCAAACCTGCCTTTAAACTTGTTGCTCATTGGGAACAATATGTAGTGTATATGTAACATCACTTTGATAGGCATCCTCCAGAAACACAGAGATGGAAATTGACCAGCCGCCACCCCCCCCCCCCCCGAAAAAGATGATAGTTCACTTTCTGATCTAAAAATGACAAATCTGACAATCTTGTTATATTAAAGCAAACAGCAAGAGAGAGTACGTAATGGGGGACCTCATATGCTCATATTTTGGAAAACAATTTATTGTTCCAGAAACAAAAGAAATCAACACACACACCCCAATGTAGCTTTTGAGTTGTATTTGAGAAAAAAGGAATAATTACTAACTGTGGAAATAAACTATAATTGCAGATAGAGAACAACATGTCTGCACAAACTAATGAAAAAGTATAATCCAAAGACACTGAATATGACCTTAAAAAAAAGAATATTATGAAATATGTATAAAATAGATCAGATAAAAATAACAACTCACAAGCATGGTAAGCTAAAATTATTGATCAGCCCATAGTTATTAATAAGTGGAATAACTGACATCAGAACAAGTACAAAGCTGGTCATACAGAATTGTGGACACATTTTAAAAAAAACTAATACAGCCTTATTTGAACCAGGTTTGTAGCAAGATAGAAGATGTCAGAAAACAGCACAAATCTTATAATCTTGATTAATGGGTATTTTTAATAGTACAATACCACAAAAATTGGTCTGTTCCTTTCTTTTTGATATCCCTGGAGCATGTTTAATCCAACAGAAGTATGATAGGTAAGAGAATACTTATTATGATTCTATTCCATAGGCCAAATTACATTTTAAAAACAATGGACTTTGAATTAATCATAACAATTTGAGTAATTTGAGATTGCAAGCATACTTAATACTCTTTGTTCCTCCTATGTTCCAACAATAACCTTGTGAGGTGAGTTGGGATGAGGCAAAATTAGTGATACAAGTCACTCATTTGAACTTTATGCCTAAAGCAGAACTAGAAATCACACTCCTGATTTTGAGTCTATCACTTTAACCACTTCACCAAACTGAAAAAAAATGTCTATCAAGGATAGTAGAAATAAACTACATGTAGAATATTTTTAAAAGTCCATTAATTTCTATCTGTTAATATCTTGAAATATAATGACATGCACATTCATGTCTCAATGTTTTGACCAATAAAGAATTTACCTGTAGCCAAAAATATGTCTGAATGCTATGTGTTGACACTAGTAAAGAAAGCAAATTAATCATGAGAAAACACAAACCAGCTATGCTCCAGGTAAGTTACAGTTAACTAAATGTTTAGTTATCTTTTCTTCCCATAGTCAAGGCCACTAAATTTTATTTACATAGTTTGCAAAAAAAAGTATTACAAAATAAAGGAAGAAAAAGCAATTGAGTCAAGCAGGGTAGAAGAAATGTAAGAACAGCTAATGTCAAAAGCCATATGCTACATAGAACTGCAATATGTTATATTCATATAAATTAGATGCTTGATACTACACTGAATATTTTAGGTTTTTTTAAAAAAACTATGCAATCACTCTGATGCATTGCTTTCAATAAAGAAGAAACCTAACATTGAAATATTAGTAAGTGCATCATGAACTTTTTCAGAATCCATGCAAAAGTAAAAGCAACAAATGAAATTAACCTTCATTTCATTTGCATTTTTAACTAGACAACCTGTAGTTGTCTGTACCCCATTGGGTCAACCTGTACCCCATTGGGTCATGATTTCAGAGGTATTTCCATAGCTAAACAGAAAAACCAAGTGGGCAAAAAAGGCAGTAGGAATGGGAGCAACTTTCTTCTAGCCTCCCCATTGAGATTCCTTGTAGAAAGCTAGCAGGGAGTATCAGAAATCTTCATTCCCTTCCTTCCTTCTTTCTTTCTTCACTGATCTATATATGTAGAATTGGTGCCAAAAAGTGCCCTACAGGTCAGAAAAGACACATGAGGGCAGCACAAATTAGGGTAGTGGGTGGGTTGGAACATATAGATAAAATAAGGTGATTAAAGGAGGAGGAGGAGGAGGAGGAGGAGGAGGAGGAGGAGGAGGAGGAGGAGGAGGAGGAGGAGGAGGAGGAGGAGGAGGAGGAGGAGGAGGAGAATTAAGACATAAGAAAGCCAGAAACCACATGAGGCTTTTACATAAATGTCTTGCCTCATAAAATAGTATTGTGCAGAAAAAGTCCCAATTAATTCCCCTCCCCATCAGTTCTCATTTAATTTGAGAATTTGATTTTAGGGTGCAGTTGTCTGAATTTAATAAGAGATGAATTCTTTTGGAGAAAAGACACAGTATTCTTTCACTTTTTATATTACAGGGTGGTCAAGAGCTATAAGAGAATGTATTCTCTTTCATGTTTCAGTCCTCCCTCCAATGCTCTACAGTCTTACTGGCTTCTCACTCATCCAGTCTCCAGGAAAGGCATAACGAGGTCAATAACCCTTCCTATAGGACTTTTTCCAGTTGGGAAATCTTGGTTGCCATCTTTTGGAAAGATTGAAAGATGATTGACAGAAAACAGAACTCTGGAAGTAGCTGTCTTTCACCTCCAATCATAAAATAAGCTCAAAATATTCCCCAAGAGAAACTGCTAAGAAAGTCTCAAGTTCTTTAAAAATGTAGAAATAAGTCCTTTTTTGCAGGGAAAAAAACTGTGAGAACTGGACGAGATAGAAAACCATATTTATGATTGTCAGAATTGGCTATTAAATAAGCATTCACTGATCGGGAATCATTCAGAGTTCCAGATTTTTTTCTTTAATATGGCAGAAGGTTGGAACATCAAAGCATTAGGAGACTGTCAGGCTCAGAATGACCATATTTTGTATCACAGATTACAGGCACGCCAACTTCTATATGCTTCATATTTCCAGAGATTTATTTAAGTAACAAGGCCATGAAGTCAATATTGGAACTGTAGGTGGTTTCATGAAAATGTCCATGTTATGGCCAAAAGAAGAAATAAAAATGAGTGAATTGCAAAGAATGTTATTATTTTTCCTATTCTTGACATAAAACTGTCAGTGCTATCATAAAAAAAATGATAAATTCCAACTTTAATAGCATCCAGTCACTCCTAAATAGAGTTGGCACTAAAATTGTTTTGTTTGGGAAGTTGGATGACCCCACAGATTCAGCATTGGAAAAAATGGGTACAAGGGGATTTCTACATCAACCAAAAGAGTTTAGAACTGGTATTTGAAACCAGTTATGGCTCAAGTAACTTCAAGTCTTTCAAGAATCCCATTTTCACCAAAGAGTATCAGGGAAGAGTTAGAAATGGACTTAAGCTACTATGACTTCAATGTATATATGTGTTCATGTTTGTTCAATAGGGTTGTGCCAAGACTTGAGCAAAACATCTCCTCATGGACGGTTCATGAAGCAACACTTTCCTTCTAACGGATAAGAGAAAATGCCCATATAAAGTGTCCATGTTTAAGTTCACCTGTTCCAATTATTTCCTCTATTTCCTGAAACTGGCAGTGAAAGATTCAGGAAGACTGCCTCTTCCCGTCAATGAGAAGCTATGTATCACTGTAGGAATAAAGTAAATCATGAAATAAATGCCTCCTTACATAAATCTTGTGTTTAGCTGAAATCCCTCTATAATGTGAAAAAAATGAGTCAGTTCCTCAAAAAAATGGACAGGTTAAATACTTAGCCACTTTGAGTTTTTTTTTAAAAAAAATATAAGAATTACAGGGTATAAACTAATGGTGTCCTGAGATAAAGATTCCCTCAAATTTTAGGAGAATATTAATCATGGTATTTTCATACTACAAATCTACCTTGTTTATCAGGAGTGTTTGAAGGGCACAGATTCCATTGGATTTACTGTCTTGATATGATTGCACTCCTCAAATATCTGATAGGTACCATATATGAGAACATCAAGACTTATTTGCTTTTTCTCTCAGACAGAAACCTGTTGTTTGTTCTCTCAGAATGCAGGATGTGGGCTAATTGTCTTGGGTTATGGGAAGGCAGTTGCTAGGTAAATGTTAAAAATCTTTCTAATGGGCCAAGAATGACAGGAGCCAATGACATGAAAAGCTGGGAGAGCTCTTTTTTACTGGATGTGTTCAAATAGAAAATGGACAGCCATTGATCAGGGATGTTTTAATTTGGATTTCTACACTGAACAGGGAGCTGAATTTAATGGTTTAAAGACTCACTTCCAATGTTATGTTTCTATCAGAGGTGGTATTCAGCAGGTTCTGACCAATTCTTGAGAACTGGTAGCAGAAATGTTGAGTAGTTCGGAGAACCAGCGGTAACCTCCCAGGACTGGGGAGAGAATGGAGATTTTACAGTATCCTTCCCCTGCTATGCCCACCAAGCCATGCCCATAGAACTGATAGTAAAAAATTTTGAATCCCACCACTGGTTTCTATGAACGTGATGTTCCTTAGATTGCAAACTTGGCATCTACTTCATAAAGGTCTCCATGTCCTCAGGTATTCAAATGATCTGAACAGTAAGAATCAGTGTTCTTTCTCTCTTCAAGACAAAAAAGGCCTACACAAAAAGGAAAGTATGCTAATTACCCTATGATTACTCTGATTAAGATAAGTGTATGATTATTGGACTTGCCTATACCACAGAGACATGTACAAGGTAATGATGATACAGATCAGCAAACAATCAATTTTCAGATTCCTTCTCTGACCACAAGGAAGTTAAACAAATGAGGAGTTTTGCATTTAAGCAGATTGTGGTTCAAGATCCAGTTATGATACCAATTATATTCTGTTACAACAAACACCCAAGAAGGGACTGTGGGTTCTGATTTTATTCTTAAGGCGCCTCAAGATCAATTTGTCAAAAGTCAAGAGGGAACAATATCAAACCTGTGTAGCTGGGTTCCAATCTAGAAACAGTGACCCACATTCTGATTTTTTTTTACTTTTACAATACAAGCCTTCTCTAAGTCATTGTTACCTTTGCTTTTGTACCATGAACATTTTCATGGATTGATCTCCCATAATTACTAGTCAATTATGTTCTACTGCTAAATTGAAGCCATTTTGGAGCCCTATCTTTTCAACCCATCTTCTTCCACATTTTTTAGCCTCAGAAAATTTCTCAGCAGCACAATTACTGACTATATGTGGTGCAAGGTTTTTTTTCTGTTATTTAGAAACAGGAAATACATGAAAATTGTAAAATCTAAAATAAGCTTAACACACTTTAACAAACAAAAACTCTAATTTACACACACACAACACCAAAGCAGAAGAAAAATAAAATTTCTGCCCTTTCTCACATACAGGTGAAACTTGAAAAATTAGAATACCATGCAAAAGTTCATTTAGTTCAGTAATGCAACTTAAAAGGTGAAACTAATATATGAGATAGACTATCTTGCTTTGCATGTAATGAGTCTCATATATTAGTTTCACCTTTTAAGTTGCATTACTGAAATAATGAACTTTTGCATGATATTCTAATTTTTCGAGTTTCACCTGTATGTGAAATAGAAACCCTTCTACTGGATATCAAGAAGGGTTAATGGAGACCTAATTTAGAAAACAGTACACAGCTCAAGGATACACAGGAAAGGACAATTAGATAGCAATGTTCTATTTGTAGAAAAAATGGATCTAGGATTATGGTTGTTTAAATCTGACATGCCTGATTTAAAAAGAAGGAAATGATAGAATATTGATTATACCATCAATCTATTGTATTGGGACTATTTCATCCTATATTGAAGAAAGTATAATAAGAAAAAATATAACATTTAATAAATAAGAGGAGATTGGCTAGAAATCTAAAGGTTCTGACTAGCATCAGATTAATGAGAAAAAAAAATCAAAAGACTTGAGTTATCTCAAGAGAAGAGATGTGATGGAAAGAGTTGAAGAAAGAATGAATTAAAAGAAACAAGCAGTAAAGAAGTCAGAGGTTATGTTTTTCAGTGTTAAAATTGTAGAGCGAGGTAGAGTTTCAAGCAGTTTATGAAGACGAAAAATCAGGCTGGATAAGTCTTAGGTAGCCTCAATATATGTATGGACCACAGTGAAGGTTGCTAATCCAGGAAAAATAAATAGTGAGAGACTCAAAAAGGATGAAAGAGACAATTTCACATAGCACAGAATTAACTTTCGAAAATCTATCATCAAGAATAGTGATCTACCATATGCTTACACAGATAATAGAGCTTAGTAATAAATCCGTCTGTGGCCAGCTGGGCCATGAAAAATGACCCTCCTTTGCCTAAAAATACTGGCTCAATCCAAGGCATTGAGGCAATGCCTCAATTTAGGGGGAAAAATCAAATCATTTTGTCTCAACGTGTCAAATCAAAGCTTTCAAGTTACCTGATTGTTTTATTCTTTGAGCTTGTGAAGCATCTACAGAGGTTTCTTTTCTTCTTCTGATTAAAGATCATGGCTGCTCTCATTCAATCTTCAGTCCCCCAACATATTTTGATTCATTTCAAGGTGTTGCTTTGATTAAAATTAAATGTTCCTTTGAATCTCCAAGTAGTCTTCATGGCTATTAGACATGATCACTCACTACGGTTTCCAGGATCAGATGTATAATAGCTTTCAGCAGAGGTTGCTATGAGTTTGCTGATTGCTTACTATTGGTTTAAATAGCAGACTTGCTTAATAAAACAAGGCACAATTACGTATGCCACAAGAGTATTGTAACAGAATGACAGAGTTGGAAGGGACCTTAGAGGTCTTCTAGTGACTTTAGTCCAACTTCCTGCTCAAGCAGAAGACCCTACACCAAGAGATTGCTTCTTCAATCTCTTCTTAAAAACCTCCAGTGTTGGAACACCCACAACTTCTGAAGGCAAGCTTTTCTACTGATTAATTGTTCCCACTGGAACTTTTTCTTAATTTGAAGTTGCTTCTCTCCTTAATTAGTTTCCCTTCATTGCTTCTTGCCATGCTTTCAGGTGTTTTGGAAAATAATTTGACTCTTCTCTGTGGCAGCCCCCTAGATATTGGAATACTGCTATCGTATAACCTTTAGTCTTTCTTTTCATTCAAGAACGTTTCAAGTTGTCCCTCAATTTTCAGTTTTTTTAAAAAAAGATATTTTTGTCTTTATAGTTTAGGCACCAACTCAAGGACTGAATTGCTTCAGAGTTGGCTGCAGAAAATACCACAGATGAGACAGAAAACAAGAAATCTTATACCAGCCAGTCTCTGCCTAGGATTTTACAGCCAGAGTTTTCTCTAATGGTTCTAATTTGCACAACAGGCTTTATTAAATCTGTTAAAGAAGCAGCTGCATCCTTACTGCTTACTGTTCTATGGTTAGCCACTATGGGAAACAGAATCCTGGTCTAAAAAGGCCTCTGTTTTCTTTAACGTTCTCTAATGTTATTCTGTGTAAATCAGGAAGGCATCATAGCTTTCTAAGGTTTGATGGATGTCAGACAAATAGGAGGATAGGAGCTATGAAGACATCAGATTCCTTCAGTTGCACAACCAAGGCATACCTTGGGTGAATAGTTCATTTGCAGCTGACATGTGAAAAGTTGAGAGCAGGGGTGAAGACAAGATAGAAATAGCAGGCTCTGAAGGAGCAAGCTGAGGTCAGAACATGCAATACTTTAAAAAAAAGCAGACTGATGGACTGAAAGTCTTAGACCTTCTTAGAAGAAGCAGGACTTTAAAAAATAGTAAAAGCTACGTGCTAAGTAGCTTGTGGGCCAACAAAACAGCTGGCTATGGGATAAACAAAGCTGTTCTTGCATAAGATAAAATAATGAAACCCATTCTAAGTCAGAGAAATATAGAGATAAATGGGAGTGAAGATGGAAGACAGTTGAGTCAAGAAGGAAACATCATCAGTGTGACTATCAAGATCACTCATTAAAAATATTGAGATACATCCAGTGGGGCTTTGTCTGTTAAGTACAGTGTCTTCTTAGATATATTACTTTATTGTGTGGGGGGGAGGGTATCTAATGTAAGGTATCTGCCCTGAAAGAAACTTGACACTTTCATGCAACAACCTGACATGTTTGCATTACATTTATAGAAATAGTTCTCAATTTATGAACACAATTGGAATTGAATTTCTGATCATAAACCTATGACAATATTAAGTTTAGGTACACAAGGACTAGACCTGATTTCTTTTTTTTCGTGGTGATCATTAAACAAATTCAGTCATTAAGCAAATACAGTGACTGTATGTACAAACCCTTTCTTTCAATTGGGAGTTGTTTTCTGGAAACTGTCAGAAATATTGCAAATCGCAGCAATATGATTATGTGATGCTGCAACGGATTGTAGAAATGAGCCCATTGCCATGCAACCAAAAACAGGCATGGAGCCATAGGCATGTGACACATTTTACAACAACCAGAAATACTTTATGGGCAATAAATTTAAGTGACTAGCTGTAAGTTGAACACTACTTGTATCTCCAAATGTTTCCATGATTCACATGTGTCTAACAAATTTCACTCCCAAAGAAAAAAGGTATGAAAAATAAAATTTGAGACTCTTCTTTGTCCTCTGCCATATCTTTTTCAGTGAAGTTCTCATCTATTCTGTCCTGAACTTCAGTAAACCTGAATGAAGAGGTGTCTCTGGACCTAGAATGTATGAATGCTTGCCTTTACAATAGCAATACCACTTAGAGTTATATACTGCTTCATCGTGTTTTATAGCCCTCCCTAAGCAGTTTACAGAGTCAGCATATTTCCCCCAACAATTTGGGTCCTTATTTTACCCACCTCGAAAGATGGAAGGCTGAGTCAACCTTGAGCCTGGTGAAATTTGATCTGCCAAATTGTAGGCAGCCAGCAATCAGCAGAAGTAGCCTGCAGTACTGCACTCTTACCACTGCACCACCGCAGCTTTCTAAGATGGTGACTTCTAGAAGCCTAAGGATTCCCTAATATCAGAGCAAATGATTCTGCTGACTGAACCTCACCAAATAGGGTTGGTGTGCATAGTATGAAAGAGAAGCAATTTTGCAGAATTGAGTCAAAGTCTAGATATGATTGCCATTTAATTTTCAGGCAAAAAAGTAAAGTGGATTTTGTCTTTCATGGAGCTTTCAGTAGGACTATAAATTTGACAGTGCCCAATCTTGTATAGTATTTTTAACAATATTAGTGGCGTTGGGCCATCAATCATGTTCTACTCTAGTATAACTTCCATATGAACATGTCTGTTGGGTAAAGGCAGGGAGCAGGGAGAAAAGGTGACTATTATGTGAAACTTCTTTTCTCAAATAAAAGTGATACTTTATCATTCTGAAGAATAATTAAATGTTATGTTCCTGCAGTAAAAACAACGCAACAGCTGATGCAATTTTCAGTATTGCTGTTCTTATAAATTATACAATTTTCTAATTGTTGATCAAAATAAAATGTTTGTCACCCTTCTGTCACCATTTCTAATTTTTTTTATTTTAATATTACTGCATTTTAAGAGTCACAGTTATAAAAATAAAATTGTAAATTCCTGGTTTTGTGAATCAGGACAACAGTTTTGATATTTCTATGCTCTTCCATTGTTAATTGACTTCATACTATAGGACATATCACCTGTTAACTCTCTGAAATAACACACCATCAAAAGCTTTTTTTAAAAAAAAATCTTACCTAGCATCTTACAAACAGTATGGACTGGAATCTTTGTGGGTTGTTTCTGGTGTTGATATTGTGTGCTGAGAGACAAACCTGTTAGAACTTTTAACTTGCCCCATTCCTGGAATAATTATTCTGCATATCACACAAAAGAAGGGCTTGGAGATCTGCCCCTACAAACTTATTAACTCTTAACTCTTGAATTTTGACAGGTGAGAAATGCAAACACGGTTAGCTCATATGGTAATTAAGGACATATGTGATTATTTAACAAATAATCATAACAAATAATTGTCACTTCCTGGTTAGAAAAGCACTAATTTCAAGCATGTGCCTGCCAATTTTACCTCCACAAGGCCCATTTTCTTAGGTAGGGCACACATTCCAAATTGTTAACCTCTCAGCAACAACTAACACTTCATTCACACCTTATAACTTTCTATTTCAAACATTTACTTTTCTCAGAAGTCTCTTCCAAACCAGCTTCTGGTGTTTTTTTTTTTTAAACACACATGAAGAACTATGGAAGTGAGGACAGCTCTTGGCTGACAATTAGATGAACAAACCTCCACACATTGGCATATCCTTTTTATCCTTTTTGTTTTATTTTGCTGTTTGCTGCTGTAAGTACAGCATATACAGTATATTCTGTCACTGACGGTTGTGGTTGATTTTTGATTTTCCACGCAGTATCTACATAGCTACAGTATCAATGTATTTCTGACTCTTTCAAACTTGCATTTTTATTACCCCAGGACAATTATTATTGAAATACATACTTTGCAAGAAAGTGTCAGCAGATTGAAAGAGTTTCAGTGTTCTCAAAATATATATTTCGCTCTTGTAGTAGAGTTATAAAATGTCTTGTATATTTGGGGGGAAATGTAAAAGTCTCTTCACCAGAAGAAACTTGCTGTCAGATTTGCCTATGATCATAACAGGTAGATAAAGCTTAATGAGGCAATCCTCATTTAGTGACCACAACTGGTACCAATAACTATTGCTAAGGACTGCAATCACTAAGTGGAAAAATCACATGGCTGAAAAAAGCTCACAATCTCACTTCCCATTCAGTCCTTAAGCAAATCATCACATGACTGTGACTTACAATTCTACTTCTTTTGCCTACTCTATTAACTCTGCCTGTCACACATACAAATGATGATCACATAACCGTGGGATGCTGAAATTGTCATAAATGTGAAGATTGGTTGGAAAGCTTTTTTTTTTTACATTGTCATAACTTTGAATGTTTCTAAATGATGCAGTTAGTAAGTAACAAGAACCTGTAAGGAAAATATGCTAACACGAGCTCTTATGTGCAATTTAGCCTTTACGTCTTGATAATGTTCTCTACCATCCCAATGAAAAAGAGTAGAAATGATCATCTGCCTACCATCTTTTTCCTCCCAAATAATTGATTTTCTACTGCAATTCCAGAACAGTTCTAAATTTTTCTCTGGGTAAGGAACATGATCAGGAATGTTTACAATTTTTTTGATTCCCTACTTGCATATTCCTTGTTCCCAAACATTCTCCTAGTTCCAGAGCTCTGATCACAGGAAGGAAGGGCTGTACGTTTTTCCATGGCACCTGGGAAAGGAAATAATTCTTGATCTTGAAGGAGAAAATCTAATATGTTGTATTCCCTCAGGGTTCCTATCCCAAGGATTGCAACCTAAAACATAAAATGTATAATGCATATCTGAGGCCATACTGCACTGCAAAATCAGCACATGTGCAAAATCAAAAGGAAATTTGTATTCCAATGTGTAGAAGCACAGAATAACAGAGTTGAAAGGAAGCTTCCTTCTAATCCAAACTCCTGCTCAAACAGGAAACCTTACACCATTTCAGACAAGTGGTTATCCAATCTCTTTTTAAAATCTCCATTGTTGGAGCACCCATAACTTCATTGCAACAAATATAGACACCGCATTGAGAGAACTATATATGATTTCAATGTTCGGCATGTGTAATTGCATAAAGATATGTAAACAAAATAAAAAAAATAAAAAATATATTCAAAAATGCTTGTAATGAATGTCAAATAAATAATCTGAATTTGTGTTTGGAAATTTTGGAAACCACTGGTAGCAAACTGAGTCTATAAAAACATTGAACTTCAGTCATCCATGATTTTTAATCTATCATACTGAGTGTTATTAGGCTAAAGAGATTCTATGTTAGTTTAATCACTCTGATTTATTTTGATCTTAATAGTATTTTTCAACAATTTTCAAATCATGTTCATCTAACGATAAACTTCTATAATAAGTTTTCCTAAAATGGCAAGCCCAAATGTATTGGAAATGCAGGACCCAAATTCCTGGCCAATATGGCTAAACGCCAACAAAACTTGGAAATTTCCATACAATTTGTTTAAATACAACCCATTTGGTGAAGGTATAAAGTTTATACAAATAATTTTGTTTCTGTCTGTCTGTTTTGAAACTTATTTTATTTCCAGTTGAAAAAGTTCAAGTCATTAGTTATTTGGATTTTTCCCATTTAACAATAATAGTTTAAATCTGGGGGTTATTATTTTTTTTCAAAATCAGATACCACTGCTATTTTTTCTACAAAAATTCTTCAATGAAAACAATGCAAAATATGTCAAAGTTTATTTTATATTATTGTGCTGTTGTATGCCCTGAAACTGTTTCAATGGTGAGCTAGACATTTCTTCCTGGATTAATTAGACGCAATGATATAAATATTCCATGAATTCAGCATTTTGTAAATGTTATTCTTAACAACCATGTATTAAGCTTATTTTATGGAACCCTCATGCTTTTTCACAGGGTCAATTTCTTCTTGCTTTTTAGGAACCAGAAATGTCTCCTGGACAGATCATTTTTTGTCCTAAAATTTAACTTTAGGGCAGGGACGAACTTCTGGTCCTTCTCCAGTTGCTGGCCTTCAGTTTCCTTCAGGTCCAGAAAACACAGACACCAGGAAGAAGTGATTGGCATTGTAACTGAACAACACGTAAACATTGGAATGTAAATATCTGCATTTCTGAAGATAGATGGGAAGCCTCCTGGAAAGATTTAGTGACATAATTGTTATGGGGACACAAGAAGCTTGCTCTAGAAGGCTAACTCTGTCCTCTGGAGATGATTTGGGCAGAGTTTTTGGAGAGTTAAGAATGTGGAATGTATTATTACAGGGTTCCATGTTGTATAATTTTTGGAAGTGAATCCTGGGATGATGGATCCATTATTCACATTTTAGTTGATTCTGCATTGGGGACATAGGAGTTGATCCCTATTAGTTTGTCTGCTTTGTTACATTTAAGGGGCCCCGTATCATTGTCTTGCTCTTAGGTAGTAAGCTAGAAATGTTAAGGCCTGAAGCAGGTTAGGCACTTATTTCAAAAGCTGTTAGTGTGTCTCCATCTTGCTCTTCCCTCAGTTGAACGACCTGCTTTCCCATCTCCAAGGTGTATTGGTCTGAGTTGTTTGAACTAATCTTTAGGATTCAGAATGCTTCTATGATTTTTAAATGTTGCATATATGCCCCTCATAACAATTATATCACTAAATGTTTCCAGGCGGCTTGCCATCTATCTGAAGAAATGGTGACCTTTATATTGCAACATTTAAATGTTCTTCGGTCACATCACTCTTTCTTGCCGTCTATGTTTTCTGGAGCTAAAGGGTCCAGCAACTGCAGAAAGAGCAGAAATTCCTACCTATCCTAAAGTTAAATTTTATGGAGATACCTATGTGTGAAGAGGACTATCCCAGTCCAGATATATAGTAATCCTCGGAACTGATGATGCTACCTAATCAGATAATAAGCAAATAACCAAGCTTAGACAGCACCAAGAACTCCATACATGATATATTCAGTGTTTTAGAGCAATTACTGTATACATTAATTTAAAAGTAATGAAAGAAATATGAATTACTTCTCTCTCTTTCCATGTTCACACACAAAAAGTTTCTGTCTGTCTCTCTCTCTCTCTCACACATACACACACAGACACACACACCCTTTCCAATACATGAGAGGATTTATTACAAATGTGACACAGAAATGGCTTCTTTATTAACCACATTCCTAAGGAGGCAGCTTTTATTTGCCTAAATTTAACATCCACCTAGCCAACCCATCATCACAAAGGTCATGCATTCCTATTAGACTGCATTATTATTATGCCCTAACCTTCTGCTGTCTGTCCATTGAGCCCATCCCTAGCCCTTCCTTGATGTTTCATCTACTTCATCACTGTTCACATTTCTTTGGTGATTGTGACAGTTGCTAAACATAACTTTTAATGAAAGGTCAAGATCAGGAGGACCAGCTGAAGTGTGACTTAAAAGTAGAAGCATGTAGTCTGTCCCTGATCTTCTGCCCTGTTGAAGACCAAGTTTGTTTGTTTAAACTTGACAAGGATCCATCCAGCATGTTCATATCGTGGAAATCATCACATGAGAAAAGAGGGTGTTTTAGCCCTAGTAACTCTGGACTGAATTCCATTAACATTGTTATTCATAGTATTTATAATCTCATGTACAGTTAATGAAAGAAACCCAAAGGAAGGATGCAGACAGTTTTTAGAGAAAACATTATGATACAATGTTATGTTTTCTGTTACATAAATCCATCTAAAAGTCTTCAATTCTTTAGAATCTTAAATAGCTTTAAGATTAGGTAAACAACCTTAATGGTAAAAGGATTAACAGAATTACCAGAATTAATAGTGAACAAAAAGAAAACATCACAGCACAAATATAACTGAAGAAATGTATATTATAATCTCCTGTTAAACATTTATAAGATTCAGCACCAACTGAGGGAGGATTGTATCTTTGAGAGCAAAATACAATACAGCTACATTGGTTCAATGTTTCTTGTCATGTCTTTAAAATAGGAGTAGCCTCATCATTTGTAACTGGGACTGAAGAACAATATGAGGCTATGAGAGATTAGCTTCAAACAAACAAAAAACCACCAGTTTGCTCCTTCCTATAAGAGTGAAGCCGTGACTGAGAACAATTGACAGGGAAATCCTAGTTCTGACATTATTCCAGAGACAAAATCTCTGATGATTATGCTCCACATAACTAGGAAATTTTCTTCATTGAAATCTTTCTCAACAGGAGATAAGTTATCCAGCCTGTCCACATTCTCTAGTGATGCAACTCAGCCAAACTTCTCCAACTTCAATGGAACCACAACAATTTACAGCAGCTTGGACATTGGCCCAAGCAAACCAGCCGAAAAAGGGGGTTACTATATATTGTCCAAAAAGTGGTGTCTAATCACTATCAAGACATTGCTGTTGGCCTCCCCACACAACTTTATTTCCAATAGAAGGCTTACATTTCCATAACAATTTTATGTGTTTCCAAAATGTGTCATTTAAATATGTCCATAGGGAACTGGACTTCCATCCCATTATTTCTACGGAGACTATTCTAATCTCTGAATGAAGAGGATGATATTTCATATTAATCAGATGTTATGTTCCATAAGAAATTAAGTGCATACCTAAGAGCAATGCAATGACATGATGAATGCATCACTGCAGGAAGCAAATGGTAGAGGGAGCTTAAATGTTATTGTTCAATCTTGGCTTGCAAGAGAACAACATTGCCTTGGAAAGGCTGGCCCCAGCTTCCCCAAAAAATGATTTGAAAACTTAATAGCATTGAACCAGCTTGAAAATAATGTGATAGAAGCCTTTGGTAGACCCTATATTGGTTCAATTGTTGCATTGATATAGGTATGTAATGGGCTTTAAGAATCACCTTAAAGAACAGAAGGAAGAGTTGTAATTAAGACATTGGTCAGAAAAGAGAAATCTGAGGCCAAAGCAAGATCTTCTATCTGACTAGAAAGAGAGTAAAATATTTTCAGGGATTGGTATCCGGTCTCTGAGATAATCCAGATTTGGAAATCAAAGTTATGAAAAGTAAACTACTTTTATTATAAAGTAATAAAATCTTGCAAGTTTGAAAGTGCCTTTATTCTAAAGAGAACTTGGGAGGGTCAAATGTGAGGTGCTTCTTCAAACTACATGCCTGATTTGAACTGTTATTCTCGCAACCAATTACAATGTATATTTGCAGATTATTTAGAGATACATAGACATGGGGGTATCATGGGCGAAGCCAAATGATATAAGTGGAATTATTTTCTCAGCATTAATTACATGTGTGGGTGTATGTGTGTTATACCCAAATCATCTAATCTGTTCCTTTAGGCTATGCAAATTTTGGATTCAAACTCCAAAAAGTGCTTCTGAAGATGCAGAAGAATGGATATAGTTGGTGTCTGCATCACCTTGGCTGTTGTTGTTTTTTTATGGTACCTCCTGGATTGCATGCTTGTATTTCCAGGCAGGGCCATAAGCTATTATGTTTGGATTCAAGACTGAATTTATAAATGAACTTTGCAAACTTGAATAGTTTAGTTACCAAAGGCAAAGATGTCCTCCAATGGTAGAGAGATATACAGGAGCCAAGGTGCTGATGAAGCTGGAAGCTGGATGCATCAAGAGAAAAAAAATGCTAAAGAAGTTAGCTTTTATTATTTATGAAGCTCCTTCACAATATAAAGCTGCTGGTCAGGTCTTCCAAAAGACCTCATCTTTCTTCATGGAGCAAAGCAGTGATTATGATCATCTTCCAAAACCTTATTCAAGATTCTGCCAGAAAGAAAGACATAGTTGGTGGTAAACAGACTATTCTCAAAGGTAGCTCATCAGCTGTGCTACCCTTTTCTGAGAAAAGTAAGTTTCTCCCTACTTTTTGAATGGTTCCCTCAATTTTAATTTCACCAGGATTTTGAGCTCTTTTAAATCATGTAATTCCTTTGTTCATTGTGGCATTTTTGTGATTGTTTTTAGTTGTTAGTGTAAGGCGCATCTTCGATAATCAACTGGCAGTGTACAGGAATTTTAACAGAAGCAGGTAAGAATCACAAGTCAGCACAATTTCCTCCCTGATGAATACTTGATCACCCCTGTCCTCTCCCCCTCAAAAAAAACCCTTTGCATCCACATTTCCACCTATGTCTCAGGCACATTCACAAGTACTTAGCCTGCCTTTATTCAAACATCTCCCCAGTATTGTTTTTTCAGTTGCCTCCAGGAACTGTTTTAATGCAGACAAATAACAACTGGTACATGAAAAAAAAAATGCAAATAGTCATCAAAGGAAACCTTAAATACACTCTTTCACACATTGATGGGTAGGCTTGTCTCATATGAATGTGAACCAAATATGGCTGTTCATTTGACATTCCTGCAAACAAGGAGGGGGAAATTGACTTAATGTGATGAACCAATGAAACTTTTCTGAACACACTGTCACATTTCCCCCCCAACCTTCTTTAACAAATAAGAAATAAATCCACAGTGATACATGAAAAGGAAGCTCCCTTAGATTGTCAGTTCCTGGTATCACTGTAGTAAATTAATCCTTCATTCAGTGTAGACTTTTCTTCATATTTAGTATCTGTATTACATTGTTTGCTGCTTCATAATGGTTTTGTCTTGTTGTAATATTTTTGGGAATTCCAAAAATATTACTACAAGACAAAACCATTATGAATATAAATTGTGGTATCATATTCCATAAGTATTTTTTTTAGAATTTTAAGGAGCTTTGTAAATGAACTGCAGTAGTTATATATCTTTGGAACAAAAGGAAAATAATATCTGAGACTGACAATACCACTAAAGTGCTTTCTTTTCTCCTTTCCTTTTAATTCTAAATGCATTGGGTTGATTAAGTGACTGGCTGATTGACTGATTAATTTTTGATATGGCAAACAGCCCAGCAGCCTTCATCCCCTGACCATTGCGGTATAGCATCATGATAAATATTATTCTAAGCAATTTGAACAAACATCATGGCTGCAGCAAAATAAGTAAACAGGAAGAGTTGAAAAACTGGAAATAAGGAAGAGAAGCTTGTTGCTTGTTTTCATTAAAGACCTCCTTTCCTTTTTGAAAATGCCATAGTGTTGAAAATTGCAAATAATAATAATGGACCATATTTTTATGGGATGAAAATATGAAAGAGAGAATTGTTTATTCACTGAGTAGCAATCTACACTGAAGTTTTTCAGGGTGACAAGGAAAGCCACCCTCAAGCTGCTTTTGAGATTCAACTCTGTTGTGCTGATTACTCAGAAATGCCATTCAACACACTAGCCAAACTCTAAAGTTATCATGTCCATCCTGACTTGATCTCTAGCTATGATGGATTCATTTTTTGTAATTCCCTGTCACCTGGTATGGTTGACTGGTAACTGGGTATAAACTTTCTAGAAGACACTGGGGTATATTTGTAAAGAATGCTGACAGCTGGTGTATGAGGAATCAATCAGGTTACAATTATAAAAGTCTTAAACATTAGCTCTCTATATGAAAAATACAAAATCCTGCATGTATGAAAAAGACCTATGATAATATGCATAACCTATGATAATATTTGCTGAATGAGTTATTTTTTAGTTGCTATTTTGAATTGCATAGTTTCAAGAATGCAATTTTGGAACAGACTAATCTTAAATAGAGCAAAACATCACTAATTAACTGTTCAATTTTACCCAAAGATGTTTTTTCAGGAGTCGACTGGACTTCTTCTTCTTGTTTTTTTCTTTGAAGACATTTCGCTTCCCATCCAAGAAGCTTCTTCAGTTCAAAGCTGAAAATGCTTCTTGAATGAGAAGTGAAACATCTTCAAAGAAAAACCAAGAAAGTCCAGTTGATTCCTGAAAAAGCACCTTTGGGACATGACCTGGGTGTCTGAAAATTTCTACATATCTTTAACTATGCAATTTGGGGTGAACACCCTTCAAATGGTGTGGAGTATGAACAGATTTCCAGAAAAAAAATGCAGATTACAGGAATGGTTAGCACTATTCAGGTGATCCTGAGAATACAGATAAATCTCCAAGTGCTTCAGCAACTCTCTAAAAGGATGCAAATGACCAGCTATCTGCAAGGAATATAAATCCTTCCATTCCCCACTATCCAGTCAGAACTGAAGAAGCTTCTTGGATGAGAAGCAAAACATCTTCAAAGAAAAACAAGAAAGTCCAGTTGCCTCTTAAAAAAGCATCTTTGGGACAAACATGACCTGGATGACTGAGAATCTCTGCAGACATTCAGTTTACTTGCTCTCAAGGACAATTCTAGTAAAAGTGTTAAATCATTCACTATTTGACTCATTTGACTCTTTTGTTACACAGATTATCACAAACACTCTGAGTGGAGTTCCCCTATATCCCCTAACCACCTCCGTTCTCTAGTATTCAATTTCAACTATATATTATTGAAGTCTAAATTATATATTAAATTGTACATTACAGATGCCAGAACTCTTTTATTTTAGTGTTAATTTTTAAAACCAGGAATGGTCCTTAGATCATTTTCTGCCAATATGTCA
The DNA here is from genome assembly GCA_015471245.1 of Laticauda colubrina. Taxonomy (NCBI): domain Eukaryota; kingdom Metazoa; phylum Chordata; class Lepidosauria; order Squamata; family Elapidae; genus Laticauda; species Laticauda colubrina. The sequence continues at coordinate 24,672,794 of BLBF01000002.1, forward strand.
CTATTTCTAAAGGAGGCACTCCAGAATATAGTATTAAAACATTTATTTTTCTTTTTAACTGGAACCATGTCTAGGCTTTTCTAGAAGATATCATGAAATTATCAAGATCCATAATCCATGTTTTTCTTTTGTGGGACTAGGGCTATATGCTTTTGAAATATTTTTTATTTATTTATTACAGTTTAATTCACTGTTATTTCTTATTTTAAGTTTAACCTTCCTCAAGAATGCTCAGGGCTGGTACATATTGTTCTGTTCCACTTCAGTAATATCCTTATTTAATAAGGTTTATACTGAAAGTTGCACTAAGGGAAAATGATTTGACACATCAGCCAACGAATCCTGGGATGGAAGGATTGAACTCTTTAGTGATTGATCGATTGATTGATTGATGGTCAAGTGAATATATTTGTATCCTCTGTGTCACCCAAGATATTGAGAAGAAATAGAGAGGATGAGTACAGTCTTAACATCCCCCAAACTTTGTAACATTAAGATGTCCAAGAATACCTCAAAATTTATTGACTAGATCTTGAACTAAGTCTTCTTGGCTCTTATTCAACACATTATTTACTCATCCACACAAGGGTCTGAGATGTTCAGCAAATTATACTTCTAAAGTTCTTCAAATTTTTAGTGTTATCAGATAATGAAAGATGTTCCTCACTGTGAGATTGCCTCCACTGTTTTCCCACAGAATAACCATTCCTAGGTGATTTTTAATCTCTCCATGTATTCCTCATGTGCTGACAGAGAGCCATTTTCAACAGGATTAAATTAGCGAACATGATGCAGCCCAATAGAAAATGATGGATTCCTATAACCCAAGTGCTTCTGGAGGAATTAATTGCGATAGATTTTTTTTACTAATCCCTACATTCTCATAGCCATCATTATTAATAATAAAAATGATAAAAATATCTGTCTCCTGCTCAAAATTAAAATTGGTAATAAAATATAGCACCTTTACAGTGCCATTGTTCACTAGCTTCATGTTATCACTTTCAGCTATACCATTAGAATAATTATTTTCAGTCTTAAACCCAAGAAGATAATACTAGAATTCCAAAACTTAAAAAAGAATAAAAGTAATGGATAATGGATTGCAGATTTTCCTAGTCGAAGCTCCTTCTAATAGAACATTTTTAATCACATCATAAAATTGCACACCAACCATAGCAACTTTCTTTTAGTCTATTCTTGGATGGAAAAATGATGGACTAAAAACTAGGGTTATATTAAGATTATAAATTTCAATATTCCCAGCAGTTTTGAGAGATATAAACCAATACATTGGTGGTGGGGGGACTGATTTAAGGAAAGCTGCAATAAACATAAACATTGTATAAAGTCAGAAAATCTTTATAAGATTTTTAAGTTTTGTTTCAAATAGAATGGAATGCTATTTTCTAGAATGGTCACCCAAATAAAGAGATTTGTTAATGTTTGACATTCTGAAACTGATCCAAAGGGGGTCAGGGAGAGGGAGAGGAAGAGCGGGAGGGGGAGGGAGGGAGGGAGGGGGAGAGAGGAAGGGAGAGAGAGAGAGAATATTTACTCTATAATAGACTAAATAATTTGATTGTTCAGCTGAATGTTTTATTGCTTTTCTAATGAAAAAGGAAGATGTGAAAAACAGCACAAGTCCTCAGCAGTTCCACTGAAGCCCCCAAATCCAAAATTAATGATTGGTAAAAGGAAATAAAACAAAATGAAGGTTATTCATCAATGAGCTAAAAATAGGCATGAATACTTAAGTTATAATTAATACTATATATCTAAAGATATATTTGAAAGAAGCCGTCAGCTGAATAATCAAAAGACAGATTATTTTTTCCTCATAAGTTTATTTCATTCATAACTACATATCATCCTAAATTCACATTCTGGTTCAGTTTAAATGGGGGGGAAATGGCATCTTACTGTATACACAACAGAAACTTCCAACTTGTACTGGATCATGAGAAGAGTAAATTTATGGCCTGGAATTTTATGAAAGCTGACCAGGAGTCATCATCCCTATCTTCCTTTCTTTTGTATGTCTGTGGGCATAAGGCTGGTTGTCCCATTTGAATAAAAAGCTGGAGAAGGTTTAAAGGCTATTTGTGCCATCCAGACTGAAGATACTGTACAAAGTGTATTTGCTCTGTCACTAAGTATTTCGAGTGATCAGATGCATCCTGAATAATATTGCTTAAAGCTTCCAAAGAATTGGAATGTAATGCTTCCTGAAAGGAAAATTTGTATAAAGGATGTAGGAAAGGAAGAAAGTCATACTAAAGGATAAAAACTCATCAATCTTTTACCTTTCTTCCCACAAATTGTTTGCATTACGTGATACAGTACATACATTTTCTCATCCTTGATAGCTGTCCAGTGGTGGTATTCAGAATGTTCTGATCAGTTCTGGAGAACCGGTAGCAGTAGTGGAGTGGGAATGAAGATTTTACAGTATCTTTCCCCTGCCACGCTCACCAAGCCTTGCCCATCAAACCACACCACACCACGCCCACCAAGCCACCAGAGAACCAGTAGTAAAAAAATTTGAATCCCACCACTGTAGCTGTCTTATATGACCATATCAGACCCCATCAAAATGTTGTACTTTCCTTATCTATTTCTTATCTATTTCCTCCAAAGGAGCTACAGCTGGACTTCTCATAATCCACATGGGCAAAAATGATATGTGCATGAGATATTCTGCTTCAAATATGGAATTTTACATCTGTTGCCTTGGTGGTACTCAAGGCAAAACAAGAATCCGTAATCTGTCCATTCATCAAATTGGAAAAGGTAATTGAATTATTCTGAGGTTTCTTAGAATGCCTGGAAACTGAAATATCTGAGTCTATTGTCAACTGCTAGTCAAATGCAATGAATTCCTGTTCTGTCTTAATATTTGGCATACTGCCACACAGTGAGAGACATGCAGCACTGCAACCTGAATGAAAAAAGTTACATAGCTGTTTGCTTAAGAACAAAATTTAACTAAAGCCCATATCACACTGAACCAACGGATGCAAAGAGGATGTAAAACGGACAAAAAACCTTGCCATCTGTTGGAGAACACGATGTACTCACTGCCTCCGTTTTGCTTCCTCTCTATCCATCCAGCATCCGTTTATTTCATCCACTTTGAAAGTTTTGAGCTGCCCAAAACTTTTGCGTGGAAAATGTATCCAGTTCATCCATTCTGCATCCGCTAGGCATCTGCTAGGCATCCGCTACGCATCCGTTACGCGTCCGCTATATCTGGTAGGCATCCGCTACACATCCGTGGAACTCCATCCGCCCGGATGTAGGGAGGAAGCGGAACGGCTGCACAATGGATGCAGAACGGATGCCTAGCGGATGCAGCACGGAAACAAAGCATTTAAAATGGAAAAAACTTTCGCAGAGGGGAACCTATCTCGGATATTAAGGATGTCTAGAGGATGCCTAGAGGATGCCAAGCGGAAAACCTATATTTCCTATAAAAAGGGGGAGCAACTCATCTGCATCTCACTTTCAGAACAGCAGCCCAGCGGTGCAGACCTCTGCAGCCTTCATCTGACTCTTCCACTTCCACAGCATCCAGTCATGTCCACCATGGATTGTAACAAAGTCCTTTCGGCAGCCACCATCATTCTGCAACAGTGCCAAGCCATCTGCAGGCTCTGTGAACTCTACTGCAAGAAGAAAAAGAGGCAGCCAAGAAGCGTCTGGGTAAGAAAATGGTTCAACAGAAGAGCAGAGGGCAGACTGTACAACAAGCTGATGGTGGAGCTCAGGAACGAAGACACTCAGGTATTCCAGAACTTCATGAGGATGCCTCCAGCCATGTTTGACGAAGTTGTGCAGCAGCTAACACCCAGGTTGACCAAGGCAAACACCAACTTCCGGCCCAGCCTGGAACCTGGGCTCAAGGTGGCACTCACTGTGTGCCACCTGGTCTCAGGACCACCTACAGGAGCATGCAGTACGGCTGGAGGGTGCCACACAACACCATCAGCATTGTGGCCAGAGAAGTGATGCAGGCCATCATTGAAGAATACCTGGAGGAACTCCTCCAGTGCCCCTCCACTGAAGAAGGATGGAAGAAAGTTGCAGAGCAGTGGTATCAGAAATGGAACTTACCACACACAGTTGGAGCCATAGATGGCAAGCACATGGCCTGCAAAGCTCCAGCCAAGTCGGGGTCCACTTATTTCAACTCCAAGGGCTTCTTCAGCATCATCCTCTTCACCATGGTCGATGCTGACTACAAGTTCATGTACATTGATGCTTCAGGCAACGGGTCAGCTTCAGATGCCCAGGTATACAACGCCAGTCACCTCAAGGAGGAGCTGGAACACAACCTCATCGTGGGCTTCCCAGATCCAGAACCCCTGCCCAACGACACACAAATGTGCCCTACTTCATCGTGGGGGATGACGCCTTCTAGCTCACAACCTATCTCATGAAGCCCTACACTTCCAGACTCCTCACCCATGAAGAGAGGATCTTCAACTACAGGCTGTCCAGGGTAAGGCGGGTGGTGGAGAACGCCTTTGGCATCCTGGCCAACAGGTTCCAGGTACTTCTCACCACCATGCAGCATTGCCCAGAGACCATGAGGAGGATCATGGAAGCTTGCTGCATCCTGCACAATCTCATGCGCACCCGCTACCCAGTCTTGCAGAACAGGCTTGTGGACCTCCAACAAGGCAATGGGGACATGGAGCCTGGGGAATAGAGGCAAGGGCAAAACCTGATCGACACTGAGGATGTGCAAGGCCCCAACAGAGCCTCACATGAAGCGAAGAAGCAGTGCAACCGCCTGAGACACTGGTGCAACTCCCCAGCTGGAGCAGTGGAGTGGCAAGACAGGATGGTAGATGCTTAATGGATGCTTCCTTCATCCTGTCTCATCACACGGATGAGATTGGGCCATGTATGTTTGGTTGGTCTACAATGAACAGGGTGTTTAATAAAGAGTTGTGTTTATGTTGACATGTGTGGATAATTATTACATTATTATTGATAATAAAGGGCCATAGGTGTGGCACCTGGGAGGGTGGACCATACAGTCCCACTATGCTTGCACTGGAGGTTTATCTATCCCACTGCTATCCTAACCCATCCCACAGCTATTACCCATCCCACAGGTATCCTAACCCATTCCAAAGCTATCCTTACCCATCCCACAAGCATGCAAAGGCTTAAACCATTTCTAAAAGTTTCCGCCAAGACTTTATTAAAAAAAAAGAAATGAAGCAAGTGTGTGAATCAAAAATAGATTTTATTAACAACAAGCTATAAAACAAAAATGACTCTCTGGCACTCCTCTTGGTCGCTCAGTCTCAGGGGTGAAGGGTCCAGGTGCTGTGGAGGTGGCTGGTGCTGGAGTGTTTGTCATCAGCTCCTCCAGAAGCAGAAGCAGAAGCAGCAGAAGCCCCAGCCCCAGAAGAGCGAGCCCGTGCTGCAGAAGCCCCAGCAGAACCAGAGTGAGGGCCAGGGGGAGGGATGGTAGCCCTGTCCCTCTTGCCAGGGCTGGCAGCAGATGGCTGAGGCTTGCTGTGCTTCCGCATGGTTGTGGGGTTGCTGGCTGGCAGGGAGGCTGGCAGGAACCAAGGCAGGCACCAAGGCTGGCAGACAGGCAGACAGCAAGGCTGGCAGGAAGGCTGGCAGGCAGGCAGGCAAGCACCAAGGCTTGCAGGCAGGCAGACAGCAAGGCTTGCAGAAGGCTGGCAGGAAGGCTCTCAGGAAGGCAGGCACCAAGGCTGGCAGGAAGGCTGGCACCAAGGCTGGCAGGAAGGCTGGCAGGCAGGCAGGCAAGCACCAAGGCTTGCAGGCAGGCAGACAGCAAGGCTGGCAGGAAGGCTGGCACCAAGGCTGGCAGGAAGGCTGGCAGGCAGGCAGGCACCAAGGCTGGCAGGCAGACATGAACCAAGGCTGGCAGGAAGGCAGGCAGCAAGGCTGGCAGGCAGACCGGCTGGCAGCAAGGCTTGCAGGCAGGCTGGCAGCAAGGCTGGCAGCAAGGCTTGCAGGCAGACATGCAGGCAGGGCAAGCAAGGCAGCCAATCCTTCCGGCAGCAGGTCTTTCCTCTGAATGGTGACCTGCTTCCGAGCTGCTTCCATTATATCCGCGGGGCTGACACAATGCATCCCCCCCACATGCGCAATTAATGCCAGGCATCCGTTTGGCTTCCGCTGTGCATCCGCTAGGCTTCCGCTGTGCATCCGCTTCATCCGTTCGGTGTCCGCTCTGCATCCGCTGTATCCGTTCCGCGTCCTCTTTGCTGAGATCCCCCAGAAGCCTAGCGGATGCGCCATCCGCTCTCATCCGCTTCCATCCGCTGGGCTTCCATTCAGCATCCGCTTTCCATCCGCCCTGCGTCCTGCCCGCGTCCATGTTATCCGCTCCGGTTATGCAAATTTTTGCCCCTTTTGAGAGCGGATAACAACGGATGTAACATTTTGCTCGTCCGTTGTGTCCTTTTTGCATCCGTTGGGCAGTGTGACATGGGCTTAAGTTTTTATCTGGTAAGGAACAAAATATTGTCAACCATCTCCAACAACAAAAAACATTCAGTTAAGCAGAATGAAGAGAATTGAGAAGTGATCTAGTGAAGAGAAGGACCAGGGGAGCCATGACAGGGGAGTCCTCCAATATTTGAGGGGCTGCCACAGAGAAGAAGGGGTCAAGCTATTTTCTAAAGCGCCTGTAGGGCAGACAAGGAATAATGGATGGAAACTGAACAAGGAGAGATTCAACCTGGAAATGAGAAACTTTCTGACAGTGAAAACAACCAACCAATGGAACAGCTTGCCCTCAGAAGTTGTAGGAGCATCATCACTTGAGACTTTCAAGAAGAGACTGGACTGCCACCTGTCAAAAATGATGTAGGGTCTGTGTGGGCCAGTGGTTGGACTAAGTGACCTACATGGTGCCTTCCAACTCTGTTAATCTGTATCTGCCAAATATCTTGCCATCTTCCAAAACACCTTGCCAACAAAACTGCAGACTAGTTTAGGCAGTCACCAAAACTCAAAAACTGACTTGACACATGCAATAGGTTTCAAATATGCTAAATAGGACCAGCATATATAATAAAATACCATCTTGATGGTGGACAAGTATAAGTATGAATATAACACATAAACATATAAGCATAATCAGGTATAGGTATATACATAATAAATGAGTATGAATAAATGGGAACAGTAGGACAGGGATGGCAGGCACACTGGTGCACTACCAGTCCTTGTAGAATAACAGTACTCTACAAGTGGAACAGCCAAAAGAAAAGCAAAGAGATATCCAAAAGAGATTGAAAAAGCATCCAAACTTACACAATTCTTTTTATAGCCTGTTTCACACTCATGAGAAAACTCTGAGTTCTACCAGGACCATCCTCTAAAATCAGATATATATCTCTGGACCACAATTTACAAAATCTGGATATCTTTTCCTTACTAGTCTGCTTCATGGGGACAAAGATTTCTCAAAGTGGTCTTCAGAAATTGCAGAATGCGAAATGTATGCACCAGCAGAGGATCTGAATACTTAGAACAGTAATGGAAAATTTAAAGCTTCAGTACAAACCAATCCAAAGTCAATGCGTTGTTTGGCATCCTCTTCATTTATGTAAATATTAGAAAATGGAAAGCTGCATAATTGAAAGTAGCTGTTACATTCTTTATCATTAAGAAATGTCAATGTTGGAATGAGTCTGTGATGAAGGTCTTGGATTGGATTGTGCCTATGTGGACTTTCGACGATTGTGAATCTAACAGGGTGCCCCATTTTGCAGGGGAACTCCAGTTGTCAAATTAGACAACTGAGACTGAAAGTCTCACTGAAAAAACAAAGCTTAAAGATGAAACTGACCGAGCTCAGCTCATCCTTAGGACTTATTAGGACTGTATTAGACCCAGGGGTGGTATTCAGCAGGTTCTGAACAGTTATGGAGAACCGGTAGTGGAAATTTTGAGTAGTTCAGAGAACTCGCAAATACCACCTCTGGCTGGCCCTGCCCTCATCTATTTTCTGCCTCTAGAGTCCAAGCTGATTGGCTGGATCTTCTTTTGTTGTCCTGCATCAGAGAATGAAGCTGGAAAGCAGGTTAGTGGGGTGGGGAGGGAATGGGGATTTTGCAATAACCTTCCTCCAGGAGTGGGGTGGGAATGGAGATTTTATAGTATCCTTCCCCTGCCATGCCCACCAAGCCAAACCATGCCCACCAAGCCATGCCCACAGAACTGGTAGTAAAAATTTTTTAATCCCACCACTGATCAGAACTTAACTTTCAGATATAAAGGATGGCAAACAATGTTTACTTTTCCACTTTTGTTTAGTCTACAGATAGCCAGTGAGCAGCTCTGGTTCAAAGGATTAGGTCCCTTTAATGTAAAGAGAGGTTGCGTGACTCCCTGACGACTATTCAAAACCTCTGCAGACAAAATCACTTCATTTTGCTCAGATCCTATAGAAGTAAGAAATACACATTTAGACTCATTTTGTGATGGATTATTGCAATGTGCTCTACATGAAATTGCCCCTGAAGATCACATGGAGGGTTCAACTGGTCCAACATGCAGTAACATGTGCAATTCTGGGTGCCCCTTCGTTTGTTAATGTCACATCACTTTTGCTCAAGGTACACTGGCTCCTAATTTCTTTCCAGGTAAATTCAAAGTACCAGTTATCATTTTTAAAGCCCTCAATGGCATGGGTTCTGATTATTTGTGGAGTGACCTTCAACTGAAGTTATCTGCCCATCCCACCAGGTTGGACAGGATGGGCCTACTCTATATCTACAGATAACAGATAATCAGAGTTGGTAGGGATCTTGTAGATCATCTAGTCCAACCCCCCACCCAAGCAGAAGACCCTACACAATTTCTGACAAATGGCAGTCCAATCTCTTCTTGAAAGTCTCAAGTGATGACGCTCCCACAACTTCTAAAGACAAGCTGCTCCATTGGTTGATTGTTCTCACTGTCAGAAAGTTTCTCCTTATTTCCAGGTTAAATCTCTCCTTGTTCAGTTTCCATCCATTATTCCTTGTCTGGCCTTCAGGTGCTTTAGAAAATAGTTTGACCCCCTCTTCTCTATGTCAGCCTCTCAAATATTGGAAGACTGCTATCATGGCTCCCCTGGTCTTTCTCTACACTAGACTAGCCATGCCCAGTTCCTGTAACCGTTCTTCATATGTTTTAGTCTCCAGCCCATAATCATCCTGGTTGCTCTTCTCTGTAGGTTGCTCTTCTCTGTACTTTTTCTAGAGTCTCAACATCTTTTTTATAGTGTGGTGACCAAAACTGGATGCAGTACTCTAGGTGTGGTCTTACTAAGGCTTTATAGAGTGGTATTAGTATGTCACTTGATCTAGATTTCCTCCCTTAAATGCTGTCATCTATTGGGACCCTAGAGATATGCCTATGTTCAGTGGTGGGATTCAAAAATTTTTACGACTGATTCTGTAACCGTGGCTTGGTGGGCATGGCTTGGGAAGGATACTGTAAAATCTCCAGTCAGAAGGAGTATTTGCTGGTTCTCCAAACTGCTCAAAATTTCCGCTACTGGTTCTCCAGAACTGGTCAGAACCTCCTGAATACCACCTCTGCCTATGTTGTAGCTTCTCTGACCCTTTGAACAGTTTACTGGAGGAAGTATGGGCGTCCCCTTCCCTTTGAGTCTTTCAGAAGGCCATGAAGAATTGGCTTTTCTCCCATATGTTGGGCTAGGATGGGGAGCAGCCAGCAATGTGGAACTACTGGATGTTATATCACCACAGTGAGGAGTATATCGATTTGTGCATGGGTGGCATTGTTGTTTTCTTGCTGTTTTATTGGTTTTGCTGTTTGTTGTTGTGAGCATCAAGAATTATAAGTCGTCATGTCAGTTTGATAGATAAATAAATAAAACTATAAGATTCACTAGAAGCATGGGAAGTGCATCAATGGAGAGATAAACGAGGAAAACAGTGTTTTCACACATACTGTTAGGCCACTGTGCCAGTAAGTATAAGAACAATAGACTTCACCCACGAGAGTTTCACCCAGTGGTGGGATTCAATTTTTTTTACTACCGGTTCTGTGGGCGTGGCTTTAGGCATGCCTTGGTGGGCATGGCGTAGCTTGGTGGGCGTGGCAAAGGAAGGCTACTGAAAAATCTCCATTCCCTTCCCACCCCACTAACCTGCTTTCCGGCTCCGTTCTCCTGTGCAGGGCAACAAAAGAAGACCCAGCAAATCATCTGGGACTAGGGAGGCAGAGAATAGATGGGGGCAGGGCCAATCAGAGGTGGTATTTTCCAATTCTCCAAACTACTCAAAATTTCCCACTACCGGTTCTCCAGAACTGGTCAGAACCTGCTGAATATCACTTCTAGTTTCACCCAATTCTCTTATTATTTAAGAAAATTTTCTGACAACCTAGGTATAAGTAAGATTCGTCTGGCCAATATCCCAAAGAAAATCAAGTTAAATAAGGATTAAACCACCATCCAAAACTACCAGTGAGACCATCACTACCTTAGGTAGGCTGCATTGTTCAATAAACTTCTCTTCAGAAACTTTTGAGTATAAGAAGCAGAAAGAGCAAACTTCTTACTTCTTACTCTTTCAGATAAAATGGAAGCCTCTAGGTGTCAGTATAAGACTGAAAATAAAGATAAATTTGCAGGGTTTTATTCCCCCTTCTAAACATCTACAAATGGGAATAATAAACATCATAATTGTGGGATTGAAGCTATAAATTGAGCTTCTGGACAGATGTGTTGGGGATAAAGAGCATGGATTTAAAGATACATTTTTAAAACAATAGCTTTTCAGTCAATAGCTGTAATTCTGGAACCCTAGAGGATCTTCTTCACTGAAATCATAACCTAAGATCATATTTTAATGTTGAAGAATTTCACTCTGTCAAAAACCAAAACCTGCTCTGCAGTGTCAGGTTGTTTTATAATGGAAGGAAATAAGCAATTTGGTCTTTTTGAGATTGGCCTACTGTTGTGATGTGACAAATTTTTATTTATTGAATTTATATTGCCACTTATTTGTCCATGGCAACTCAAGGAAGCTTACAGAATATAAAACTATATTTAAAATTAAAAAAAAAACAATAAAAACTAACAAAAAGTATCAAATAAATAAATAAAGTATAATAGAACAAAATCAGGAAAAAATAAATAAATGAAAAATCACCTCAACTCCCACCCCTCCCCTGACGACAGCAGATCACACAAGCCATCCCACTCTGGGTTCCCCAGGCCCACTGGCAGAACCAGGTCTTCAGCGCCTTCTGGAAGAGTGCTAGAGTGGGGGCCATTCTAATCTCTGGAGGAATGATGTTCCAGAGAAAGGGAGCCACCATGGAGAAGGCCCTTCTTCTGGGTCCCACCAGTGTATCTCCCTCAGGGATGGAACCTACAACATTCCTTGCCTCTCTGCTCGAATGGATCGGGTAGATGTGACCAGCAAGAGAATGCTGTTAAGTCTCTACATTGCTCTAAAATCCTGAAGATGTTTTGGTTATCCATCCTTCCTCACCTGAAACAATCTTATAGGTGAAGTCCCTTCAAAAATTATCCTCTTAGGTTTTATCTAAAGTATGGAAAGCTGATGGTGGGCACAGTAATGAAATACAAGACGTACCTTCAGCCATTTTGTAACTAAGATAAATGCAAGAACACTAAAAAGCCATGAGCCTTTCTTGGAGTTTCCTTCTCTCCCCCACCCCTCCAAAAAAGAGGGGGAACTGCCATTCATTTGAAGCAAAAGGTTAAAAATGCAAGGAAATGTTTGGACAGGTTGAATATGCACTACAACCAATTGATGGCAATGTGAACACAACAAATGGCACTATCAGCTGACTTCAGTACAAACACGTAATTCATATATTCAATCATTGTTTTCTCCAGGAGCTCTGAACACACTACCTGGTAGTAACCCTGCCAACTGCACATGTATAGCAATTTCTACTGGATAATATAAGTTTTAGAAGAGGCAGGATGAGGAGCCAATGAAAACAATTGTGGAGTTGGGTTCTAGAAAGGAGGCAGCTGTCCTGTTTGCTAAAGAAATTTCAAGAAAATGCTTTGCTTCAACTCTGGTGAATTTTCTTGAAGCAAAGTTCCTACTTAAAAATCCACACCGCTTTGTATTGGTATACTAAATGTGTATGAAAATAAGTGTATATCAGTTCTTCCCAGTGAAGAATTTGATATCTTATATTATCTATTTATTTATTTTAGTTAGTCCTTTTTTGGGGGTGCTGCCTTCTAGTCAATCTGTATTTCTGCTGACTCCCTGAAAAATTCCCTACAGTTTTTTGGGCAAGGTTTTTTTAAGTGGTTATACCATTACCTCCTTCCTAGAGCTGAGACAGAGTGTCTAGCTAAAGTCATCCAGTTGGCTTGGTGCCTAAAGCAGGACTAGAATTCACTGCTTCTTGGTTTCCAGACCAGTGGTGGCTAACCTTTTTGGGCTCCTGTGCCAAAAATTGTGTGTGCGCTTGCACTCACGTGCCAGCACCCAGAAGGCAATCGCGCCCCCTCACCCCCTGTGCATGCACTCACAATCCCCCATACACCACCCCCTTACCTGCACTGTGCCTCACAGCTGATTTTTTGGCTGGTTTGAGGCCTTTTTTGGCCTTCCTTTGCAGGCCAAATAGTAGGCCTATTTTGTCACTTCCAGTATTACAGGAAGTGATGAAACGGGCCTATTATTTGTCCTGCAAAGCCTGCAGAGGGTTTTTTCAAGCCTCTGGGAGGCCGAAAAAGGCCTCAAACAGTTGAAAAATCAGTGTGAGGCGTGCGCATGCTCAGTGAGGTAAGTTTGCCTGTGGCTTGTGTGCCGACACAAATTGGCTCTGTATGCCAGCTGTGTGGCATAGGTTCACCATCATGGTTCTAGATTAATGACTTTAACCACGACACCAAAATGTCTTTGTTTCCCAAAGGAGTTTTATGAAACAATCTTCTGAATTGATATTAATTTTACTATGTGTAGTAAAATAGGATATACAGTTCTGGTGCTAGATACAACACAAATAGAGTAGCAAGAAACTGTACCAACCTATTTAATGAGTAGCATCAAGTCACTGAGCAATAGCCCCACTTCATATAACCTGTTAACAATGTCAAACAATCGACACCCAATTTAGGTAATAATAATATCACAGAAGCAAAAATAAGGTCTCTGCACCAATAAATCTCAAGCTGTCAATGTAGGAATTAGCATCTTCAACTCTTAGACCAGGGATGTCCAACCTTGATAACTTTAAGACTTGTGGACTTCAACTTCCAGAATCCCCCAGCCAGCTGTGGTGACTGGAGAATCCTGGGAGTTGAAATCCACAAGTCTAAAAGTTGCCAAGGTTGGATATCCCATTGTGGACAACCTTTTTCCAAGCAATGGCTTCTAAGTCTTCACACACACTGAGAAGTTCCCAATTAAAAAGATATTTCAAGCAGAGCTATCAAAAAATTGTGACTGATTTAAATGCCATTCATTTCCAAAGCTTGATTGAAGCCTGTCTACTGTGTCTCTCGAACTTGTTAAAGGGGCACTGAAGTCCTAAAGGTTAACATAAAGTGCAAATATCTACAAACTATTAGATTTCAATTAAGTTCTAAAAGGTCAGAGTAATAGAACATGCTGTCAGACTAGCACCTGAGGTAGTTAATACAAAAGGTCCACTGTGAGCTAAATAAAAAAGCTCCTCAGTGGCAGTGAAGCACTTCCATTCAGCCAGCTATTTTACTGCAAAACACATATAAATTAAGATTCCAATCGCATGTCCATGTGGTTTTATTTCTGCTTAGCTCATTGAGACATTCTCTAATTAACAAGTAAATGAAATTCCACTTTACAACTCCAATCCAAATTACCAGTAGCTCTAAAAGTCTTTTCAGATGGAAAAAGCAAACTGGACAAGTGATAATGCATCAGATATATACCTTCAAAAGTCTACATTTATGAAAAATCTATAGGAATATGTGTGTTTCTATGTATATTGTTCCTTTTTCAAGAGAAATCATAAACTTAAATTTAACATAAAGTTAAAATAAGTAAATATGGTCGAAATGAAGGTGAAATGAAGGCAATATTGTGGTGAAATGAAGGCGATATTGAAGACTTCAAGGTGAAATGAAGGCGATATTGAAGACATCTTGGCTCAATTCATACATTGCGTATTGTTTTGGAAAAATGTGTCATTGGCTTTGGCAACCTATTTATAACAGCCCTAGACTCTTAATTAACAAGACAGGAAAAAATGCAAAACAGTTTTCTTTACATAAAATTCTTTTACATTGTTTTGGCTTTTTATTGTGCACTTTCATCCAATTGTAATTTTTCAACAAATCTTAACTAAAGCCCATGTCACACTGCACCAACGGATGCAAAGAGGATGTAAAACGGACAAAAAAGCTTGCCATCCGTTGGTTAACGCGATGTATCCGTTCTGTACTCACTGCCTCCGTTTTGCTTCCTCTCTATCCGTCCAGCATCCGTCTACTGACATTTCATCTGCTCAGAAACTTTTGCACAGAAAATGTATCCAATTCGTCCATTCTGCATCCGCTACGCATCTGCTAGGCATCCGTTCTGCATCCATTACACATCCGCTATATCCGCTAGGCATCCGGTCCGCATCCACGCAACTCACATCCACTCGGACACAGGGAGGAAGCGGAACGGACACAGAACGGATGCAGAACGGATGCCTAGCAGATGCAGCACAGAAACAAAGCATGTAAAATGAAAAAAACGTTCGCAGAGGGGACCTATCTCGGATATTAAGGATGTCTAGAGGATGCCTAGAGGATGCCTAGAGGATGCAAAGGGACACCTATATTGCCTATAAAAAGGGGGAGCAACTCATCTGGATCTCACTTTCAGAACATCAGACCTGCGGTGCAGACCTCTGCAGACTTCATCTGACTCTTGCTCTTCCACAGCATCCAGTCATGTCCACCGTGGATCGTAACAAGTCCTTTTGGCAGCCACCATCCTTCTGCAACAGTGCGAAGCCATCTACAGGCTCTGTGAACTCTACTATGGGAAGAAAAAGAGGCGGCCAAGAAGCGTCTGGGTAAGAAAATGGTTCAATAGAAGAGCAGAGGGCGGACTGTACAACAAGCTGATGGTGGAGCTCAGGAACGAAGACACTCAGGCATTCCAGAACTTCATGAGGATGCCTCCAGCCATGTTTGACGAAGTTGTGCAGCAGCTAACACCCAGGTTGACCAAGGCAAACACCAACTTCCGGCCCAGCCTGGAACCTGGGCTCAAGGTGGCACTCACTGTGTGCCACCTGGCCTCAGGACCACCTACAGGAGCATGCAGTACGGCTGGAGGGTGCCACACAACACCATTAGCATTGTGGTCAGAGAAGTGATGCAGGCCATCATTGAAGAATACCTGGAGGAACTCCTCCAGTGCCCCTCCACTGAAGAAGGATGGAAGAAAGATTGGGCCATGTATGTTGGGTGGCCCTACAATGATCAGGGCATTTAATAAAGAGTTGTGTTTGTGTTGACATGTGTGGATGAATGATTACATTATTATTGATAATAAAGGGCCATAGGTGTGGCACCTGGGAGGGTGGACCATACAGTCCCACTATGCTTGCACTGGAGGTTTATCTATCCCACAGCTATTACCCATCCCACAGGTATCCCTGCCCATCCCACAGGTATCCATGCCCATCCCAAAGGTATCCCTGCCCATTTCACTGCTATCCTTACCCATCCCAAAGGTATCCCTGCCCATCCCACTGCTATCTTAACCCATCCCACAAGCATACAAAGGCTTAAACCATTTCTAAAAGTTTACACCAAGACTTTATTAATAAAAATGAAATGAAGCAAGTATATGAATCAAAAATAGACTTTATTAACAAGAAGCTATAAAACAAAAATGAGTCTCTGGCACTCCTCTTGGTCGCTCAGTCTCAGGGGTGAAGGGTCCAGGTGCTGTGGAGGTGGCTGGTGCTGGAGTGCTTGTCATCAGCTCCTCCAGAAGTAGAAGCAGCAGAAGCCCCAGCCCCAGAAGAGCGAGCCCATGCTGCAGAAGCCCCAGCAGAACCAGAGTGAGGGCCAGGGGGCGGGATGGTAGCCCTGTCCCTCTTGCCAGGGCTGGCAGCAGATGGCTGAGGCTTGCTGTGCTTCCGCATGGTTGTGGGGGGAGGGAGGCTGGCAGGGAGGCTGGCAGGAACCAAGGCTGGCAGGAAGGCTGGCAGCAAGGTTGGCAGGCAGACTGGCTGGCAGCAAGGCTGGCAGGCAGGCAGACAGCAAGGCTGGCAGGGAGGCTGGCAGGGAGGCTGGCAGCAAGGCTGGCAGGCAGACATGCAGGCAGGGCAGGCAAGGCAGTCAATCCGTCCGGCAGCAGGTCTTTCCTCTGAATGGCGACCTGCTTCCGACCTGCTTCCATTATATCCGCGGGGCTGACGCAATGCATCCTCCCCGCATGCGCAATTAACGCTCGGCATCCACTAGGCTTCCACTGTGCATCCGCTTCATCCGTTCGGCGTCCGTTCTGCATCCGCTGTATCTGTTCCATGTCCGCTTTGCTGAGGTCCCCCGGAAGCCTAGCGGATGCGCCATCCACTCTCATCCGCTTCCATCCGCTGGGCTTCCGTTCTGCATCCGCTTTCCATCCGCCCTGCATCCTCCCCGCGTCCGTTCCTTTCCGTGTTATCCACTCCAGTTATGCAAATTTTTGCCCCTTCTGAAAGTGGATAACAACGGATGGAACATTTTTCTCGTCCGTTGTTAACGTTTTGCATCCGTTGGGCAGTGTGACAGGGCCTTAAGCAACTCAAAGCTTAGCAAAATGTGTGAATCAGGCAGTATGTTGTTCACAGGTTTTTTTCCTGATAGAAGAAGATGTTGTGGTTAGCAAAATCATTTATACAAACAGCCTTATTTACACAAATAATGACCCTCTTTTTGGCAATATAGCATCCAAATTTGTGAGTCATGAGTTATTTGATTCCAGGTCTAAATATGTTGAAAAAAATGTCCTTGAAAGAAGAGAAATAAACTTGAATACAGTAAATTCAGCTGATAAATATCTTGTTTATTGGCCAGTCAAAGCTGAACCTACTGTGCACAGCAAAATGTGTATATATAAACATAATACATTCATACAACATTTTGTACTTGCGTGGATCAATAAAGGTGTAGCATTCTGTTTAATATTGTAACTAATAGAACTAAAATATCTAGGCTGGGAACATTGAGATTGAATGAGAATCAAAACTAATCTTCTGTGCTTTCTCCATAGTTTTGAGACACATATGCTGTAAACTTAAGCCCTAAACCAGTGATTCTTAAACAATTTGACCCCATTATTTTTTTTTTCAAATAATGTGATTTTTTACTTCCTCATCTCCGTTTCAAGGCCATGGAGCCAGTGCCATCCAAAAACATTTCTGTGGTTATATGACCAGCATGACATCATGGAGTGTTGTTATGCTGTTACCTTCCCACTGAAGTGATACCTATTAATCTACTGGCATTTGCATGTTTTCAAACTGCTCAGTTGGCAGGAACTGGACCAAGGACGGGGAACTCACCCTGTCACATGGTGCTCAGATCTTAAACTTGGCTGCTGGCTTTCCAACTGACAAATCCAGTGTTTTAACTGCTGAACCACTGCACTACCCAAAATAAATAAATAATGCCGTTATCTCCACAAAAAAGCAGATTGTTGTTTTGTCTAATATTTAGTATTACATTCTCCCAGAGTTGTGGGTGCTCCATCACTGGAGGTTTTTCAAAAATAGACTGGACAACCATTTGATCAGGATAGTATAAGGACTCCTGCCTTGAGCAGGGAGTTGACTAGAATAGGGGTCTGCAACCTTAAACACTCAAAGAACCATTTGGACCCATTTCCTACAGAAAAGAAAACACTGGGAGCCAATAATTTAACAAGTGGTGTGACTGGGTGGGTGTGGGCAACTTGAGGTCACTCACTCCCACCCAGTCACCTCCTGCTCTGGAATATGGAGGAGTCTCCATCCCCTGCCATCACCCTTACCTTCTCATGTCACAAGGAGTGACATGGAGGGGAGGGGCCAGCCAGTGGGGGGACCAGCCAACAGGGAGCCGCAGCAAAGGGCCAAAAGAGCCGCATGTGGCTCCAGAGTCACAGGTTGCAAATCCCTGGACTAGACGATCCCCAAAGTTCCTTCCAGCCGTATAATTCTATGTTTTACCTGTATAAAAATTCAAAATAAGTCTGCTTGATACAAACCATCATAAAATCACTTAACAAATGCTGACTAGCTACAGAAAGGAAAGGAAGTTATTCAGAAATAACCTATAAAAGTTCCAGAAGGTGAACCTGCCAGATTAAAATCTATAAGGAAATACATCCATAGAAGAATACATAGGAGGCATCAATTAAATATCAATGGATTCAGTTCTAACTTGCATTCTGTTCAGTGCTGTTCTTTTGCTATTTTTTTGCCAGTCTTAAAGTGGCCAAGGTTGGAGACCTCTGATTTAAAAGTTCAGGAACGGCTTTCCAAAGCAACAAAATGACCTGGACTTCTATAAAATTAGCATTGGTTGAATTGCAATGACCAAAATGCAAGAACAGATGCCAATGGGAAGAGAATAGCCAAAAGTGGAACTCTTGCTCCAACGTTTTCTTTGTTAATCTGTTGCAAACAATATTAAAATTTGAAAGCATTATCACTTTATTTCAGGACTTCTGTTGTCCTGATGCTATAGGAGGCTACTTCTAGGGGGGAGGCAGGGGGAATCTCAGTGCTTTCTTGTACTGCACTGCCACATAGACACTAGCCTTTGGGCCCTACAATAGATTTACAGCAAGTTGCAGTTTTGCATGTCTGAGAAACTTACATCTTTGGCTTATTTGGACATTTATATATTTCATTCAATTCAGTCTTTAGTACCAATTTCTTTTTCTAGTGTTGCTGAGGGCATGAAATAATCTGAGTTTTTAAAAAATGCACACAATTTCCCCAAGGTATAATTTTCACACTTTTGTTTCCTCTTTTTAGGTTTTCATTATCCCATTTCTCCTTTCCTTGGAACATTCTGATATGAGTATCTTGACCTGTAAAAAAAAAAGCCTCAGTTAAAAAACAAACAATATATTTCAGAAATATAGTCCTTCTTCCTTTTCAATTGCCTGAGTTGGAATTCTGTGTTGCCTTGGCAACTGCTGATGACATCAAACACGATGCAGTATGGACAGAAAAGAGGAAATAATAAATAGGAGGTGGAAAATTACTAGCTAGAAAAGTCTTACAGAATTTTTTGAGGAACTGGAAGGGAATTGATGAATAAATTGCTAACCAAAAGATCTTAAAGGGATCAAAACCCATCTTTAAGAGACTTTTAATTCAAGCTCTGAAATCCAAGTTCTTTACCTGGGAAAATTCCAGATTCTCATGCATCACATCCTGCACTATACAAGCTCACCAGGTCTTCCATCATTCTCTACGTTCTTCAGCTCCAGATAGTTTCCACCTGCATCATCTTTACTTACAAGTCTTGCTCAACTAAGCAATTATGTACCTGGGAAGTTACTGGAACTGCAATATGTGATAGTGATCTTTCCTGGGATGGAAGCCTGGATTATGTCAGATTTCTTTTTTGAATCTGAGGCAAAAGGTTAAGTAGCCTGTTATACTACATTCTAAGCACTGCACCTCCGTGTCTCATAAGGTAACCATCATGGAGTTTTAGCTTCTTTTCTTTATGTCTAAGAGGTTTAGAAAAAGACATAGAGCAATCCTCAAACATGGCTTAGGGATGTTTGGAACACACCATTCTGTCCAATGTACATTGTATGCATTCGGAAGGGAGGGAGGAAGGAAGAAAGGATTAGAAAGGAATGTAATATATTCTGTGTTATTAGACATTTTGCCAGGGAAGAAACATCTTCCACTAGTTTCTATATAAGCCAAATACAGCAGCTGAGGATTTGATGCTCTGAGCATTGTAATTTATGAGTAAATTTCATTAAGAATACAGAATGAACAGTGGCAGCTGGTGTAGCAATGATCCTGAGATATTGCCAGACAAGCCATGAAAATGTGTACACCTGGAACCCATGAACTTTGGCTGGGTTTCTGATACAGCAGCAGTAAATATTTCACAGGTGACAGAATTGATTCTAATGTCAGACAATGGCTCTAATTTCCTACTCTTAATTTGTAGAGATGAAGTCATTTCTTTGTTTTCAAGCAATGACAGCATGAAACATTTTACTACAACTTAGAATGCTCGTGTAATGCTGTCTTATTTTTTCACTTCCTGTGTTTCTCTCATTCCATGGTTGAAGTACTATATAGCAGGTGTGTCAAACTTAAGACCTGCAGGCCTTGGAAATATCAAGGACCAGCCTATAGTGCCATTGGTGGCTAAATGGGCTGTATGCAGGAGCCCTGCACCTCATTTTCACCCTCCATGGCCTCCTGCAGCACTCTGCCGGCTGAAAACCAGGACAAAACTGGGACAAAAATGGGCCGGAAAATAGGCCAAAAACTGGCCTATTTTGGACCAGCAGTGTACAGGAGGCCATGGAGGGCAAAAACGAGGTGCAGGGGGTCCATGCGCACACACCCCATGCCCTGTTCTGGCTGGCAGGGTACAGCAGGAGGCATCCATCCTGCCCCCCCCCCAGCCCCCTCCTCCTCACACCATCACCAGCCCTCAGAGGATGCTGATCCGGACCTCAAAGAAATCCAGTTTGACACCCCTGTTATATAGCATCCATGTCATGATGTCACTGACTGGTGCAAATTATTTTTTATTTTTGTATATGTCATGTCATGTATGACATCACTGAGCCTTCTCTGATGACTCTTGGTGGACAGGGGAAAAAGAGCAGCACATAATTATTTTCAATGTATATCAACTTCCTATCATGGGGAAAAAGCCAGTAAGGTGATCAGGAGGAGGAGGAGGAGGAGGAAGAGAACACGGCATTAAGAAATTTGAGGTATCAAGAAAAAGAAAACAAAGAGAGAATACATAAATAAGTCATCCTCAACTTACAACCACAATTGAATTTCTGTTGCTAAATGAAACATTTCCGAAGTGAGTGTTCCCCATTCTGTGAGCTTTCTTGTCACACTTGTTATGTGAATCACTGCAGTTATCAAGTTAGAAACATGATTGCTAAATGAATCTGTTCTTCCCATTGACTTTGCTTGTCAGAAGCTTGCAGAAAGTGGTCATATGATCCCAGGACACTGAAACCATCATAAATATGAGTCTATGGGGATGCTGCAACAGTCATAAATGTGAAAATGGTCATTAAGTCATGTTTTTCAGTGCAACTGTAACTTTGGCCTCTATGCGCCAGATGAACTCAATTCCAGATCCGCCGAATCAACCCAGAGAAAAGAGGGCAGAAGGAAGCAAGAAACAGCCCACAGCAACTGCCCACCATGAAGAACTCGACTCCCCGAGCGACACCAATGATAACAATGAAGACATACATAGGCTTCAGTCGGAAAGAAAATGGCAGTATTCAGAGCAATCTGCAAGAATGACAAGTTTTTGCTTAATGATGAAGATGGCAAGGTTTCTGGAGAAAAGTGGAAGCAAATGGCTTGGAGACTGCAGTGTGGTATTAGGACATAAAATGAGAAAGAAGATATGGTTCCGTCTTACAGCTTCTTGGTTTTCTGCACCGTGCCCATGACTTGGAAGTCAGATTGCTGTTAACACTTCACTTGATTACACTGCTTGCTCCTGTATAGCTTAAATCACAGTTAGAATAAAGCCCCCAAAAGAGAAGAAGCAACTGAGTACATTTATCAGTTACTTTGGGAAAATACATTGCATAGAACTCAGATGGTCTGTAACTTGCAGTTTAAGGCTAGGTCTCACTGGCCAACGGATGCAAAATGTATGCATAAAGGACACAGAGGATGAGCAAAATTTCAGGGATGGCTCCATCTGTTATCATCCGCTCCAAAAAGTGGTGAAAATTTGCATAAACAGAACAGAAAAGAATGGAAAAGAACGGACGTGGGTAGTATGTAGCGGGGATGTTAAACGGATGTTCATAGGAAGCGGATGTATATTGGATGCAAACCATTCACTGCGCATCCTTTCTATTGCCATGCTACTAACGCTGTGTAGACGTTCTGTGTACTTTTTGTTTCCTCCCTCTTTCCATTTTCAGCTACAGCGGATGTGAGTTGCGAGGATGCCCAGAGGATGCAAAGAGGATACAGCAGACATTTAATGGATGATAAATGGATGTAGAATGTTTGTTGCTCGGATGTCGCGGATTTACATCATACACAGCGGAAAGTTCATCCGTTCACAAAGTTTTGTGCAGCTCAAAACTTCTTGCGTGGATGAAATCGCAGTGGATGGATGCTTGACGGATAGAGCGTATGAAACACGTATGCAATGAGTACACAACGGATGCATAGCGTTTTCCAATGGATGGCAAGCTTTTTTTAACGTTTTACATCCTCTTTGCATCCGTTAGTGCAGTGGGACAGGGGCTTTAGGTAGTGTGTTTTCCCAGGGACTGTTGTGGTTCACCATCAGCCTGTGCAGACAGCAGCAGAATTGGACAGTGGGGAAAAACAGGGACCAGTCCGGGAGTCTGGAGAGGACTTGGATGAAGGTCCTGCATCTGATACAGAGATGGGGCCAGGACCATCTGCGAGTTGTGTGCTGACTCCAGGCCTCCAGAATCTGGCAGTAGCAAGGCAGAGGAACAAGGAAAGCCTGTTCCCAGTGAGTGTGTGTACAGAGCTGCCAGAAGGCAAGACCAGCTAAGACAAAAAGGGTGACTCAGGAGTAAGGCTTGGAGGTGATTGCCCCTCCTGTAAGGTATAAAGGAAATACAAAAGTAGGAAGCAAAGTCATTTGCTCTGATCGGTTTGGACTCTGAAAATTCCATGGTGAATTTGTTCTCTGTTTGGTTTGGAAAGAATAATTGGGACTTTAGTCGTTGGCAGCCCTTCAAGTAAGATAAGGTGCATTCTTATCAGACATCTTATGAAGAACTTTGGCAGACATCCCTGGGACTAATTATAACTGGTTAAGACTCATTCCGGGCTGTGAATGACGATAATTCATAGCCATTGAACAAAAATAGAAGAGTTTTGGATTTTATATTTGTTGGTGTCTCAGAGTGCCTTGGTCAGAACAGGGACGTACAAAAAAAATTTCAGTTAATGGAAAACTGATAAATGATCAGAAGTGATTTTTCTTAACAGTGGTAACTTCACCTGCTCACCAACATTTGCACATGATAGGTACACATGCCACTTAATTCAAAATTATTTTGATTTTATCAGGTCTTCTTGTATCATTGGGTAACTTTGAACGAACAGTATGTCTCTTGATTTGGAAAGGAACAATTCCACTTTTAAATCTTGCTTCTTGACAGAAAGCGGTGGAAAGAATTTGAAGTCTAAACGGATGCATATGTAAGCACACCATATGTTTTCCAGGGCCAAGATAGCAATTGACTTTGAAAAAAAATTAGTTTCAGATTACAGATCAGATCAGTAGGTAACAGCCGTCCTGGTCCTGACTAATGAGTGTGTTTATACTGGCTGGATCTGCTTGTGCTATGCTGTAGCTACAGCAAGCTCTGATTTGGTGTGCCCTTATTAACCCTAGGACTCCTGAACTCTCAGTTACAGCTAAGTCACTGAAGAATTTGGAATGAGCTTAACTTCATTAAGGCTACATGAGTTATGCATTTATTTAGCCAAGGAAGACAAAGGCATCTGTGCCTCCTTGAAATAAAGCCTTCTAAAGGATTATCACTCTTTTGTCAGCAGTAGATCATCTGTGGTCCTTCGATAAATTTTGATTTGAAATATACCTCATCTCTATAAGCCTCATGGTTCTTGCACACACCTGCTTCAAGGTGTACCTATTGATGTATGTATTTCCATTTTGCAAAATGGAGTTTTAATCACAAGCATTTTTTTCTCCAAAACATTGATCAAAAAGTATATAACCTACTTTGTGATGCCATTCTACAGTCCAATCCAATGTGTTCTTACTTAGAAGACCCCCCTGTATTCAGTGAGGTCAGTGTGTATAAGATAGGAGTCCTAACTGGCTAGGCTACCTCAGTGGCATTCTGGAAAAAGACAGAAACAGAATTTGCAATGATGCAATTCACTTGCATCTGCTGCTATGCCAGAAAACAGATTGACTCATTGATCCAGCAGCCAAAAAGTTAATAAATTTAGGCCTGCTCAAAATAAATGACTGGAAGCCATCTTGGCTGGTATCCTAGTTGCCTGGCTGCATGGCAACTATCTTTTTTAAGAATAGTTTTTTACAGAAAAAACAAAACAAAACCCATAGTGCCTTAATTCTCCCTTCGGCATGCACACACACACAGTGTAACCTTTCCCCCTCTTCTCTGACAAAAATGGGGTGTCTGAAATAGTTTTGTTTATACAGTATGAGGCCCTTTTATATTCCTTCTTGTAGCTTTTTCTTACAAAGGCAAAGAAATGTTCCAAATGTTCTGATGAATCATGGTTGATTGTCTGATTATAAGGCATCAAGCTGAGGTTGTTAACTTTTAGCAACCATGTAGATAGATAATTTTTTTCCAGGACAATCTGTCTCCAGCTTGGTCCTTCAGTTCTCTGAGCGTTGCACTCATTGCCGCTGTAATGAAGTTTATCTACCTTTCTCAGTTTTAGTTAAGTCCTCTTAAAATTGGTCTTGCACAGGGAAGAAACTTGCTTACTGGGTTTGAATAAGTTGCTTTTGAAATAATATGTCTTTTCCACAAGTCACAGCCCTTTAAAAAAATGATGGCGGATTTTAATAGACCTGTCAAGCACCAGTGGGTTGTAGGACTACTATGGCTGGGTTCCAAGAGCTGCTCCCTTGGTCACAAAAGAGTTCAGGGATGTTATATGACAAATTCTGTACCACAAGTGCTCTTCTGAAAGATTTTCCCGCCTTGCTTTATCGAATCCTTTAAAATGGAATGTCATTAAAAGATACAGTGAAATCTTGCTATTTCAAAAGAAGAAATAAATAGGGCAGAAAAGGATCCCATAACTTAAGAGAGGAACAGTAGCAATAGCGCTTAGACTAATAAAACACTTCATAGTGCTCTACAGCCCTCTCAAAGTGGTTTACAGAGTCAGCAAATTGTCCCCAATAATCTGGGTTTTCATTTTACTGACTTCTGAAGGATGAGTCAACCTTGAGTTGGTCAGGATTGAATTTGTGGAGTGAGCAGTGAATTCTCCTGTAGTACTGCATTCTGACCACTGAGTCACCACAACTCTTAGAAAAGTGGCATTCCGAATAAAATTTTTGGCATCTTTTATTATTGAGAAATATGTAATTCACAGACAACCAGCTCTGTTCTAAGAAAATAAAATTGATGCTTTACAATAAACAGAAGTTATAGTGTTTTTCATGACATTTGCCAGAAAAGATGGAAGTTACTTATTTAAGTATCTTCCAAATTCTGGAGCAAAGAATATCTTAGAAGATGTGTACAAGAGCAAGGAAACATCATAACATAACATATAATCACCAGTAAGAAATACTACCTTCTGAGAGGACTACCAGATTCTGCTTTGTTTCCTATGCATAAACTCGCATGATTCGTTTTTCTCACCATGTACATGTATACATCCGAACTAGACTGTGCTGTTTCTGTGTCATACATGCAAGTAGATGCATATGTATGTATGTATGTATGTATGTATGTATGTATGTATGTATGTATGTAT
>BLBF01000002.1:24708084-24722640 GCA_015471245.1 Laticauda colubrina
TATCTATCTATCTATCTATCTATCTATCTATCTATCTATCTATCTATCTATCTATCTATCTTTCTTTCTTTCTTTCTTTCTTTCTTTACATTGTAAATCTTTTATCGATTTCTATTTGAGACATTATGTTGCAGTATAATCTCTTCTTAAATTCTATTTCACATTTTTTTACTTCCTTTCATATCCCTCCAATTATATATTTTTTCCATATTTCATAGAATTCTGAAGTGTCTCACTGTCATGCCCTTGATGGAGACTGATTCTGAACAGTCAGGAGGACTCAGGCCCATCCCCTATCCATCCTAGGGCATGCAGGGAGGAGAGGATCAGGGAAGAACATGGTCTACTCAGGAGGAGAGGGCCATGATCCTCTGCATGGGTTGCAGGTGTGAGATTTGCATAAGAGTTTGGATCTGCGTGCTAACAGACGCTGGAGACAAATTAGTGTTTTTTTCCTAGGTGAGGTTTATCTTGGTTGGCATTCTTCTAATAAACTGTACCTGGTTATCTTCCTGAAGTTTGTAATTATTTATCTCGGTTTGTTGTGAAACTTTATTTAGTGTCGTTTATTTTTGGTTTTTGCTTCGTTATCAGCTCTTTGAGTTTGTGTTTCTTTCAATTGGAATGTTATTTTGAAAATATATAATTTAATCTTCAACTGTGAACAATGAAACAGTGAAGCCAAGTTGAAGGCATTAAAGGACCTTTATTTACGTTTTAGTTTTTGTTATATTTTTGACACACTCTGGGTCATCACACTTGCTCCTTCAGTTCTAACATCAGATTATTTAACTTGGCACGCTGAAGAATTTTTTTCTATTATTACTTCTTCATTCAATATTCCTTTTAACTTCCATGTTTGGTCAATTGATAATCTTGCAGCTGTGATAACATAAATAATTAGATGTATGTCTGCTTTTTTAAAATTCTCATTTGTTATTCCCAATAAGAACATTTCTGGCGTATAATTTATTTTTAGGTTGTGTGATGGAAAACTAAAGCAAAATATATACCTCTAGACCAGTGGTGGGATTCACATTTTTTTACTCCCGGTTCTGTGGGCGTGGCTTGGTAGGAATGGCAGGGGAAGGATACTGTAAAATGTCCAGAGGAGGTGGCATTGGCTGAATCTCTGAACTACTCAAAATTTCTGTTACTGGTTCTCCAGAACTGGTCAGAACCTACTGAATACCACCTCTGGGCTGTCCAGTCTTTTCTTAAAAGCCTCCATGATGAAATACCCCTCCAACTTTTGAAGACAAGCTGTTCCACTGGTTGATTGTTCTCACTGTTAGGAAATTTCTACTTTGTTTAGGTCAGTGGTGGCAACCCTTTTTCAGCTCCCGTGCTGATAATTGTGCTTGCGCTTGTGTGCCAGCACCCAGAAGGCAATGTGTGCTGGGCCCCCCCACCCTGCACACGCACGTGTGACCCCCCTGCAGCGTACTGTACACCTGCGCATGGACATGTGATCCCTTTGCCATGCGCGATGTGTCTGCACATGCACGTATGATTACCTCACCACGCGTCATGCATCTCTGCGCCTGTGTGTGCTATTTCCCCTCCACATGCTGTGTCTGTGCGTGTAATCCCGTGTGTGCTGCACCTCTCTGTGCATGCGCACATATCTCCTGTGCACCTCCCCCCCCGCCCATGCATGCCAGAGACCCAACAATCAGCTGTCCTGCAGCTGCGGCGCATGCATGCGCAGTGGGGCTCTTCTGGGCGAGCTATCGCTTGCTGAAGGAAATGGCTCTGCATGTCACTTCCGGCACGCATGCCATAGGTTCATCATCATAGGTCTAGGTTGCTGTTTTCCTGCTTGATTAGTTTCCACCCATTATTTCTTGTCTTGTAGGGAATCAAAAGAATTGGAAGTACTCCTGATCATATTTCTGACCCAGAAGAAAATTTAGATCAGTTCCGGTATTGCAATAGTAAATCAATTATTTGGGAGGAAAAAGATAGGCAGATGATAATTTCTACTCCTTTCCTTGGGATGGTAGGGAACATTTTCAAGATGTGAAGACTAAATTACATATAAGAACTCATTTGACTGTCCAGACTCTTTGAAAGCCACCAGTGATGGAGCAACCACAGCTTCTGAAAGCAAGCCATTCTACTGGTTGATTGTTCTTATTGTCATGAGATTTCTTCTTTCTTCTCAGTTGTTTCTCCCCTTACTTAGTTTTCATCCATTGTTTCTTATCTTGCTTTCTGGAGCTTTGGAAAAAAATTAATATGAGATATTTCCAATCTGTTTTGACCATAGGGATTTTTTTTTTTAGTAGATTCTACAGGCATTCTAACAAGAGACAAAATGGTTTCTTCATCCTCTCTTAACTTCAGCAAATGGCTGAAAAATTAGCTGGGCAAATGGCCATCCAAGGAAACTATTACAAGCACTCAACCTCCTTCCCCATAAATGGAACAGTGGGGCACATGGTAAAGGCATTCCTCGAAATAAAGACAATTCATGAAGTCTACACTGTGCTTAGAGCATTGCTTTTCAAGAATAGGTTCTTCTAGTGATTCATACCTTTGCAAGATCAGGGATGTAATTCATATGGGAAGCCCACATACAATCTATGTCCATTTCTTTAGAAGGTCAAATGAAAAACAGGATTTGAGCAAGGCCATGAGATTTTTCCTTACATTGCCTTTCCTTGCAGCAGACTTTTAACAACAATTTTCCATCATTTCCATGAAGAGGGAATGCTAAATCAGTTACTTTCACATGAGAAGCAGAGGGGCTATTCAGCTGATTTTAACCAGTTCTGGAGAACCAGTAGCGGAAATTTTGAGTGGTTCGGAGAACCGGCAAATACCACCTCTGACTGGCCCTGCCCCCATCTATTCTCTATCTCCCAAGTCCCAGCTGAACATCTGGGTCTTCTTTGGTTGTCCTGCACAGGAGAATGGAGCTGGAAAGCAGGTTAGTGAGGTGGGAAGAGAATGAGGATTTTGCAGTAACCTTCCCCTGCCATGCCCATCAAGCCATGTTATGCCACACTCACCAAGCCACGCCCACAGAACCAATAGTAAAAAAAATTGAACCCCTCCACTGATGAGAAGGTTGTGCAGCTATCTGGATTGGTTCCCCAAAAGTGTTTGGGAACATATGGGATAGCAAGCATAACAATCATTTTAAAGAGATACCAAGAGCTCTGTAGCACCTGTTCTGGATGAAAATGAAAGTGTTGTATAGCTCGAATCAGTTTTAGCATCAATAAAACCAAGTTCCAAATAAAAGGAGTCGTTGACTTATGACAATTGGTTTAATGACCATTCATTAGCTGAAAAAAATCAGCTTAAGATTGGTCCTCCCTCTTATGACTATTGCAGTGTCATGTGGTTAAAA
Organism: Laticauda colubrina; assembly: GCA_015471245.1. Lineage (NCBI taxonomy): Eukaryota > Metazoa > Chordata > Lepidosauria > Squamata > Elapidae > Laticauda > Laticauda colubrina. Next base: position 24,711,446 of record BLBF01000002.1, read on the forward strand.
TTTGGGTGCTTGCAGCATCTTGGGATCATATGATCACCATTTATGACTTTCCCAGGGACTTCTGAATAAGCAAAGTCAATGGGAAAGCAGGATTCACTTAATGGTTGTGTGATTCACTTAACATCTGTGGCAAAAGTGTCACAGATCACTTAACAACTGTACTCCTTAGTCACATATGTTCTGGACCGAAACTGTATTCATAAATTGAGCACTACCTGTAGAAAGATAATATTGTGGCTTATCTGCCTAATTAAGTGACAGAACAGAATAGAATAGAACAGAACAGAGTAACAAGAGTTGGAGGGATCTCGGAGATCTTCTAGTCCAACTACCTGCTCAGGCAGGAAACCCAGCCATTTCAGACAAATGTTTGTCTAATGGCTTCTTAAAAACTTCCAGAGTTGGAGTATTCACAACTTCTGGAGGCAAGTTGTCTCACTGATTAATTGTTCTAAATGTCAAGAAATTTATCTTAGGTTCTAGGTTGGTTCTTCTTTGATTAGTTTATATCTATTGCTTCTTGTCCTACCTTTAGGTGCTTTGGAGAATAGTTTGACTCCCTCTTCTTTGTGGCAGCTCGAGATACTGGAACACTGCTATCATGTCAATCCTAGTCCTTCTTTTCATTATAGACACATCCAATTCCATCAATCTTCTTTACATGTGTTATCTTCCAGTCCCTAATCATCCCTTTCTAGAGTCTCGACATCTTTTTTACATCATGGCAACTGCACAATACAACTCCAAAAACCAGATTTAAAAAAAAAAAACATTTATATTTCACTTATTCCTTATATATTTCCAGCAGAAAGGCAGTTCTGTCACTAGAGACAAATTCCTGTTTTGCACATTAGGCAATGTTTGAGAGGTGAGGAACTACAACTCAGCTTCCCAACAACGGGCACCTTCAAGTTAGACAATCACATCACAAAAGAGGCAACATTTTTGGCCCAACTATTTGATTCTTTTTGGTCGTTGCTCTTTAGGTTGTTAAATAATGGAAGCAGACATTTTTGGGAAATTATTTAATACATGGAGAGTAACATATGGTTTATCAATTTCAAATAGTATGACAAGTGCAAGAAACTATTTAGATTTTTTAATGTGACTTATGACAGTTTTCACACTTACAATCTGTCAACTCAGAAATATTTATCTGGTCTTTTAGAGTTGCCAACAGAAAGGGAGCGGGGGAAATAGTGCATTCTTCAAATGTTTTCATAGATAATTTCTAGGCGGCCGAAGCTTCCGGCATGCAAGACTATTACTGGAGAGCATGATTGATGACTCTTGGCTATGGATGTGTCCCATTGGAGAATATACAGACCAGGGAAAAGGGTGAAATGAATGGTGTGTCTCAGAATCGGCTACACCTAGGTAGCACTGGCATATTCACTCCTAATAAATCTTCTTTGAACTCTGAGAGATGAGGCTAGAGACTCATGATTTAAATGGGGGTGGATGCCATAGCCCTGACATTATCATTGCAGAATCCTCGTATTGAAATGATCAAAATTCTGATCAAAATTCTGATCAAAATTCGGGTGCTTGATAATTGTCAAGTATTTGTGAGAGTTTCAATATCCCTGGTTCATGTGACAACCCTTTGTAAGCTTCCCAACTGGGCTTCCAACAAATGAAGTCAATGAGGGAAGTCAGTTTCCCTATGGAAAAAATATCTCCCTAGCAACCAATAAATAAATAATTTTTATTTATAACCAATAAAAATACAGGGGAATTTAGCAAAGCAACATTCATTTAACAATCAGGTGTTCACTTAACAACTACAGTGACTCACTTAACATCTGTGGCAAAAAGGTCATAATATGGGACACAACTCACTTAACAACTATCTCGCTTAGCAATGGAAATTTGGGATTCCATTGTAAGTCCTAAATTGAAGACTATTTGTATCTTACTTCCATTATCCATCAATTTGTTTCCTCTAACAATTGTTATGTGTGTCTGATTTTAAATTTTCAGCTATCCTGGCCTATATGTTCTGGTGAATATAGTTTATTATTATAGTTTCTGGGGATCGATAGACTGATTGACTGATTTTGACAATTTAAAGCATGAGTTAAGTTTACTGATTACTTATTTTCTCCTTTCTAGGATCAGTCTATAAACTAAATAAAATGAAGGACTTCGATACTGGTTACTTTTGTCTAATATAAAATTGACATCTGATATGATTACAGGGAAGTTCTAGCACAGCCAATGATTCATATGATCTATTTTAGCACTCTGTTTATATCACTTACCAATGATTACCTTTCTCTTACAAAATCTCAAGCATGTAGGATGGAAAAAATGAGAGATATTCTTTCCTCTCTTACCAGACAAATATTAATCACAGGCAAATAACTTTTTTTTATTGGCAATTACGAGATATAGCAAATGACTTGAGCAAACTGAAATGTAGGAATGCTACTGCCATTTTGTAATCACCGATCCTCTATTGCTAATCTCAGTACTAGTTAATGTCTTATAGTTCTCTCAGTTGCTGCAGATGCCAAACAGGTGCCATACAACAAATAGCTGGCTGACCATAGAATTAAATTGATCTTTTGAATTTCTCATGAACATTCACACAGCAACACGGAGTGGTTTCAAGGTTTCTCTATGGAAAAAAATCTACCTAGCAACCAATAAATACAGGGAAATTTAGCAATGTAAGATTTTTTTCAGGATTTTTGCATGGAAAATCTTACCTTAGCTATCAATAAAGACAGAGGAAAAACAATTGTTTTCCCCAAATTGTTACCAGATTCTTAGTTAATCCTCCATGTGGCTGCTACATAAGAAAAGGGAAAAATAGAAATTAATATTTCCTGCATTTGTAATACAACTTGAAATTAATGAAGGACCAAATTAATTTTGATGAGTTTTTATGATTCCATAATTTGCAAAAACTCCTTTTGATACTTTTACTGAGTTCCTAGAAGCCACGCCTGGACAGAATGGGACAATTCGCTATGTCAAGCTCACCATGACCATCTTGCTGTGCCCAACTCACTGTGGCCAACTTACTACAGGACAACTCTTGTGGATAATTCTACATGGGAGAATGAGCCACTGTTTCTTAAACATTATTTCCATTGACAAAAATAGAAATAACGTATAAATAACCTTTATTATATTGTTATCGTGCCTGGATTGTCCCATGGTGTATTATCTCATGGTGAGCTGGCCACGGCGAGTTGGCTGTGGCAAGACAGCCGTGGTAAGATGGCTGTGAGTTGTCCTTGATTTCTGGGCAGAATGGGGTTTCACAAATATCGGAAAAATAGTGAAAAAAAACCCTTTGTAAATGCACTAATATGGTTTCTTTCCTTTAATGAAGCACAGCCAATTGGAAGAGCTGCATCTGAGGGACTTTTTATGGTCTTAATAATCTGGCATTGTTACAAAGCCACAAAGCAGGTTAGTTAAAATAAAAGCCTCTTGAATTGTAATTCCAAATGCTCTCATTTGCTTTTCTGGGAGTCAGCAAGGAGAAACTATCTAACCAGGCAAGGGCCATTTCTTTAGTAAGGCAAAGCATGAACATGTTCCACTGTCAAACTAAATGCAAAAGATGCCTCTGTTAATTTCCATCGCAGCTGCATCTGAGACATGAGAGAAGTACATCACTCGTATTTACCATATCAAATGTCCAACTGCTATGGTGAAATACAAGCTGGGCCTTTAAAAAAAAGATCACTGGCAGAATAAGGTTACTCTTTCTATGTGAGAAATGTTTCACATACTTTCTAGCTTCATGCAGCCTACCCTTCTATCTATTTAAATCTCCACAATTTTCCCCTGCTTGTTATTTGCTACAGACCACCTGAACTGGATTTTAAAACAAGTAAACATTGGGAAACTGTAGACAAAGCCATGCCACCAGAAGAACACCAGTGTACTACACCTGCCAAGAGGGCCATCAAAAAAATCCGAATGACTAGCTTGGTTATCAGCTTGGCGAAAGGTTGGCAGCTGTGGGCAACTGAACACAACACCAAGCAAGCTCAGGAACCTAGTGGATGGGTACCCAATGAAGACAAATCACCAAATGACCCAAGAGAGTGGACATCTCCAAAACATTCACCAACTTTCAAGACAGATCAGTCAAAAACCAAGATACAGTTTCCGTCAGTACAGCAAGTGTCAAACAAAGATGGAGAACAAAGTCCAAGTGAATCAACAGAAGTTCTGGAGAAATGTAATATTAGAAGTAAAGAAGTTACCAAAAGTGTAATAAGGTCACTCTCTGAAAGAAGTAGTGACATTGGTCTTCTCAGCAACAAATATGAACAAGATGAATTTGCAGAGACAGGAAAGATCATCAATGACCCTACAAATATTGATCAAATCCTTAGTAATAAAATGTCTCCTACAAGAAGGAGAAAGTGCTCTAATCTGGTATCAGAGATGACAAAGGGATGGAAACGTTTGGAACAAGAAGAACGACAGGACTGTTGCAGGAACAGCTTGGATACAGAAGATAGTGGCTATGGTGAAGACACAGAGGATGGATTAGACAGGGATCATAATATTCAAGAAATACAGAGTGTTGTGAGAATAAAACATCCCATGGCCTCACAGTAAGTAATTACTGTATTCTCCAAAATTGTCTTGTTATAAGAAAATACTTTTGTGTAGCACGTTAGTGTTTTCTGAAGTCAGTACAACCAGAGCAGTACCACAATTTCCGCTGCTGAGACAGTTAAGTAAATTTTATTCCATTTTATGATGTCTTGTCACATTTGTTATGTGAATCATTGCAGCTGTTAGGTTGTAAACAGTTGTAAAGTGAACCCATCTTCCCCACTGACTTTGCTTGTCAGAAACTCGCAAAAAGAGATCACTTGAGTCCAGGTCACTCCAACCATTTTAAATAGGAGCCAGTTGCCAAACATCTGAATTTTGATCATGGAGCATGGGGATACTGCAATGGTCGTAACTGTGAAAAACAATCATAAGTTACTTTTTTCAGTGCCTTTGTAACTTCTAACGGTCACGAAATGAATGGTTGTAAGTTGAGGATTTCCTGTATCAGTCAGTATGTGATCTTCAGATTCAGTGCCACCTCAGTCATATTTTGAAACACTAATGGAGGAAGTGATTGGAGGGCTTTAAATGATGAGCCAACATGTATAAATAGGCCACGGAAGAGATGATGAGCTGTTTTCAATTATTCAATTTTCTCCAAGTAGCCATTTTCACCTGAAGTCAAACTGAAAATGTAGGAACAGAAAGCGAAAATGGAAACATACAGGAAGAAGTGGCAAACTTTAAATATAAAAAATGCCTTATATTTTCCAAAACATTCAACAATCTAAAAGTTGCTTGTATTAATATTTAATTAGATCTATTTAAAAAAAAACTGAGGAAGTTATATTTGGAATAAGATAGTTTCTGCAAAGAGACCATTTCATCTTTGTTTTAGAATGATGGCAGAAAAAAATGTTAGGTCCTTTAGGGAACATTCATTTTAGAGCTTCCGGCAGTTTTTATTTGCTAGCTCAAGTTTCCCAATGTGTCGTGGTTTTGGACATATTTGCAGGGCAGAAGGTTGAGGGCTGGGACAGCCATATGGAGTCAAGGAACACATGGGCCAAGCAATCCTTCAACTGTTTAGTTCAATCAACTGTTGTTCATATATAGGCAGTCCTTGACTGATATCCATTTCCTGAGTGAACGTTTGCAGTTATAACGAAAAACTGAAAAAAGTGATGTACAACTGATTCGCACATTTATGATGGCTGCAACATCCAGTCATGTGTCTAAAATTGGACCAGTTGGAAACCAACATGTGCACAGCATCCCGGGGTCGTGTGCTTGCAATTTCTGTGCTTCACAGTGAACTTCTGCCAAGCAAGAGTCAATGGAAGAAGTTGGATTTGCTTAATGACTGCATGATTCACTTAACAACTGCAGTGATTTTGGTGCAGCAGTCACCATACTATAAAAAAGATGTTGAGACTCTAGAAAAAGTGCAGAGAAGAGCAGCCAGGACAATTAGGGGACTGGAGATTAAAACATATGAAGAACGGTTACAGGAACTGGGCTTGGCTAGTCTAGTAAAGAGAAGGACCAGGGGAGACAGGATAGCGGTCTTCCAATATTTAAGGGGTTGCCGCAGGGAGGAAGGGGTCAAGCTATTTTCTAAAGCACCTGTAGATCAGACAAGGAATAATGGATGAAAACCTAATAAGTTTTCAACCTGGAAATAAGGAGAAACTTTCTGACAGTGAGAACAATCAACCAATGGAACAGCTTGTCCTCGGAAGTTGTGGGATCGCCATCACTTGAGACTTTCAAGAAGAGATTGGACTGCCATTTGTCGGAAATGATAAAGGGTCTCCTGTTTGGGCAGGAGGTTGGACTAGATGACATACAAGGTCCCTTCCAACTCTGATTATCTGTTAAATCTATTTATTTGCTTAAGTAGGGTAAAAAAAAAAAGGTTGCAAAATTGGGCCCAACTCACTTAAGTACTGCCCTACGAAGCAACAAAATTCTGGTTCCAATTGTGGGCATAGGTTGAGGGGTGCCTTTATCAAAAAGAGAAATTCCATGTCATCAGTAGTGAGTTATCTACTTACTTATGCCGCAATATTCCTGACTTTTCGTGTTTTGACTAAAAGAGTAACCCAATTCATTTTCTTGCACAGCTTACCAGCCTGGTGTACATGAGTATAATTACATTCTATAGGGTCATTCCTATATGTTAAAAATGGTGCAGAACTATCAGAGCAACCAATGGTTTTCACATATCACTAGGGCATCATGTCAATAACCATGGCCAATCTACTCACTCAATCTATCTAGCAAATTGAGCGAACTATCAGGTGATGGTCAATCAAAAAGGCTTGAGCAATGTGAGGGTCTTATACATGTTAACTGGTGCTATATATGTTAAGACCATGTCACACTGGCCAACGGATGCAAAAAGGACACAGCGGATGAGCAAAATGTTCCATCCGTTGTTATCCGCTCTCAAAAGGGGCAAAAATTTGCATAACCGGAGCGGATAACACAGACGCGGGGAGGACGCAGGGCGGATGCAAAGCGGATGCGGAACGGAAGCCCAGCGGATGGAAGCGGATGGGAGTGGATGGCACATCTGCTAGGCTTCCGGAGGGCCTCAGCGAAGCGGACGCGGAATGGATGAAGCGGATGCACAGTGGATGCACAGCGGATGCACAGCGGAAGCCTAATGGATGCCTGGCGTTAATCGCGCATGTGGGGAGGATGCATTGCATCAGTCCCGCGGATATAACAGAAGCAGCTCGGAAGCAGGTCGCCATTCAGAGGAAAGACCTGCTGCCAGTCACATCGACTGCCTTGCCTGCCCTGCCTGCATGTCTGCCTGCCAGCCGTGCTGCCAGCCTTGCTACCAACCTGCCTGCAAGCCTTGCTGCCAGCCGGTCTGCCTGCCAGCCTTGCTGCCTGCCTTCCTGCAAGCCTTGGTTCATGTCTGCCTGTCAGCCTTGGTGCCTGCCTGCCAGCCTTCCTGCCAGCCTTGGTGCCTGCCTGCCAGCCTTGGTTCATGTCTGCCTGCCAGCCTTGGTGCCTGCCTTCCTGCCAGCCTTATTGCCTGCCTGCCTGCCAGCCTTCCTGCCAGCCTTGGTTCCTGCCAGCCAGCAACCCCACAACCATGCGGAAGCACAGCAAGCCTCAGCCATCTGCTGCCAGCCCTTGAAAGAGGGACAGGGCTACCATCCTGCCCCCTGGCCCTCACTCTGGTTCTCCTGGGGCTTCTGCAGCACGGGCTCGCACTTCTGGGGCTGGCGCTTCTGCTGCTTCTGCTTCTGGAGGAGCTGATGACAAGCACTCCAGCACCAGCCACCTCCACAGCACCTGCACCCTTCACCCCTGGGACTTAGCGACCAAGAGGAGTGCCAGAGACTCTTTTTTGTTGTATAGCTTGTTGTTAATAAAGTCTATTTATGATTCACACACTTGCTTCATTTCTTTTTTTTAATAAAGTCTTGCTGGAAACTTTTAGAAATGGTTTAAGCCTTTGCATGCTTGTGGGATGGGTTAAGATAGCTGTGGGATGGGTTGAGATAGCTGTGGGATGGGCAGGGATACCTTTAGGATGGGTAATAGCTGTGGGATAGATAAACCTCCAGTGCAAGCATAGTGGGACTGTATGGTCCACCCTCCCAGGTGCCACACCTGTGGCCCTTTATTATCAATAATAATGTAATAATTATCCACACAAGTCAACATAAACACAACTCTTTATTAAATGCCCTGTTCATTGTAGCCCAACCAAACATACATGGCCCAATCTCATCGGTGTGATGAGACAGGCTGAAGGAAGCATCCATTAAGCATCTACCATCCTGTCTTGTCACTCCACTGCTCCAGCTGGGGAGTTGCACCATTGTCTCAGGAGGTTGCGCTGCTTCTTCACTTCATGTGAGGCTCTGTTGGGGCCTTGCACATCCTCAGTGTCTATCAGGTTTCGCCCTTGCCTCCATTCCCCAGGCTCCATGTCCCCATTGCCTTGTTGGAGGTCCACAAGCCGGTTCTGCAAGACTGGGTAGCAGGTGCGCATGAGATTGTGCAGGATGCAGCAAGCTTCCATGATCCTCCTCACGGTCTCTGGGCGATGCTGCATGGTGGTGAGAAGTACCTGGAACCTGTTGGCCAGGATGCCAAAGGCGTTCTCCACCACCCGCCTTGCCCTGGACAGCCTGTAGTTGAAGATCCTCTCTTCACGGGTGAGGAGTCTGGAGGTGTAGGGCTTCATGAGGTAGGTTGTGAGGGAGAAGGCGTCATCCCCCACGATGAAGTAGGGCACATTTGTGTGTCGTTGGGCAGGGGTTCTGGATCTGGGAAGCCCACCATGAGGTTGCATTCCAGCTCTTCCTTGAGGTGACTGGCGTTGTATACCTGGGCATCTGAAGATGAGCCGTTGCCTGAAGCATCGATGTACATGAACTTGTAGTCAGCATCGACCATGGCGAAGAGGATGATGCTGAAGAAGCCCTTGGAGTTGAAATAAGTGGACCCCGACTTGGCTGGAGCTTTGCAGGCCACGTGCTTGCCATCTATGGCTCCAACGGTGTGGGGGAAGTTCCACTTCTGATACCACTGCTCTGCAACTTTCTTCCATCCTTCTTCAGTGGAGGGGTACTGGAGGAGCTCCTCCTTGTATTCTTCGATGATGGCCTGCACCACTTCTCTGACCACAATGCTGATGGTGTTGGATGGCACCCTCCAGCCGTACTGCATGCTCCTGTAGGAGGTCCCTGAGGCCAGGTGGTGCAGAGTGAGTGCCACCTTGAACCCAGGTTCCAGGCTGGGCCGGAAGGTGGTGTTTGCCTTGGTCAACCTGGGTGTCAGGTGCTGCACAACTTCGTCAAACATGTCTGGAGGCATCCTCATGAAGTTCTGGAACGCCCAAGTGTCTTCGCTCCTGAGCTCCACCATCAGCTTGTTGTACAGTCCGTCCTCTGCTCTTCTGGCGAACCATCTTCGGATTCAGACTCTTTTTGGGTGCCTCCTTTTCTTCTCGCAGTAGAGTTCACAGAGCCTGCAGATGGCTTCGCACTGTTGCAGAAGGATGGTGGCTGCCGAAAGGACTTTGTTACAATCCATGGTGGACATGACTGGATGCTGTGGAAGAGAAGAGCCAGACGAAGGCTGCAGAGGTCTGCACCCCTGGGCTGCTGTTCTGAAAGTGAGATGCAGGCGAGTTGCTCCCCCTTTTTATAGGCAGTATAGGTTTTCCGCTAGGCATCCTCTAGGCATCCTCTAGACATCCTTAATATCCGAGATAGGTCCCCTCTGCGAACGTTTTTTCCATTTTAAACGCTTTGTTTCCGTGCTGCATCCGCTAGGCATCCGTTCTGCATCCGTTCCGCTTCCTCCCTGTGTCCGGTTGGATGGAGTTACGCGGATGCAGAACAGACGCCAAGCGGATATAGCGGATGCGTAACGGATGCATAGCGGATGCAGAACGGACAAACTGGATACATTTTCCGCGCAAAAGTTTTAGGCAGCCCAAAACTTTCTGAGTGGATGAAACGTCCATAAACGGATGCTGGACGGATAGAGAGGAAGCCAAACGGAGGCAGTGAGTACATCATGTTTTCGAACGGATGGCAAGGTTTTTTGTCCGTTTTACATCCTCTTTGCATCCGTTGGTTCAGTGTGACATGGGCTTTAACTAGTAAATAAGGAGAAAAATTATAGCAAGACAAAGACAATAGTCTGCTGAGTTTGAGAGCAGTTTCTTGGGGAGCCCTGCCAGTTGAAAGTTCCCTCAAAGTGAATGGCTTCATTGACAGTTCACAAATATTTCTAAACAGATGAGCACATATCAGTGCTACCAAAGGTTCATTCAAGGCAACATTAAACTGGTCCAGGTTAGCATAAATTGCTCACGAAAAATAAAATGCAACAGTTGCAATGATGTAAGTAATCATTAGTCAGATCATATAAACCTTTCTAACCTTTTAATGAGGTCAAACCTTTCTGGGGCTCTCCAGAAAACAAGTACATGCATACATACATACAAACATGTATATTTATATATATATGTATATATATTGTTTGTCCACAGTTAATGAATTTATCTTATGCTCTTTTATGATGCATTTGTCATTTGTCTTTTCTTGAACATACCGTATATACTCGCATATAAGCCGATCTCGCATATAAGCCGACCCTTAAAAAACTGCCCCAAAATGAGGAATTTTGCAAAAACTCGCATATAAGCCGACCCCCAAATACCATGGTGTTCAACCCCTGATCTCACCGTCAAGGCTCACCGTCAGAAAGATTCTGGGAGGACAGGGCTTTGGGCGCGACTTCCCTGAACAACAGAAGTGAAGCCCAGAGGGAAAAGGCGGTGGGGCAAAAGTTGCGGCTCATCGTCCATCCAGGGAGAAAAATGGCGCCCGACTTCGCGCACGTTTTACTTGAGGCGAGAGCTGCTAAGGGCCAGGCGAGGGCTGCAAAGGGCCAGGCGAGAACTGCAGCAGCGACTTAGCATGGCGACTTGCTCCAGCGACTTGCTGCAGCAATGACTTAGCGTGGCGGCTTCGCGCGATGAGAGTCTTGGCTCTCATCGTGCGAAGCCGCTGCCCGCCGCTTCCCCACCTCCCATTGAGTCTCCCAGCTGATTGGCTGTACAAGCCGCTGCCCGGCGAAGGTGATGAGAGTCTTGGCTCTCATCGTGCGAAGCC
>BLBF01000002.1:24723040-24749296 GCA_015471245.1 Laticauda colubrina
CGGGCAGCGGCTTCACGTGATGAGAGCCAAGACTCTCATCGCCTTCGCCGGGCAGCGGCTTCGCGCAATGAGAGCCAAGGCTCTCATCGCCTTCGCCGGGCAGCGGCTTGTACAGCCAATCAGCTGGGAGACTCGATGGGAGGCGGTAGGCAGCAGCTTCGCCGGGCAGTGGCTTCGCGCGATGACAGCCAAGACTCTCATCGCGCAAAGCCACCACGCTAAGTCGCTGCTCCAGCAAATCAGATTTATTCGCGTATAAGCCGACCCCCAAATTTGGGGGGAAAAAAAAGTGTTCTAAAGTCTGCTTATATGCAAGTATATACGGTAGTTCTTTGAAATATTTTCCTCTGGAGATCCAAGTAGAAAAAGGGTGTCACGTTGCCATCACATGATGTTTCATGGTTTTTTCCCTTCATGGAGCTGGGGTGGGCGTGGCCTGTATGTGACACATCTGGCCTGCAGGCCTCCAGTTTGACACCCCTGAAATAAAAGTATAATATGAGGGGGGAAAAATAGCCTACACTCTGAACTTTAAGTAGCTGAGTTTGAAGACCTGTTTTGAGCCATTTACTTACTGCTTTAAAACTGTTTTCTGCATAGACTTTTATGTTTTGAAATAGCTGTAGAATTCAAAAATAATATTTCAGTTATTTAACTTCCATAAAAGCTGTCTTTCATCTCCCTATTCTCAGACTATCTATTGTAAGCATCTAGGAAGTAGTTCTGAAGAAAGCAGGTGAATTAGCATATGAACTATAACTTAAGTTTGTTTATTGAGTACCAATAATTTTCTGACTCTCACTAGTCACCTTATGTGGGTTGAACTATATTTAACCTGTAATTCTTGGAGTTACTTCCAAGTGATTGGAAATGGCTTTGAGTTGCTTGGAAAGAGATGAGGGGTATTCATTTCTTCCCCCCCCCCCCAGCTGTCTTTGGCTGCTGGTCACTCCATTGCATTTGCCCCCCATCCAAAACAAACAGATCGAAATATAATCTTTTCAACTTTGAATGAAAGTGCTAATAACAAAGAACTTCTTTATTCTTGGATTGTTTGAGTATTGTGGTTGTTTTTAATTTCTCTTGGTGTTTTTGAGCTTACTGTATTGTTGAAGGTGGTGGTGATATCAGAGCTTGTGTGGTCTTCCAGTACACATTTCCATTGATCAAAAGCCCCCCTGGTTGCCCAGATAGAAAAAGACTATTGAAACCGGTCTTTCTGCTGTTTGCCTGACATATTTAAAACATTTAAAATCACCCATGTCTGCAGGACGCATCTGCACCCATCCTGCCTCTTTTTTCCATGCAAACCCCATATGATACACATTTTTAAAAAATAGGGGGGAGGGAGGCTTCAGTCAACCAGATTTTGACATCTGTAATAGATTGTTTGTTTTAATTTAATCAAGATTTAATTGAAGCATAGGAGCCAGGAAATTCAGACATAAGGCAGAGAATCAATCGCGAATGATAGGGCATTCTAAATATCCACTTACTATCTCACAATTAAACATCAGAAATCTACATTCCTCCCAGGATAATTTAACAGGAGTCATTTTCTCAGTTTAAAAAAAACTCCAAAAGCATATTCTGGATGGAGAAAGTTACTATGCACACATACACAACAAAAGCATATTCTGGATGGAGAATGTTACTATGCACACACACACAACAAAACAAAAACACTAACTACCTGCTATAGTATATCTGAATCCTTCTATTCAAATCAAATGCTTGTGGTTTCAGATAAGAAAGGCAAGAATTATAACAGTAAAGAATTTTTCTGGATAATCTTAATTAGAGTAGTGCTAATTAAGCCCATTATAAAGGCAACTAAAATGGAAAGCAGATGATAGTGTTTCACTTGAATGGATTCAAGCACTAATTGAAATTTTCTTTCTTTCTTTCATTTCTTCCCCTTTCTTTCTCCTTCCTTCCTTTCCCTTTCTTCCCTTTTTCTTTCTCCTTCCATCTTTTCTTTTTCTTCCTTCCTTCTTTCCTCCTCCCTTTCTTTTTTTCCCTTTTTTCTTTCCTTCCTTTCTTCCTTTTCTTTCTTTCTCCTTTCTTTTCTTTTCCTTCCTTCTCTCTCTCTTTCCTTTTCCACCTCTCTCACTGATACAATAACTAATAGCAAAAAGGGATGAAAGATATGTCAGGGAGACTCATGTGAGACCTGCAGTCAGGATGAGGAGGAGACTGGAGTCAACTCTACCCCACCCAAACCTGTGCTCTTCATCTCTTCCTCTGACTATGCCATATTGATGGGGAAACAAACTTGGCTATGTTCAGAGAGATCAATATTTCTTTACTTGCACCGGGGGCCAAGAAGTAATTTAAATGCTTTGGAGGCAGATTTCTCAAAGTTTCCAGAACAAAAGACATTTGTTAACATGCCAAACTATCTAAAAGGGCTGATAAATTCACTTGTGATTTTTAGTGAGTGGACAACTGTCCTGGTTATTCATTCAATATATATTTAAAGTGTGTTGTTATTCTTGAAGATATAAGGAAGAAGTATAGGAACGACTAGTGTCCTGAACTGGGCTTATAAGTAAATTCCTGGTTAATTATATTCTTTTGGAATTTGTTTGACAATTAGTTTCCAGGTAGGGAAAGCAAGATAAGGATATGGATCACGATTTGCTTAAAGCTAATATTTTGTCCCCAATATTTGATCTGTCAACTCATGAAGCATTCCTGACCTATCAAATCCCTGACATGATCCCACAAACCTTCATGGACAAATGGAAGACAAGAAGGTGCAATAGCAATACATTTCAGTTTGCTGTTAAGTTTGGGAATGGCAACAGACAAGGAACAGCTTGGGAAGAGAATTCTGGATAAGTTCAAATATAGAAGAACCCTAATTTAGTTAATTAGTTGAATAACTAAACTACACGTGATTAGCCGCTTATACCGAAATATCACAGAACCTTAATACTACCCAACAATCCGAAGAAGTACATTCTGCAAATGTAATAGATCAAGAATACAGTAGTATAAGTAGTCCATGTAGTCCATAAACACAACTACTGTTCACTTCTAATGAGAATCAAAGAATGGGAGTCAAGAGGAGTTTCTTCTCTTGGCTAGAGGCTCTCTGAGAAGTAAATTTCTTAAGACACAGACTGTGTTGAATAAGATCTAAGAATTCAAGTTTAATGCCCCTCTTCCCAAAATCTAAGAGTAAACAACAAAAAAAGTATTGACAGACATATGCAAGACTTTTTTTCAGTGCTGCTTTGCTTACGAGCAAAGATTCATTTTTAGCTCCATGTTTGTTCGGTTTTTGGTTTCTGCTCCTGTAGCAGTGAACTCATTAAAATTAATATAACTTTTAAAGCACAGACATCTTTTTTTAGGCACATGCTAAAGTCTAAAAAAAAAACCCTAATAGTTTTCTTTCATAAATAGAAGTAAGCTCTAAGCCAATTTGTTTCCAATTATTTTAAGGAATTCATGATACTAATATCTCTTGTAGTTTGCCACCAGAAATTTTAGTTTGCTATCTTCTTTGAAGACTTCCAACAGGATAGTCAGAGAAGTGAAGGGCCTCTATGCACACCCAAGCATTTCTAGGGAAAGACTTTGAAGGAGCTGTGCTATGCTTTCCAAAAGAGGTGTTTTAATGCTTAAAAGAGTTCTTTCTCCTTCTAGATGCCATAGCTCAAAAAGAATATAGTGGAATTAGAGAAGATCTAGAGGAAGACAATTAAGATGATCAAAGTCTGGAACAGTTTCCATATGAGAAATATGACATTTGGGCTGTTAAAAAAAACCCCTCGCATGATATAAAATTATGCATAGAGTGAATAAGGTGGACAAAAAGAAACTGAGGTCACCCAATGAAACTGAATCCTGGAAGAATCAGGAAAAAAGGATTTTTATATAAAATTTAAAGGGGTAAATTAGAATTCACTGCCAGGAAATGTGGGGATGGCTACTAGCATGTCTTCAAAAAAGAATTGACCAGTTTATGGAGATTATGTGAATCAATTCCTACCTGATGGCTGTGGAACTCCTTGTGAAGACATCTGCTGCAAGACTAGTGGGCTTCCTTGTGTATTTGGTTGGCCACTGTGAGAACAGCCTGCTGGACTAGATTGACCAGGGAATCAATGTGTCCTTATTTCCTTCAGTTCTTTCAACAAATCATGCCGGGCAGATGTAATTAATGAGAGTGGTGTTATTTTCCCTTATATACATTAAAATTAATGGGTCTTATCCAAAATAGCAGCTTTAATTTTCAGGTAAGATGCAGCAAAGGAAATAAAGTGATTTAGAATTAGTGATAACATGCCACCTAGTGGTTTGTGGTCGAAATCAGATTAATGAACTCCACCAAAACATTTCACGAAAGCCTCGTCTTATTCAGCAGCTATCTTTTTTCTTTTTCTGTAGCAAAAATAAAAATCTCAAGTTGCCGAAGAATTACAGTCCTGTCTACAATCTAAAGGGACGATGGGAAGAATGGGCTGATGAACATGTGACTGTACAGAAACTCAACCCTTTCAGCGAGGAGTTTGACTATGAGCTTGCTATGGCCACCCGTCTGCGTAAAGGAGATGAGGGCTATGGCCATCCTAAAGGCGGCACAAAGACAGCAGAACGGGCCAAGAGAGCAGAGGGCCACATCCACCGGGAGATGAGAGATATGTGTTTCATCATCAGAACAATGGCTCAGTTACAACATGATGGCAAGATCCAAGTCACTTTTGGAGATCTCTTTGACAGATACGTTCACATTTCAGACAAAGTGGTTGGAATACTCTTGAGGGCCAGAAAACATGGAATGCTAGACTTTGAGGGAGAAATGTTGTGGCAAGGCCGGGATGATGCTGTTCTAATAACTTTGTTAGAATAAGTATTTTTTCCTGACAGGATAAGCCAAAGGACACCCTTATACTCAGAATGTTTTATCAAAAGGTTGATCAGAAAGATCGATAGACGTCGAAGCTTTCATCAGTACTCAGAACTTATCTATTAATATTTAACAATAGCATCTCCATATTATTCCATCTCTATGTTACTGTTTATTAAATACATAGTTTGTTCTGCCAGTACCAGTAGTATCTGATTTAACTATGTTTGTTAAGATTTCTACAGTATATAAATCATGAAAATGATATAGAAGATGGCCCACCTTATGGATCAGATGTTTATGAGACACTTGTGCATTTTTTCAGAGATCTGGTTAGCACTGGGAGCATGAGGCAACCCAGACTGTTGATGTTGTTGCTCCCTCTTTTAAGTTCATCAATCCCAGTTCACTTTTTGTTTATAGAGGACCTCCAGCAGATAAAATGACAGATAAAATGTTTAAAGCACCGATGGAGAAATATAAAAAAAATGAATGCAACCCAACCTCCAATATACAAGTCCAAGTTCAGCCCTACCTTGCCTCCCAGGAAAAATGAGGAAATTTTCATACTTTTCCTATTTTGCACTGATGGATGGTTAAGTCAGTGGCCTTGTTTAGGGTACTGAATTCCTTTTGGGGAAATTTGTGAAATTAACAAACTCCACAGTTCCTGTGACCATTTTGGACAGGCACTTTGCCAACTGTTGCTTAGATACTGCCAGCCTTACATTAAAGGCTACATTAAGTGATTCTATTTAATGTTAGACCCCAACATTTCAGAAATTTATTTTGACAATACAAGCTCATTAATTCTGCTTTAAAATGAAGTGAGGTTCATGGACATGTGATGTTACAATAATACTTTTTAATAAATCTGACTGCCATTACGTAAAAGATGTGTAAAATAGCTTTCAGATAAGGAGATAGCAATCTTTTTGAGTTAATGGGGACAATGGATGATTTCTACACTTCTTGTGGGTGTTCAGAGATTGCCCATTCTCAAAATGGCTTCCATGGGAATATACCCACATATAAATAATTTACCACATTTCTTACCATCTTTAGCACCTGCTCAAACAGAATAAAATTTACATTATCTCTTTAATGATCAGCACTTTTTTTCCTGAACAAGATATTGAGTTACGATTATCTGTCATTTTTATCTGCTAAGATAGCTTAATTATTATGATGCTGGAAGATACCATTTTGCATTACAATATGCCTTTTCTTTTTAAAAAAATAATTGAAAAATGTAAAACGTTACTAGTTGAATGAAACAGAACCTGGCAGATATTAAACCAAGTATCCTTGTGAGCCAACTGTGGCCCCCAGTGTTAGATGAACCACATTGCTTTCTTAATGCTATCAGCTGTTGAAAAGAATTACATTTTGATATGGTATGTTGTCTTTCAAAGTGAAAGATCCTGCATCTTCTTACAGAAGAAAAAATATATGATTTTGTGTCAAGATGATGGTAAATTTATTCTAAAAGTTGATGTGGAGATATCAGTATATGTGCATGCATGTATATAGAGCTTTTGAATGTGTTTTAAGTCAAGTATCAAAATATGATTCTTGCAAGAAGTCATGTGCAAAAATCTTAAGTGCTGTGAAATATTAATAGCATTATAAAGGAAGTTTGTTATAAGCAAGTAACATTTTACATTTAACCAATGAAGTTTCCTGCATCCATAGATTGAGAATAAAAGCTTGATTTACCTTACCAATTCGATAAAATAATTAGTTTGAAAAAATGTAATTTAAAGAAACGTTGCTTTCCCAGGACAAGGATATTATTTTCAGGTTTTTATGTCTGCTAATTATTTTTCAAGATTATGAAAGTTTATTGAGCAGTTTATCCCATTAATTTAAATTAAGCTGTAGATACCAAATGTTTCTGTCAAATATAGGAATGTGATTCATTTCAAAATCTTATTTATATTAACAAGAAGTGAAATGCACTGCAAATTCAGTTGATACAATGGGATGAATGAAAAAGAATTAAACAAATTTAATGACTTTTTTGAAATGGAAAAGATTGGTTTTTTTTTTTAATGCCAGGGCAATAACCTATTATTTTTTCTGAATATTTCCTGAGAATTAAGGATTCTAATTCTATTTTATAGCTTCTAATTCTATTTTGTAGCTTTGATTTTTCTTATTGGAAGGAAGGTGATATGGATAAAGTTGGGACAAAAATTATGGGCTGCCTTCCCTGACAAATGGCAGTCTGTAATGTATATTGAAATTTTTATATAGCTGTAATGAACATTTTAGCAGCAACTCCCACACCACATGTCAAAGTGTATTACCAATTAATAAACAGTTCTGTAACAATATTTAAAAACATCCAATTCCTTATCAGAATTTTTTTGCAGGATCATAGAATGGAATCTGCTTCAACACTGCAAGTATTTTGGTTATGATTCAATACTTTCAATCTGAGTGTTAAATACAAAATGGTTGTGTGTCTAAATAAAGCCCAACTCAAGTTTAATTACATGAATTTAGATTTATTTGCTTTATATCACTATTATCTTATAGTATTTTAAATCCATCACAGGATTGTTCAGTTAGTGAACCCACAAAGACAATAATACTGCTGTGGAAGACCAAAGGGGGGGGGGGGGGAAGCTATTTTAATTTATTTACACTTCCTTTTGTCTGTAAACATTGAATCTACATATACTCTACTAATAGGAGGAAAGAGCTATACATTGAGACAGA
This sequence comes from Laticauda colubrina, assembly GCA_015471245.1. Lineage (NCBI taxonomy): Eukaryota > Metazoa > Chordata > Lepidosauria > Squamata > Elapidae > Laticauda > Laticauda colubrina. The sequence goes on from BLBF01000002.1 coordinate 24,730,629, forward strand.
AAACAATGCTGTGTATTTTTTTAGCAATATAAAGCATGAGCATATTATAGGATAAAATATTCTCTTTTCCATTACCACAGCAGTAAGCATTCCCCATATAATTCTGAAACAACTTATATTAGTAACATTCTATACAACTATCGCTAATTATTTGAGCTAAGCCATTTGGCTTTTTATTCCATTGCTAGAATAATTTAAAGTGCTAGAAGCAACCCGTCAATCAATACTTTCCCCCCCTCTAAAATAACAAAAACTACTTTTAAACATTAATGTACAAGTTAATATATACAATATTCATTTGAAATAGCTGAGATTTCAGCACAAAGTCATTCACTGTCACAGTTAACAGCATTTTTAAATTATTTTTCTTTTGCATAAACATAGAATATAAGCTTTGAAACAACTGTTGTTATTGCCACAATGGCTTTTTAGTTTTTCTACAAAAGTGGACAAGAGCTACTGATTTACTATATTTTTTCTTTTTTTTTCTTTTTTTTTTCTTTTTGCTTTGAGGTCACAGAACAGTAAATTTTGCATATTAACACATCTATTGAGTTATGATGTCTATCTAGATACATTACCCCATTGCATCAGAGCTGGTGCAAACTGCAGTTTTACAACACAGATCCACTCAAAAGAAGAGAAAAACACCGCACCTATTTTGTTTTCTGTTTTGAACAGGAGCAATTCTTGGAGATGATATGCTACAAGGCTACAACAGAAGAACTATAAAACAGAGTGGTGTATTATGTATGTGTGTGCATATGTAGATACACACACACACACACACATAAATTTGATGCATATTATATGCTGTTCGGAAAAAATGTGTCTGCTTCATAGCTTTAGCAATAAGAAGGTATTATATGTACTATGAATTACTCACTGCATTATGCTTACTTTTCCATTTCCTCATTGCTGTTTTTATATATCTTGATCACGTAGCTGAATCCTTGCCCAACATTTGTCCCAAGCCTGCAGATCTTTTAATGGCATGTGCAAAACGCTTCGATACAATCAATAGGGCAGCTATGTTTCAACAGTAAAATACAACGGATACCAAGTCATGACATGAATAAAGATGTGGTGATATTTGAATGAAATAAACAGCCAAGACTGATCATTTTTGGTAAATTATAAACATCTACCTCTTCCCCATATTATTTAGACCAAGTACATATAGTATAACTCAATTAGATTTTATGTTGTTTAAATGTTGTTTCAGTGAAATAGTTAAACAGAAGTAAAGGAAATTTCTGAATTGTGAGAATGACAACAAACAAATGGATATGTGAATGACATGATAAAAATCTGGCTCTCATAAAGAAATAATCAATTACAATTTGAAAGCTTTGTAACTTTCAAAAATGAAAATACAATCTGAACAGTCAGTTGCATTCCAATATGCTGATGTGAAAAGACACATGTTGATGGTCATGCAGAAAATGTAGAAAGGCATTGCAAAACAAGCTACATTATATTGCTTTAAGGGCTTTCTGAGCTGCATTGATCAGTATCAGGTTTGGGACAAACTTTTGTAGTATTTTACAGTTTATACTTATTCAAAGCCCCAAATTTCAATATCTTGTATAATGAAGTCTTCTTTCTTAGAAAGTGTGCGATTCCCAAAGGTTTTACAAGAGTGACTTCTTCCATGATAGAGATCGCCATCAAGCCATAAAGCAAATTCTCCCCTGCAGTGTGACGAGAATTAGTTTGCGAAATATTAAAAATAATTTTCTTCCCATTATTCAAATGTAAGTCAAATTTTAAATCAATAATGTTCTCTTCAAAATTCTTTCCCTAATTTGAAAGCTTCAGATTGCATTTCAATTAATTGGTCAAGGTAGAAACAATGATCACCTTAAGAATTTTATTAGAAGTTGAGATAAAATGGCAACGAGGGGATAAACAAAGCCCTAACTCTTTCCAGGCATCTAGGTTCATCTGGACTTGTTCAGCCTAGATCCAGCAGTCTCATATTAGCATGGCATCAGCATTGTATTGAGTACAGTGTAAAGACACATGTCCAAATGCAAACTGGGTCTGCCATGGAAATGGTACAATAAATGAATAAAACCAAGAATTTTATCTTCTTTGTGGTAACACATTTAAGCCATGAGCCTGCAGACTGAACAAAAATTGGGCTAAGAAAAGTACATTTCGGCTTTGCATTAAAAACTGGGTTCTAACCCATAAAAGAAATTTCTTCTACCTTTGCTAATGCCCACTGATAACAAAATAAGACAGCCTAAACTGAATAAGAGGCAGTCTGGACTAATGGTGACAGTGATGACTTTGAAAGTAGGAGAAAATGAGTTCTAGTCCTCCCTTAGGCCTGAAAGCGAGCTGGGTGGCTTTGGGCCAATCCCCTCTCTCAGCTCAACTTACCTACAGAGTTTTTCTTGGAAAAAATAGGAGAGGGAAGGAATATTGGTATGTTCGCTGCCTTAAGTTATTTCTAAAAATAATAAAACTGGGATATAAATAAATATTTTTAGAAAAAGAAAAAATGGCTTTTCAGATTTGTTCAAGGAAAAAAAATGCCAACATTGGAAGGAGGCTGCCATAAAGCAAACACTGTGGCATGGAGATACTTGGAATTTATATATAAGGAAGTCAAAGAGTATAACATCACACCAATGTTACATCAGAACTTTATCAGACTGAACAAAATTTATAAAGAACTACTAACCCTCCACCGCCAAAAGCCAAGGCATCCATATCTCCTTTAAGAAAAAACATATTGTCTCCAGTCCACTTGAAGACCTAATGGTTAGGAAAATAAATGAAGACACAGAAACACAGATGAAAGGAAATTATTGCTAAAAGAACAACAAAAAACATCATAAGATATTATCAATTTCTGCTTCAGAAAAATCTAGAAACTTTATTTGTTAAAATACTACAATAAAGAATAAAGAATGCCCTTATTCACTGTAATATCCAACTATCACAGTGATTAACACATTATTTCAATATATTGAAATTCCATCTATCATCTGCATTTCTGTCCCTGCCCCTTAAATTCAGTGAATCATGAAGTAATCCTAATTCCCCTTTAGTAATTTATAGAAAGTCTGATGTTCTGATAAAAGCAGGATTTATTACCATTTGCCACTAATTGCTTCGTAGTGTTCATCATCATTCTTTATTAGTTTTATGGCTGTGTATGGATGTGTGTGTTTGTTTGTAATAGCTTTATGACTGGAAAATTAACTGATGGGAAAATGTAAGGTAACCCTTCATCACAACCTCAATCTAAATTCTAAACAATAGGCCTCACTATTCAAAATGTAATTCTTTAATTGGAATTTAAATAATTTCATTGCAACATAAAATGGTTAGACTCATAAATAATGTAATCTCAAATATATTATCTAAATAATTTAATTATTTTTTTTTATAAGTGCTTACCTCAAATTCTGGGCAGAATGTAAAAAGAAAGGTTTCTCCCGTGCCATAAAACCCATCACTCACTTTAAAAGGTTCAGAAGCGAGAGCTCCAAAAATCTAAAGAAAATAATAAAAATAGTCCAGAAAGCATGACATTTCCACCGCTTGTTTGCGTAATATATAGGAAACCGATCCCAAGGATGTGATTAATTGGAATTCTGAGGAATTAATTCTATTCATACCATGAAGTTCAAAGCACAAGCAACCATCAAGTTGAACTAAGCCATAACTTCAGTAAGATATTTAATGGAACATTTTTGCAGATGAAAAAGTTATACTCAAATATGAAAAGGCTTTTAGATGGCAGTTAATTCAGCAAACAAAAGAAAAGCAGAACACTCCTTTAAGAAGAGGTAACTCTTAGCATAAACATTTGGCATTTGTTTGCCCTGTTCTTGCCAAATCAGCTTTCCAATGTTCTTGGGGCGAATGTGTCAGATGGGAAAGGCAGGCCTAGTGTATTTAGATAGAAATCAAAACAGGATTAGCAGTCTGATTACACTTGTTTTCTCAACAGGTTATCAGATAGAGATTAGTCTAGTTTGGCCAGCCCTAGCTGATTCAGTATGCCTTTCACTTATTTAAGTCCATGTCACACTGCACCAACAGATGCAAAGAGGATGTAAAACGGACAAAAAAGCTTGCCATCAGTTGGAAAACGCGAAGCATCCGTTGTGTATTCACTGCATACGTCTTTCATATGCTCTATCCGTCAAACATCCGTCTACTACTATTTCATCCGCTCAAAAAGTTTTGAGCTGCAGAAAACTTTTTGAGCGGATGAACTTTCCGCCGCGTACGATCTACATCCGTGACACATACGGGCAACAAACTTTCGATGTCCGTTGTCATCCGTTACACGTCTGATGTATCCTCTCGGCATCCTCTGGCCATCCGTGCAACTGACATCCGCTCCAGCAGAAAGAGGGAGGAAGCGAAAGGTACGCGGAACGTCCACACAGGATTAGTAGCATGGACATAGAAAGGATGAAAGCGGATACAGCTCAGATACAAAGCATTAAAACGGACAAAACGTTCGCATATGGGACGTATCTCAGATATTTAGGATGTCTGGAGGATGTCTAGAGTATGTGGAAGGACACCTAGCGGAAAACCGACATTTCCTATAAAAAGGGGGAAGAAATCACCTGGATCTCACTATCAGTCCAGCAGCCGTGGTGTGCGGACCTCTTCAGCCTTGCTCTTGCTCTTCCACATCATCCATTGATGTCCACCATGGATCATCGCACACTCCTTTTGGTAGCCAGCATCATTCAACACCAGAACCAAGCCCTCTTCAGACTGTTTCACCTTTTCTACGCAAGGAGAAGAAGGAGACATCCAAGAGCTGTCTGGGTCCGAAGATGGATTGGGAGAAGAGTGGAGTTTGGACTCTATGACAAGCTGATGGTAGAGCTGAGGAATGAAGACCCTCGTGCATTCCAGCACTTCATGAGGATGCCACCAGCCATGTTTGATGAAGTTGTGGAGCGTCTGAGACCCAGGTTGACCAAGCCAAACACCAACTTCCGTCCCAGCCTGGACCCTGGACTGAAGGTGCCACTGACTCTGCATCACCTGGCCTCTGGAACCACATACAGAAACATGCAGTATGCCTGGAGGGTGCCACACAACACCATCAGCATTGTGATCAGAGAAGTGGTGCAGGCCATCATCGAAGAATACGTGGAGGAGCTCCCCCAGTGTCCCACCACTGAAGAAGGCTGGAGGAAACTTGCAGAGCAGTGTTATCAGAGGTGGAACTTTTCCCACATCGTTGGAGCCATAGATGGGAAGCACGTGGCCTGCAAAGCTCCAGCCAACTCAGGGTTCAACAACAAGGGCTTCTTCAGCATCATCCTCTTTGCCATGGTTGATGCTGACTACAAGTTCAAGTACATTGATGCTTCAGGCAACGGGTCAGCTTCAGATGCCCAGGTATACAACGCCAGTGACCTCAAGGATGGGCTGGAACGCAACCTCATCATGGGTTTCCCAGATCCAGCCCCCCAACCCAACGACACACAAGATGTGCCCTACTTCATCGTGGGTCATGACACCTTCTCCCTCAGAACCTACCTCATGAAGCCCTACAGTTACAGGTGCCTCACCCGTGAAAAGAGGATCTTCAACTACAGGCTGTCAAGGGCAAGACGGGTGGTGGAGAATGCCTTTGGCATCCTGGCCAACAGGTTCCAGGTACTTCTCACCACCATGCAGCATCGCTCACAGACTGTGAGGAGCATCATGGAAGCCTGGGATGTGAGGCCCAAGACTGATGACAGATGTTCTGAGGAAGGGCTTGGCTGTGGGGTGGAGGAACGAGGAGTGTAGTGGGGCTGTATGGTCTGCAGCTGGGTCAGCTGAGGAGTCTGTGGCATCTGTGGCGTCTGATGAACCTGGGCCTGGACTGGGAAGGGCTGCCTCTGCTGTGGGAAGTCCTGGTAGTGGTAGGCTTGGTAGGCGAGGGGCTGTTGAAATCCGTGGAAGGGCTGTGACATCGCCTGGGGTGGAGGAGCAGACCTGGAGTGGGTAGCAGCAGGTTCAGCTGGGCCTGGAGGGTGGTGCAGAAGAGCTGTGATCCTCTCCTTCATCGCCTGGTACTGGGCCTCGGGCATGTCCATGAGGGTCTGGCTCACGTACGTGATGAAGGGTTTGCGGTTAGAGAATGGTATGTCAAAGTGGACCAGCTGGGAGAGGAGATCTGTGCTGGCTTTTATTGTGTCCCTGATCTCCAAGAGGACAGTGTGGCTCTGTCCCTCCGGTCTGCCTCTCTGTCTGCTTTCTGTGGAGGTGGAGCTGGGGTTGGGGTTGGGTTGGTCTCTGGTGGCTGCTTCTTCTTTCTCCATCTGAGACAGGGGATCCTCCACGTCCTCTGGCACGGGGAATGCAGCTGTCAGGGGGGTCTCTGTCGTGGGGCCCTCCAAAGACACCTGCCTGGACAAGGTAGCTGTCTCCTGGCTGGAAGAGGAGTGGCTCTCTGTGGGCTGTCTGAGGGAGAGGGTTGACACAGGGGCTGCTCCTCGGTGGTGGATCTCACCCTCCAGGAAGCTGCACCTGGCCATGAACGCTTTGCACCCGCTAGGCATCCGCTATGCATCCTTTTGGTGTCCGTGATGCATCCGCATCATCCGCTACACATCCGCTCCTTCTGCTACGCGTCCGCTTCGCTGTTCTCCCCCAGAAGCCCTGCGGATGTATCATCCGCTTCCATCCGCTAGGCTTCCTACAAACATCCGCTTTACATCCCCGATACATCCTCCCCATGTCCTTTCCATTGTTGTCTGCTCTGTTTGTGCAAATTTGGGGTACTTTTGAGAGCAGATAACAACGGATGGAAATTTTGCTCGTCCGCTGTGTCCCTTTTGCATACGTTTTGCCTCCGTCGGCCAGTGTGATCTAACCTTTAAGGAAAAAGCTGGGGGGAAAAGGAATGTAGGAAAATTGCCAGCTATTGTTTGTCTAATGTGAACACTGACTTTCCACTCTTCCTACTCTCCCTTTTCATTCAATGCAATGCACTTTCTTTTTGCTTTTGAGTTTTAGGGTAAATGCTCAATTACCAAAGTAATAAAATGGTAATAAGGATGAAGAGTTTTAAAAAATGAATGAGGGGACTGTTCTTAAAAGAATTGCTCTAAAAGAGATTGAGTGACTTGATTTATGACAGTGAAGAGAATTTGACTAAGATATTTAGTGTCAAGTTCAACCTTCTGCTTACTGCATAATTCCAGCTAGAAACATCAGGTGACTGAGCAGGATTTTGTGTAAATAGACCAAACAGATGTGCGTTTGTGTGTGCACATGCACAAGGATATGAATACATAGTTTCAAATCAGTCTTGCCTTCTGGTCACTGCCTGCAGTTTTCTTGACAAGGATTCAGAAAAGGTTACCCACTATTTTCTTCCTGGGACTGAGAGGCTCAAAGTAATTCAGCTGGCTTGATGCCTAAAGCAGGACTAGCACTCATAGATTTCTGGTTTCTAGCCTGGCGACTTTAACCATTACATCATTATGGCTCTCACATCCAACAAACAGAAGCTGCATCACTGATTCACTGTTGCTAATTTCTAGCAGACAGCAACAATTCACTTTCCTGTAACTCCTGCTTTGCATTCTGGAACTGATTTTGGCTTTCTCTATAAAGTTCCTTTCAGGTTTTGTATACATCTCTCTTCCCCACAATCTTGCCAACCATCCCAAGATAGAAATGATAAATCGTAAGGATTGCTCTCCTTTGAGAAAAGATTGGAAATCTAATATTCTTCCATAAGCTTTCCTCTAAAATAAGTACCAATATTTGTCCCCTACCCCACTTTTTAGGCATTCATTGAGCTCCGAAACTGGAAGATTCTGTGTGGATGATGGAAAACAAAAATGTTTCTATTTGCATGAGTTAAATTATATTAAACTGTCCCATTCTGCATTGGGTTCAGGCTTTCCAAACACAACACACACTTATGAAGTTAAGCTGTAGCAGCAAAACAGCTTAAATAATTCTCTAAATGACAAACAATATAGTTTGTCTCATTTGTTCTTCCTGAAAACTTGATTTATATCAACCCACTGTGTCTCTAATATTTAAATATTACTATGGAAGTGTAAAATATATCCAGGCCTTCAAAAATTATCTATATACTTTTTGTAAAGGGAACAAATCCCTTGATAATTTTGCAGATTAACACATTTGTGGTGAAAGACTGATTTGATTCCCCCCCCCCCTTTAAAAACAGTAACATTTCCATATTTTTGCAATCAGGAATTCAGTTAAATCTACTGCACTGCAGTGAACTTGCTTTGTTTTCAAAGTACCAACAGGAAGGGCAGTGGAAAACCACTTTGGTATTATTGCCAGGAATGCTATATATGGCAACAGCTACAGAGTCACCAGGGCTTGAATTCAACTTGAAGGAATGCTCATTTAAAATGCTACAGGTGTTTTGGAGTATGTTTGGAGTATGTTTCAGCCTGTTTATACTAAGTTTTCCTTTTGGGAAAAATCAAAGTAATATTGAGCTTTCCTATATATTAGAAAAGTTGTCTTAAAATTTAAGATTTGTTATGGGGAGCAAAGGTAAGAAAAAGTAATCATTGCAATTTCCATACCTGTCCATCACTGTCTTTGATAACCAGCAGCACTGGTGTGTCTAATCCTGCCATAGTTCTGTACAAAGTCTTCAAGCTCATGCCATGCTTTGCAGTACTGTAGACAAGAGTCCATGGATAGCCAATAGTTCGAGGAGGGAGCTGTTTTGTCAACTAAAGAAACACAGGTGCAAGTGAGGCATGCACACTGAACAAAGTGATTAACCTAGAAGGGTTTTAATTAATGGGTACAAAACATGTTGTGTTAAACATAAAAAAACCCAAAAGTTAATATTTATACTAAATCTTATAAATGTCTGATGCTTTATGGAAACATTTTCAATCCTTACGCTACATAGAGGCCATATGAATTTTCTATATTACGTAATTTAACTAGATTTAAGTTCTATTGAAATGGTCTAGGTTTTATTTCCAAGTAAATGCTTTTAAGAGAAGAGTGTTAGGTCTTGTTTTTTGCCCTTTGTAGTTATTGAGGTTGAACATAGCCTGTTCAAATTACACTGCTTCAGGAACTGAAATTGTATTGCTGAATATCTTACATATATTTTGATAAAACAAGGCAACAACTTGGATGAGAGGAAAGTTCTGTTAGAACTTTCTAACAGAATTTTATTTATCAAATTTATTTGTTGGCTATCTCACAGATAAGCCCTTATATATTTATCCTGGAAACAAGGCAGCAGGCTAGGTGCTCAGAGTCTTGTGTTCCCTGTGGAAGGATCTCCCATGAACAATCAGGATATCTCCAGTGCTATTAATGTTTAAGAAAAGCACAAATACTTGGCTTTTCAAGTAATAATTGGAGATTGAGTAATACCAGGTACAAGGTCAGTTTTAACTCTGTTTCAATTATTATGCTTTTTATTGTATTATTTTAGGGCTCTTCATGTATATAAAATACTTTAAGTTGTTTCAAGGTGGGTTTACAAACAAAAGCAGAAAATAAATTGTTGAAATCCACAGGAATTATATTTTCCACCGATGCTTCATATTTTCCAAGTCCTAGAAGCCTATTGGATATAAGTTGTGACCAATGTTCAAAGAGGAATACTTAAGGACTAATAAGCCTTATTCTTTTTTTCCCTCATCAAGAAAACAGTTACTGAGAAAAAACCCTTAAGACAAATAAAAATGGATTATGCTAGGATTTGCAAATGACTCTAACAGACAATTAAAGTTGTAATTTAGATAATCTCCTCATGATTACAACTAACAGATCTAGCTTTATGCAATGGAATTTAGAACTGTTTCTTTTAGAACCTTGTTTTCTTTATCCAAGCAACATTTCTATTTATTCCAGATAGAAAAAAGTACATTTTAAACAGATCGATTCAGATTTTGGTGTTATGTTTTAACATAAAATAAACAATTGTAACAGCCAAGTTAGGTTTCCTTCCTTACATATAATAATGATATACAGAAAGTTTTGAATCTGAAATGTTTTTGATTATAAATGTGATCTAGAGTGTGAAATGCTGTTTCAACTTTGAAACAGCTGTTTCATCCTTGCTAGAATATTACAACATTGTTTTGATGACTTTGGAAATGTTCAAGTGTTTTGAGTTCAAAACAGACTCTTTCAATCTTAAAACACCTGTTTTGAATTTGAAACAAGACTATTTTTAGTTCATAATGCTTCTGGAATGGTTGGATGGAATTAGGATACTTCTACGAAGGTTGGAACAACCTACTTTGAATTGTTTGTTTTCGATTTGGCCTAAAATGTAATGATTCAAACTTGAAATGTTTAAGATTAAAACCTGTTTCAGATCTCTTAACTTAAAATAAGAATTGAACAGCCAAAGTGAAATGTTAGATCAAATAACTTTTTCCTAATTTTTAGGGTCATGCTTAAAAATGATAGGGCAACATTTTTTATATTCCATGGCTTCATTTATTAATTTTGTTTTTAATATTAGACCAATAAATGAATTCCTTTGGACAGTTATATATAAGAAATGGGATATGGGATGAAGAGGTAATTGTTAATAACCTTGAAGGAGTAATGTATAAATAAACAACTATTCTTTGAATTCTCATTGCTCTCTATGGCAGAATATGCAAAACATTTAGTTTCATTCATATGCTGTATGCTGGAAGTGTTCTAAGTTTTGTTATGTTAGAATTTAACCAATTCAAAATATTTCAAGCATTGTGTCTTATGTTTGAAACATTGTGTCTATGTTTGTTTCTTGCATATCCTTAGTAAACAACAATTACTGTTACAATTCAATTTTCTAAAACAATTTTTATTGCAATGTGAAAGCTGTGTCAATATAAGGAATGCCATATTATTTCTATATGATACCTTTTCAATTTGATCCAACTGTAACAGTTCACTGGGATCACTAAGATTTGGCCGAAATGCTTCAGGCTCCAGTTCGGTTTTGACAGTTGTTTCCTGCTTTGAATATGTATCTTCTCTTGTAGTAATCTGCATGGAGGGGAGAAAGTTGAATTCGCATTCAAAATGTTATTCAAAACAATTTTCCTTTTCACAATCATCCTGTAAAAATGATTCTTTTTGCTTACCTGACAACTTGTATAATGTTTTTAATATTAGAAGCAAAGCCAGATTCCTATGTTTATCACTGAAAGAATGTGAGATTGCAAGTTCTGGGCCATTTCTGTTATTTAAACTGTGTTTTTTATCCTATAAAAATTTTTAAGGTAACATTTGATACTGATTAAAACTGAATCTCAGAGGTAATCACAATAGGATCTCAAAAATATTATTCTGCAGTAGTATAATACATTTGCTTTCCAGCATACAGAAGATATTCAAGTATGTCCATAAGTAAGAATCAGTTGACTACTCATACAAACAGAACCAACGTCTCTTGAAAAGAAAACCTTGCATCAAAAGAAAAAGATTTGCAGCCTGTAGGTTAAATTATTTTGAATACAAGCTACTTTTAATGTTGTCCATGACCACTGTAATCTTAATCTATGCAGTCTTGCTGCACACATATACATTCACATGAAAATGCAATATAAGTACCTGAGAATCAAGATGTGTGCCCCTGCAACAATGTTGTAAGTTAAATCTTATACTGGGCAGGATTTCATGTCGATAAATAGTAGAAAAGATCGAGATTTTGAGTCAATCTTTCATTATCTATTCCCCATTGAAAATTATCACTTCTCTACTGGCTTCACTCATTCCCAATGTCAAAACTAAGTATCAAATTGGAAACAGCTGGAGATTTGGGTGGAGAAGACCATGCATGGAAGGGCTGGGACATCTGGGATAAGGATGGATCTGGCTACCCCTCCACTCAATGTTTCTCCATTTAAAACTCATTTCATTTTATTGTTTGAAAATAAATGTATTCTACTTGATGCACCTATCCTAGAGGTACTGGAAGACCTCTTAAATGTTCAGTAATATGAAGAGAACCTAAATACATCAACTTTTCCCACAAAACACATCTCTTATATACATCTTGTGTATATCTACTGAGCAAATGATCAGCAAGAACTATGAGAGAAATCACATAGAAAAATCATATTGTTGCAATAGGAATATTGCAACTTTTTAGAATGTGTCTCTCAAACTGAAGTACTGTATATTTCTATCTGCTGTATCTTTATAGCCCAAACTATAAATGATATATACACATATATGATTTTACAATAATCTATATGATATTTCCAGTATTTTATATGTTTAGTATGCATTCTACTGTAATACTGTCTTGTATTGTAAAATAAGAAAACTCCATAACTTTATTCCATTGAAAGCTAAATGGATTATATCAAATGATTTAGAATAATTGCAAGATTTATCCTGGAGAAAATCTGTCTGTATAGTTATCAAGACATGATCTGTCTTGAATGCACACACACTTAACCAATAGTTGCAAGGTAAGGAACGTTTATTTCAACAATCTAAATCAAATATTAACGCTATGCTTCCATAATCAGCCAACACAAGTTTCCAATAACAAGTTAGAAATTTTGTCAAGCTGCAAGAATGATTATTCTACTCCAACCGGTTTTATAATTCTTTGCCCCAACAATTATTCATTATCAGGAACATTAATCATAGCTAATACAAGCAAGTGGATTATTTTAAATTAATTTTGCTAAAATGCTTCCAGGCAGTATTTAAAAGGTATCCTAATTACAAAAAGATTCACCAATTAAAAGAAGGAAGACTATGTAGTCCACTGATAATATGACCCTTTAACTGTGTTTAAGAAATACCATTTGATCTGATTGTTTGACAATTGTTGTCTTAAAAAAAGGAACTTAGCAAGTATTTATATAACTAACATTTACTGATAAAAACACATATTTTTGAGATATTAAACAATAATGAAAAGTTTATCCAGTTACAAAATTACTTCTGAAATGCCAATGACAGATTTCTATAAGGGCAGATATCCAATAAGGAAATTTGACAGCCACATCAATAGCAAATAAGTCACTTGCCATTTGATATTGACAGTTGTTCCCCCACCCACCTCCACCCCAATTTCTATTAACAGACATAATATGTCAGCTTTTCTAGATGGAGTTTCATCATTTTTTAACTATATGCAGCTAAAATAAGCTTTTAAAACAGAAAACTTCTTGAATTCATTATCTCAAAGGTTTTTCTTTTAACCTCGCATATGGTCTTAACTCATGATTTATATCAAAAACAAACATTTTGAAATATTAGCTGTTTAGCAGCAGAATGAGCAAAACTACAAAACCATTTTTTTCCACAAATAATTTAACTATAAATATCATTCAAAATGTGACAAAATATTTTAAAATGTTGATCCAATTCTGAGTTAAGAAAAACTGACAAAATAACAAATAAAAACAGAATGTATACTTTTTAGTTAGACTGAAATAAATAGTTATATCAATAGCACTTATACCGCTTCACTGTGCTTTACAGTCCTCTCTAAGCGGTTTACACAGTCAGCATATTGCCTCCAACAATTTGGGTCTTCAGTTTACCAACCTCAGAAGGATGGAAGGCTGAGTCAATCTTGAGCCTGGTAAAAATCAAACTACTGGCAGCCATCACAAGTAGCCTGCAGTACTTCATTCTAACCACTGCACCACCATAGCTTATAGTATTGTAGAGGCTTTAAATGCTTAGCTAAACTTTCTGCATTAGATAGTTTATTACTGTATTAATTCAGTAGCAGTTCTATTTCATACAGCTTTAGAAAATGCTTCTGAAATTTTAAAGATATAAGAGTAATAATATATACACCATCTTCTATATGTGTGTGTGTGTGTGTGGGTGTGTGTGCTGTTTAGCTTCCTTTGGGTATTATCCCACGTCATTGTAGTGTTGTTAAAGTTGTAGCAACATTTCAGCAGAATCTCATCTGCCATCATCAGGCTTCTGTATGGATGTGTGTCTCACAGCTTTTGGTTTCAAATTCGAGGCTGGTCCATTCTGATTGGCTAGGAGCCTGGGTCTGTGTTCACTGGACTTGGAGTTTGATTGATTGGTGTTTCTGGTTTCTTCTGTATGTTTTGTGGCTTTGATTGGCTGGCAACACTCTGTTCTTGTGTTGGAGGCTTTCAGTGCAGTTTGGCTTCGTGTGAAAGGACGGCTGCTATCCATCAGCAAGCTAGGTTTCACCTGGGTGCCTGGTGGGGGGGTGTTTGAGTTGGAGGCATCAGGGGGAGTCTTTCTGTGCTCAGATGTTTGTCTGTTTTGTGGCATGGAGATCTTTCTATTTGAGAGTGCAGGTTTCCAAATGATTGACAGTCTGCTGGAATCATCTGAAAGCATGAATAGAAGAGATGATTTGACTCCCAACCAATCCGGGAGTCAATTGGTTGATTGAAGAAAAAAACCATCCTGGGACAACAGTAAAAAGAAAAAAACCATCCTGGGACAACAGTAGGCTAGCGTCAAATTTAAAACTAATGGCTGTGATAGCCTGACCCACATACGAACTCAATACAGAAGCCTGATGATGGCAGATGAGATTCTGCCAAAACGTTGCTGCAACTTTAAAAGCACAACTACAATGACGTGGGATAATACCCGAAGGAAGCTGAACAGCACACATGTAAGTACCCATGAAAGCTTAAACACACACACACACACACACACACACACATATAAAGAGAGAGAGAGAGAGAGAGAGGGAGGGAGGGAGAGAATGCATTACATATTAATAGACTTATAAGGTCTCAGCTTAAAGGAAAGAAACAAAATTGAAAATACATGTCCAATTTGACAAAACAAAAAGTATCTACTATTATTTAACTCATTTCAGCTGCTCTGCAGTTAAGGGGTGGGGGTTAAGGTGTTTTAACCATTGAGCTCAAGACATGCTCTTTTGCATTCTCTTTTTAATTCAATTAAAACTCCCATCCTCAGATATGAAAAGTCCTTATCATTTTGAAAAAGAAATGTGAACAAAGTTGCAAAACAACATAAAATTGCTCAGAACAGAGCTCGTATGTTTTATTTTAGTTCATTTTCATATATTTTCATGCAGCATGTGCATTGATTCAATATTTTTATCTGGTTTTTCAAAACCACTTTTTCTTTTCTTCTTTTGTCTAAACCATGACAGCCAAAAGCTAATAAAAGACAAAGAAAGGATGCAAATCCAAAGCCAGTTTTTAAGGTTATGGAGTATGCAGCCCCTTAATTTGGTCCACAAGGTATAAATTACCTTAAGCTTAAGGCCTAGCTAACACTAATGGAAAATCTGTGGCAGCAAATATGTGATGTTATCATTATCATTTTTATTGTTATTGACAACTTGCAGCACTTTTTGAATACCACAAAATCTCTTCCTGGCTGGAAAAGTAGCAAGGGGGCAAAAAGGAATTCCAAAACCATTGTCAATAAAAGGACAAAAAGTATCTGCAGTGTCTGCCATGGATTGCAGGTATCCACAAGAACCATCAAGATGGGAACAATGCTGGAAAATGACCAGTGAGGTTACATATTTAGTAAGTCATGCTTTGGGGGGGGTGTGTGAAACTGATGCAGAGGAACATAAAATAGCTGAACTTGGAGAAGGGACTGTGAGGCTTAGATTAACAGTACGAGAAGGCTGTTACAACAGGAAAAAGCAATAAGAGGATTTGCAGAAATAATTGTGCACAAAACAGGAGGTAAAGATTCAGCACAGGTAGAGGTATCAAAGGAAATGGTTCTCCCAAAATGGGTTACCTGACAATACAGATCTCATTTAACAGAAAGCCAACACAGAAAGGACAGTAGCACATTTACAAACTACCATGTAAAGCAAAATACTTTTATTTGATCCACTTTTGGTTAGCTCGGGCTTCTTGACTAAGAATAGGCAGGGCCCAGCAGAAATAGCTACCAATCTTGTAGCAAAAGCTTCCTCTATCCATTTCACCAAGCTTTTACTTCACAGTTAAGCTCAGTCTGAGATTGGATATCTTTGCAGAGCTCACAATAAATAAATTTATAAGTAACCAATCAGTGCCAGGACAAAACATTACAAGGAACAGCAAATACTATACCAGACGTATCTGATCTAGTTCATAGGCTAACTGGAGATGAAAGACTGAGCAAGCAGGTATATACAAGTGGTACAACTCATTGTAAAACAACAAGAATACAGAGAGCAGTCAGGCAATAGCAACAATACAATAGAGATGGGAACTAGTATCACACATTAGATTTCAGAGGAATACAGATGGCATTACAGCATATAGTGACAATAGCCACCAAGCTAAAAGTGAAAGGAAATACCAACATCTCACTGTGAAGTTATAGCCTTGCAAATAACTTTTCCAAAGACATGGAAATTCATCAGATTATGGATTCTATGATATGTAGCCTCAAGCCACCTAGAAGGACCCTGATATGGATGGGCTGATTTAGACAAATGTCAATAATTCCAGTCTTTTCCCACATAATGCCTCTCCTGCCACAAGACCAACATGCACAACAAACTGTTATATTCAAATATGAAACTAACAGGACAACTTTAGAAATGTTTGAAGTAGTTTGATTCATATTGAACAACGCAACTGCTTTGTTCATACTAGTAAAATAAATTGTGATAAACCAGCTGTGCAAAAATGGAAGAGTTTGAATGTGCAAATCTAAGTATCTTAAATTTCAGATATTCATGAGCCTCCTAGGTATTGGGATGGTACTTCTACTCTTCTTAGAATATCTGTGTGAGAATCCAGGCAATCTTTAACTTAAGTTTGGACAAGAAGATACAACAACTGGTTTCACAGGCTTCAGGAATTGCACTGATCTTTTCCTGAGTTACATCTTATGGGCTAACTTAAGGTCTGCATAGTCCTTGTAACAGAGTAGTTCTGTATTCAAAATTTTACCAAAAAAGTGAAGCACTTGCATCATCACTGGAAATTTACTTTGAACTTGCAGAAGTTTGGTTCAGCTCTAAAAGCGACTCCATTGTCAAAAATGTCATCAGAATAACCCCGTCTCTTCATAAACGGAAACACAACCATGAGGAAATTATTGTTGCCTTATTTCAGTACAGTAATGAAGATAAAATAATTGAATATCAGCTTTGCTCTGATCAGCACCACTACATTAAAAAAAATTCTAATCTCTAGTTGAGAAGAAAGCACCTTGAGACGTCGACAGAGTGTACGTAGTTCTTCACTATTTAAAGCATCGATTCTGCGGTGATACTCAGCCACTGACACTACCTGAATATGGAGACAGGAAGACAATAATTCCACTCACAGTTTTAAAATGAAAAATAAAGCAATATAAAAGAAACAACAGTGTGTGGCAAAGTAAAACAAGGGGTGGGGAGAAAGAAATTGACAATGAAACAAAAATCAAAGTAACATTCCAATTTTACAGTGCACGTATATAAAACACATATAGACATACAACAGTCAGCATTTCTAATAAAATAATCAAATAAATGTGTACAACATAATAAAAACAATCTGCTAGGTAAACATATAAGCATGCACACCCAAGAGCTGTTTCCTTACATAAATACCACCTGCTGTTTTCACTTAGAGAAAAATGCTAATGAATGAAAAAGAAGCAGATACGAAAACAGGCCTTGTATAAAAGCAATTATTTTTCAAAAAGCACAGAAAAAAACCCCCAAAATTATCAAATGACCGGAGTAATTTCTGTATGAGAAAACATTGCTATATTTGGGTCTCTTACTAAACGGCAAATAAGAGATGACATAAAATTGTGTGAATTATAGATATGGTAGATAATTACTTGTCTTGCTATCAAGCAGGACAGTATAAAACACATCTCATTCAAATTGCAGATGAATTCCACTATGGATTAAAAGTATGGGTAGCATTTGATGAGAGAGATGGCATTTCAGACGTCAGACAGATATTTTAATATTGCTGAAATATGGTATTAAACGTGAAAGATGTGGCATTTACATCCTGGGTTACAATGGCCACATTGTTCATTAACAATCCTGTAAGATACTATCTTATTAATCATTGTTTATAAAAAAAATCAAATGTCCTCTAGGAAATTTATAGACAGATGCAGTTTACAAACATATTTCAGGCTGCTAGAAAAATAAGAAATATCTGTAAAACAATAGATTGTAAACATTTAATATCTATCTTATTAAAATATATGAACTGTATTTTATTGTTGAAATCTGTATTATGTAAGTTGTAAAAAGAAATAAGGCAGAATGAATTTAATTGCATACATCAGTATATAGCTGGCCAGATCTAGGTCTTAATATATTCACATATGGTGAGATGCCTTTAATATGCATTTATAAATTCAAACCTGGCAAAACAGACTATGCATATCATTAGTATGCAAAGTAATAATAAAACAAAGGTAGAAACGCCTGGTATTAAACTAGTTCCATATTCATTTGATACTGTCCAACTATTTATCAAAACAAATGGTCTTTTCTGTTTATCGAAACAACGATTTCTGCAGTCAACAGGCCAGAAAAGAAGGTTGAAGATTTATAAATTAAGAACTTTCAGAAACTCAGACCACCAATGTATCTATATTTAAACAGTCATAATTTTCTCACATCTCTAGAATAAAGTTGAAACACTATACTGAGTTTTCAAATTTTAGCAGGCTATGGAACCTGTTTAAAAAAAGAAAAGATTCCCAAGAATCTCTCTTCAAAAACAATGATTTTC
>BLBF01000002.1:24749306-24790683 GCA_015471245.1 Laticauda colubrina
TTTCTTCCTTTCTTTCCTGCCTTCCTTTCTTTTCTGTCTGTCTGTCTTTTTTCTCTCTCTTTCTTTTTTTTCCTTAGTCTCTCATGGAACATACAGACCTTGGGTTCTGCAGAATGCAGATATTTGAGAATTCTTTCTCTACGTAATTTTTTTAAAGTGCTCATTATTCTTCAATTTCTTCAGGCCTAATATATCATATTTTACAATGGACAACTTTCACACTTACATAGTATAGCTACAGAAGTGTGCACTTTTATATGTAAAGCAGTTTAATATTTTTACAATATATTCTTGCCTTCACAGTTATTTTCTCTTTGCAGTAGAGAAAAAAGAATTTGGCTATTCACAATAGCTGCAATGAATATACATGAAGAAAAAAAGCCCAATCTCAACAACCCAAAGAAGGGACTTCTGCTCATAAGATTTATTGTATCAACCCCCCCTTTTTTTGCAGTTATAGATGGTCCTCAACTTATGAAAATTGAGCTCAAAATTTCCAATGCTGAACAAGGCAGCTCAGTGAATTGAGCCTCATTTTACAGTTTTCGTCACAAAGATGCTTTTTCTAGAGGCAACTGGACGTTTTAGTTTTTCTTTGAAGACATTTCACTTCTCATCCAAGACTTCTTCAACTCTGACTGGATGGTGGGGAATTTTGCCACAGTTAAGAGAGTCATTGTGGTTATTAAATGAATGCAGTCGTGAAGTGAATCTGTTTTTCCCCCATTGACTTTACTTGTTGAAAGCTGGCTGGGAAGGTAAAAGTTGTTATCACATGGCTCTGGGACATTTAGCAATTGCCCAAATTTTGATCACATGACCATGGAGATATTACAATGGTCAGAAGTGTGAAAACTGGACATGTCATTTTTTTAGTGGTATTTCAAATGATCACTAGATGAATAATCAAGGACTACATGCATATTTGATACCTTGCTGTCTATTGCATATTTATCTCTGTTGCATACATAGATGCAGTATTTAAATTGCTCATTAATAATGTCATCAATAAAAGAAAGTCTTCCATGACTTAAACTCAATGCCTATTAATTGCAAGAGTGCACCCATGTTTCTTTTTATTGGAACAAATAAAGTAGAATACATTTATGTTGGATTTTTTTTTAAAAAAATGATGCAGTAGTTCAGCTTATATAGTTTTCAAATGACCACTTAGGAACCATTCCAAGTTGTGATGAAATACAGAAAAGCTATTTGATACCTAGAATGAACATTTTAATGGCCCCCTCGTAGTCACATGACCTCATTTTGGTCATTTGGCAACTGGCTAACAGCTGTTTGCAGCATCTCACTGTCACGTGACTTTATTTTTCTGTTTTTAGCCAGAAAGCATTTACTTTTGGTTTCCATCAAAAAATGCCACAGTAAACAATGGATTTGCTTAATAACTGCTGCAAATCAGGTCATAAAAACAGGTGTGCTCATATGGTGACCTGCTTAATGGCCATCACGACTTATTACTTTTGAAATGTACCCAGAGGGGCAGCAAACAGATACAATATTCTGTTCTTCTTAAAGCAAAACTATTTTCTGATTTAGCATAATTACTTCAGAATATAATTTTGTGATTTTGAAAATGTGAAACTTTAAAATATTACTTGGGTTAATTGGCTTAGTTTTACGGCAATAATTGCAAGCTTAATCATGATCCTACATTAAAACTACCTAGATTAAAAAGAACAAGACCACAAATTAGTTTCCAATATAACTTTTAATATAATTTTTGTTAGTTCTTATTGTTTTTTATTTTTTTGTTTGAAATATGGTTTTACATTGTGTAAGCCACCTCAAGTCGCCATGGCAATATAAATTAAATAAAAAATAAATAAAATAACGTATAGCATAAATTACCTCAGAATATAAGTTTGTGATTCTGAAAATGTGAAACTTTATATTTCTTAGGTAACTTGGTTAAATTTTACTTTATAAATGTACAGTCAGTCATATAATCATTTTGTTAAATGATTTACGGCTTTTTGATTATTTATGGTATTTCTGGCTTTTATGATGTATTATATATTTTGTTATAATGATATTATGGCAATGAAGACTGCTTTCATGTAAAAAAACCTCTACCCCACAGAATTTTAAATGAGGGCTTTATTTTGCAATTTTTAGAGTGATTAGTTCAGCGTGGATATTTAATGTTTCTCTTCAGGAGATACCACTTGAATGTGAGTCCTCAGCTTGGAATCTGGCAGACTAACCCTACTCTTAGTTGGGAGATGGATTTCAACTATTCTGTCTAGAATAACAGAGTTGGAAGGGACCTTGGAGGTCTTCTAGTTCAACCCCCTGCTTAGACAGGAAACCCTATACCATTTCAGACAAATGGTTGTCCAATCTCTTCTTAAAAACTTCCAGTGTTGGAGCATTCACAACTTCTGGAGGCAAATTATTTCATTGATTAATTGTTCTGACTGTCAGGAAATTTCTTGTTAGTCTTCTCAAGATGTTTGATAGGGACACAGTAGATGTACTGCAAAAAGTATGTCTATATTCATCTGAACTCTGAGTATTTCCTTGTAAGACAAATATTGCATATTGCTGCCAACCCTCTGTGATACCTCTTAGCAAAGTTGTGCACCAATGAGTCTGCAATTTCTTACTGTGCAAAGAAATAGAGATACGATACTATAAATATACCACTGTTCATAATAATAAATATTTAAGCCTTAGTATTAAATTTATATTCACACTCAAGCCCCTTTTATTATTTTATGGAAATTGGACTTCATTTGCAACAGTGTTTTCTCATCCTCCAGATAATGCCGTAATAACAAATATAAACCACATATCTATAAGATATTTTACTTTCAATTGAGTAAAAACATTCAGAACAACTAAGGCATTGGCACATAAAGTATTCCAAATGGTAAAATAATATGGTGTGGAAATAAAGTTTAATACCCTGGTAGACTATATAACTGCCAGTACTTTGAAGCAGTATGTTGCCAACTATAAGCTGCAAGAAGATTCAGGTTCAAGTTTGGTTCATCAGGGTTCAGTTTGATTCCACACAACTGCAGTGGTGAGAAAATAACTCGAATAAATTAGCTAGTGCTGGCTGATTTCTTAAACCAATTATGGTATCCATACCATTTCTGAATGCTAAACCAGTCCTAGAATTTTCCAGCTGGATCTACTTCCTGACACATGGAACAGTGAAATGGACACACTCCCCAGCATCACAAAACTGCAGCTATTTTAAAAGCAGGAAGAACCACTGAACCACCCCTCCATTTTCATTTTCCACCTCTCTCTCTTTCTCTCTATTCTGTATACATAAAATGGCAACTAAAGCTACTCTTGAAATAGCAGTAATTCTCACCTATGCCAGATCAATAAAATGTTACAGAGAAAGAAGCAGGTACAACAGAAAGAGGTGTCAGTGCTTAATGTGGCAAAATGTGTGATATGGTGGCATCTTAGTTATAAGTTAGTTATTTTGCATGACTTGTGAGTGCACTAGGACACTCCAGAAGTTCTCTCAATAGCCTTCTCCTCTTCTGTTGATTTAATGTTCTTTTTTTCCCACTGTTTACATATCATTAAAAATAGACATTGTGTAATTTCTCTGGCAAACAAGAATGGGCAGAGATTCTTGTAACTAAGCTCTAAATATATATAAATATAAGCTCACGCCTGCTCAGAAGTATATCTTACAAAATTTAGTGAGATACCGTATATACTCGCATATAAGCTGACTCTAAAACTCAATTTTTTTTTCATCAAATTAGGGGGTCAGCTTATATGCGCATAAATCTGATCTCACACAAACGAACTGACACTTCTCAGATCACGCAATATCATCGATATTACCTTTCAGTCATACATACAGCCATAAAAATTGAGACTGCACTAAAGTTAATTCCGACAAACTACAACTCAATTTCAATATTAATTTTAACTGTATCTCAAATAAAATGCAACATAATTACTTCTAATAAAGCACATTTTTTTTACTCTGGGTGTCTCCATTTTGCTTTTTCTATCACCTGATCATAACATGCTGTGATTGGTTTGTCATTCACGTGAACGCTTTCGTGTTTGCGATTGTCACGTGCAACTTTATGTCCAGTTTTTTTGCGTTAATAGTAGTAAAATTCAGAAAAATATACCGTACCCATGTCTGATGTTAAAAGAAAAAGAATGTCGTATGCCACTTCTTTTAAACTAAAAGAAGTGAAGGCCACAGAGGAAACAAGCAACCTTGAAGCAGCAAGAAACTTTGGAGTGGATGAGAGCAATATTAGAAGATGGAGAAAGGATAGTACATTGGATTGCACCCCTAGTTCAAAACGTACAAAAAGAGGGCCCAAAGCCGGGCAATTCCCTGAAATGGAAAAGCACATTCTTGAGTGGTTTGAGGTTCAAAGGCAGAATGGCTACAGTGTGTCTAGATTGGCTGTGCGCTTACAAGCATTGCAGATGGCCAAATCTGGAAAATATCAAGGTACCTCAACCTTCACTGCTTCCCCGGGCTGGTGTACAAGGTTTTTGAAGAGAAATGGGATATCACTAAGACAAAGAACAAAAATAGCCCAAAAGCTACCATCAGAATTTGAGGAAAAGGTGATGAACTTCATTATATAACACCAGATTCTTTACATACTGGGTAATTAACTTAATATTGTTTCCTACACAAATGCTTTGATCATGAACCTTCATCAGTGCATTGCATATTGATACTCTTGTTATTAGCCCAAACAACACACCATGGTATTATATGGCTTATATGCGAGTTTTTGCAAAATTCCTCATTTTGGGGAAGTTTTTTAAGGGTCGGCTTATACGCGAAATCGGTTTATATGTGAGTATATACAGTACATGACCTTGAAAACAGAATCCTTAGTAGATTTCTATAATTATAACAATAGTAATATTTTTAATGATTTAATATCTTTTTTATTTCAAATATATCCAAAATTTAATTCAAATGACTATCATGGCAGGTACATTCAACCGAATAATTTATTATAGTCCAACATATACAATTTTAGTTGGTCTTCACTGTGCTAAAAGATTCTATATTTTCTTCTATTGGAGACTTTATAATGCAATTTATAAAATTAATTCAATTTAACTTTACATATTTGCAATTTAAGAAGTTACCAGACTAATTTTATAAAACTGAGATGAAGTTGTTGATCTTAATCTGCTGTATGGAAAAATATGCACAATAGCGATTTAAAAAACCAAAGATTCGTATGTGTGATTATTGCATAAGCAATATATAATGCCAACAATCCTGTTAATCAGTGGTTATTCTAAACATGTTTTTAAAACTGTTATTTCAAACTGCATTGCACTGGTTTTGCTTTCTGCATTGGTTTAGTAAACCATCCTTGAAGGTTTAGTAAACTGTCCTACTTCTATAATATCTTTTAGCAACTGTGCTAAAACAAATCTTTTGCATTTGGTGAATTAAATCATTATTTTATAATATAAGAAATTTCATAATTTTTGAACATTATTATAAAATATAAAATACATTATAAAATGTCTGATTTTATAAGATAACTGAAAGATAATGGCATTTATATGCTATCAGTAAAGAAGATTTATTTGCAATGTACAGAATGGATCAAAAGTTCCTCAGGAACAATAGATAGCCATTTCTAGTTTTATTATCATATTTATCTAACTTTTAAAATGGCATCTTCTTACTTTATTTACAGTTCATATTATGCCTTTAAAAAAAAGAATAGAACATACATGGTAAGGCCTGAAAAAATACCCAGGAAACTTTCAGCTCATTGCTATCACTTTTCTTATATAACTAAATGAGGAAAAAAACCAAACTTTTTAAAAGAATACTGAGAGACTGAGAAACACACATTTCTGGTTAACACAAAGAGATCTACATAGTTATTACATAGTTTCAGAGGCGATGTCTCATACAGGGATCTTGCAACACCAACGAAGAAATAAAGTACTGTTTAGAAAGTATTGTTTCTAACTTCACTTCCATTCACCATCTGGTATTCCTGATGCTCAGCAGCCCCCAGATGTCTCAACCATATGCCAAAGAGTGTCCCACCCTTTCAGAGCTGCCCAAATACACAACAGAAATAAGTAACATTTTCTATGCTATTTGCCGGTGGAATTACACAAACATAATCAACATACTGAAGGAAAGTACAATGCAAATGATAAATAGATCATTTAATTGTTGAAGATGAAGTTTCACAAAAATATTTTCAGATGTGATCCCTCATTACAGAATTCCTCTCCAATATTCCAGATGAAGTTTTATTTCCCTTTCTGGCAGTCAGAAAACATACAAGCCACAAAAGTAGACAGATAGACAATAACCTCAGACTGTATTATATTTCCATTTTTTAAAAAAAAGACTCAATAGCATAAAAACATCCTGTGTATCAATACCAAAATATGATTGTATAAACTCACAGATGATCTACATCTCACATTAACACCTGGAAAGCATGTAAAATCACAAATCATCTTACATTAATACTGTGCCATGTCAGCAATATAAAAGAACAGGAAAGTTAATGTAAGAAACTTCCCAAAATATATCTGCCTATGAAATCTACCACAATTAAATTAAAATAGTAAAGTTTTAAATTGCAGTTTCTTAATCAGAGATTCTAAAATTCTGACCTACGATGAATAGTAAAAAGAAAAAGCAGGAATCTTACTGATTACAATAGCACTATAACAACAAGAAATATTTCTCAAGGAATTACCAAAGTATATTTATTTCTCATTGAGTGATGCTTTCTTCCTTTCTTGCCATACAAAAAATTATTTCCTTTGAAAAAAAATAATCACATTAATTTTAGCTTCACATGAGCATTTCTCCCCAGCATACTATCTGCTTTTAATTCCAGGCACAACGAAGCTCTCCTTACAGACAAAACACCGTGCTTGTTGCATTGAATTGATTGACAGGATACACAACTAATGAGTGAGCAGAATATTCATCCTGGGGTGTGTCATTACCACGAAAAGCACAAGAGATGTTTCTTTATTCAAGGGAGGTTGCAGTGCACTAAAGTGCTTAAAGAGCAAAAAAGTTTAAAGAGACACACTACTCTTTTAGAATCCAATGAGAAATTTATCAAACCTAATGCTTTTTGTTTTTAAAAATAAAACTAAAACATACAAATAAAACAGCTTTTGCTGAGATTAATTACTATTAATGGACAACCCTAACTGTTCAGTTAATTTTTTTCAGAATTACAAGTTCAAACAAATGTAATCTTCCACCTGGGGAAAAATAAACCTCAGCTGAAGAGAACTATATGTATTACTACTGTTCTTGAAGCATAAAGCAATACTTCAAATATGCTTTTACCACCAATTATACATAGGATTCAAAAATTAGAGAAGAACTGTATCAATACAAATCCTACTTGGTGCAAACTTTTCCTTCTGTTGAATTCATTTTATTAAATGAATTCATTCATTTAATTTTCTTTAACCTGCAATTGTTGTGAACCACAACTCCCAGCATACATTACCATTGGTCATACTATCTGAAATTTTAGTTCAGAAACAGGTTTTCTGCTCCATTTCTAGAATGACAAATCATGTTTAACTCTCCTTAAGCCTTTGTAAAAAGGTTTAATTAGAAGTCAAGACTTTTCCTTTTAATTTTGCAAATAGAAAAAAAGTACCATCTCCTCTCCCATACAAGCCTACATTTTGCAATGTATTCTAGAAGCAGAAAGGAGGTCTTCTAGAGTGATAGAGTATCCTATGGTATATTGGCTGTTCCCTTATACATTTGGCAGCTTTATGAGAATGGTTTAGAAAAAAATCTGTGGCTCTTGCTTGCTTTAGAACAGTGGTGTCAATCTCAAGGTCAGCAGACTGGATCCAGCCCGTAAATGTGGTTGGATCCAGCCAATGGGGCTGGCTTGGTCTACCCAGTGCAAAGAAGAAAGATCAGGCGAGCAGGACTTCAGCCCGGTCTACCCATGCAAAGATGAAACATGCCAGCAATTTGGGGAGTGGTGTCAAGCTGGTCTTGGCCACCCAGTGAGCCACAGCTGTCCGGCCCCTTGAGAGCAATTACAGCCCTGATGCGGCTCTCAATGAAATTGAGCTTGAGACCTCTGCTTTAGAATATTTCAAGGGGGAAAAGTTTCACAGCCACATGAATTATACAAGATGTAATAAAATAATGTATGCATTATTAAACAGAGCTCCACAGGATATTAGTTTATATCAATGCATATACATTATATCTTTCTAACAGCTAGTAACAATTAAATTATGATATTCCACAAACCTTGTAATTCATTTGGCATTCATACAGGCCCCGGGCAATGTTTACAACTACTTTGTAGATGCAAGTTCTATTAAGGGTTATCAGACATAACAACATGTGTTTTAACCTCAATCAAATAAGCCAACTATATAGTCCTCCCTTTTACTTTTAACAATCTTGATCTTTACTCCCTTCAAATGTCTTACACTCAATGTCATTTACACAAGGTTTTCAAAGCTTTAACAAATCTCTTTTGTAAATCAAATATAAGAAAATTATCCAGGTCGCTCTAAAACTGGCCAATGTATCCAATGCTATTTTGCTCCATTCTGTATTAGTAACGCAAATTTAAGTGATCTCCTTTAATTGTAAACTTTATTTTCTACTGGTTTCCTATCATGTCCCAACTTTAAAGTCTCATTCAACCATGTTTTTGTTTTTTTCAAAAAATTCAAAACAAAAACAGTTTCCCATGGAAAGGACTTTTATAATTAATTCTAAATTTCTTTCATTTCAAATTCATTTCAAACATCTAGTGTTTTTTAACGTTCCAAAATTAAACTACTACATACCTTTTGCACTATTTATTCTGTTTTGTTTTGTTTATAAACCCTTAAACTTATATTTAAAGCTTCCTTCATTAAAGATTGAAGAAAACTCACTGGGGGTTTCAGATTTGTTAATCCAAAGGTTCCTAATAGTTAAAAAGCAGTTAACAAGCAATTTTAGAAAAAGAACTATACTACCCCATTCTGAAGGTGCCAATGCCCTTTTAACAAGATGGTTACTTCCTTGTCTTGCAGAACTTTCAACTTGCCAGAGATTGCCGTCTTGTGGCCTTGTGAGTAACAACTGTCTGAAGTACTTGTGGTCAATCTTGAGTCTTCTTGTGCTGAGAAGATTATCAAAGAGCCTCTCCACTCACAAGCTCTATATTCTGCTGCAGTGCTTTTAACAGAACTGTCCCTAGTTCACCATTTCTTTCCCAAAAGTCCACCCCAAACTCTTTTGGATACACAGTAATTTTTTCCCTCTTTGTTAAGCAAATGTCTAATTATATAGTTCTACCACAGTGGAACTGTAGAAAAAAAAAAGTGGTACAAGACAAAATAAGCCATAGACCTTTGAGATACTTTTTATGTGAACAGCTTGAGGGAAAAAACAAAAAATACTTAATGTTGGGTTACAGCTTTTTGTCCCAGTTATAATCTTGCCTTAAATATTATTAAGAATGATAAAGAAGAACTTTTTCTTCCCAGCCTATCTATTACTAATCTTGTTTAATTTCCATAGCCCAGCATTGATAAAAAAATTTTCTGAAGTTTCTAAAAATATTGGGAAAGGTTAATAAGTGATATTACCAAGGCTTAGAAGGAAAATTAAGCCTTACATTCACTGAACCTGACAACAACTTATACCTATTAATTAAGAACAAACAACAAGCAAGGCATCATACTGAGGCCACTAAGAATAGGACACTTGCAATTAATGGATCAGGACAGTGTTCCAGTCCAAATGTTAACTAGTACAAAAATGTATTAATCCAAAAGAATAAAAATTGAGATGAAGCTTCTAATTTAAAAATAGTTGGCATACTGGTGTCAAGAATATTTTGTTCCAACAAACAATTAATTATTAAAAATTGGCTTTTTAGAAGAAAAGGAAGAACACAAAGTAGCATTGTAACCCAAATTCAATAAAAGTAAAAGACTATTGAACAGCTAAAGTTGAAGTACAGAAGAAAATATCAGAGCATGGGTAAAAGAAACAAAGAGTTAACATAAAGAATGATCAGTGTAATGTTGGTTTTGTTGATGTGTTGTGGTTAAGTTTACAAATACACTCTATGCATTTTCTGCTTTTTTAAGCTTTAAGATGTCTTAAAATAAAACAGGTTCTACTTTCAAAAGGCATTCTAAAAATTCAGCATCCTGACAACTGAATAGTTGATTCATAGGACAATATCCAGAATAGAAACAAATACCCAAGCAGTCTTCTAGATTGTTATTTGACTGGTTATTTGACTGGTTAATGGGAATATCAAGAGCAATACACTTGTGCAAGGTTTCAAAATTATGGCTGTGACTGACATAATCAAAATTCTGCCACTTGCCCATTGATGTGTACAATACACATTAAAATGAGCAGGTCTTTGCCTGGTTGTTCCCATCATTTTGACACTGTTGACTCTTTCTACATACACCATTTTGTTTGTTTAAACTTATTTCCAAGTTCCTATTGTTGTTATGAAATTATAATTAAGAAATCATGTGTGTATTTGCAGACCATTTTGTATTCACTGCATGCTTGTATACTCCTCTGCCTACTTGATTACAATCTTTTGGAGTACCTTCTCTATATGGCTTGAGATCGTGAACTTTGGGATGCATACATTCTGGATATATTCCTGGACCTTATGTAGTTTATGGTCCTTTTACTGCAGTGACATGTTACTCTGGCATCTATTCAGTTCTGCTAGATGCAATTGAAATTTTTGTGACCTTTTGTTGATATCTTAAGAACATGAATCATAGGCCAAGGCGTTCATCCTGCACCCCCCTCCCAGTAACACTGTTCTAGTTCCTGAACTATCCAAGTAACAATTGAGGATTTCACAATTTCATGAAAATAATATTATACCAATCTTGTTTAGATATCATTAGCACCAAGCCTAATGCCTTCTGATTTGATTCAAAATTATCTAGATTCTTTGTTTCAATTTGTGATTTTTGTATTATGTCTGATGAAGTGTTAAATGGATTGCTTATGTTTTACACCTCATTATAAACTGTTTTTACTATTCTGAATATTGTGATTTTGTTTTTAAAAATGGTTTTGAAATAAAGACTAACAATAAACTAGTCACAGTATTACACAATACATAAAAATATACTGTTTAAAATATGAATGCAAATTAAGGAAGGCATGTTTTTGAATTATTATTGTGGAAAATAGAGACTTTCCCAGGTTTCTGATATTTAATACCCATTATATCCATATCTATTTTTATTTGCAATATTATTTGTACTATATTAATATATGTAGAAACCACCTTAAGAGTAATAATAAGCCAAAAATCTTCTATTTATAATGTATATTATGGTAGTACTGATTTTTCAAATTAATAACTGCATGCCTGAAAGTCTGAAATAATGTTTGTAAATTGAAGAAAAACATGGAAATATTTTACTGGAATTGAGTACGAAAACAAGCGGTATTAACAACTGAGAAATTCTTTCCCAGTGATCAGTGAAAAAAAAGCTGCTAGGGAATTAAAGATTGGTAAACAGAATGTTGTTATAATGAGAGTGTAACAAAATACTCTTGTTAGTATTTCAAATCACCTCTAACCTTTTAGATTTTCATGTTTAAACAAGCAACTATTTGTTATATATGTATACATGTAACTGCTGCCTGACCTTTGCTACAGTCACAAAAGGCAAACAGAATTATACATTGAGATACTCAGACTAATGTACCACACTGAGAAAAATTAAACTATGCAGTCATTAGATAAACATGTATTTACAACTTTTACTTAACAATATTAGTTGATAAAACTCTTCCATGGAGAAATTAAACAATTTTAAACAAATGATGTGTTTTCTAAAGTTGGTAACTAGCATTTACTTACCTCCCACTCCTTAACAGCCATTTCATTAACTGAATATTCACCAGCCTGAGTTTCAATTTTTTTTACTACGATAAATCCTGGCTCTCTATTTGATTCTCCCGTATCTTCTGCATATATTTCTGGACTCCACTGAACAAAAAATGCATACAGATGTTCAGTCCTTTGAAAGGGAAAATGAAAAATAAATTGATACCCATTCAGATGTGCACAAATTTGGAAATATTGTTTTTTAAGTAGTAATTCACTTATCTTTCACTGTCGGTTACTCATGTTTTCTTTGAAAATCAAGGGAAAGTATATATTCATATAAAGTAAGCTAAAACCATGGTGAACAATATTTTCAGTATCTCAGCACATAACTAGTACCGATTATGGAATCCTCAACAGATTATAAATCTGAAAAGGGTTTCCTCAGTTTCATTAGGAAAAACAAGAAGTGAATATGATAACACATCTCATTGGCAGGATTAGACAACTAGCTAAGTTGGGTCGGACTTGCTTAGTATTTAGGCAACATAATCAAGCTTGATTCAAGGGATTTGTTTCTTTAGAAGAAAAGGACATGACAGGAAAGACACAACTACATGATACTAGAAATCAAAGTTTAAGAATTTATAAGCAGCCATGACAGATGTTTGCTCATCTAGTCTGGCATGTTCTTCCTAGAGTGCCCAGGCAGATGCTTCGAAGAAACACACAACAAGAAAAAAAATTAATAATCCTTCCTCTGGTTATCACTGAGAAAGTGGTGATTCTAGACATTCTGTTTCAGAAAAGATTGAGACCTACAGAAATTCTGATTCTCTTATTATTCATGAATTTCTCAAATTTCCATCACTTAACTAACTGTGGAAAAGAACCCTGACAGCATCACTCTGTCAAGCCTGGTTAAAAGATATAAAAATAAGGTTACCAGGCCACAGCTTGGCATGAGCAAAGGAAGTCTATGGGGGGACTTAACAGAGTGACTTGTGACCTTCTTTGCTGGCTTCTGCTTGAGATAAGCCATTAGAGAAGGTCCCAAAAGGTGAGCACCTGACTACAAGACACTTCAACCATCACAACTGCGAGCCAGTTGTCAAATGCCCAAATCACAATCATGTGACTGAGAGGACCCTGTAATGGCCAGAACTTCAAGGATTAGTCATAAATAGCATATGTGCAGTGCCAAATGGTGGCTGAATGATTGATTGATAAGAAAAGACTACCTTTAAAGATGCAATTAACAAGAAAACATAACCTCAATTACTATTGTTGTGAAAACAGTTCAAAAAACGTAGCCCGATATAATTTCATAATAAATGATCCATTGTTTGGATGATCATTTCAATAAGGCAGTGGTACCTCATATACAGTTAAGGAGTCAGGTCTGCTATAATCTTTATATCATTTACTTAAATTTAATCCACTAGAAAAAAATGGCCAATTTCAATAAACACAGAGCATACTAAGAAATATTCTGAAAATATTAAGAAACAAGTAACAATTCAGCAAAAAACCCACACACTGAATTAAGAACACTGACATGGTAAGAGACAATAAAATAGTATTTTTTTTACAGTCATAACTTTTAAATTCAGAAGGATGTGGAATTATCTTGATATGAAGATAGATTTAATATTAATTTAGAAATGGAAAGATGAAGTTTTCCTCTACAATAAACATACATAGAAAATATCCATCTTACCTTTCTGATGGCACAGCAAACCAATATTCATGCTTCTTATCTCTTTGTGCATATTGCTGCATCAATGCACTTGCCTGTGATACAAACGTTTTTCGCATTGGCTTGCCGACTTTGAGACACAAGAACTTGTATAATCGATGTCTTCTCTTCTCTTTTATTAGAGGACCTTTTATAAAGAGATAAAATGCCAGACTGTGGTTAGCAATTTTGCTTTGCTAATTATTAAATATTACATTAATTAATGGATAAATCTGGGTGCATCTTTAAAAGCTGATTATATATTGTTACTCTGCTTAATATTAAGTTTAGCTATTATAACATGGGTGAGCAATTTTCAGTTAAGAAGGCTACGTGTGAACATCTAATTCTGTTTACACTTCCTCTAATCAAATTTCAGATCTCAAATCTGTAAAGTAAATAGTGAAATGGATTCATCAAACCACTGCAGAGACTTAAGACACCATGAAACTACAAATTCCTAAAATCAGGCCCATATTTCTTATTTTGGGAGAGCTGTAGCAAAACAAGTATTTTGCATGTCTTAAAATATTGACTATATTTCTTAAAACGCAACCTAGAGGGAAAAAGAAAAAAAAATAGGTGGATGCAAATATTTAAACATAGGAAGTTTACATCCACTTGTTTTCCTTTATTAAACAAATTACCTTACATTTGCAGCTATGCTTCCTATAGCCCAACCCTCAGTTGCTGGACTATGCATTCCAACATATGATGCAATTAATGAGTTCCTGCTCTCTAAACTACAATTAAATAAGCTACTGTGACTAAAGTTATATCCACTGACTTGTATGATATATGACCATACAATAAATGTTGCATGATTCATTTACGACAATGTTATCAGCACAAAGGAATGTAACCCTGACATTGTCAAGGGGAGACTTTCACAAAACGTTACCGAGACTCTGAGAAAGAAACAAAAGTTTGAGAAAGAAGTAAAAGTAACACCACCCTGATTTTAAAATGGGACAGAGAGAAATTCGTCTGTTTTCAAGATTTGTTTTTTCACCCCATAAATTAATAATGAAGAACATTCCTTCCTGTGCTTGTCTCTTGACTCTTACCTATCTTGAGGGGCTAACAATTGGCCAGCAGAAGAAACATTTCTAAAGAATGATCCTCTCAAATATCAAAATCACCTGCATATTTTCAAATATGTGCTCTCACAAACTGCTCTATATGTTTGTGTGTTTTTGTTTTGGAAGAAATGAATTTCATGTGAAGGGGAGGGGCTAAGCCTGAATGCAAAAGCATGAAGCCAAGTCATCATGATGAATGTATTTAAATACAAAATATAGATTTAAAAAGTCCTAAAACTAACACTATCCAGAAAACATATTACTATGTGTATCTTTACTTGCTGCAACCATATTCTATCAACACTGATAGAAGTAACTTTTAGAAACAGAACACTTTTAGCTCCATAGCGTTTCATAAGAAATTTATGGTTAAAAGTAGGACTAATTAAACATAAATGTGGAAACTATGCTACTGAGATAAGATTTGCTTAAGGGGAAATGGAAAAACTATTAAAAATATTTAAAATTGACACTAAAAATAGAAACATTTGTAAAAACAATACAAATGTATGTTCAGAAACAGCCATGCTGCAAAGTTAAGATATGGGAGGCAATAAACTAGCAATCAAAAATACCAGGCCCAGATGAAACCTCCATTAAACTCTTTAATGGAATAAGAGGCAGTTAAAAGTGCTAACAGCTCTTTGTCAACAATACAAGTAAAAGTTATATGATCTAGAAATGTAACATGATCAATGGAGAGAACAAGTGAATTTAAAATATACCTTTGCTTTATTTATCCAGCATAATCTTTGTATAAATTATGTAAAATAGTATGTATATTAAGTTTGAAAGGCATACCAATACACGTGATCATTCTTTTGAGGAATCTTTATCATAAACAACAAACTACTTTAAGAAATTAAGTTGGGGGGGGGGGAAGTGGCTCAAAATACAGAAGGCAATGAGCCTGGAATGAATATGATTCCCATCCTGTATTTATCTATAATTTACTCTGATAATTTAGACTATTTTAATTCATTTTAATGTTTGTGCAAGCTTACATAGCTCAAAAATAAAGATATTTCTGACAATAGATACCAAATAGTTAAAGCTATGATTTTGCCACTAATAATAAATAAATAGTTTGAAAACTGGACATTGAAAATGACCAAGATGTAAAAGGGAAATGTTTTGAATTTGGGAAATAGAGACAGGTTAGTAAGAATACCATGGACTGCAAGAATCCAATAAGTTTTGGAAAAATAAGAGGCATGGATTAACAAGTAGAAACTGATATATTTTATAAATGAGATGCAAATGAAAGATGGAATGTCAGGTAAGGGACGTAGAAAGGAAGGTAACAAAAACAGCGAATAGATTGCCATCAAAAAGCATCCAGAACCAGAAAGAGAGCCATATTGCATATCCCATCTACAAAAGAATGTCATCTGGTGGATCCCAGGAAGAGACTCTTTGCTGCCATGGGGACTGCCCTGTGGAGCATTATCCATCCCTGATCTTAGATTGGTCTCATCCCTCTGTTGTGATTAGCTGGCAGCAGGTGCAGATGGTGGAGGAGAGCGAGGAATCAGATGAGGGGCCAGGACCATTAGAGAGTGGAATGCTGCCTTCAGACATTGTGGGGGCTGGCAGCAGTGATGAGGAGGTTCCCGAGGAGCCTGTGCCTAATGCATGTGCGCGCAGGATTGATAGTAGGGGAGAGCAGTTGCAGCAGCACAGGCAACTCGGGAGTAAGGGAGTAATCCTCTCAAAAGGATAAAAGCCAGGTTTGAAGAAGCATTCTTTGCAGAAGGCAAAGATGCTCTGAAGCTCAGCCTCAAATACATCATAGTATTTGAAAAGTCTTGTAAACTAGTTCTTTTCTCAGGGTTTTTGGCAGCCTTGACAAACAACTTGGCAAGGCTCTTTCTTGTCAGAGCTAATTAGTTGGAAGCAGCCTTTTATCTGTGAAGAAACAGAATTTGTGGATTAAACCTTAAAAGGTGGGAACTACTGCCTTTGTCTTGCGTTTGCTCTCTTGGAAGCAGGTTGGGTCAAAATACCCTTTAAGTCTCTAGGAAGGCCTTGAACACAAGGCTTTGCCAACATGCGTGCACCAGCAACCATGGGGAGTTCTTCCAATAGCTGAACTGAGCTAACATAAATGAAGTTTGCAGCTGATTATGATTTTGTGTTTTAAAACGGATTACGGATAGTTTTAATATTTTTTGAATAATCTGTTTTTATTGTTTATACGAGTTGTTAGCCAGTCAGATCACTGGGACCAACCCAGATTTGATTCTGAATTGATGATGATTATGATGATTACGGATTATCAAGAGTAACAAGACGCTTCACAACACAGAAATATGTTGCTAAAAGTAACACTAGGCCGTCTTTTGCTTTCTCTCACAGATATCAGATCCTTCAGAAATAGTACATTTCACATTACCCCATAATGCATTTTGATTACAATAAAATTGGGAATATGACATTTTTTTCAACCAGTGTTTAGTATGTACACAAAGAATAAGTAAGGTTTATTGAGATTTTTTTTCTTATATTAACTTTAAATTCTTACCTTCTATAGTTCCATCTACTGTTGCCATTTTGTGTTTCATTTCTTTATGCACTTCCTGGTGGATGGTATCCCGTTGCTGTTTGGTTTGTTGCATAGTATGGCTCTTCCAAAGCTTCCGCAGCATCTCTGTGTCTGTCTCAGAATCTTGAGTTCGCAGTTTCACAGTTTCCCCTTCATTTGTGGCCTCTTTTTGAGAATCATTTTTTTCAGAATCCAAATACTGCTCATCTTCTGGTACATTTCCTTCTACAGGTTCCTGACATGTTCCATGTTGCGCTTCAGCATCAGAAATAGATCCTTCTACAATATTCTGTACTTCTTCTATTGCTTTCTCCACTGCTTTTGAGTCCACAGTATCATTAACAGAAGTACTACCATCATTCAAAGGCTCTTTTCCATTGGAATTTACATTCCCAATATTATTAACAGAGTCCAAAATATCTTTTACATATTCTCTGCCAGTGTGGTTTACTGTCTGGACAGATTCAGACGAAGCTCCAGAAGATTTGTCTTGTCGAAGATCATCCAGAATCTCTTCCCGAATAGGAGACAGTTCTGACTCAGTGAAAACATCTTCTGACAGAGATTCTTCTGTACTCCTTGGAGCAGTACTGGCACTATCATTTCCTGTATCTCTCATTCTTAATTCCATTTCATCAGTATTACTTCTGGTAATTTTCTTGAAGTGGCAGAGATCTTTTACAGATAACTGACCTACATCACTAAAAAGTAAAGAAGACCTCTGTGTTATAACCTGAGAAAACAAAATGCACATAACTTTTTTTTAAAACTGGGATCATTTTAATAAAACCAGTTTGATAACTATTCATAAACAGTTATGCAACATATCTCTGTAGAGAATCTCCTCCACCTCCCACCCTATTAGCAGTGGACAAGATTTATTTATTGCAAAAGTTGTCTATAATACTCAATTCTATTAGCTTGAGTGATATACAATAAAACAAAGAGGTATCCCAGCTGTGTTTAATAAATACATAAAACACAAGTAGAAATAAACAGGATGGCACTTACAATAGTTAGGTATCATAAGTCTATTTAAAAAGGATGGTTTTTAAAAACTTGGATGTTAGAAAAGAGAGAGCTAGATACAGCTCTGTGGGCATTGTATTCCATGTGTGGAATACAATGGAGAAAGCCTAATTTGTAGCCCATCTGTAGCACAGGAAAGGATTCTTTATAGAATAGTCTTATATCTTATATTCAAATGTAAGTAACTCGTTGAGCTACCTTATGAGGGACAGAATTCCTCATTCTTGTAATTGCTGTAGGTAATTTAACTTCTGCAGGTTGTTGAAAAAAAACAATTTTCCAATTTATATTTTTGTACTTACAGGCTTTAAAAAAACCTTTATTTGGGGCAAATCCTATGGAAAAGAATTTGCATGGAGAATTACATACTAATAAATAAAACAAAGTTCTACTCATATCACAAAATTGTGTCACAAAAACAACCAATATTTTATTAAAAGTGATTAATAAATCTGGTCACAAAACCATGTATATAATATGAGAATCTGGTTAACATGTCAAATCAGAAAACATGCCTAAGTAACTTTCTAAAAGCCATAAAATAATAATTTAGATTCAATAACTAGTAAGCTCCTCATAAACTTTGGTTTTTAATGCTTCTGCATAGAAAGGAAATTGTGCTAATTTTAAAAGCTCTGGTGTAATTCTCAAAAACTTATTTAGTGATTCCAAACTTCTTTGTCTCAAAAGTTCATAAAAATAGTGGTGTGTGTGTGTTTTTTTTTTGTCTCAGGAAAACAACATAGGGTGATTTGATGTTTACTGTATACAGCAGCCATGCAAATGCAAATGCAATTTCTTTCATTTGACTCCCACACAGAGAGATAGAGATGTGCACACATACATACACTAATCTATCTTACATGGGTAACGAATCCTGTATTTTGCCATCAGCATCTTTATACATAGCAGCTGACATCACTTCTTCCATTGGACACATGATACCATACTCTTCACAGCCATTTTGTTGAACCAAGGGATCTGTTTTATGCGGATCAAACATGATATTGTTTGGTGTCACTAGGAGCACACCGGTGACAGTTCCCTAAGATAAGGAGAAAAACAATAAAACTTACTGCAATCAAAACCAAATCTTTTCAAATTATGTCTAGAAGTGACCTATTTACTTCATTACTTAATGAATTCTGAGCACTTCTATTAAAGTCTAACAAACACATTCAGCTTTCTTATAAACCATGAAAAATTGTAAACTCCTGGAAAATATAATAATTAAGGAAAAACAGTTTTGCCTAGTTAACATTACACCATAATTCAGAGATATTGTAAGATGGTATTGTAAAATAATTTTGCATTTAAATTGTTTAATTGAATAATGAATCTTAGTATAAACTTAACATTTCAGCAGTTATATTTTGATATAACATATAACATTTTTTAAAAAGCAGTAATTTTATAAGTCATGCAACAAATGATATCAATGTTACATATATTACATATTTCAAAAACTTTACAAAATTGTGGTTAATTTTAATGAAGCCTTTATCAATAAACACCTATTTTTTTCAAGATGCTGTCCCTAAAAAGGAAATATTCCTCTGCATTTTTACAGATATGAATTGCTTGCATTTGAAAAGGTTATATAGCTCTGAAGAAGCAGAAAGGTGTGCTATATACAGTAGAACGATCATAATTTGTTCCATAACTTTGGTTGAAATCCAACCCGATTTGGTCATGACCTGAACCTAATTTTGGAAATTTGGCGCTTACAAAAAAAAATGGTGCTGAAGGGGAAATCAGCCACCCCAAAAAAAAAATTGTGAATTTTTTGGTCAGAACTCTATTTGGTTGTGGTCAGAAGTGCTCATGACCAGAGGTTCTACTGTATACTGTTTGAGATGTATGCTATGTATACAACAGTAAAGGGAGATTCAACAAATACACAATAAATAAGATTGGGAAAAGGTAAGAAAATCCACCCCTTCCCTCTCTCTCTCACACACACACACACGAAACTAAATAGACTGAAGTCTATGTAACAATCTAGAAAGAAATATTTCAAAAATATCATTCCTAAATATATAATATGTATAATGAAATTAAGAATCAAGTAAATAAATAAAACTAATTCTTATTTGAAGTAAAGTTTTACTTATAAGATCAATTTGGTTTTTCTCCTTTAGGCTTGCAGATATTCAGAAGTATTTATTTTGGACAGTTATGTTAAAACACTTGACTTTTATTCAGTTCTCCAAAGGAAATGTCAGAAGAAGGAAAAAGGCAGGATATGGATTGAGTTATATCTTGTACAGATTGGAGAATTGATATGTTTTTACTTTATCCTTTTACTATCATGAGGAAAATCCACAGAGAAAAATATTTTGTGTGTTGTTGATTAGGTCAAAGAAGGGAAAGGATGAAAAAAGGAGGAAGCAGAAGTTGATACAAGCAAGATGAAGCAAGGAAACTAGAGAGGGAAGGAAAAACCCACACATTTCAGCCACTTAATCATTCCTGTTTTAAGCAGCAGCAGCTTTTCATATTGGGTAAGAAAAAGGTATTCTCAAGAATAGTAGCATTTTCACTAGTTCTGTGATGATGAACCTATGGCACACATGCCAGAGATGGCACGCAGAGCCCTCTCTGTAGGCACGTGCACCATCACCTTCTGGTCTTCTGGTTTTTGATGTGCACATGAGCACCAGCCAAATGGTTTTCACAGGTGCTGGAGCACCAGAAATGGCCCAAAAATGGCCAAAAAACAAGCCATTTTTCAAGGCCAAAAAATGACCTGAAAATGGTAAAAAAAAAAAAAAACAGCCTGAAAACAGCCCAAAAAAGGGCCTGAAAACGGTCCAGAAAACAGCCAAAAATGACCTGAAAAACGCCCCCCAAAATGGCCAAAAACCAGGCATGCGTGCACTGGCCAGCTGTCTTCAGGTTTCTGGTGTTCGGCACACACATGCGTGCGCATGCATGCACATTCCGGTTTGGGCACTCGGTGCCGAAAAGGTTTGCCATCATTGACCTAGTTCTTGTTATGTTTCTTTTCTTTATTGCTTTTCCTTGCTGGAAGGAGGAAAGTAAATATGAATGCAATTTTGAGTAACTCGCTGCAAGAGTTATTCGTATGTGAGCAGCAATCTTGAATAAATGCAGATGGAAAATTAATTAATTAATTAACTGGGGCATCTTTTTAAGAGGCAGTATTTAGTACTTTTTTTTTCTTATTCTAACAGTGCTCCTTTTTTGGGGGGGGGGGAGAGTGTGACTTCTGTAAGTTATACACACAGACACACAATAAAACCTATGCACACATTTTGTAAGGAAGACATTAGATTCTTCTGGAATTGCTAATAATAAATTCATAAGGAGGGAAAGTTAGACACTATGAGGATTTTCTGCCTGTGAAGGTTTTGTTTTCTTGTTGTCTTCCTTTTGGGAAGATCATCTTAAATTCAGGGACCATCCTCTTCTCCAATAAACATGTAATTTTAAATGGAACTTGCTTGGTTTGGGACATGTCTATTAAATTTCAATGCCTGAAGTGAATTAATCTTTCTATAGTATAACTGGATAAGAATTTTCTAACATTTTTAAGATAGCCCATGAGTATTCCTTCCTATTGTCTGAGAACAGAAAAGATAGTTTAAATATTAAGATTGTAGAAGCATATATACAAGATTCTTTACAAATATGCTATTTATAAAAAGATGACAAGGCTCTATTATCTACATAGTCAATAAAAATCCATGTGTATCTTCTATTCCA
The DNA here is from genome assembly GCA_015471245.1 of Laticauda colubrina. NCBI lineage: Eukaryota > Metazoa > Chordata > Lepidosauria > Squamata > Elapidae > Laticauda > Laticauda colubrina. Next base: position 24,771,291 of record BLBF01000002.1, read on the forward strand.
TCTTTCAAATCAGCTGCTACGTTTTTTATTAAATATTGCCATCATTACTGTGAAAGTGGATGAATACAGTATGGTAATGTATAGCTTTGATAAAGTTGTAAGGTTAACTTCTATTTATAGCTAATAACAATTAATTACTAAAATCCATCCCAATAAAAGGAAAATTCTAAATAATGTAGGTACATGAACACATTTTATGTAAGAAATGTATCATTGTGTACCTTATTACTAGTAATGTATTTACAATTGATTTTGAGAAATTTTTCTGTGAATGCTTCCTCTTCTTCTGACGTGGATGACACAACCCTTGTAGCCCGAACACATGGATATGCTGGTATGGCTGTTGTTTCTTTCTTTTGTGCCCCATCTGAATCCTACAAAAGCAAAAATTTCAGTGATGGAACAAAAAATGGGATGTGTTTTATAAATGTAGGATTATCTTTGCCAAACCCATGTAGTATAACAGAGAGGTTCAAAGAAAGTAAACGATAAAAATGAGTCATTTTAAAACAACTATTACCATTTGTGTTAGGAATGAATTCTACAGAAGTATTAAATCACAAGTTGGTATATGAAAGGTATATAAAAGTATTTCACAAAGCAATATAGAAAAATGTGTATTATAGTTTTATTTAACGTTAAAGGTACCAACATTCAAGACAGTGCTGTTAACATCCACATCAACATTCCAAACTATTTGAAAATGGAAATAGATTTTTATATCAGTGTGTCTCAGTTCTGATCAGATCAATGAGGCCTGCATACTATAATTTGATTACTCTTCAGGAATACGTCCTTGGGGGAGAAATATTTACACACTTACAGCTGTCTTCTCAGCTTCAGCTTCTGAAGATGTAGGTGACAAAGGACTTTCAGGACTAAGTGAGGGGGAACTCTCCACACTGGAAAAATACTCTGGATCAGGAACATATAAAACCTATAAAAACACATGTTGATTAAATCTGATTTAACTGATTTATATATTATTAATTTAAAAAGTAAAACATTATTTGCACAAGGCCCAAAAAGTCATATCTGTATAAATGTCTTGCAGAGAATTGCAAACTTTTTAATATTGTGATCAAAAATTTGTTTTTGCATAAATCAGTAGGCATTTAGAACTGGTACAGAAGTTATTATATTGTCAGATATTTCATGAAATGCCTTGTGAATAATAAATATTTTACTGTGTTTATCTTCAATTAGCTTTTTAGAGTTTGCTTAGATTTCATACCCACATTTATATGTGATATAAATTTCATTCATGTTATTTGTCATATTTCATCATATTTGTCCAACAAATAGCTTTTTCCCTTTTACAGAATCTGTACATAAATTATTTTTTAATAAAACTTTGAAAAATGTTAAATATATGCCCTCATTCTTGAATTACAGAATTGTCCTGTTACTTAGGATAACTTGTAACCATGATTATTTTCTATTTAAACTTTCAAAGTGGATCTGGAGTTTCAGTTTTAAACCAAACCTACTCCTGCCATATTCTGTACCCAAACAAATTTTAAGGTTTGGTGCCAATTTATTTGTGTCAGGGGCTCCACTGTATTACTCCCCAATATTTTACAATTCTTCTCCATGTCACAAGATTAATTAGTTTTAACCATTCAGTCGTGTCTGGCTCTTGTTGACTTTATAAGCAAGAGTTATCCATACTACCCTGTCAAGCATAACTTCTTTCAGTTGTTGGATGTTCATCTTCATATCAGCTTTGATGGTAACAAGCCAGCGAGTTCTTTGCTTATCCCTTCTTCCTGATCCACTAATGTTAAGATAATCATCGCAAAAGGAAGGAATAGATATAATGTTCAATAAACTATTAATTATTCTTCATCTATTTCTACTGTATTTATCTCATGTAATAGACAATACCTGTCCAGGAACAACTGCTCTGGAAAACAGCTTGTTTAACTGCACCAATTCATTAGGGGTAGTATCAAACTTCAAGGCCACAGTATTCAAAGAATCTCTTGACTCTACCTGTTTAGATAACATAAATGCAATTAAATGATATGTAATCAAGTTTTCCCTACATTCTTGAAAGTCTAGCATGTTACTATGTGTCTATTTTTAAAAGAAAATAGCAGCCAAGAACAATGTTCAGGCCTAATCTTATTAGTAGGATTGAAATACAGTAAAACAATAATTCAGTTGCTCTGAATAAGCTGGAGTTGAATAAATTTGCATTCTCTTCGCTGATCATGTAAAGCTATTCAAAATCACAGACAATACTGCTATCATTCAAAAAGACCTTGACTATGTATCAGAATGGTCAAACAAATCGCAACTTCAAATCTCAACAAATGCTTTGTCTTATATATTGAAAAAAAAAATCAGAAAATAAAATATAGGCTGAACAGTCAAGACCTTGTTGATGATCCAAACTCTGTCAAGGATCTTGGAGTACTCATCTCTAATGATCTAAGTGCTAGAGCCCACTGTAACAACATAGCCAAAAAGGCATCAAGAGTTGTTAACCTAATCTTACGTAACTTTTTCTCTGGTAATATTACACTAATATCTAGAGCATACAAAACATTTGCTAGACCAATCCTCGAATACAGCTCATCAGTCTGGAACTCACAGTACGTATCTGATATTAACACAGTTGAGAAAGTCCAGAAGTATTTCACAAGAAGAGTTCTCCACTCCTCTGCTCGTTGTAGAATACCTTATGCCACCAGACTTGAAATTCTAGACCTAGAAAACCTAGAACTACGTCACCTTCAGTCCAATCTAAGTATGGTATATAAAATCATGCATTGCAATATACTACCTGTCAATGAATACTTCAGCTTCAACCATAACAATACAAGAGCAAACAATAGATACAAAATCAAAGATAATCGCACCAAACTTGATTGCAGGAAATTCAACTTCAACAACAGAATGTCTGGAATACTCTACCTGACTCGTGGTTTCTTTCCCAAACCCCAAAAACTTTAACCTTAGACTGTCTACTATTTACCTCATCCCTTTCCTAAGAGGTCTGTAGTGGGCGTGCATAAGCGCACCAACATGCCGACTGTCCCTGTCCTATTGTTTCTTTTATTTTTCTTATTTTTCTTATATGCATCCATGTATTCATAACTATGTTTTTACTTATACCTATTATCTTATAAGCAATTGACAAACCAAATGAATAAAAATAAATAAATAAAATAAATTTCAAACATAAAAAGACCAACTAACCAAATATTTAAGATACCTACAATTTTATTTGGAACAATTTAAAAGTTTTTGACTTAAGTCCCAATTCCAATAGAATTGTTTTAAAAAATAAGGTCTTCTAAAAATTAATCATCAGCATGCAGTTTTCTCAAATTTTAAATATTTTCTTAGCTGCTGCACTGGGAATGAAAAGCTGATGTTTCCAATTTCATATACAAACAGTTTTTACCATAAAATGGGGATTATCTGGTATTCCGAAGAAAGAAAGAAGCAGAGAGTAGGACAAAACACTAATCATTATAAAATGTGATTAGTTTAGATTAAAATAAAACTTTACTCTCCAATAGCAATTCCAGTTCATTAAAACAGAATTAATGAATAATTTATATGGTGATTCCATGCCCCAACCTCTGTCAACTATTTCCGATTCATTTCTAATAAAAAAATTCAAAAATGTTATTTTTTAATGTGCACCGAAGATTTTTAATTAGATTCAGCAAATACTAAGGAGAAGCTAAAAGACAACTACTTGTCAAATAGATATCAAAACTTTAGAAGCATTTGCTGCTGGATCATTGAGACTCTATCATTTTGCTTATTATAAACCCCAAACAAACCCCTCTTTTAAAAATGAATTATGTCAACATTGGCCAACATGGTGCTTACTGAAAACAGATATCCGTCTGAAACAATAGAAATTGTTTCAGTTGCAATGCTTGAGGAATTTTAGTCAATTGGCAAAGATCATTGGAATGGTACCCAGTTCTATTTCCCTTTGTAATTTTTATCAAGTAAGGTTCAAGCAAAAAATCACTATCTAGACTTAATTTTGAGTAGAAAAAGACAATAAATTTCAACTGAATTTGAATAAAATTGAGGCATATTAGATGGCTCTGGCTTTAAAAATTAATGCAACAGTTTGCTTCAAATAGAATTATATATCCACACATGGGTAATATTTAAATCTTCTGCAAAATAAATTACAGACCATTTTGCATATATGCACTCTGAAATCTGTATATCTACAAGGATAAAAATTACTTAAATAGTTCATATCTGTGTCAGATAAATATGATATTTATTGAAATGATTCTGACCACGAGATAACATGGCTATATTTATGTACTATAAGAAATCAAAAGCTCACTGTATAATAATTCCACAAATGAAATGTCAAGATTACTCACTGAATGACTTTGTCAAGGGAGAATCAAGTATCGAATCATGTTCTCTGTTCATTTCTAAGTTGAACTAAAGGCCCGGTCCCACTGCACTTACGGATGCAAAGAGGATGTAAAACATTAAAAAAATCTTGCCATCCGTTGGAAAACACTATGCATCTGTTGTTTACTCATTGCATACGTGTTTCATACGCTCTATCCGTCGAGCATCCGTCCACTGCAATTTCATCTGTGCAAGAAGTTTTGAGCTGCACAAAACTTTGGGAACGGATGAACTTTCTGCTGCGTATGATGTACATCCGCAACATATACGGGCAACAAACGTTCTATGTCCATTATCATCCGTTAAACGTCCGCTGTATCCTCTCTGCATCCTCTGGCCATCCCCTCAACTCACATCCGCTGCAGCTGAAAACGGAAAGAGGGAGGAAACAAAAGGTACACGGAACATCTACACAGAATTAGTAACACGGAAATAGAAAGGATGTAAGCGTATGCATCTCGTATATAAAGTATTAAAAATGGACAAATACTTTTGTATCTGGGATGTATCTCGTATATTTAGGATGTCTGAAGTATGTAGAAGGACACCTAGCGGACAACTGATATTTTCTATAAAAAGGGGGAGAAAATCATCTGGAACTCAGTATGAGTCCAGCAACTGTGGTGTACAGACCTCTTCACCCTTGGTCTTGGTCTTCAACATCATCAATTGTTCTCCACCATGGATAATGACACAGTCCATATGATAGCTGCGCTCATTCATCACCAGAACCAAAATCTGTTCAGACTGTTTCAAGTTTTACACAGAAGGAGAAGAAGGAGATGTCCAAGAGTTGTGTGGGTCCGAGGATGGATCGTGAGAAGAATGGAGTTTGGACTGTATGACCAGTTGATGGTGGAGCTGAGGAATGAAGACCCTCGTGCATTCCATCACTTCATGAGGATGCCACCAGCCATGTTTGATGAACTTGTAGAGCATCTGAAACCCAGGTTGACCAAGCCAAGCACCAACGTCCGTCCCAACCTTGACCCTCGACTGAAGGTGGCACTGGCTGCGGCACCTGGCCTCTGGAACCACATACAGAAACATGCAGTATGCATGGAGGGTGCCACATAACAGCATCACCAAAGTGGTCAGAGAAGTAGTACAGGCCATCATTGAAGAATATGTGGAGGAGCTCCTCAGGTGCCCCACCACTGAACAAGGCTGGAGAAAACTTGCAGAAGAGTGGTATCAGAGGTGGAACCTTCCCCACACCATTGGAGCCATGGATGGGAAGCACGTGGCTTGCTAAGCTCCAGCCAACTCAGGGTCCATTTATTACAACTACAAGGGCTTCTTCAGTACCATCCTCTTTGACATGGTTGATGCTGACTACAAGTTCATCTCCATCGATGCTTCAGGCAACGGGTCAGCTTCAGATGGCCAGGTATACAACGCAAGTGATCTCAAGGATGGGCTGGAACGCAACCTCATCATGGGTTTTCCATATACTTCTCACCACCATGCAGCATGACCCAGAGACTATGAGGAGCATAGTGGAAGCTTGCTGCATCCTGCACAATCTCATGCGCACCCGCTACCCAGTGTTGCAGAACAGACTTGTCGACAATCAAAAAGGGAATGGGGACATGGAGCCTGGTCAATGGAGGCAAGGACATAACCTGATAGACACTGTGGATGTACAAGGCCCCAACAGAGCTTCACGTGAAGGGAAGAAGCAGCGCAACCTACTGAGACACTGGTGCAACTCCCCAGCTGGAGCAGTGGAGTGGCAAGACAGGATGATAGATGATTAATGGATGCTTCCTTGAGACTGTTGCATAACACTGATGAGATTGTGCCATGTATGTTGAGTGGTCCCACAATGGATAAGGCATTAATAAAGAGCTTTGTTTATTTTAAAATGTGTTGATCAATGAATTCTTATTGATAAAGAGGTCCATATGTGTGGCAGCTGGGATGGTGGACCATACAGTCCCATTACGCTTGCACTGGAGGTTTATCTATCCAAACAACTATCCTTATCTATCTCACAAGCATGCAAAGGCTTAACCATTTTTTCAAAGTTTTCACCAACACTTTATTAAGTAAAAAAAAATGAACCAAGTGTCTTAAGCAAAGATAAACTTTATTAACTTTCTTAGGTAAACTTTATGACTTTATTAAATAAGCAAAATGAACCAAGGAAAGTGTCTTAAGTGTCTTAAGCAAAGATAATCTTTATTAACTTTCTTAACTTTATGACTTTATTAAATAAGCAAAATGAACCAAGTAAACTATTGTGTTTAGCAAAGATAACCTTTATTAACTTTCTTAGGTAAACTTTATGACTTTGTTAAAAAAGCAAAATGAACCAAGTAAAGTGTCTTAAGCAAAGATAAACTTAACAAATACAACTTAGTCTCTGACACTATTCTCAGTCACTCTGAGTCATGTCCATGGTCTCAGCTGTTAAGCGGGCAGGGACTGCCGAGGTGGCTGTGGCTTGAGTGCTGGTCTGAGGCACCATTGGGGTGCTTGGCCCCGAGGGTACAACAGGGGATGGTGTGTTCAGGAAGCTATCCGAGAGCTGACTCAGTCCCATGAGGTTGAGAGGCCCTTCATCAAGGACTTGAGATGTCAGGCCCAATACTGATGACAGATTGTCCGTTGATGGGCTTGGCTGTGGGGTGGAGGAAGAAGAAGTGTAGTGGGGCTGTCTGGTCTGCAGCTGGGTGAGGAGTGGCATCTGTGGCGTGCGATGAACCTGGGCCTGGACTGGGAAGTTCTGCTTCTGCTGTGGGAAGTCCTGGTAGTCGTAGCCTTGGTAGGTGAGGGGCTGTTGAAAGCCGTGGAAGGGCTGTGACATCGTCTGGGGTGGAGGAGCAGACCTGGACTGGGAAGGAGCAGCTTCAGCTGGGCCTTGAGGGTTGTACAGAAGTGCTGTGATCTTCTGCTTTATCACCTGGTACTGGGCCTCGGGCAGGTCCCTCAGGGTCTGGCTCACGTAGGTGATGAAGGGCTTCCAGTCCGAGGATGGTATGTCGCTGTGGACCAGCTGAGAGAGAAGTTCTGTGCTGGTCTTCATTGTGTTTCTGATCTCCAACAGCACACTGTGGTTCTGGCCCTCCAGTCTGCCTCTCTGCCTGCATCCTCTGGAGCGGGGGTGGGGGTGGGTTGGCCTCTGGTGGCTGCTGCTTCTTCCTCCATTTGTGACAGCAGGGTGTCATCCTCCACAGGATCCTCCAAGTCCGCCGGCATGGGGAGTGCAGTTGTCAGGGGGGTCTCTGCCGTGGGGCCCTGCCTGGACAGGGGAGCTGGCTCCTGGCTGGAAGAGGACTGGCTGTCTGTGGGCTGTCTGAGGGAGAGGGGTCTCAGTGGGGCTGCTCCTCGGTGGCAGATCTCACCCTCCAGGAAACTGCACTTGGCCATGACATACATCTCCTGGTCAGTGAGCTTGACAGCAGCCTGGCCAGATTTCTTGAGGTGTAGCTTGCCATGCCAGGTGTGCATGTGCTTTCACCATCCCAGGAGTACTTCTGTCCCGATACAGTCTGTGGCCCTTTCTCCAGAGATACTCGTTCTCCCTTAGCCATCCCAGCACCTCATCCTCAGGCTCCTTGAAAACAGTGTACTGTTTTCTCTCTCCCTTCTCCTTCCCTTGCCTCTTCCTCCCTCTGGCAGGGGTTTCAGCAGGGCCTTCAGGGGCTTGAGCAGCAGGGCCTTCAGGGGCTTGAGCAGCAGGGCCTTCATTGGCTTGAGTAGCAGGGCCTTCAGCAGCAGGGCTTTGAGGGCCTTGGGGCTGGTCCACCACAGCAGCAGCAGCAGCAGCAGGTCTTTCCCCGGTATGCTGACTGCGTGCGTGCTGCATCCTTTTATATCCGCGGAGCTGACGCAATTCATACTCCCCGCATGCACAGTGAACGCTTTGCATCCGATATACATTCGCGCGGCTTCCCCTTTGTTTCCTATAGGCGTCCGTGATGCATCCGCTTCATCCGCTATGCATCCACCCCTTCCGCTATGCATCTGCTTCCAAATTCTCCCCTGGAACCCCTTCAGATGTATCATCCACTTCCATCCGCTAGGCTTCCTATGAACATCTGTTTAACATCCGCGCTACATACTACCCATGTCCGTTTTTTTCCATTCTATTTATGCAAATTTTCACCACTTTTTGGAGCAGATGACAATGGATGGAGCCACCCCTGAAATTTTGCTCGTCCGCTGTGTCCTTTAAGCATACGTTTTGCATCCGTCGGCCAGTGGGACCAGGCCTTAAAGTTCTATCGCCTTATAATTCCCTAAGTAACAGAGTTGAATTTCTGAATATTGTATGATTTGTGCCATATTTTCAGATGGAACAGGGGAAGAGTATACATTTATCTTCTTATCACATCATTATGGGCAACATACAGAATAATAACATAAGATCAATCCTTATTTTTTTAAATTATTGAAACCTGGCCAAGATTCAGTTAATTACCAAGGCACAACTGCCAATATCTATTGTGGAGAATACGATTGGGTTGTCCGTAGAATGTTCATTATGTTTATGTTTATTAAAATGTGTATTGTGGATTATTTTAATACTGCTCATGAACTCCTAAATATATTTACTGAAAATATATGACTATAAATAAAAAGTGCATTAATTTCCAAAATCGTAAGTTTTCCACACATAAACCATATTTAGGGTCCTTTGATTAGTTGTATAACGGTAAGCTCTACAATATTTCTATGTAAGAAACTTAAAATAAACTGACATTCAAACTCACATGTAAGTAGGACTGCAACATGTTTGAATTTTATTATTCAGTACTTCTTTCTACAACAGATTGGAAAGTGTACTCTATTTCTAAATCCCATGATTTCTTTTATTTCTTTATTCTTATGAATAGTGGATAAAATCCTATTAAATGATTCATTTTTCACAGACCCTCAACAGTAACAACAAAAAAGGACAGACTAAAAAAGTCTGATCATCTCTCAAGTTTTTAGGTACTAGAATACTGATGTGTCTTACTTTTTATAAACAATTATAATTGTAATAAGTAATTATTTAAAGCAGTTCATCAAGTTAATTACAATGCTTATCATAGAAAATATATTCCATTTTTGGAGTGAACAAGCCAGAATTTTTCAGATTATAGGAATACATTTTAATGAGATTGTGTCATCTACAGCATTTTTTCCAAAAAATTGTTTCCCCTTTCTGATATTTTCAAATAATTTTTTTCCAAGGGAAAATATTGTATATAATTTAATAGAAAAGTAAGATTTCCAAGTATTGCATGTATTTATCAGGGAGAATTTATCAGAAGTTAATCTTATATGCTAACAGGATTTTCATGTGAAGAAATAAATACATAGAAGAAATCTGTACACATTGTTGTATTTCCAAATTTATATTAATAATTTGAGAATTATTGGGAATTGGGAATAATCTAAAATAGAAATCCAAACAAATCACATCAAAAATACGTAACAAACAATAAGCAAACTGAAGTCCTAATACAGTATGTAATAATGACAAGTTATTAGTTATTTTGAGATAGAAGTGGAAAAACTAAATGAAACATTTCTAGTCTCTTTAATACTCTGATACAAGCACTTTAAGGATAATGAAGTTGGCAATAGAAAGTCTTACAAACATTATTTTCAATTGCTTGGAAAAGTAATTAGAGACCATTTTGTGGTATGTACTCTTAAAACTCTAAATTTTGTTACAATTGGTACAATGGTACAAATTACTTAAATATTTTATATTTGTTATCAACTGAACATTTCCAAATTCAATGAAAGGAGTTTGATTACTGGAAACCATGACTATATTTTCCTCTACTGAAATAAATCAAAATCTAAGTGTGTAATAACTTCATTAACAAGCTTATTATCTGATGATAACTTTCCTAATGCACACATTATATAGACTTACACTGTGAAATTGACACAAAAGCTCTGCTTGTGTAGTTTAATACAAGTCATTCAAAGCAGTTTTGTTAGAAATGCAGAACTGTGTGATAGCTGATACCACTGTGTATCAGATTGTTTATACAAGTAATTCATTTAAAGTGAAGGAACCAATTCACTTCCTAATTACATTTTATGGTTATATACTCATCAGTATCTCTCAAATTCAGCAATGGAAAGCAAAAGAGCAATACCACTTTAGAGTAAGTCTAAAGTCTGTTTAAACTCACAAAAATACTCATAGTACAAACATAGAAATAGAATCCCAATAGCCAGCTTTTTACTAAGATTTCATTTCAAACAAATCTTTTCTACTTAAAAATGAAAACACTGAACTGATTTACAGTGGTACAATTTGAAAATTCTGTATCTAGAAACTATAAATATATAGATATTATGTAATTATTTCCAAATTCAGATTTCTAGTTTCCCTTAGTAACCTGAAATTTAAGACTGACTATATCAGTCGTTTCATATTCATTTGAAGAACATATAGACTCTGCATTCTGATGATTGAGTGATTAAAAAACAAAACTGATCCCTGATGTATTAATATGTCAATGAAACTTATAAGAAAAGAAATATATTTGTGTATCACACTGGTAATCAGTGGATAGTGTATCAGTGGATTATTAGCAATATTAAAAGCATTAGAAGCAATAAGAGTGATTCTTCTAAAAGTACAATAAGGCATATATTTTAAAATTAGTGATCTACCATTGGCATATAATATCTACAGGAAGACTGGAAAGTTTAAGAGACTTACTCTACATCATGTCTGAAAAGATTAAGAATAGTACGTCTCAATCCCATTGACAAATTTTCAGTGTATCTTGAAAATTATGTACCCAAGCAGCAACTTACGATATATTCTATAGTCCCTTTTGGCTTTTGAAAAGACATGCGTCTCCCATCTTTCTTGTCTATAGCCTTCTTCTGGCCAGTATCTGAAAGAAATTGAGTCAAAGCATGTATTATTACATTCAGCTTTCTCTCATCTCAGGATTGTCACACACTGCCAACTACAGCATCACTTGCAGACATGTAATTCACCAGTTACATAGCTTTCAGCCAATGAGTCTATCTTGGGTCAGCCTAAGACAACTACCTATCACAACAGACTTCATTCCTCTAAATTTATTACACTTTAGTGTTTAGAAATCCCTTAGCTTTATCAATAGCTGCAAGCCTTCTAAAGTATTACTAAATCACAAGAAACTAGATGAAAAGTTTTTTTCAATGTAGGGCAAGGTTATAACAGTTCTCTAACATATTTAATTAGATTGTCATTACATATAGCTTGCCTGTTATTTGCAGTAAATTAAAATCAGCTTCAGAGATTAGTCCTTAATTTTAGCTAGTTTTTCGAACACATCTGTATAGCACTTTAATGGCAAGTTACATACATCTGTGCTATTTTTTATTATTAAACATTTAAAAACATTTAACAAGTGGTAAATCACTCAGAGTTGCTGGGAAGCATTCAGTATCACTGTTCAGAAATCCACATTTTCTCACTGATCAAAAATTAAGCAAACTTTATCCAATTAAGTCCTTTTCTTCAGCTTGTAAGAAACTAAATTCTGTAATAACTTCAAGATGTGCAAAGGAGTTTTATAAATGGTGCAGAGACGAAAAAGAAAATGGGAAAAAAAGGGTCTTAACCCTTTTTTTCTATTTGCTCATCTCAGAAAATATTTAGTTTTAGATATAGATATGGCCATCCTTTAAAATGGGAGTGAATGAGTTGGAAAAGAGATACAGTCGAAGATGTCTATAGAGATTATCAGTCATCCAAGTCATAGTTGTCCCAAAGATGCTTTTTAAAGAAATAACTGGAGTTTTTTTTTCCTTTGAAGACATTTCACTTCTCATCCAAGAAGCATCTTTACCTCTATTCTTGTGGTTTATTATTTGTATGTCCACTTAAATTATTACCTCAGCTGGTTTCATTTGAAAATCCAATGTGCTCTCTTTTTCAAAATCACTCTTCTAGCATTTACATTTTCATATCTTCAAGCATGGCCATAACTACATGCTTTCCCCATACCCACATTACTTTTATAATTTGGCATTTTTAAAAATTCAATCTACATTTAATCAGTTTCAGTTTTATCCAATAAAACCTATTATTCTTCTGCATCCTCTGTTATAGTATTAGACAATCTTGAAAGTAATTTGGGGATATGTTCCCAAATAGCTTTGATTTTTTTTTTATAACTGAAGAGTATTGTTCCATATATTAATGGGTTTCTTTTCCCTTAATTGTAATTCTTAGTTCCTGCTGGTTCTCTCTAATCAGCCTTCAAAGTCCATTCTTACCATCTGTTTATTTTCCAATCAGCAAAACTTTCCCATGGGAATATTTCCTATAGTTAATTTCAAACTCCATAAATATTGTTATCAAAATTTAGTCTTTCAAATCTATCTAGCCCCTTAACTTTTCAAAGTCAACATCCTAGTCCATAATTTGCTGCATTCCAAAAATTAATGTTGCTTAAAAATAAACCTGAAGCTTTTGCAAAATATCTTTCATTCAGGATAGAATGAAATTCTCCCAGTGTAATAAACCTTTCCCCTTGGAAAGTTAAATATAGATCAACAACAGCTTCCTAAAGCAGTTATAACAGAAAATGGGTGACCCAGAGGTTTTTAACGGGACTTTTTTTCCCTTCGCTAAACCGGATGGGGCGGAGCCACGTGATGCATGAGTTTGACACCCCGCTCTTAACTGCAGTTTAAGCTAGATGTTTTTCCCGACTCCTACAACTCTCAAACCCACTGGAGATTACTATTTTATGATCTCTTCAGAAATATATTGTGTACAGAGCAATCTTGTGGGTAATCCTTGCCTTTCCTTCATCTGGAGAGAACTTATGAGTAGCCAATCCACATTTTTTTTTTTTTGCCATGGTTGTTTTGGTCCACAAAAGTTGAGCCTTCTTCATATGCCATCTCTCTTTCCATATAAGACTCTAACCTATGCCACATGACTTTAACTGCATTAGAATGTAACAACTTAATGTTGGATGCATGTGAAATTAGTGTTGCATGAGAGTATACATACAATGTTAAGTCTTTTTTTTTTTTTAGTATTGGTACCTAGATAGACCCTTTCCAAAAAGGGCACTGTAACATTTTCCAGGCTTGATTTAGTTTGAATCTTTACTGATTTTTTTGGCTGCTGCTTGCATATTTCTTAAGATATTCTATCAATTCCTATTTCTAAAAATATTCCATCAATTTCTTCCTTCCAACTTGATAATGACAATGTGTGGCCCGAGCTATATTTTCTAATGTTAGAGGTTCATGTAAACAGGGAATACCTTCTAATATATCTGGGATATTAACATTCCTACCATATAGAATTTCAAAAACTCCTTCTATCTTTGATTTTCCAGAGATATTGGAAATATCAAGTGATATTTATCACTTGAACTTTTAGAAAACATTTTGTGCGTGTGTGTTCCCAATTATAGATGTTGTAATACAATAAAATATGAAATATTACCAACATAACTCTCATCAGTTCCTCCAAAACTATTACAGGATGAGGTAAACTTATCAGAGACAATAATTTAAAATTTTCTATTTACTAGATCTATGAATTTAGAGAATTTGACTTCTATTATAAGTTATATTGCATGGAGACTCAACCTACAAATTAAAATTTGAGTATACAGCATTCAGCATTAAGTTATATTTTTTTCTTGAATAAAGGATATTTTAAGTATTATTCTTTTATGCATCTGAAATTAAACTCCATTATTTGGGTTTATGTTTCAAAAATTAACAGAATAATCTTATAATTCTGAAGTATTAAATTATATTTTTATAATGGAGTAGTTTTTGTCTAATTTTTTTTTACATTTTTTTACAATTAATGGGAAAAATCTATGGGCAGGATCTAAGTAACTTCTTAGGGTTATATAACGAACTTGTATTACACCACTGTTAAAAAAATGATTTATTCCAGCAAGTGACTCACAACCAAACAAGCCTGTTTGACATATGACTTTAAAATGATTAGCAAATTAATGGAATGCAAGTTTTAGGTCCTCTTTAATGCTACCAATGTGCTTCTTCATATATTTATTTGAAAAGTAAATCCATACTGTATGAGGAATTGCAATGTATGAAATAAATAAACACAATTTGCTACACATAATGTATTCTACAATACTGTACAAGAATTCTCTATCTTGCATTTTATTTTCTACCATTAGTTGCTTAATAATAAATTCTTAGTGTAAATTTAGATTCAAAGCACATTATAAAACCAGAATTTCTATAACTGTGATAGCTTTTAACTAATATGACAATATCATAGAAAATAAAACAAAATAAAATGTAGAATATGAGCCATCAATGGCACAAGGCCTGATTATCTGGATTGTCCATCTTCAATAATTTCTCCCCACCTAGTACAGTCAAGCAGAATAGATATGTTCCAGGCCCCTCAATTATACATTACCCTGTAGGGTTGAGAAAGGGCGTTGGTACTTACCTGATACGCCCATTCTCTGTGAGCTGTGAAGAACATCCAGAGATGGGAGGTGCTTTCAATCTCTTCTGGAAAAGCAGGGCTTAAAACTCTGGGACACTCCTCCTCCTCCACAGAACTCCTCCTCAAGAGTTCCCCAGTTTTGCGAAGACTGAGTGCCAAAGTCCGGAACTCATCACCTGATCTAGATCCCTGACTGGAACGGAACCCCACCAGACGGAAAGAAATGGGTGGGGCTGGATGCTCTTCACAGCTCACAGAGAATGGGCCTATCAGGTAAGTACCAACGCCCTTTCTCCCATGAGCTGTTCAGAGCATCCAGAAGTGGGACATACCAAAGCTTGGCCTGTCCTTAGGGAGGGACTCCGTCTGGAACATAATCCATGCCTATATTCTGTGGACCCTCTGCAGGACTCTTCTGCCAAATGAAGTGTCCGTTGAGGCGTAGGCATCAATTTTATAATTTCTGACAAAGGGGGATGGTGAAGTTGCCGCTCTGTAAATTTCATCTATGGAGGCCTATGGTGGCCCATGCTGCTGATGTTGCTGCACTCCTTGTTGAGTGGGCTGTAATGCCCTTAGGAACTGAGATGGACTGGCATTCGTAACTTTTAGCTATGGTGGCTCTCAACCATCTACCGATGGTCGTGGACGACACCCTTTGTCCTAAAGTGGATGGGTTGAAGGATAGGAATAGAGCCTCAGATTTTCGAAATGTCGTTGTGCGGTCTAGATAGACGCATTAGGCCCTTCGCACGTAAAGTCTATGACATTGATGTTCCAGCCTATGAGATGGTTTCGGACAGAAATTTGGAAGGACCAACTCCTGCACTCTGTGGAAGGTTGAATTTAGTTTAGGAGTGAACAATTGGTCCAAACAGAGAATCACTCTGTCCGCATGAAACATGCACAGGTCCTTACTCATTGACAATGCCAATTTGGAAATTCTTCTGGCTGATGTGATTGCAATTAGGAAGGCCACCTTATATGTCAGGAATTTAAGACTAGTGGTTCTTAGAGGCTCGAACGGACCAGTTGTAAGAGCGGTTAACACCTTGTTGAGATCCCAGGTGGGATAGCGGTGAATTACAGGAGGTCGTAAGTTTGCGGCACCCTTGAGAAAACTGCAGACATGTGGATGGTGTGCTATAGAACAGAGGTCACCCCAGGTTTTCACCGAGGCTAAAGCCGCCACCTGTCTACGTAACGTATTTGGAGATAGGCCCTTGGTCAACCCCTCCTGTAAAAAGCCCAATAATTGTATTATTGATGGAGCAGTTGGGTCGATCCTAGACCCCTGGCACCAGCGACAAAAGGCTGACCACGTGGCCTCGTATATACGATTTGTTGATGCCCATCTGGATGCTTGAATCATGGCAATAGCATCCTCTGAAATTTGTTGGGCCCTTAAACAGCTCCACTCAACCTCCATACGGCTAGACTGAGCCATTGTGGGTTCGGGTGGAGTATCGGCCCTTGGGAGAGGGAAACCTTCGATGGTGGAATTCTCCAAGGTTGTTCTTTCAGCAGGTCCTGTAAATCTGCGAACCACGTTCGCCTGGGCCAGTAAGGGGTGACCAATATCAATTCCGCTCGTTCCTGCAATAACTTCTGGATCAACCTGGGTATTACTGGGAGTAGAGGAAACGCATATAGAAGCCCAGGAAGCCACTGACATCGCAGGGCATTGATGGCCTCTGCCCCGAGTTGGGTACCTTGAGATATAGCGGGGCAATTGGATGTTGAGAGGAGAGGCAAATAGATCGACTACCGGGTGCCCAAACCTCCGCACTGCTTCCTGGAAGACAGACGGGTGGATGCGCCACTCTACCTGATCTATCATGGCCCTGCTGAGCCAGTCTGCTTGTGTGTTTAATGATCCTGCTATGTGTTCCACCTTGATCGAAGACAGATTGGCCTCGGCCCATTTGAACAACTTGGTCGTCTCCAGCATCAGAAGTTTGGAATGAGTACCCCCGTCTGTTTACGTGGGCCTTGGTTGTGGAATTGTCTGTCAAGACCAGAATGTGGCGTGAATGGAAAAGGGGGAGAAACCTGTGTAAGGCCAGGTGAACTGCTCGCAGTTCCAACAGGTTGATGCCTTGTGCTTATTCGGAAATAGACCAAATTCCTTGTGCAGAGTGGGATTGGAAGTGAGCTCCCCATCCTACTAGGCTGGCATCGATTGTGATCAGTACCCTGTGAGGTTCCTTCAAAGGGCATCCCGTTTATCATTTTTTCCGACCACCAGCGGAGCAATTGGAGAAGGTTGTGTGGTACCTTTATCCGGACGTTGGAGGTGACTCTTCCAGATCGCTGGAAAGGTAGCAGGAGCCATTGCAACTCTCTAGAATGGAATTGAGCCCAAGGCACAATGGAAATATAAGAAATCAGTTTCCCCAACAATTTAGACAGCAATGCCAGGGAAACCCTCTTTAAGGCCCTGATCTCCTTGGCCAAAGACTGAATACTGTTTAACCTGTCCTGAGATAGGAAATCCTTGCCTTCCACAGTATCTATCACTGCCCCCAAATGAACTGGCCTAGTTGAGGGGATCAAGTGGCTTTTATCCCAATTTATGGAAAAGCCATGACCCTGAAGGGTCTCCAGAGTAAACTTGGTATCCAATGTTGCTTGATGTCTGGAAGATGACAAAATTAAAATATCATCCAGATAATATTGTAAGCGGACAGATTTGATTCTGAGCGAGGCAGCCAACACCGCGAGGACCTTGGTAAAAGTCCTAGGAGCTGAATCCAGACCGAATGGCAGAGCGATATATTCAGAGTGCCGATCACCATAGCAAAATCTAAGATATCTGTAGTGGGCAGGTCTGATTGGTATATGTAGATAAGCCTCTGTGAGGTCAATAGAAGTCATGATATTGTTCTCTCTGATGCTAAGCAGAATGGACTGGAGAGTAGACATCTTAAATTTTCGATAAACCAATGATTTGTTCAAATGTTTGAGGTCCAGAATTGGCCTCCAGCCCCCCAAACTCTTTGGACCCACGAAGAATAGAGAGTAACAGCCTTGACCCCACTGTTCAGATGGGACCTCTCTAATGGCCCGAATATGCAGAAGATGATTGATAGCCTCTTAATGCCCTCTTAATGGGGTCTGAAGACTAAGAGCTCCTAATGAAAAAGTTTGGGGGGGGAGGATTGAAACTCCAGCGCCAAGCCAAACCTAATAGTGGAGGTGGAGCTGTCCGTTGCAGCCATAATTTTAGCTATGTCCTGGTGAGCTCTGACGTTTGACACCGGCAATAAATCCCTCAGGTGGGAGAGCCATCGGAGAGAGGAATGTGTAAAAAAGGATCATCTGTAGCTGCCTTAATGGCCCAAGCATCAGAAACGTGCGGCCTATGGAGTGCTAACTCTGCCCTCTTTTCTTCAGGTCTCAGGGCTTCCTCGGCCTCCTTAGGGAAGGTGGAAGAGGCCAGTGCCACAATGGGTTCATCCACCATGAATGTTTTGAGAGAATTTGCAAACTCTGGAGCCAAATTAAAATCTCGCTTATCGTACCCTGTTGGGGCTGTGTATGATGCTGCTGATGCCCATTGATTTTGTATTAATTCAGCAAACATATGAGGGATAGTTTCTGCCTCGTTAGTTGGTTGCGGGAATATTAGGTCCTGGGATTCGTCCTGAGACCCTGTTGGTAGTGGATGAGGGTCTGATGTACCTAGTTTAGTGGTGTTCTTTGCTTTGAACAATTTAAAGAGGTGTGGACGAAAAAGGCCAGAAAAGGTAGGTTGGTGTGGAATGAGGTCCTCATCATCCGACATTCCCCGTTCTAGCAGGTCCGCTTCTGACAGCTCCAAGTCCATCTGATGGATCGACCCCCCCGCATGGAAACCTCAAAGTCCACCTCTTCCTCAAAGTCCATCTCTTCCCGAAGGCCCTGGGCCGGTTAGGAATATTGTGGAATACCTGTGATTGATGTTGTTGGGTATGCCCAAAGGAGCAGGCGGACAAGGATCCCACATCCTGGTCAACAAGTGTCTGGTTTGGATGGATTGCTTAACTCCAGCCACAATGCCCCTTTGAATCGCCATCTCCATCCATTGCCTTATCTCAATGGGAATATACTCAGGTAAAACCTCCTCCTGTCTTAGGCCAGCGGCCATAGGGGTGAAGGTTGCCGCAGGAATTGGCCGGCCAGTGCTCATTGGAGGAGATGTGCATATGGGGGGTTGTCTAGGAACAGCCTATCTGGGCTGGATAGATAAGTCCAAGGGCCCCATAAAGGGGTTTGGGTTCTGATCAGTCATGGCCCTCCTGTCTGCCTCCCTGGCTTGTTTTTGCAATTGTCTTTCCAATGCTAGGTGCCTTCTATGGGCATCTTTATCTGTTGCCTTTGAGGTCTTTTTGGGGCCCACAGGCTTGTCACAGGGCTTACTTGGCTTGCAGCTGAAAGCGATGTCATGTTCCATTTTGTATGATGGATTGTCTTGCCTCTGAATATCAATTTATTATTATTGTTATTATTGTTGTTGTTATTGTTGTTGTTGTTATTATTATTATTATTATTATTATTATTATTATTATTATTATTATT
>BLBF01000002.1:24790693-24847079 GCA_015471245.1 Laticauda colubrina
TTATTATTATTATTATTATTATTATTATTATTATTATTATTATTATTGAAAATGATATCCCCTGCAGTTGAAATCAGAACTCTCCTCCAGGAAAGTAAGACTGTATATTTATGAGATTAAATGGTGAATAGTATCTAAGGGTCCCCAGCAAGGAAAACCCCCAAGTGCTCCAATTGATAGAAGGACTCCAGATCCCTGGTCCCCAGCAAGGGAAACCACTATTACAGGCTGTGATGTGACTCCTTGCCTGTCAGAGACAAACGCCCCACAATATAACTGTCAATCGCAATTTCCGATTGAGTAAATAATCCAAAGGCAAATATAGAGAAATGTCTGTAAAATGGGTAGTTGTTTAGTTCCACGTTAGGCAGAGGAATAGCTAAACCCAGGGAAGGCACAATGGAACTTTAACGTCTCAGCTCGCAGCAAGAGAAACCAGAGAGAAATGGAGGCTGAGGCAATTACTTTCTTAGTCGCCAGCAAGGGAAACAAATGAGAAATTGAGTCTGTTAAGATTAGGCGCGAAATTGAGGCAGCCATTGAAAAGGGCAGGTAGAGGAATCACTGGCGTTAAGCCTGAGCCGTCTGGAGAGCCGCTGCTGCTGTTGCTTTAATTGAGATTTAAAACGCTGCTGATAGAAGAAAAAAACGGCAAGGCCAGGAAGTCTTGGCTGTGAGCTTTCCGTTCTGATCGTAAGCAGACGATCGGAAAGGTAGATAAGGCTGTTTGCTGGAGAGAAAGCCTCAAGCTGCCTGCGGAGAGGCAAGCTCCGCTAATTTGCAAGGGAAAGTGATCGGAATGGAGATAAGGCTATTTTCTGAGGCGAGAGCTTCAGGCTGCCTGTAGATGGCAGGCTCTGCTAATTTAAGGGAAAGCTTTTGGTTTTTACCTAGATAGAGGGGAAAGCCTGAAAGACCCAATTAGTGAAGGGTTTTAAAGATCCAACCTGAATTTGAGCAAAGCTGTTCCAGTCAGGGAGTGCACAACCTCTTACCATGAAGGCTGAGCTAAAACTGGGGGACGCTGAGGAGGAGTTCCGTGGAGGAGGAGGAGCGTCCCGGAGTTTTAAGTCCAGCCTTTCCAGAAGAGACTGAAGCACCTCCCATCTCTGGATGCTCTGAACAGTTCATGGGAGAAAGCAAGTGTGCCTCCATTCTCTGAAACAACATCCCTCTCCCTCCAGAAGCCTTCATTCATTTGGGAATTTGGAAGACCATTTAAGATCTGATTGTGTCCGGGCGGAAGAAGGAGGGGGGCTATCATACTTTTATTGGTATGCTTTCTTTTGAGATAGGCTGCCATATCATGTGGCCAGTATGAAAATACAGAAACACAGTAACCTTCCCGCCAAAGCCGTACCTATTTATCTACTCACATTTGCATGTTTTCAAACTGCTGTAGCATCTGAACCTAGGTAAACTGCTATTTATTAAAACTATGAATAGAAAAAACCATACAGGATTTCAAACAACAATTTTGATATTTTCCTAAACTACAAATTAAAAATAACAACAAAGCTTCTATGTTTATTTATCACACAATATTGAAGTTAATTAAAACTAAAGATTTTAAATAAATTAAAAGATTGTCTGCCTTGTTAAAAAATAAATTAGTTTCTTGTAGTTAAATTCTATCCCAGGTCATTCTCAAATCAAGATATCTATACCGATCCATAATCTAAGCATAGATATGAATTTTGAAAGAAAAAAAATCTCAGCTCTCATATATAAATTATTCTAATATATTTTTGAAAATAGATTTTAAAAGTAATTTTAATTTTAATTTTAATTTTAAAAGTAAATTAAAATTTAAATACAAAAGCATTAAATTTACTTTTGAATTGGATAATTGGATGGTTGGATAATTCTAAAGTATACAAATGAATTGCTATTGTAGATATATCAACTACTTTATGTTTATATTATTAATCTTAAATATACAGTAAAAAGTAATCCTTGAGATTCTATCCTAATGTAACATTGGATAAATAATACATGGACATTTTATATTGTGTAACTTTATTATCATTTACTTGGGACAAAATGTCTGTGTTAACTTTTAACATACCTACCAACACCTTTGTTTAAAAATAATTTTCCCCAAAGCTACAAAACCGTTAAAATCTTTATGAATACACTGCTTTGCACAAACAGACTCAACGTTTTCTGTTCAGACATGGCTGTAGCTACACAGAATGTTATGAGGCAAACACAGAAGCAGGCAATACATGACCTATAAGGAGAAAACGTGATTGTAGTTCATTTAATTCAAAACAAAACCACAAAAGGAGAAACTAAAGAAGTTCTGGATCCACGCATTAGTGACTTCCTTGCTTCATTGCCATATCTCCTATAGTTTCTTCAATCAAAACAAAGCGTTCCTAAATATACAGCCTATCCAAATTTATAACCTGGACCAGGTTTAAAGTTCTTACCTACCCTTATAATTTACATATTTACACCATTCTAATCTACATTCCACTGGTTAAAAGCTACAGTTATTAGTTATTATGCTTCCTCTGTCATGTGGCCAACCCTCTACAATAGCATTTCCTCAATGATCCTGATATTTTGTCAGTCATTAAAAGCTTGGATATTTGCTCAGGCCTTTGATCAGGTTGACAGATAAATCCTTGTAAGATTATGAGAACATTCTATTTCTGTTTTATATGCATCATTTGTCTTTATTATTTGGTGTTGATTCCATACAGTATCCAGAATCAAGCAGAATCAGTTTGTTTAAATCTATATACATAATAAATAAAACATAATACATTCACACATCATGGTCATGCAAAACAAACCAGATTACAGCATGTGTTTAAACTGCTTGTTAACATTGTTCTTTTTCTGGTGATTTTATTTTGTGTTTCTACACTACCCATAGTCACATATATAAGGCGATGTAAATTTATCAAATAAATAAACCATATTTTGAGCAATGTAATGTGTAAACTGAACTAATAGGAACAAGGCTACTATGGCTTGTTTAAATAAATTAAGATATGTGGATCCAGAAATTACTATTCAGTGAAATTCAAAAGAAAAGATAAGAGGCAGAAAGTACAGCTCCCACACTGATAATCTATCAGAGGCAGAAGGTATAGTTCCTACACTGAGAATCTCTCAAGGACAGTGTTGATATTCATTTCTCCTGTACCAAAGAAAAAGAACTGAAAAAAGCTACCAAAGTTTTGTGGCAGGAATAGTCCAAAAGGCTAGTGTATTGGACCTTCTCAAGATGCCTCAAAATCAAAATTATCTGACAGTCTACCTTGAAAAAAAAATTACAATCCCACCAAACTATTGTGAGAACAGTAGAAAAATGTGTCTATTTTAATTTTTAATCTGGCAAATACTGATAAATACAGACTATGTAAACAAAAGTTTCCATAATTTTTGGAAAGAGGGGAAAAAAGTTAAAGAAAAACTGCAATAGGCCGTTTTTTACTTTGCAAAAGTAAAATAAAACAAAGCAAAAATGAGTGTCAGCACCAGTGGTGACCAATTTGCGCCCCAGTCTGGCTTGGGCCTTCTTTCTGTGACTTCCATTTCTTAAAACAAGGAAAATCTTGGGGCGGCTGTGGAAGATGGGTCCCAGAGTAGCAGAGGAGGGAAAAAGACAGAGCACAGGACACTGAAAAACTCCTTTCCAGCTGCAAAACGCCAAACGCAGCACCAGAAAAATGAAGGCTTTTTTCCTGAAGTTTTATCTCAAACTTCAAACGTCTCCCTTGAGTTCAAATTCCAGGTCCCTCTGCCTTCCTCGCCGTTTATGTAAACAGCTCCCCCCCCCCCCAAAAAAAAAAAAAAAAAAAAATCCCATACACGCAAAGTCTTGAACAAAACCCGTCCAAGTACACTAAGAGGCATTTGGTCAAAGCTGCGGTCAGGGGAGGGCTGTGGAGGTAGGCCCAGAGTTTCAGCGCCTGCAACCCGCCTTCTCCAACCGAGTGCCCTCCAAAGGGTCGAAAAAGCACAACTTTTTAGCAGTCGGGCATTCTGGGAAGTGTAGTTCCACATGAGGGGAGGAGGAGGGACGGACGTTTTCTTTCTCACTGACTGACCAGGTACAAAGGAACAGGGGAAAGCCCTGTCGTCCATCTCCCTCCCGAAACCCACCGGCCCAGCTGGGGCCAAGTGTGAAAGCTGGAGGCCTTACCGGGCGGCGAGGGCGCCCCGTCGTGTTGGGAATCCTGGAAGTGGACTTGGCGAAGGCTCCCCGCGCCAGGGACGGCGCTCCATAGGCGGTTGGCGGTGCCCCTCAGCAGGCGGCCACTCTTTCCCGTAAAGGTGGTGAGGTACTCCATGGGGGCTCGGGTGACCGTGCTCCGGAGCGAGGAAGCGGAACGAGTTCGGGAACTATCGCGCTACGCGGGCCGTACGAGGCACCCTCATCGCGGGCTAAAAAAGAACCCGAGCTCGGAGCGGAAACGGAGAGCGGCGGGGCCGGGGGAAGGGGAAAAAAAGTTAGGCAAAAGTTGGGGCTGACGCCGCCTCAGGTCTCCGGAGCCGAAAGGAACCGAGCGGCGCGGCTACGGTGGGTGTGGCTGGAAGGAGGCGCCGCGAGGCCTCTGCCCGCCTGCCTCGAGTTTATGAGCGAAGATTCCCCGCAAGGTTGGGCGCGCGCGTGGGTGAAGGTGAGGAGTCTTGCACGCGCCCCCCCCCCTCTCTCTCAGACACACCCTGAGGAGGTGACCAGACACGTGCGAGGAGGAAGGTGAGGACTTGCACGCATCTCATTCGCTCCGTTTCTCTCTTCCTCTTTTTCTCTCTCTCACATTCACACATAAACACCACACCAACGCACGCTCTCCCCTTAAGAGGCGACGCTCTTCTCTCCCGGCACTTACGGCTTGTGAATTTCCGACTGTGCCTGGAGTTGCAGGAATTAAGATATCTCAAAAAAGTAAATCCTGGAAGAAGGAAACCTTCTTTTGTGAAACTGCTAAGGAAACCTCTTCAGTCCCCAGGAGTTGGGAGAAAGCTTTTGACCTGAACAAAGACACTGCCCAAAGAAAGATGGCACTTTCTCCCCATCTCCCGCTGAAATAAAAGGCATGCCCAAATGGTAAATTAGGCATTTTCATTAGGATGTATCAGGTCGATTTAGAAGCATTTTTTAAAGTGATAGACATCCTATCTGATTTACGCCTCACTTTCACAAAATTCACTGTCTTACAAAGCTTACATTGCAAGCATAGACAACTGAAAGAAAATATGTTCAATTAACATATTTAGGGGCACTTTTGTTATGTTCAGCATGATTATGTAACTGCACCTTCCTAAGAATGTGATTCTCTGTGAGCTGACTCAAAAGTAAAAGTGAATTTGGTCAACCTTATTTTAATGTTAAAGTATTGTACACTGAAAGTCTGGGCTCGGGCTTAGAGATATGCTGCTATATGCCAAAAGATTCATATAAATAGTTTTAACAGCTTAGCAGCCTTTAAGATAAATTTGAAGGGAGTTAAAGAAGTAAGAGAAGAAGCAAGTTATTTGTGTAATAGTTGAAAGAACTTAGTTTTAAGAGATCATCCAGAACTAGGTGCTAAAATCAAGGAGTTCATTGCTATCTTTTAGAGCCATCAGTAAATGTGAGAGGGAAATGTAATTTTTTTTAATATAGGTTATATTCCACCAACATAGAATAAAATGCCAGGCAAAACTGTATTAATGGGATACTACACTTCTCTGAACTACATGCAGAAAATAACAGTAATAATTGATTTTAGCATAACTGCTAAATTATATAAAAAACAATGAAGTATAAAATTTTAATGTGGATGGGAGAGTATTCCCCAATACAGTAAATCAATATAATCAGTTCAGTAATTTAGGACTGAAGTAGGATTGTCCCCAAACTCATAAAGCTGTTTTGATTGAAATGAGAAGCCCTATATACATGCAAGACAACTATTTTAGAACTAAATATAGTCTTTCACACTTCACTCTCAACACCCTACTACAGTGCCTCAAGAAAATCAAACACCTAAAAATAGAAAATGAAAATATGGTTGCATTTGGTATCATGGCACTCTTTATATCCGTAGATCCAAAACTAGTGAAAGAATCCACGACACAACACACCCAATTTATCAAAAGGTGCCTGACTACTCAACCCACTAGCAGAACCAATACAAACCATGAAAAGGAAAACTCTCCATCAAAACTTCCAACAGACTATTAATTACATGGCATCACCATAGAACACAAATCAATTTGAGCATCTTAAGCCAAAAAAACCAAGAATCACTATAACACACAATGTGAGAACTGTAACAGCCATTACATAGGACAGGCAGGCAGAAGACTAGCAGAGCACATCCATGAACATCAATGAGCAGACTCAAAGACATGATGAGATTCAAGACATTAATCTCACATCACAAAAACAAACTCAACCATAGTTTCAGCTGGGAATCTGAGCATCCTAGATCAAGCTAAATCCCAAAATGCCAGGGAATTCCTGGAAGTCTGGCAGTCAGACAGACTTAATACAATTGCTTTGGTTTTTCAACTCCACCATGCTGACTCATATTTTATGTAAATTTATCACATAGCACAAGGCACATTCACAGCAGGTGGAGACCAAGGAATCAAGCTTTGTTGCTTTGTTCCTGTGTACAGTGTCTATGCATTTACAAAGATTTGGGATTTGCTCTAGCTACCATTTTGACCATCCCCCCTCCCCCGCCCAATCCCACCAGTGATGGCTTTGGTTTGCTATTAGTCAATCTTTGGCTAATTTCAAGATATAAATGGGATGAAGAGAATTTCATGGTTGTAGACTAGATTGGAAATACAAAGGAAAAACAATGACAAGCCACTTAATTAACAGTGAGGCTGTCTTAACAATTATTATTGTAATACAGAGATTTGCATCATCTTCCAAAACAAAAAATGAAAAATGACAGAGCACAAAATAATGAATGGGGCTAAGAGAAAAACAAGGCAATTTAATTCAAATGTAATTCAAATTGCAACAATACATATCGTTTCAATTTAAAATTCAAATGAAATTTAAAAGCAAAATATGATTTCCCTCTATATATTTAATATTTTTCTTCTGTCATAATAGTGTTTATAATTAGGCAGAACATTTGAAGGCCTAGAGGCAATACATTTAGCTCTGGAGTTAAGGTTGTACACTTCTTTAAAACTCCTTATAGAAGAAAAAGAAGATGTGGTGTAAATACTAAAGAGGTGTACCAGCAAGTAGTTAGTATCTGGACAGAAGGAAATAAAGTTCAAAGCACAAGGAATTTATGCTCATAAAGGAAGTTAACAGCAACAAAAGAGGATAGGGTTTATTTATATTGGTATTGAAGGAGGGGAAAGGGGATGGTTTCACTTCTTGGAAAAAATCGTATGGTGATAATATTTCCTTTTCTGCAAAGGGGAACTGTGCTAAAATCGACCCAAGTACAACTGACACAACGAGAAAAGGCCAGCTCAAAATAAGTTAAGAGATGGTTACAGAGCTACCATAACAAAGTTTCAGACTCAAGCCTATTTTCAGTCACATCTCAGAGTCTTGGAGGAACATAACGTATCATCTTGAAAGCTTCTTCTATTTTCTTTGAAAAAAGGAAAAAAGGATTCAGAAGTGATTTCAGATGACATAAAAATAGGACAATAGCAAATAACTTAGGAGAAAGTAAGATTAGAAAGATCTTATTAACCTGGAACAATGCAGCAAGTTGAATGTCAGCAGGGACAAATGCAAAACCCTTTATTTGGATAGAAAAATCAACGGTTTGAATATAGGATGGGTTGGTGTGAAGAATATCTGGGTGGTTTAGTGATTACAAGTGTGATGCAGTAGAAAGGAAGGACAGAAGGGAATTAAGAAGATGCAGCATAGACTGCACTCAAAATTACAGCAGGTTTAAGAGAATGAATTGTATCTATTTTGCATTGGTTATTTTGCACAGGATATTCTGTGCTGTTTTAAGCACTGTATTGAAGAATGATGCTGCCAATTGGAACATTCAAAGGAGAACAACCAAAATGCTAAGAAGCCAGGTAGAAAAAAAACACTTAATAAGGAATGATTGAAAATTTAGCTTAAAGAAGAGAAAACTGGAAATAAATGTGAGAACTACCTTCAGGTATCTGAAGGACTGTCAAGATGATGTTCAGTGTTAATCAGAAAGTAAAATAAAAACAGTGAATATAAATTACAAGGATTGTGAATGGGCATCAGGAAGAATTTTCTAAGAGAAGAGCTGTTCAAAACAGTGGTGCAGTCTACTTAACCAGAAGTGTTTAAACAGGTTGGATTGCTTATCCACTGGAAATACTGTACTAGCGGATGTTTTCACTGAACAGGGATTGGATTACAATCTTACAACTCATATTCTGTGATTGTATAATTTATATAATTAGGGGGATCAGACGTACCCTGCCTTAATCTAGATGATAATTAGATGGAAAAGAGTTTTGTATGTCTCTCCTGTCATTTCCTGGTAATTTTGTTGTTGTTTAAAACCAAGGTCTGATCGCCTTTTTATTATACACAGAGCTTTGGTGTGGGACAGTGAACTAATTTTGGCTTGTATGGCTCATGCATGCTGATAGGTGAAAAATCAGCTTTTCCTATACTGTAGTTGGTAGCTGAATAAGACTCACCCAAGCAAGAGTTCTCTGTGGCCAATGTGGCCTATTTTAAGGAAAAACTACAAGAAGGAATGCAAATGAGTCAAATTATTCTACAAGACTATTCATCATGACTTGGAAATGTTTATAATGCAGTACTATTTGAATTATGGGCTCCTTGCAATGTATATTGACTTCCAAAAGTAAACCTCCAAAAGTAAAATTAAAAGCTACCATCTCTGGGTTACAAAAAACCAAACTGAAAGTAATATTGAAACTTCAATCTCTCTATTAATTATTCCTCATTAATCAATAGTCCTAAATGGGTCTATGTGTACATGGAAGGAAGGAAGCAGCGTGGTACCACAAGGTTCCGTCCTAGGTCCAGTACTCTTCAATATCTTCATAAACTTAGATGAAGAAATAGAAGGGGAACTTGCCAAATTTGTGGATGATATTAAGCTGGCAGGAATAGGTAACACCCTAGAAGATAGGCTCAAGATCCAGATGGATCTTGATAGACTTGAACACTGGGTCCTATCAAACAAAATGAAATTCAATGTAGAGAAAAGTAAAATATTACACTTAGGCAAGAAAAAACAAGAGAACACATATAGACTGGGTGAAAGCAGGCTTAAGAGCAGTAACCGTGAGACATATCTTGGAGTCTTAGTGGACAATCAGTTAAATATGAGCCAGCAGTGTGGCAGCAGCCAAAAAGGCTAATGCAATCCTAAATTACATTAACAGAGGGATACAATCAAGGTCAAGTGAGGTACTAATGCCACTCCATAAAGCCTTAGTGATACCACACTTAGAATACTGTATCCAATTTTGGTCACCATAAAAAGATGATGGGACTCTAGAAAGAATGCAGAGAAGAGCAACCAGGATGATTCGGGGACTGGAGACTAAAACATGAAGAACGGTTACAGGAACTGGGCTTGGCTAGTCTAGTGAAGAGAAGGACCAGGGGAGACATGATAGCAGCTTTCCAATATATGTGGGGTTAATATAGAGAGGAAGGGGTCAAGCTATTTTCCAAGGCATCTGAAGGCCAGACAAGGAATAATGGTTGGAAACTGATCAAGGAGAGATTGAACCTGGAAATAAGGAGAAATTTTCTGACAGAACAATCAACCAATGGAACAGCTTTGCCCTCAGAAGTTGTGGGAGCTTCATTGGAGGCTTTCAAGAAGAAACTGGACTGCCATCTGACAGAAATGGTATAAGATCTCCTGTCCTGTTTGGGTGGGGGATTGGACTAGATGATTGACAGAACAAGGTCCCTTCCAACTCTGTTAAATCAATCTCTATTAATATTAATGTCTAGGGATGATCAATACTTTTGTAACTGGGATCAACTCATTATAATCAATTTAATAATGTAGCCAGGCCTCCAGTTGCAGTTTTGATTTTTTGTAAAGTTGCTGTGAAAGGCAACTTATGCCACCCAGTACTTGATTAAACTGTTGGGCAATCCTTGAATCATCATTTACTTTCAGATAAAATGGACAGAAAGTCCATTTCTGGAAATGAAATAATTGAGAAAGAGAAAAAGAGTTGCTTTTAAAACAATAAAAATTTAGAAGAGAAAAAAGAAAAATCCCCAGAAAATATGTAATAATGACTGGTAATGGTACTTCATGGATAAATAAAGTGCCCATAAAAGTAAATTCCAATAGTAAATAGTTGGAATAATAGGACAAAAAGTTTCAGTAGATGTAATTTGAGCTTTCTGAGAAATCTGTATGGATGTACTTCTGTTTAAATAAGTTGTGATCCTTGTTTGGAGCACCCTTTCCAAATTACAATGGCATTCTTGTGGCTAGGCAAACATGGCAAAGAAGACATATTAATTTGCTGCTGGTTAAATCTGAATTAGATCTTAAAATTGGAAAGTCATATATGACTGAAATTAGATCCCTTTAGTCCTTTAACACTATGCACAGGTGGTACAAGGTGAAAAACCTACCCTTTTCTTGCAGTGAATACACGTATCCGGAAAACCAGCAGCCCCAGGGTACCAGCATGCTGGCTAGTCATAGGTCATTCTCTCATAATATAACTGCCAGAGATCAATACTAATGAGAAACTTTTAACGTTAAAAGCTACATAAAAAGTGGGGAGGTTCCCCCCATGTGCAAGGCTTTTTACCAGAGAAAGTATTTTTATTATTTGTTTAAAAATACATATTTAATTGTGTAATATTGAGGTCTTTAACAAAACATTTAGCATGATGAATGGATATCACGTTTCCTGCCCAATCACAAGCTTATTTGTTTCTTAATTGTTTTTACAAAAATTATTCTCTTCACTCACATTAATTTCTTCTCAAATAAAAGAAAACTGGGCTGAGAGAAACATCCGCTCAGTTCGGTTCTGATATTTTAAACATCCTGGCTTAAAATCCCTTAATTCTAAATTGTCATTTTTTTGCACCTGACTACCACTGACTGCTTTTATTACCGCAGTAAAAAGAAAAAATAAATTCACAAACTATTTTGTGGTTTTTTTTTACTTATAAAAGTTCAGATAGGTTGCCTCCCTGTGAATTCGACAATGATTGTATATTTTTGATATTTAACTCAAAATTCCATAGTATACACAGCTCTCTCTCCCATACAAACACATGAATGACGTTTAGTAAATTTTTAAAGCTGTTCATGTCAAAATGTAATTTAACACAGATTTAAAGTGTGTTACAGAAAAAAAGCCCATCTTCTGGAATTCTTTCAACCTCTTAAAAAAAACCACTCTGTTCTGTGTCACATGACCAGGAAGTAAAAAGAGAAAAACAAAACTGAGATAGTGGCAGACTTCTGTGCTACTGTTCAATTCTTCCAAAGAAATGCAGTGGAGTTTATTCTGGAATATTTTTCTCTGCAACCTGCATCTTGAACTCAATCTTCCTTTCTGTCTTGCCAGTTTCTTTACCCATATAAAATTTAGCCTCAATTCTGTTTTCAAAGTGATCCTGCTGATAAAATATTCTGATCTCTTTCACCAAATGCTTTGCAATATATTATACAGCTAGTTTATAAAAAATAAAAATGAGGGACTCTCAATGAAAAAATCAGATAACTTCAGTTAATTCCACAAATCTTAGTTAAAAGAAATCCTACGTTAAAAAATGAACAAACAGAGCTATTGTAACATTTATAATCTCCCATATCACATATATGACTTAGGCAGCTCACAACAGTTAAAACAGTGCTAGCTTGGAGTTGTTTTGAAAAGAAAACTTGGTATGTTACTTTTGAGTTTTATGAAGAAAAGGCAGAATAAACTTACTATTAATAGTAATAGTTTCCATTTATGTCATATTGGCTCATTCTTTTAGATTACTCAGAAAACCAGAGTTTTAATTTATTTTATTCAAATAATTGATTTAGTTGCCTGTGCAATGCCCGGCATATAGTTGCTACTTAATGAGATGAAGATGTAGGGGAAGTCAAAATAATTATATCAGGAAAATATTATCTTGACTTCAGAGTTTTTTTGTTTCCCAGGGTTCTACAGTAATATGTAAAATACGGTACAGCTGTGTAAGTATTACATTATGAAGATTGTTAGAAATCTGAAGATAAAAGACTGTGTCAACAATTGCCACATGCTCATTTTGCAAAATTGTATAATATGCCTTCTCTGAATATCTACAAAATGAGTTGCAACCTATAACCAGTGCTGAACCTTTGAAAATGCCAATGTCAATAAACTACTGAAATAAATTACTTTTTGATAACGCTTTACCAATGCAAACTTCACTAAGATTTAGATCATTGCCTGGAACGCAAAACATCTCATATGTACATAAAATATACTTTTTTTATATTGGATTTGTCAGTAATAAGTCTTTTTTTTTTCCTTTTTGAAGGATATATCTGTACCTTCAAGTCAGTCTTGACTCCAGATAACTACATGGACCTTCTTGGTAATACTTTGGGAACCCTTATCTGCTTTTATGGCTGAGAGAGACTGGACCAAAGTAAACATCAGCTTTGATAAAATCAACATCAGTCAATTGCAAAAGAAAGCGATTACATACCATGAGAACATGTTTAATATCATCAAACAACAACCACTGCTTCAGAATGAGTGGTTAGGTGGATAAAAATGGCAAAACCAAACAATTGGCTGACCAAACCATAATAATAATAAATAATAATCATTATTTTCCAGTAGACTCACAATTAAAGCCTGTTGGAAGAGGGATGAAAGAAAAGAGAGATCAAAGAAAGCCAAACCTAATACAAAATTTTCAGACTACTTAATAAACAACTACAGTAGTCTGAAAAGTAGTCCAGTTCCTTTCAAGGTCAGATATCTGCTAAATTTCTATATTATTAAAGAATTTTTGAAAAATAAAGCAAGATTGAGCAAGGGAATGAATGCATTTCTGTATTCTCCAGATATGGTTGTTAATTACATCCCTGACAAGGGCTGAAGTACCATTTTTTCAGTCTTCAGACAGGAATCTTTTCAACCACACTTCAAGATGGATTGGTCTTCAGAACCTTTCCACGGTATGACATCTGTCTGAAGTCTTTTGATTTTACCCAGAAGCAGGAAACATCTTACTCCTGGGCCTTAGAATGCCTTCTAACTAATCAGTAATAATTGTCAAGTTGGAAACTACTAGAGAATGGGAGGACTTGACAGGGAGAAGAATCAATTCATCTACCTCCAAGGAATCTAGACATAGTTCAGGGTACTTTTCAAATCCTGAAATTTATCAGAGCCTTGTGCATAATTTCGCAAATTTTTGCAAGTCTAGAAATATATAAGTAACACAATAATAAGACCCCATCTCTGAGGGAGATGGGCAATTAAGAAGTTGGATATATAAACAAATAAAAGAAATGTTGTGAGGTACTAAGCCAACAGACCCAATTAAAATGGCTAAGGCTGCTCATAGCTTTAGAAATAATTCCGATAGGATTCCATGGCAGATATGGATGAAGGTAAGTCTGCTGAAACTTTAAAAAATGCAATAAAGCTTATGTAAACATCTTAACCACCTAACAGTGACAAGATAGGTATCCTTGGGCAAACTTTACAAACATAATTCTTATTTTCAGAGGAAAAATAATGTTGGAGGAAATATAAATTCCTGAATAATGAACAGGAAGCTATACTCCAAAAAGCCTGTGGCTAAGATGAAAAAGTAAATGAGCCTTTGGAAAAGTGGATTAAAATAAAGCAATTGGGAAGGGGGATTGTTCTGAGATGGCACATCCTTGGCTTTGAGGGAACAAATGTTCCCATAGGCCCCAAACTAAGCACCTCAGCTATTTCTGGAATATGAGACAGTGTAATTGGTATTCATGTGGTAAAACCAATGCTGAGATATTTTTTTTTTAAGATGTTAGGTACAGGGGAGTATTAACACAAAATGTTACCCTGGATTGGCAGAAGACATGTTTTAGGGGCAGATCTTGTGTGGTTATTATCGCACTCTTTAAAAAGAAAAATCACAGCTGCTTTCTGAGCTAGTGATGGCAGCAGCCATATTTTTTTTGTATATCATTGCAGTAGCTGCACCACATTTTGTTTTCAGTGAACATTTGAAATGCATTCCCAAAGGCAAGATTGCAGAGGCATCTGACATCTTGTCAAGTGGTGTTGGTGTACAGATAGTTATCGACTTATAACAGTTCTTTTTGTGGCTGTTCAAAGTTATAATGACTTTATAAAAAAGTGACTTACGACTGTTTTTCACATTTTTGACTTACACATTCCCATGGTGACATGATCAAAATTCAGATGCTTGGCAACTGGCCTGTATTTATGACAGTTGCAGTGTCCTGGGATCACATGATTATCTTTGGCAAACTTCTGGTTTAAGCACAATGGGGAAGCCAGATTCACTTAATGTTATTAATTTAACTTCAGTGATGCACTTAACTGTGGCAAGAAAGGTCATTAAATGGAAAAAAACTCATTTAATTGTCTTGCTTAGCAATAGAATTTGGAACTCAATTATAGTTATAAGTTGAGAACTACCAATATTTAAATGATTAAAAAAAGTCCTGGGTACTATTTAGTAATCTATTAAGAATAAATAGTTTGTCCCAAAATATTGAAAATGCTTTTCCTCTCCCTTTGGAATGATTTCCTTGCTCATTTTCACCTACAAAATCAAATTATAACATTGATTGTGTACCCCAGTTCTTACTAAGTTTCCTGGTGAATAAATTCTGTAGCTTTCATTAGTATTCTCACTTAAGCAAATATACAAAGACTTGCAAAATTAAAAGTTTGTTAAAACAGCAGCAGTATTTTTAGAAAAGCAGATCAAACATACCTTTCACTTGTGACCAGGACATTGCTGTTGATATCTTCAGAAAAACAAACAATAAATGCTGAATATATGAATGTTTTGCAGAAGTCAGTTCTACTTAGTAATTGTTTGGGCTCCAGGCTGCAAACAAAATGATTTGCACTTACGTATATCTCCTGTTCACATGAAGTGCTTTAAAGTGTGGGGTGTCTGTTTCCTTTTTAGGAAACAGGCTTTCTGAACTTTAATGATTCAGTCACCCCACTAGACTGACTCCAACATTAGCCACAGGAAACACATTGTGGTTACAGAACAAACTGAATTAATTACAGTTAGTTCTATAATGCATTAAGGCATCAAACTCTACTGAGATGCATTACTAATATGAACATCTATCTTGAAAAAGCAAAACAGTACCCTGCTTATTTTAATAATTAAAGGATATGTCTCAGCATTAGTACTAATCTGAAATTCAGTCTCTGCAGTTTTCTGGATGCAGAACGGGGAAAGCATTGGTATGCATTCATTTAACTTCATCCAATGAAAAGAGTAGCAAAATACTAAGTTGGGTATTTCCATTCAGAAACTGGTTTGGAATTCATCACAAACAAAAATGAGCTGACTTTATTTTTGTTTCAGCAGGATGCTATTCCAAAGAATTATATCTGACATTCCAATAAATACAAAACAGCCAAGGTAACTAAAACTGTCTGAACCATCAACATAATCAACCCACAGGCTCTGTCATATATTGTAGCCCTCATGCCCTGTGGCAGAACCGAGTTTTCAAAACCATTCCAATGCATTCAATCATGTCAGTAATAGATTGCATGCATTCAGAATGTCTCCCTATTCTTCCCCAAATCTGGTTCTTCCATTATGACCATTTAGAGTG
Organism: Laticauda colubrina; assembly: GCA_015471245.1. Classification (NCBI taxonomy): domain Eukaryota; kingdom Metazoa; phylum Chordata; class Lepidosauria; order Squamata; family Elapidae; genus Laticauda; species Laticauda colubrina. Next base: position 24,806,473 of record BLBF01000002.1, read on the forward strand.
GTAATAACATGTAAAAGTCACTAATGTATAAAATCCTGCATTCATATATACCCATAGCAATATAGATGACACCAATGCATACTGTGTCTTCCCCTTCAGATCCCAATTCAGTATCTTCCTGTCAAATCTTCATTCAGATCTATTAAATTCTTCCATTTTAATTTCATACATTTTCTTTCATTTCATCTGTTAACTCATACTCCTTACCATTTGCTTCTTTTTCACTCTAGATCACAGTTTTTCAAATGTTATACTGTAGTTATCACTAAATGGATTAAATGATACGGCATTATTTGAACAAATTCCACTAAAATATCTTATTAGTCCCTAGATATGCAGAGGGGTAGGGCAAACAGAAACAAAGAGATTGGCAACAAAATGCTCCGATAATATCTTCTCATCTTGCAAGATTCAATCTGGGTCAGTCACCAAGACTAGAGGTTTAGACTTTCCAGTTTTTGGACTTGTGCTGGAGCCCTTCCTCAGGGAATTTCTCTCTACTGGAATCTGCTTTGGGGTATTCCATGCTTCATATTTATGTGGTGTCTTCTTCCTGGTTTCCTTCCAAGTCCCTGGTTCCTAAGTACCTGATACACTGGTGGTAAATCAGCATTCCTGTTCACTGACAAGGGACCTATTTCCCAGATCTGAATCATTTCCCTGGCTACCTTTGTACCTGCATGGTCAACAATCTTAGTAGCTGCGAAATCTAATGCATCTTCTTCATTTCAATGTGAGACGAGTTTGGGTGTCTTCGTCTGATCTCTCACTTGTGTTCTTGCAGTCTGATGGTTAGCTTTCTTCCGTCCTACATAATCACAGGAGCAATTGGTACTTTATATAGCAAAATATTTTAGTTCCTCCTTCCCACTAAAAGTGTTGGAGTACTGGTCTCTCAGATGAAAGATTTTAGGTAATATTTCAAAATACAAATGGGAGAGTTGAAAGAGATAAAAATATCAACTGGAAAGAAATAGGTCTGTTGGACTAAATGAGACTTGCAACACCATTGTTGCCTTCTCAACAGAAAGCTGTTCAAAACTGGTACTTTGATTGCTTTAAGTTATCAGAGTTGATGTGCTATGTTTGTGTTGCAGTCAAATTGGGAATTTGGACTAAAGGCAGTTCATGGAGACAGAAAGACTGTAGATCCCTTCCATGATCAATTGCCAGACACTTTATTATGGCAACTGCTAGCCAATGGATCCTTTCTGAATTGTTTTGAACTGTGTCCAAGGTCCTGAAAAGACAGTTTGGATAATCTCTGCTTAAAGTCCTCTAGAGAGGGAGAGTATCAGGAAACTGATCCCGATAACAACAATAAAGTTTTCAACAACAAAGTTTTCTTCTAATGTTAAGTCATCTTATATTTTTATTTATTCTTGTATTTTTTTTATCAAATTTTGAAACCATCCACCTCAGTCACAGAGGGACTTTCATAACTTCTAGTATAACATTCTGAGCAGCATTAAGTGTATGAAAAAGATATCCTGATCTTTAAGGTAATTAAACAAATCTTTTTCGTTCACTACATATGTTGAACTGTGCTTATGTTTTTACTTACTGTGTTGTATGAGCTTCAATCTATAATTGTGGCTACCTTACTAAGGTGGCTACCTTACAAAATGGCTACCTTACTAAGATATAATGTATGTTGACTAAATTATAATGCCTCAAAATAAAAGTTACACAAAAGTAAACAATTGTCAGATCCGTGTATCTGTCAATTCTTCAGTGGAAGAAAAAAAGGGGGGGGGGGAGGCTGATAAAGAAATCCTTTCTTGATGTACCCTGAATATATTTAATCTTATATCGAATTTGTATAACCCACACATTATACAATGGAGGGAGAAAAGCCAGATGGCCATAACTATCACCTTTGAGAAGCATAACCAGGAGATGAGAAGGTCATAAAAATTCCAGTGAGATGTGTCTTGGGAATCTCTTGAATAGTTCATTCTAAAAAAAAAAAAAGGGGGGGGGGGGGGAAATTAGGTATGCCCTGGGAAACTGTGAAAAGATCATTCCTTACAAAAGGGGTGGGGAGGAATTAATATACTGGCTTTTGTTTCACTAAATACACATCGAGATAAGGGGAGGAGTTCTAAACTCCCTTATGTATCCCTGTATGCCTGAGAGACCTCAGACGTTGCTTTGAACTCCTACAGGAATTGTCTCATCTCAATAAAGGATTCCTTTTTGATACATTTTCAGAAGTTCATTCTAGTTGAGTGAATGGGAAAAGTTCTGTAGCCTGACAACAATGTTAAACTTAACATAGTTTAAGAAACAAAAAATATTTATATTTCGCATTTGTGAACCATTTATTTCTCTCAGAGAAAATATCCAATTTTCTTTCCAAACTCCAGCAAAAAATAATAAATCTTAATTTTAAGTATAGAATAAGACTTGTTTATTTTGTATCAGTGTCCTGCTCTCTATAGCTAGTGTCCTCCTCCAAAATATCCATACCAATATCCAGCCATCAAAAAGTTCAAATCCATTTATTGCCCTCTATAATTTAAGGCTTAGCAGGTACAGCAATGCAAATCCAGCCAATTGTGGATTTGTGTGCTGATGAGGATAATGTTCTATCAGTACATTTCTAAATTATTTGATGTATTAAAAAATATCAGTTTCTAATGACTGTCTTCTGAAGGAAACTGTCTGAATTAAATCATGTTCTCAACACTTTTGAAAATGTAGTACATTTAATTGCACCTGGAGTTCAACTAGATATAACTGAAAACAGTGACGCTGGGAAAGCTAATTTGAAGTATGTTTAATAGAAATTGAACAGTAAAGTAAATTTCAAATAGCATCTACAATTTCAGAAATGCTTTTTATATTGGGGTTTTTTATCATCCCTTGTAGTTCCATATGCCCTCTTAAGTTAGATTCTGTTATAATTCTGGCAGGACAGTTGTTAAAGCAGTTGGAATAACTGTCACACAGAAACAAACAGGTAAATAAACCCTTCAGAAATTAATTGCAATCTGAAAACAGACCTGCTCAGTTTTAATTTTATTTTGATTAATTTCTATCCTATTATTTTTACTTTTAAAAATTGATAGATGCTAAATTGAAGGGCAGAACATTGCGCATAAAATAATTTAAAAATAGAAGACATTTACAGTAATAAAAGGAAGGTAGCATTTACATATGAACACATAAACTCAATTCTGTTATCAGATATCTTGTTTGCTTTCTTTTTAAAAAAATCCTTAGCACTGAGAAATTAAAAATAAATGTTTTTTTTCTTATTTTGCTTTGTTCCACCCAGTTAATGACTGCTGTCAATATGGAACAAAGTCAGAATTGTCTATAATAGTAGGCATACAGTAACATCTTTATAATAAATTACCCAGACTGAATAAGCTTACTGATCATACAAAAAACTTATATATCATTTAAAATCAAGGTCAATTTTTATATATTGTATTCGTTACCAATTGCACTAAATCACAGTTTGCTTATGTATTGTCTCTTGGATAGACCCCAGTTGGCTTCACCATTCACTACTGGATAGACTGCAGTGGCCATGTTCATACAACACAATTAACCTATTAATAAAGACTTACTCATTATGATCTCGGGGTTCATGCAAAAGGCTAAACCAAAACATGGCTAAATGAATGGTGTGAATCAAAATATCTTCAAACATAAATAAAGATTATAATATGCCTTTTATTGAATATTCAATGGATGAATTAGTTGGACATTAGAGTGTTAATAATTTTAATAAGCATTATACATGGCATCAAAATATTGCCATGTTTGATACAGGTTTTACAACAATATAATAAATAAAATCTTCAGATACTAGGTAAACTTATAATTTTAAAACTCAATTATTTTAAAGTTCAATTAATTATGGGCTCAACTTTCTGATGAATTAACTTTAAATAACTTAAAATGTTGAATTATAGCCACTGAAATGACTTCTAAATAGATTTAGTTTTCATATTCTTAAGTTGCTATATGTTATATCAGAACACACAAGTAATACCAGTAATGAGATAGTTACAAATCTGAGGGATTAACTGATTAATCACAAGCCTGAGAAAATGAGCTTCCGGCACTAAATACAAATAGGATTATTTTCTCATCTCTTTTTAAAAATAAATAGCAACAGTATATTTTGCTGCCTTCTTCCTATTCGTTAAATAGAAAAATAAAAAGGGGCATAATGTTATACACAGTGAAAATTAATTTCTATGACATCCAAAACTAAGTACTTAAGTTTAACACATAAATAATACATTAATAATAATAATAATAATTTCACAGCCAGCCTTAACAGGAAGTATTTTAAATCAACATCTTTTATTTGGCTATAAGGTATAAAAGGGAGTAAAACTAATGGCTAAACTAAAAGGAAAACAAGAATTTACAGGCTCCTATTTCTTATTCATGGCAGTTACCCAATATTGTGCTTGTGCCTAAAGCACATAACAACATTGCTGCTGATGAAACTCCACTGAAACAGAATTTCCCACACTTTCTAATCAGACAAAACCAGAGAAGAAAGCCTCTTATCTCTCTTTCTCAAACTCCCCTTCCTGATAAACTGATAAGTACAATGAAATTACAGAAATGTTATTACTGTACGTATTGTACATACATGCAGATATAGGTGGATGCTTTCTGCTTCAGAACATGACCCCAGCTGAATTCTACGGCCCCATTTTTAACATTTTGTGACCCAGAAAATACCAATGGGAATACAGTGGAACCTCAGGTCATGAACATTCCTGTTTGTGAACAAATTGGGTGGCGAACAAGAAATCCACCTGATTTTTGAATCAGGTCACGATTCAAAAATCAGATGGCGAACAAAATCGGCGTGGAAAGATTTCCGTTCCACACCAATTTCCCCTTTGCCACCATTTTTTTTTTGACTGCACACATGCGCAGTTGGTCATGCTTCTGGACATGACCAAATCAGGTTGCAAGTTTCACTTGCGTGAAGCATCAGAATGCTCCCAATTAGTGAAAAAGTATATAACATCATAGTGAGTAGCCATGATAGTCTTATTTTTCATTGACTGATGTAATACTATTTCTCCAAGTACCATCCAATTTGTACAATCTGTACCATCCAGATTGTACTTGCGATTGTAATTATTTCTGTCAAGAAGTATTTCCATCCCAAATCGCTACTCAGCATCATTGTTTATTAGAAACACATGAAAAATAACAGAATAAATGCAGTTATCTCATTGTAGGCACCACACTTCAAAGAGAAGTGGAGGCTACAATCCTAACTATGCTGATTTTGGAATGAGTTCCACAAAAGAATGTGGGCCTGATCCCCAAATGAATCATTGAAAATCAAGTTATGTAGCTGTCATGTCTCCCCTACAATAGTTCTCCTTGGAGAATCAAGCTTGGTCATCTTCCAGAAAGGAAATGTCTACAAAGCTCTACACATTAGTATGTGGGCTCTGAATCTTTTAAACAGCATTTGATTGTCATAAATTAATTCTTTCAAGCTAGTCTCATGGTTAACAGTTGAGATTTGAGTATGACTTTAAGAAATTGAGTATTATAAATTATTTGTACTTATAATTACCACTGAAATGATAAAATTTGTGTGCTAACCTACAGGCTGTCACCCTCTACATCTGGTCCTTTGTTTCTTAGCTATTGCTTCTGGAATTTGCATTTTATTCCAATTAAGACTGATTAATTATCTTGTCAGGAAACCTGTCCTTGGTCTCTGGACTGATCTATAACTTTTATATGTCACGTTGTTACATTTCTCTGTAGTGTCTTAGTCTTACTTATATCTTGCTTTTATAAAATCAAGATCTAATTCTCTTGAATATTTTTACTTCCCTATAAGCATGAAAATATGATTTCCCGAGCATTTTTAACTGGTGTTTTCATTGTGCCCAGTGGTGATTAGTTAAGTCTCATAGCAAGCATCTTTATAAAGGAAAGAAGAATGGTAGATAGATATGTTTCTTTGAATTTTAAGAGTAGAGTTCCATGAGCTTCAACATCTTATTTTTTCTTACTTGTAAAGGGAACAGAGATGGCACAGAACAGATGGCACATAGCAGATGCTTAATATCCAATCAATTTCCATATATTTGTATTCAATTCCTGTATCAATTCCATTTTAACAATAGTTGCTTGTTTCTTTTTATCTCCTCCCTCCCCTACCCCCCTTTTTAAACTGTAGCTTTAAATAAGACAATGGTTTTAAAGAGTTTGCTCTAAACACTTCTATCACGTGCTTTAGATTCATAACATATGCTACCTAACTATTCCACTTTGCTAACCATACTGTTAGCTGATAGACTGAATTCTTGTTTACTGGCTTTCTGCTGCAATGTCTTGACCTAACTATTGGAATTAATTTACCGAAGCAGTTAAGTATTGTGCCCAGCAAACTGAAACAAGAACTAGTTAAAAATTCTGCTCAGCTATGGAACTCAGAGTTCACATTTTGCAAGTGTTCATCCCAGTGATGGGATTCAATTTTTTTTACTACTGGTTCTGTGGGAGTGGCTTGGTGGGCGTGGCAGAGGAAGGATACTGTAAAATCTCCAATCAGAAGTGGTATTTGCCATTTCTCCAAACTACTCAAAATTTCCACTACTGGTTCTCCAGAACTGGTCAGAACCTGCTGAATACCACATCTGGTTCATCCAAATTTGAGAGTTCTGAAAATGTGAGAGAAACCTGCCCACTTTGGAAAAAAGTATCATATCAGCATGTGATAGCTAACTAATACTGTAATTAATTGTTTTGTCTGTATGTTCTATGAGGCTTATTTTATTCAATTTTTCATGTACATTTAATCTATTAACCTATTCAGAGCTTTCAAAAGGCTGAAAAGGTTAACAAGGCAGCAGGAGTATCCTAAAACCAACAGCTATCCCCAGGGCTACATCACACTTTTTGACCCCTATTAAAAAGAAAAAGAAAAGAAAGGGTAAATGTTTCCTCTGTCCAATCTTGTTGGACTCTAGAGGGCAATGCTCATCTCTGTTTCCTAGCCCAATATGGGGAGGAGGGAAAGCAGGTTGAGGGCTGGATCTGTTTGCTTGGACTTGGGAAGGTGTAGAACATGGAAATCAGCTGAGGCGACAATCAGTTGGAGAGGCAGCGCTGAAAGCAAGCATGATGGCAGGGAGGCCAAAAAGCTGCGGCTGGAGTTTTTTGGTGTCCGGAAGCAGCTGGGGAAGTTTGGGGCCGGTGGGATGTTTAAAACCAGATGTATAGCGGCAGCAAGTAGCACTAACTTAAACCGAGTTTCACCTCATGCCAAGTTTTCAAGCCTGCATTAAACGTAATATCATGCCACATACTAGATTGCTTGCGTTTTCTGTTTCTGGAAGCTCGGAACGTGACACCAGAATTGTTCAAAGACACTTCTGTGGTCATGTGACCAGCATGACTGTATGCTGAGATGCACGGAAAGCTGTTACCTTCCCACCAAGGTGGTACTTATATATCCACTGACATCTGCATGTTTTCTAACTGATAGGTTGGCAGGAGCTGTTGTAGCAAGAATGGGAGCTTACCCCATCACGTGAAACTTGGATCTCAAATTGCTGACCTTCTGGTTGACAGGCCCAGAATCTTAACTGCTAGACCAACATGCTAGTTGGTAAAGCCAGTTCTTAACACTCTTCCAGAAAACCAAAAGAGTGGGATAAGATGCTCCAGAGGGCAGGGCAGCAGCTGAGGAGCTGAGCACCTCCTAGTTCCCATCTATTAAAATTCCTTGATTAACGTGATATGCAGCATCCTTGGTGGGGATAGACTGATATAATTGGAATGAAATAGTTCCTTGGGTATTCTGGTCCCATGCCATGAAGGGTTTTCAATATGTTTTAATGAGACAAGCTTAGAATGTCAAATATTGCCACATCCTATCCAGATGGATGCAAAATAAGTGCCAACTGAAAAAAAAAATAGTAGAACTAAAAATACAAAAGCATAGCAAACTCAAAGAGAAAAACTGTTTCCTGTTACTGTAGGCATAGAGAGAGAACCGGATGGAATTGTCTTCCAAAACAAACATTTTAAGGACAGAGAAAGATGTACTAAGATTTTACTCCAACAAGGAATAGGGTTATATGACCTCAAAACCTAAAAAGGGACAGATTCACAATAGTAGGGATAGGCAACAACTATGACCTCTCTGCTAATGGAAATCACACACATAACTTTCTATCATTTTTACATATAAAATTCAAGAACTTTAAAATGAGCACGTATATATATTTATGAAAAAAACTCAAAGGAACAAATGCAAGCTACCTTACAATATTTAGCAATTGCAACAAGCTACGACTAATTTTGAAATGTAAATATTTCTCAAACTCCAAAATAATAAAAAGGAACCGAAACAAGACATTTGTTAACTCTCCAAAAAGCTTTGATTTCCTGAAAACAACACAGATGCAAGTTCATAAAATAGAATATGCACCACAAATCAAGAAAGAGTCACACAAATTTGGGAAAGTTAAAATGAACAGCAACTAGTCATGATGGATATTATCTCTTTTATCTGAGGCTAAAAATCCCTTGCTGGAAAACACAACTGAGCTGATTCCCCTTTCATGTTCTGTTTGGGCTTTCTGGCTTGTCTTTGTGACAAGGTAAACCAGAGGTCTTCAAACTTGGCAACTTTAAGACTTGTGGGTTTTAATTCTCAGAATTATTCAGCCAGCTATGCTGGCTGAGGAATTCTGGGAGTTGTAGTCCACAAGTCTTAAAAGTTGCCAAGTTTGGGGACCCCAAGGTAAGCTTTTGATCAAAATACAGGAGGACTTTTGACTAATTGATTGATTTACATTTTTGCCATCCATTTTGTTTATTTATTTATAACTTACATTTTTATGTCACCCATCTTCCTTATAAGGTGACTGTTTTGCTCAGGTGGACAATTTTAAGATTGGAGCTCCCTAAGCTTATGCTGTACTAAGAATGGCAGAACCTACAGAGCATAAACTTTCTTTCTGCAGGTTCCAGAAGAGAATCCTATTACATTTGATGGTTCTTATTTCCAGATAAATATGTAAAGAATTGCAGTCAAGGGCATTTAGAATTTGAAACTCTGTAATTGTGAAAGGCAAATCATTTCTATAGCACCACCACAAGGTTTAAGTCTGTGCTTTGATTACATAGAAGGAGCTGGCTTAGTTAATTACCTGAATGGAAAGCTACAGGGGAAAACCTGTAATTCTGGGAGGAAGCGTGGAATATAAACATAATTGTAGAAGAATAAATGGAGTCTATTTTCTAATACAAATGCAAGTGGATGTGATATGAAGTTATAGTATAAATTCTCCACATTCCCTCTTCTCACACATATAAAAAAGTAGCAAAACTGGTTCTGCTTCTTGCTGAATTCTAGGTGTTCTAAATGTTAAAATGAAAAGGATTAGGAAAAACATGCAAATGTAATCCTAATGAGAAGGTCTATAGTAGCATATTACTTGGGTTGAAAGCTAGGTTTTTAGACATTATAATATTGGAATTATTAAATAAATTAAAAATAATTTATTGTATGGGAAGGTGTCTTCGGTGGTGTTCAACCTGTATATGTTCAACCTGCTACTAGGTTTGCAGCAAAAGTCCAAAATGAAATATGCTTCATGAACAAAATTGTATTCAAATTAGTGTTCTTTCTTGAAGAACAAGCCAGGTTATCAGATTATTGTCAATACCTGATTTTAACCACAGTTTCTCTTAAACTGTTGCAAAAACCCTGCTTTTTCCATTTAAATTTAACAATTCTTACTGAGCCAATCATCTTATTCTGTGTAATTGGTTGGAGCTCCTTTTTTAAAAAACAGGAAGTCACTACAGATTATCTGAACTTGCTTTATGGATTGTTTGACTGTATGAAGGGTGATTAATGGAAAAGTTTTCATTTAATGAATCTCAATTTAAAGGCACAAGGCAAAATCTGTCCATACAGAATGTTTCCGCACGTGCGTTAACATATGTATGCATAAAATCCCATTTACATTTTAAGCATGTGTAAAAGTAGAAAATGCACGACACATAGGTGAATTCCTTCTGTCTTTCTATTAGTTCATTCAATTAATAATTCATTGTAAAAGAACACAGGGTGTATGTGTGTATCTTTTGTCTCTTTTCTAAAAATGGAAGTAAAAACGGGTTTCCAAGAAACTGAACTTCATCTTAAATAGATTTCCTGCATTCCTAGAAGCATGTGTTTCTCAGATGTTTATTTTATCTTAAATATGTAGTTATAAAGGTCTAGGCCTAGGAATTTTACAGCTTTATGACAGGAACAGCTGTGTGGTTTTTCTGTTCCTTTAACCATGAGTACCTTCATCTGATTAAAATGAAAAAGGGGCTCCAGGTTTGAATGGATTCACAAACCATTGGATGTATGATAGATTGCCAGGTTGTTGATAAATCTTTAGATTCTCTGATTTATATTATGGGATCTTAAATTTTCCCATATTTTATAGCCACTTTGACAATGGGAATATTCACACTCATAATTTTGAATAAAGTTGCTGAGGACAAAAGTAAATATTGAAAAATGCATGGATCTGGGTCTTATATTGACAGACCACCTTATTTATTTGTTTTTAATAATAATGCTTTTAAATTTAAAGGACCATTTACTTAGATTCAATGCTAGATTTGCATGCAGATGTTTTCTGAACACTATGCTCAACTGAACATTATGCTCAGTTTATGGAACATAATAATCCATGTCTCCTCAGGTGGTTTGCTTGAATTTGACATCAACTTTTTAACAGTAGAATAAGAAAACATCAAACATAGTACCTCAGCAAAGCTTCTACTAATACTGATGGTAAAAGTTAATTAATTTCAAATTAGTTCTGAAATTATGAAGCAGAGTTATCCTCATCACTAACATCAAAACAGAATATGATGTACATGTGTTTTAAAAATAGAAACAGCATCTGGTGGCTCTGTGAGTGAGATTATTACTGGGATTCAACACATGCTGTGCATATTTTTTTTTCTCACCTTCTGAAGAAAATCCCTCTTGTGAAACTAGCTTTTGATAGCTATTTTCCAGTGGATGGGTATTTTGCACATTAAAAACAAAGCTTCATTTATATTGCAGTTGAAATTCCAGACTTTGCAAGCAGATATAAATCCTTAAAATGTCACAGATTTGCATATATCTGTTTAAAGCAGAGGTTTTCAAACTTGACAGCTTTAAGACTTGTGGACTTCAACTCCTAGAATTCCTCCTCCAGTCATATTAGCTCAGCAATTCTGGCAGTTATGTATATTTTGGAAGCAGTATGGAATAGTTTGCTGTACCTTTTTTCAGACAATTGAATTTATTTTTTTTATTTTCCAGTCTACATTTAATGCTGGGACTCTGAAACATCAGTGAATTGCTCTGTTTCGGCAAAGCATAAAGAGCACAGAATAGCCCAGTATATTTTAGCTTATCATACTATGTGAACCCACACATATTATCTGATTTTCTTTCATGAGACAGCAGACTCAATTGTGTCTTAAATGAACTTTCCACAAATAGCCTAAGCTTTAGAGATGCTTCCTTAAACCATTTTTGTGATTAATTATTTACATCAGCATAATAATTTCCCTCGGTGATTCATTTTCCTTTTAAAATCAAACGGTAATGCAGATGCTGGATGATAAGCATTTTTGGGGAGGTGAGTCTTCTAAATTTTAGTTTAAAAGTCTGGAATTTTAAGTTGGGCCCTCCTATCAAACACTACATTTAAACTGAATAGCATCCTTGGTTTCATGTATGATATTTTGTCACTAAGAGCACTAGTTCAATTTCCTGCCTCTGGCAATGAAGTGTCTTTGACACCTTTGTTGGATTAAGATGATAAAGTCACAGAATAACAGAATTGGAAAGAACCTTGAAGGTTTAGCGCAATTTCCTCCCCATGCCATTCCAGACAAATGCCTGCACAACTGTTGCTTTAAAATGTCCAGTGATGAAGCACTCACATATTCCAAAGAAGGCTGTTCCCTGATTAATAACTCTCACATCAGGAAAGTCTTCCATATTTCAAACTTGAATCTTACATTATAAAGCTTCCATTTATTACTTCTTGTCTCATACTTATGTGCTGAGGAAAATACAGGTAGCCATTACTTAACAATATGAATGGGAACTAGAAGTTCTGTCATTAAATGAGGTGGTCATAAATAAATAAACACATGACTGCATCACTTAGCAATGGCAGGTCCAGCATGCCTGATTGTCACTGTTAAGCAAGGACCTCATGTAACTATGACATCTTACTTCCTACCAGCTTCTCTACTGACTTCACTTATGGCAGGGAAGGTTCTGTGTTACAGCCCTAAATTTGAGGTCCAGTTGTAACTACCACATGTTCAGTACCATACAGTAGTAACTTCAAACAGACACTGAAAGACTGTTAAATGTGGATCACCTATAAATATACACCCTCTTCCCTGGGATTCAAGTATTGTAAGACTGCTGTACGTTTATAGTCTTCTCAGGTAAAAGATACTCAACTCTTTTAACCATTCTTAACAGGATTCAGCTTTCCATCATCTGCGCCACCCACCACCTTGCCAAATCTTCAATATCCTTCTTGTACTATAGCAACCAGAACTGGACACAATATTCCAGATGTGGTTTGACCTGTCTGCATAGAGTAGAACTAATTTTTCCTATGATCTTGATGCAATCCAAGAATGCTTTTTTTTTTTTTGGCAGCTGCAATATTTTTAGTTCATGTTTAATTTTTTATTTGCCAGAATACCCAGATCTTTATCACAAGTACCAAATACCACCAATTTTGTGCTTCTATATCTGGCTTTCCCACCTATGTGCAGAACCTTAAATTTGTTGCCATGTATTATTAGATCAGTCCCAAATGTTCAAATCTATCAAGATACTTCGGAATTATGACCCTTCCTTTTCAAGTATTACACAACCTCTCCAGCTTTGTGTCATTTGTAAAATTTATTGACAGCCCTTCTATTCCCTCATCTATGTTATTTATGAAGAAGCTGAAGAGCACTGGATTCAGGATAGAGCAATGGGATAACCTACTGGGTTCCTCACTTCATGTAGAAATAGATCCATTATGGACACTTTGGGATATGGTTGTTCAGTCATCTGTAAATTCATCTGATAGTGAAGCCATCCAGCCCATATTGTTTCATTTTAACAAGAAGGGCACTATGAAGAGACAATAAATTTGACTATTTCTAGGGTTGCAAATCCATTCCTCAATCTCCTTTTCCCAGGTACTCATGTCAGTTTGGTTAGTCTATACTTTCCTGAGTTCAGGTTTGTTTGTTTGTTTTGTAGCTTGTTTTTTGTTTTGTTTTTGAGATTGGAACAATAATGGAGTTCAAATTCCTGGCACTTTTCCTATTATGAAAAATAAAATAACAAGTTTCAGCATTGCTCCTTATGCTTGGAGCTGGCTTCATTTTTATGGCATTTAATTACCTAAAGTTGAACAGAATATTGAAAGAATGGCTGTTGCCTACCCAACACCCTACCACAAAGGTATTCAAATTTGGCAAGTTTAAGACTTGTGGACTTCAGCTCCCAGAATTGCTGAACTAACATGACTGGAGGAGGAATTCTGGGGGAGGAATTCTGCTGAAACCCACAAGTCTTAAAGCTCTCAAGTTTGAAGACCCCTACCACATATGAGGTGTTGGGAACTGGATTTTGTACATTGGAAAGTGTTTTATTTTCTGTCCCAGTATTATTTCTCTTCTAATATTCTATAGTTGCTTTACAATTTGCAAAAGTGTGCTATGAGATCTAATTGTGATCATCTTCTTTCTCTGTGGAACTTCTTTTTCAGAAGAACAATTACTACACAACTGTAGGGCCACAACAATTAATCATAACAATAAGTAACTTTCTCCCAACCCCTCATTTCATTTCTGCTTGATATTCTCTAAAAATAGCTTTAGGTCTCCTGGTCCTTCTCAAAGCACACATCTTATTTTCTAAGATCCAAGAGATTTGTGGAGATGGTATCTCAATTAAAAAGTGTGAAAATAATGTTTGATCTTCTAAGATATATTGGAGATAATCCAATATTTGGAGTATTTATTATCACTCTTACATAGGAATTAAAAAAGAGATACTTGTTTTATAGTTCACCATTTAAACATCTATTTCTTTTGAATAAATTAACATCTGAAATATAATGACCTCAATAAACTTTATAGTTTTCTTGCAGTCCTTCCATAAATAACTACAACTCACAACAGAACAGCTAAGACTTTATAGTTGTTCTTCTGCTGTTCCAAGCTTTGGACTCAGTTACCAATCATTATTCTACCATCACCAATAAAAATCTAAAAAGTTACTTGGACAAATTCCAAAATAAGTGTTTCAAATGATTTAATTGCCCTTGAATGGAAGAATCCAATCATTTAAAGAAATTGGTGTTCACTAAAGAACTAATTATTCACGAAAGATCAATTTTGACTGGCTGAGAGATACTTAGAATGTCAAAGTAATTGGAGAATAAATAGGCAAATAAATCAAATAAATAAATAAAAACAGAAGAAGCTGAAACTATTGAAGCGCAGCTTACAAAACTTTGTGGAGTTTGTGAGTATTTATAATTCATTAGAATCACAAACTTTAATTAAGTGAGTGATGATAACAGAGCATTTGTGAACTAGCTTATTAGTTCACAAATGCCAAAGGCCAAAATTTTATTGTAAGGCCAAAATTTTATTGATTTATTTACAAATTGCTGGAAGAACAAAAAGTTTTGGCCTTACAGGACTAATAAGCTAGTTCATTAAGATCTTAAGAAAAAAAGGAGGATCCTTAATACAAAATGACAGAATTTGAAACACTTGTACAGAATCATGCCCACCTACTAGAATATTAGACAGACAGACAGACATTAAATATGACACAGAGAGAAAGCAAGTGAAAACCAGTTACAATAATGGGATAAATTATGAGAAAAAAAAATCAATTTATCCCAAGGTAAGAGAAAATTATTAAATGTTTAACTAGGGTAAACAAATCTTATCAAGTATTCCAAAAATACTTAAACATACCATATATTGTAAAGTTCTTTTATGCAGAATGAACATTTTTTTCATACGTGTAAGTATTAGAAAAAATACACATTTTTTTGATAGTTTGAATTGAAAATTCAGTTTTTTTTAAAAAATAGGAATTTTTACAGAATGAATAAAGAACAAAATCAGAACCCATAAAGCTATATGTTAATGACTGTGAAGACAAGTCTAGCTCAATACTGGAAAAGAGACAATTTACTATAATTTACTTATTTGTAATAATCAGCTGATGACAATATGGGAGATTTGAAATTAAGTAGTTTTTCAGGCAATTTTTAAAAATTCTTTTTTCTTACCATTTTTTATTTGTTTTGATACAATTATGTGCATGTATCTTGAGAATAATGTTAAATAGTGGTCATACTAAATTTCTTGTTCATAGAATTTTAATGTGGAAATTTCTGGTTATCTTTTGACAAAAGATACTGGAGGGATTGTCTTGAATTAAGTATTAGTGCTCACAGCCTAAAAAAGGCCATTTCTCACTTTTGCCATTTTGGACAACTTCCAGTTAGTCTCCAAACTTATCTTTGGGGGGAAGGTAGCACACCCACAGAGGTTTGCAAATAAATGAGATTTTCTGGTATTCCTAAGGCTACTTTGCTCATTTTTGGTGGATAATCTACATATAGTTTAAATGGAATCAGTGCATCACACCTAATCCAGAAAAATGTTTAGATGTTTAAATGTTGTTTAGAAGTAAAACTATTTGACTTGTTCCTATCTCCCAAATTAGCTCTCAAAAGATGCAACCCTTCCAAAATAACAGGGTCATAACGTGGGTGATATTCTGAATTCACAGATTCTACTGAACTACAACATAGAGGCTGTGCAATTTTTACCTAATGGGTTGAAACAGGAAGGCCTCCAGTTACAGGAACACACTGCAATTAGGCTGAACTGCCTTTGAAGACAATTCATAAGCTACAGTTGATCCATAGTGCAGCAAAGCAAAAGATACAGCTGCTAATAAAAAGCTGGCTATTTCAGCACAGGTGTTTTGGTTGTCCTGCTGCTTGTCAGTCAGTTTTCAAGGTCCAATTCAAATCAAGGATCTATAGCAGCTAAATCTGGCCTATAATAAAGACAATTGGAATATTTCTGAAGTGCATTCATTGGAACTATTGGGAATCAGGGTGGAAAGTCATTGGCTCACTGGTTTGAAACAACAAAAATAACATTTTATATCTGGAATTCATGCCAAAAATGGCCAGTTGTGTACTGATACAGACTATTAATTATTAGTGTTATGTTTTTTTTGTACTTGGTTATTTAAAATGGATATATCTGGTTATTGAACAACAAATGCTTAGTGATAAAATAGTGAAACAGAAAAGTTCTTTTAGAAATATTTTTCTTAAAGCTGGTGTGTACAGCTTTTGACATTACAAAGAAATGTCAAGAGAAAATACTGTTTAATTAGTCTATGCTTCCTCCATTATTTTGCAGTAAGAAAGAACTAAGGATGCAAATTAAAGACATTAATATGGACTATAAACATGAACTGAAGCACCACTTTGGATGCTACAAAAATTCACCCATTTCAGACTGGATTTGTAAAAGAAAATAGATAGACATCTGATAATACCTATGCAGCAACTGTTATTTTGGACGTTACAGCAGATAAAGTAGAATAATGTATTTTAATCATGTTGAATGCTGAAATTATATGGTTCAGACTGAATTTAAGATCTATTTAATTTGAGAGTGAGATGGGTGTATATAAATTTGACAAATAAAATAATTACAATTTGGTATTGTTTATTACAAATAAATGATGGGACATCATCTTTTAGTGTTGATGTAGAAAGAAATTTGACGGTTCTTTAATTCTTATGATTTGGGCTTATCCAACCATATCTTTGTTTGGTTTCAAATCATAGGATATGTTCATTTAATTTTGGATGTAAATGTAGTAATGACATAAATATGATGTTAAACTATATTCCTAAAACAAGTATTTGTCACTTTATAAAGAGCTTCAATTATATTTAAAGCTTAGCAAAGGCAAATGCTCAGCAGAAGATAATCTTTAAAAAATGGAAAGAAACTAATTCTCTTGATACCCATTGATATCATTCAGGATATTTCTGAAAAGCATGAAGCAATATCTTCCCTTATGGTCCAGGTTTAATGATATTAAATTAATTATAGTTTTGAAAGACTGAATTGATATGACATAAATAGTATATGGTCTTTTTTTTAAAGTTCTCATCCCATTTATTTATTTTGTCTATATTTAGTTCATTCTAATTATCACTAACATGTAGATTCTTTTCTCATTATATAACCATTATACATATTTTCATACTGATATTAGATCTGCTTTTGTTTCATCAGTAAAATAAATAAATATTAAATAACTGCATCATAAGTAAATGAACTAAAAACCTGTTAACCACTATTAACCCCTGCTGTTGCTTATCCTGACAAATTTCTTCTATAGTTAGAGAACCATTTGTATCACCCCATACATAATCCATACAATCATGTAATTTGTGGATTAAATCTCAGATCTTTTGGAAACCAAATGTCTCCTGTAGACTAAGTTCCAAGATGTATAGTTTTTTTTCACATTAGCAATCTGTCCAATTAAATTATTTGTTTGAACAGAAGTACTTATCAGTTTGTTCTTTCCTGCAATCCATGGATTTATAACCATAACTACTGAATAAAATTTCAGCTTCTTAGTTTACCCTGATAACTTCTAAGGATCAATGAACCACAAGTACCTATTCCATTCTTGATCCAGATATATTTCTTAATCAAAGATAATACAACTGTTGATAGGCAATTTAAAATCAGTTTTGTAGGCATTATCATTGTGCTATATCTGATTTCACCTATGTTTCATATTACTTATAATTATGCATTCAATGTATAAACACAAATAGATATTGAAGTGACATAAATATAAAACAATTGTCTCAGCTTGGGAACGTTCCTATATAATTACTGACAAATGAAGAATAATTGGCATTAGCTGGAAATAAAGTTCAGAATGGCCCACCATAAATTACACGGTATATATACGACAACAGATCTTGAAGTCAGCTGAACAGATTTTGACAATTCGTCAATGAATGATATAACACTAGCAAACAGCAGAGGGCAGTGTCATATTAAACGTGGCTGAGATTTGTACTTGCATAAACAAGTGTGGTTATCACAGCACTTGCCAAGCTTTGATCTGTGAAGCTAAGCAGGATTTGGTTAGGTTAATAATTGGATGGAAACCCCTCTCCCCCAGGGGATTCTAAGCCTGCAAGATAGTCTCATAAGTCAAAAGGGCAATGCCAAACCTTTATGTATTCAACAAAAATTACATGTCACCAGAACTCATGCTTAAGTTAAACAGAGACATGTTACCACTGGCAAAGCTATAGCTCTGATTATGTGCAAGAAACAAGGCCAGTTTCCAAACCAGACTTCACCCACTGGTGCCATTTGGGAGAGCTCTATGTTTTATGTGAAATTATTTTCACAATCACAGGCAGCTGCATTTTCACATTTTAAAAATCTCTACTACATTCATGAGGATCTTTCTGATAGAGGAACGAACTCTTCACAGAGGGTTGTTGTTGTTTTGCATTTTAAATGAAAGCTATCCAATTATAGGCTCATGAGACAGAAATGTTATACTGAATACAAACTACACTGTTTACCATCTTAGAAAGTTACTTCTAGAAGAATGGCGCACTCTGACCCAAAAGGCAACTATGATTTAATATTCCTTAACTTAATCTCTCAATCAAGACTCTCAAATGCTGTTATATGAAGATAGAATCATGCCAGCCACAGTATTTTCTGTGACATTCTATGGAAGTGAGTTAAGACTTTAAAGATGCAGGATGGAAAGAGTATTAATCCATTTAAACTTTCATTTTGGAAAAGAGAATACAACCAACGAACAACCAAGAAAACAAAGCATTGAATAAATCAAATCACAGTTCTCATACAAGACACAAATGACTAGACTGAAATTATCTTACTTCAGATATATTATGCGAAGAGTCATCTCTTTGGAAAAAAATTCTAATGTTGGAAAGATAGAAGGAAAGATAAGAAGAAAATAATCAGCAGCAAGTTGGATGGACTCCATTACAGTGGAGATGAATGCACTGTTGGAGACTTGAAAAAACAGGGATAGATCATCACAGATAAAATCTATCTGTGTGGTTGCCAGGAGTCAATCATGACTTGATGACATAATCAATCAACTCAATCTTAGCAGCATTATATAGCATAAGGAATGCAAAAGAAGAACCCCTTCCAAGAACAGAATCATTCATTCCTTCAAGCAAAATCAAGGCTGCTGTTCACATCCCAATTCAATTTAAATAAATTTGTAGCATCTATCACAGAGTAGACAATTACCAGATTACCTCTTAATCTAATTAAATCTAATTAAAATCTAATTAACACACCAGTGGGTGTGTTATTCACTTCTACTTCAGTAAATAATACCAAGAACTATACAGCAAAGGAAGAGAAATCTTTTTTTTGGGGTCCAAATATATTACCTAACAAGTGCAATAATTTTGAAAATAAAAAACTTAGAAGCGCTCCCCCAATTCTGCTGTTCAGTATGATCTTACTCCTTCTCCCCCTTCCTCCCTATCTCTGTCTTTTCCCCCATTCCACTCCACCCCACTCCATGGCTGAACCAACCTGTGTGAGCTGAGACTTGCATTTATAATCAATGTGTTTGAAGTGCTTTTTTTCTTTGAAAAGGATCAAGTTGAATACATATTGATTGCTATATATTGATTTTAACCTCCTGGGGCATTCCATTACAAATCTAAGAGTAGCTGGTTTGGAACAAAGACATTTTACCAGCCGAATCTAGTGACACTTTGCTGAATATTAAATAGTTTCAAGCCATCTCAGAAAGCATCAATAAGCATAATGGGTTTTTAACAATGGTTAATTCATAAGGTATTTGTAACACTGGTCAAAAAAGATTTTGCTTCCTGTTCTTTGGGGTGTATCTTGTAGCTTTTTGGCTGCTAATCACGAAAATAACCTGTAATTTAACCTATCACACACTGTATTAATATTCTGTTTTTATACTATGGCAATGTACACCCTTCAGTACCTGTTGGCTATGATACACACATGAAAGAAACATACAAAAATGTAAAACTATTGTTAAAGCATATCCAGTATATCAAGTTCAATTGGAATATTTGTGGAGATCTAAAATTAGTGATTCTGCTGCTTCGAGTGCAGCTTGGGTATACCAAATACTGTTGTTATATTTGCAAATGGCATTAACATTCAACCAAGGGTCTTCAAACTTGACAGCTTTAAGTCTTGTGGACTTCAACTCCCAGAATTCCTGAACTAACATGACTAGAGGAGGAATTCTGGGAATTGAAGTCCACAAGTCTTAAAGTTGTCAAGTTTGAAGACTCCTGCATGATTAAACAGAAATGGCCATTCCAAAATAATTTGGTTCCACAATAGAAAAATATGGCACATGAATCACTTGTTGACTCAACAAGGATATTTTAGCCTCCACATAAAACTTGGACTGATCAAAAATTCTGATCTACCTCTATAACCAAAGCACTATTATCTGAGTTCAAATGCATACTCTTCACTAACTGACTATATTCCCTTTCTTCCTACAATCCTATAGTTAGACAAGATGTTTGGACTTTATTCTCGCTTAACATATCCTGGATCAAGAATTTAAGCCCCACATAACAAGATGGTGAATTCTGATTGCCAGGATAAAATTCAAAACAGTTTCATACAGGTAAGCATAACATTACCTATCATACTATTTATTCTCTTTTGGAATTAGCAACTTTATGTAAAGTCCAGAAAGGAGTAAGAAATAGTAAGCAAAAGAAATAAAAGACATGAAAGAAGAAGAAGAAATCTAGATAAATCTAGTTTAGTTCAGTATCCTTCACTATATTTATCCATATTTTTCAATCCTTCTAAACAATCTTTCCACCACGTATATAATTCTGTATGTTTTGCATTTCTATCTCTATCTTTATCTAGCTATTTATCTAGCTAGCTATCATCGATCTATCATTCTGTCTAAGCATTGGTGAAAAGTTAGTACTTACATGTCATAATTTGATCTAATAATTCATTGACAAAAACATTTCTTAAAGAATTTTGGAAGTGCATATTTTACCAAATATATTTCATTTTTTGTACTGACACAATTGTAAAACTTCTGTGAAACGTTTGTTTTCAGTTCCTTGTTCTCTATTTCATTGCATGACTCATGGCCAAATTGACGAAGGAGAAAACCTCAGAAGACATATATCTGCATAAAGTTCATTGAAAGAATTCAATTTCCCTAAGAATTATACCCATTTGGCTTTAGCTACACTCAGGAAGTTTGTTAGATATGATTTATTGATTAAAAGTCTTAGATATTGTGATTTAGAAAAAAACTGAATTATTCTGAGCCCGATGCTATTCATGAATGACAGGAATCATAATTTAACATTATTTAATCAGAGTTCAACCTTGGAGAGGCCAAGGCAAGGAATTCATTGCACCACTTCCACAAAGAGAATGATTTTTGGAAATGATTTCTGTTGATCCTTTTAGAAAGACTATGACATTTTAATGTTAAACATAAGCAATAAGTTTCAATGGTGTCCTCATTTCTAGGAAATAAAACACATTGGAGTGGAGAAAAGAAAAGAGTGATCGATTTAAATACAGTGATCTGTCAATTTTGGAATTTCAGATCTAGGCATGATCTAGGCATATTCTTTAAGTAATTCTGGGTCAAGGAATACTTCTTTCAGTGAAAGATGAAGACAACATAACTAAAGAAAATTGCTATATTAAGCTGAATGGTGTTAGAACTATATGATTGAATCACAGTATGTTAGAAAAGACCCATCTATGACACTGAGTCTAACACACTGCTTAGTTTAGGAATCCAAATTAAGATAAATTGTCTAGTCCCAAAGATGCTTTTTCAAAAGGCAATTGGACTTGTTTCTTCCTGGAAGACATTTCACTTTTCATCCAAGAAGCTTCTTCAGTTCCAGAAATGAACTGAAGAAGCATTAGCAGAACTGAAGAAGTTTTTTGGATGACAAGCAAAATGTCTTCAAGGGGAAAACGAGTCCAGTTGCCTTTTGAAAAAGCATCTTTGGTACATCCATGACCTGGATGATTGAGAATCTCCATAGACATAAGCTGTCTTGCCTTCACCTCAACTCATCCAGTAAACCGAATTCATCTGCTTCATGGATAATTGATTCTGCTACCAAACTGCTCTCATTGTTAGAAAAAGTTTCCTAGCATTCAATCTGAATCTGCATTTTTGAAAGTTAAATCTATTGTTTCATGTCCTTCATTCTGGAACAAGAAAGAATCGGTCTTGTCATCCTTTCAGCGATTTGAACACTTCTCTCATATCTTTATTCATGCAACTTTTCTTAAGAAAACTCCTTATGTCTTTCTTTATAGATCTTAATTTCTATCTGAGATGATTCATATTTGTTCATTTTATCTGAATGCCTCTTAAAATGTGCAGCAATTGCTTTCTGTGATGTGGAAATTATATTTTTATCTTTTATATTTCAGGCAGAGCAAAATTGCACTTGGCTTCTTTGCAGCTTCATGATACTGCTGGCTGTTCCTCAGTTTGTAATCACTTATTATTGCAAGATTTATTTTGCTAGTACCATTACGAAGACAGCTATTCCCCACCTTTATCTGTGAATTGTATTTTTCTTTTGTTATTTAAAAACATTTGCACTTGTTTCTGTTAATTCTAGCATTATTTTCAGCTAATTTTTCCACTTGTTATTTCTGTCTTTTACAATATTAGCTATCCTGTTCAATTTTGTGTCATCTGTCAATTTAATATCATTTCCCTCTATTGTATATCTTCATCTAAATCATTAGGACAAGTATTGAACAGTGAGGATTTAGAATTGATCGCTGAAGTGTCCTATTTGATACCTCTTTATAATTTGTTACAAAACTATTAAACAGCATTATTTATACAGACAATTGCCATGCTATCCAGATCATACAGAAATAGAATAACAGAGTTAGAAGTGACCTTGGAAGTCTTCTAGTCCAACCCCTGCTTCGGCAGGAAACCCAACACCAATTCAGACAAATGGTTATCCAACATATTTTTAAAAACTTCCAGTGTTGGAGCATTCACAACTTCGGGAAGCAAGTTGTTCCACTGACTAATTGTTCTAACTCAGGAAATTTCTCCTTAGTTCTAAATTGCTTCTCTCCTTGATTAGTTTCCACCCATTGCTTCTTGTCCTGCCCTCAGATGCTTTGGAGAATAACTTGACTCCCTCTTCTTTGTGGCAGCCCCTGAGATATTGGAACACTGCTATCATGTCTCCCCTAGTCCTTCTTTTCATTAGATTAGACATACCCAGTTCCTGCAACTGTTCTTCATATATTTTAGCCTCCAGTCCCCTAATTATTTTTTTTTTCAAAATTTTTATTAGTTTTCAATAAACAAACATACACAAACAAAACACAAAACATCAAAACATAAAACTTCTTTTTGGAAAGCGGCTTAGTCCCGGGTTATATCTTTTTATTCAGACATAAATTCAAAATTCATGCTCACTTTTTATCCAAATTCATATCTTATTTACCATTCTACATTTTCTACATAGTTTCTCCCCTTTTTTCACTCTCTTAATTTTATTTTAATTATTTCATCTCAATTTAAATCATTATGCATATTTCTTTTGTCTGTCCCCTAATTATTTTTGTTGCTCTTCTCTGCACTCTTTCTAGAGTCTCAACATCTTTTTTATATCATGGCAATCAAAACTGAATACAGTATTCCAAGGCCCCTTACAAAGGCATTTTAAATTGGTATTAATCTTGATTCTATTCCTCTGTTTATGCAGCCTAGAACTGTGTTGGCTTTTTTTTAACTAGCTAGCTTGCTAATCATAGGATGCTTTGCCAAATATGATACCTCATAGGAAGTTTGCCAAATACATTAGTTGCTTGCTTGCTTACTTGCTTATTTTCTGTGTTTGTATACCATCAAATTCCTCAAAAAATGCCTTCTGATGTTTGCAGTATAGAAACAGAGTAAAAATATAAAAACATGTAAGGCACCAAAAGTATCCTATCTCTTCAGTAGCCCAATACATATTCAGAGTTGTTCTATTATCTGTTAAGAAATTACTTAATTAAAAAAAAGACAAATCCATGCTAACTTCTGTTAATTGACAAGAGTTTTCAAAAATTCACTTTAGAATCTTTTCATATTAATATCTGAAAAGATTCTGGAATGAATCTTTCAAAATCAGATTAAAGAGTTAGTGAGATGGATTAGTCATAATCAAGTAGATTTTTTTTTGTACTCTGCAGTGAAATTAACCTAATCCTGGAGACTTAAATGTATCTGAAGTAAAGTGATATTCTTTCACAGTGTAATAGAAACGTTGTAAATTTTCTATTTAGCACAGAGTTATACAGTTTCAGAGTAAAGCATTAAAGAACCCATAGAGTTAAATGCTAACTTTAGAACCTTCCTTCCTTCCTTCCTTTCTTCCTTCCTTTTCCTGTAAGGTATTTCAGTTTAATGATTCTGAAAAAAATGTATGCAATATTAGCAGACTGTTGCTCAAATATGTTAATTATCATCATCAAATTCATAGCTGTTTTGAAATCTGAACTATACTCTAGTCATAGGAAACCAGAAGGCAATGAAAATACACTGCTCAAAAAAATAAAGGGAACACTTAAACAACACAGTGTAACTCCAAGTCAATCACACTTCTGTGAAATCAAACTGTCCACTTAGGTAGCAACACTGATTGACAATCAATTTCACATGCTGTTGTGCAAATGGAATAAACAACATGTGGAAAGCATAGTCAGTTAGCAAGACATCCCCAATAAAGGAGTGGTTCTGCAGGTGGTGATCACAGACCACTTCTTAATTCCTATGCTTTCTGGCTGATGGTTTGGTCACTTCTGAATGCTGGCGGTGCTTTCACTCGAATGGTAGCATGAGACGGAGTCTATAACCCACACAAGTGGCTCAGGTAGTACAGCTCATCCAGGATGGCACATCAATGTGAGCTGTGGCAAGAAGGTTTGCTGTGTCTGTCAGCGTAGTGTCCAGAGCATGAAGGTGCTACCAGGAGACAGGCCAATACATCAGGAGACGTGGAGGAGGCCATAGGAAAGCAACAACCCAGCATCAGGACCACAACCTCTGCCTTTGTGCAAGGAGGGACAGGAGGAGCACTGCCAGAGCCCTGCAAAATGACCTCCAGCGGGCCACAAATCTGCATGTGGCTGCTCAAATGGTCAGAAACAGACTCCATGAGGATGGTATGAGGGCACAACGTCCACAGGTGGGGGTTGAGCTTACAGCCCAACACTGTGCAGGATGTTTGGCATTTGCCAGAGGACACCAAGACTGGCAAATTCGCCACTGGTGCCCTGTGCTCTTCACAGATGAAAGCAGGTTCACACTGAGTACATGTGAAAGACGTGACAGGGTCTGGAGACACCATGGAGAACGTTCTGCTACCTGCAACATCTCCAGCATGACCGGTTTGGCAGTGGTCAGTAATGGTGGGGGGTGGCATTTCTTTAGAGGAGCGCAGGAGACCATCCACCACCTCATCAGGAGCATGCCCAGGTGTTGTAGGGAAGTCATACAGGCACATGGAGGCCACACACACTATTGAGCCTCATTTGGACTTGTTTTAAGGACATTTCATCAAAGTTGGATCAGCCTGTAGTGTTTTTTTCCACTTTAATTTTGAGTGTAACTCCAAATCCAGACCTCCATGGGTTGCTAAATTTGATTTCCATTGTGTGATTTTGTTGTCAGCACATTCAACTATGTAATGAACAAAGTATTTAATAAGAATATTTTATTCATTCAGATCTAGGATGCCTTATGTTTGTGTTCCCTTTATTTTTCTTGAGCAGTGTATGAACATTTATATAATGTAAAAATGAATTAGGGACATGCCATGTTTATCTGAAAATGATATAGATCTTAGTTGACATTTTTAAAGATTTAGATGATGAATGCGTGGTTCATAAATATACAGCACCCAAATGCATAACTGCTTTACACATCATACACATCTAATCTTCAAATGCAGTTGAAAAAAGAACTCCAGCTGATACAAACAACGAGCTCATTAAGGCTGTATATGTTCCTTAACCTGAACAGACCAGGTTAGGAAGTCAATATTTTTCTCTTAGACACATTCTTACTTTAAAAAAAAAAACTCCCAAAACTATATTTCCTCAACCATTCATTGCTATAAAAAAAATATGAAATGAGGCAAGGAAATAAACAGGCCATCAATGTCCTCATTGTTTTGATTATTTAAAAAAGGAAAGAAGATCATTCAATTTGTCACCGAATTTCACAAGATTTTAATTACACGCCGAAGTATATTGTACTTTCATGTTCTTTCAGCAAAAAAACAAAGCAATCATACTGCAGCTTTGCAGCCTTAGAAGCAAATTATTTTTGCCACAATTTTTTTTAATATTGGGGAAAGACATTTTATCTTATGCAAATTGAATAGATTAAAAAATATAACTTGAATACCAATTAGATACATTGAATGCATGGTATGCTGCTGCTGTTTACTGTTATATGTTTCATCATAAATATATTTGGCCAATTAACAACTATATTTATTAAATAGTAGGGCCATAAATATTGAATAATTGCTGCCCTAAACTGTTAGCATACCTCTATATATGCAGAGATGCATATAAACATACATGCATACACAAAATTATTATATGGTGGAAATACAATAGCAAAGAAAAGAAAAATAAGGCACAAGCAGAAATTCCTACCATTCCTTGTACCAAATATATTGAATGTGTCTATTCGCTGAACTGAATAAGAAGCTGGTACAATTAATAATGTCAATGCAAGGTTAACTCTCCCTTCTAGTAAAAGAAATTAGGATTATGGATAACGTGGGAAAATTTGAAGATTATTTAATGGGGCCATTTTTTTTCAAGTGGAACAGGGGTCACATTATTCTGAATTTCCTTGTGGACTGTGCCACATTGTATAAGATGACAGGAATTAAATCCTACAATAAGCAGAGGTGACAGCTGAGTTCCAGTGTCTGAGGAATAGCTCCAACATAGAAGATGCAACTGAAGCCGAGATAGCTTTTTACTATGCCTAAATGAAGAAATATATTCAAATAATGAGAGAGAACAGTTCTTGAATTTCCTTATGGCCTTCTGTCATTGTATAACCTGCTTTAATTTGCTTCGTCTTCCAGCTCAGCAGAATCAAATTAATGTTTAGATATTTTCATATCAAAAGTACAGCGGTTGCAACTTTTCTGAATCATCACCTGAGATCAGTGAAATTAATTTAGGGACCACCAGACTCTGAACCGACAGTCCTACAATAAAATTGGACTAGACAATGCAATAATTATTAAAATAAATAAATCCCCCTACCACACCTTGGTATTCCCAAAATTATTAATATGTAGCAAGAAACACCTCTTTTCTAGCTACCACAAAAAACTTTAAATGGAAAAGAACATTTCAGAATATTATATGTGTGGTGGATGGAGTATTAAGGAGCAAGAAATATAGTTGCTGCAAACCAATCAAGAGAGTAGCTCTCACTCCCTCTGGTTATAACTGGAGTTACTGAATACATCTTCTGCTATCTTGCTCTCTGCAAACAAACCAACAAGCAAAATTCTTCCTCTGGCTTCAAAAAAAGTGGATGCACTCAGTTTTATATGATTTAGTCCACCAGATATTACATATTGCAAAACAGTTAAGCATCTGCTCACAGGTATCCTTTCCAAGATATCATGTAGGAGAACAGGTGGAGCTGGGGGTGGAGTTAAGTTAAGCCTAGAGTCATTATGTTCTCACAAGTAGTCCGACTCCAACCCTCCTAAATTCTGTTGACCCTTATCTCACACAAATGTAGTGTTGAACTTAAAGTGGAGCGCAAAGGATCAGGACCATCCATTAAATTGCAGCACAAATTTATTCAAGCCTACACATAAAAATTTGATCAATTAAAGTTCACTTAATATATAGTTCTGATTCTTCATGTCTGATATTTATCTAGTTCACTAATGTCCAGCACTAAATTGGCACTAAACAAAAGTTAATAAAATTTAAGAGGGGTTGGACTAAGACTGTTTGTGGGAACAGAATGATTTTAGGCTGATCTCTCTCTTAACTCCCTCCCCCCAAGACTCTGCTGATCCTTCTCCTATAAAAATGGATATACCACCAAACTGCTGCTGCTGCTTAATATCTATTAAAAATTTGTTTACTTTGTAATTTGAGTTTTCAGATGAAAACATTCCAAAACATAGCTAGATATGCTGCAGACTGAAATTAAATGCCATTTGGTCTGCTCCTGAAATAGAGTATCTCTGCAACTTTCCTTTACGGGTGCACCTGTCACAAAAACCTTCTTGCACCCTCAGAATCTGCCTAATCAATATGAAGTCACATCAGCCCAGAAATTAGGTATTCAAACCAAATCCAGGAAATTGTGACAGATATTATAGTTTGGACAAAAATTGGGACAAAGGGTACAAGCGTTCCTAATTCCTACAGGAAGTATCAGCCCCTCATAATTTTCCATCCAAATAACTACAATATTCTACTCAAAATCAAAAGTGGGACCCTGGATAGACTAGCTAAGCAAGCTCAGAGAAAGAATGTCCATAGATTTTTCTATTTAAAGAGGCAACAGCTTATAAAATATCTCCTATCCCAGATTCTTGATAAATAAATCAGTTTAGCTTCTGAGCAAATTGTTTGTTTTTTACCTTCTTACCTTTTCATTTTCTCTTCTAGCTTACTTCTGACTTAAAAAACTAGTAGCTAAGGTTATTTGCCCTCCTTTTGTCTGTGAAGAATGTATTTCTATGTCTTGTGGGGGTATAGCAACTGGTCCTGTTATAACCCCTGATCTAAACAGATATTAATAATAAAATATAGTTCCTGTTGATTTGCAATTTTGTCACAAAGTGCCAAACTGACTTCTGGCTCCAAATCAAAAAATAAATAACAAATTTCATCTTTTGTGACTGCTGCGTGCAAAAGCCGAAACCTAATTTCTTCTCTGCTTTGGATGCACTTCAAGATGTTCTTCATTTGGTACAAAATTCCTAGAGCATAAAATGGTTTCAGCTGATACTAAAAATGAACTTTCCATTTATTATTCAGGCAAAACTCTTCAAAAGTTACAAACATTTAAATGCCAGTTTAAATATTTCTAAGAAATTAAAATAGAGCATTGAAAGCTTTCATTTGCAAACACTTTTGTTTTTTCACAATAAATATTGTCAAATCTATATCCGTTTAAGTTAGAAATAGCAAAGTCCAGAAAAAACAAAGCTAATACTATTTCTTCTTCATATTCAGTGTCAAAGTGGACCAGATGTCTTGTTTTCTACCAGAATCTCTTTTTTTTCTCCTGAGTTTTATTTTAATCATTAATATGTATACATTCTTGCTCTTTCTGTATTATTACCATTGCATTTTCATTTACTATATTTTAGTTATTATATTTCATGAATAGAAATAACTAAAAGAAATATTGATGACATAATACTGTTACAATGTAAATAGAGATGTGTCATTTTGAAAATAAACAAATGATTTTTTTTAAAAAAGAAATAACTTGAAAATACTACAATGCAACACTATAATCTGCCACTTACAAACAGTACAGAGAATATACACCAGATTCAGAAGTAGTGCCAAGTGGTTGCAAGAGGAACAAGTAAGGACTTGTAAATGAGAAGCAGAAACGTAGTTTCTTTTATCACCTGTACATCATGTCCTACTTTAATAATGTAGACCTCAATGTTGTCCAAAGAAAAATAAATTTATGAGCTGTGGTTGTTCTTTTCCTCACATAAAAGCAGTGATTAGAGCAAGACAAAGCAATTAGCATTAAGCCAATTTTCTCCCTTTATGTCTGGGATAACTAGCAGAAAAATAAAGTAGAGAGCCATTGGGTCTTCACAGGTCCTAATAAATGTCTTTAAAAACATATCCCATAATTATAAGATTTGATTCTCTAGAGGTGGCTTTAGTGCTGGGAAAAGAAGAAGGAAAGAGGATGACTATTAACAGTTGATTGGTTGCTGAGAGTCAACGTTGACTTGATGGCACACAATAAATCAAAAATTAAGTAGAGGCATTATATAGAAATAAATTAAATTATTATATCCATCTTTATTATGCAAGTCATTTTCAGAGTGTGTTCAAGGAAGTATGGAGGATCATAGCCAAAATATCTATACTTTTTGGTTAGAAAAATAAATAATAGAGAGTACATTCTCCTGTTATATAATTTCTCTACAATAGATGCTTTCCATTTGTAATGCATTTGGCATTAGATGCAATCACAAGACATTGCAGGCCTGGACAATTTGCCTCCTACAATAATATGCCTTCAAATAAATGCAATCTAAAAATCATCGGAAGATTTAGCATTCATGTCTGTGAATCAATGGTCAGGTTACCAGAGTATAGAATAACAAAATGGTAGCTATCATAATTTTCCATTTCTATTTCTCTCTTGCTTTTCTACAGAATAATCTGCCATTAGTTGCTAGTTACATTTATAATATTTCATAATCCTTATTTAGGAGATGAAAAAATGTACTTCTTTAAGCGTTTGATGCCTTCCTAAACCTAATATGCTGCCAAATAAAAGAATAAAACAGATCATGACAGCTTAAAGACACATACTAATGTTTATCTAGAAAATAAATTATTATTCTACCAATCATTCCACAAAGCAAGGACATTATATATTTTTGATGGAAAAAGTAGTCTGTTCACTTACCAATTGTGTAGTATCTCTTCAGTTCACCCTTCCGTGGATTGCGCCGCTGGGAATTTGCAGTGTTATTCTGCTCCACTTCAGATGTTGTCGTGTTGTTCAGAGCTGTAGGTTTAGTTGGTTGCAGGGCATGTTGTGCTGCTGATGGCAGAGCTTCATAACCTGATGCAGAAATTTCAATAGACTGGGATTTTTTCTTTAGTCTAAAAGGGTAAGGATATAATATACTATGAATAGGTAGATTAAAGCTACATGATTCAACTTTTCTTGCTTTGCTGACCTGACAGAAAAAGTAGAAAATTTTGTATTATATGTATCACTGTTGCAAGTTTACATGGATTACTACTATAGAACAGACATATAGTACATGGACACATCATAATTTCCAGTTCAGAAGAGGTTAAAATTGGTCTACCATCATCAGAAGAGACCCATCTAGCAGAGTTTATTTGGAAAGAACCTGGAACTTGAGCAATTGTAATCAGAGTAATTGCAAATTTATATAATCTGAAAAGAATACTTTTTAGATTATATATTAAAAATGCTTTATTTAGTGACATCTCTATTTCTGGCTAATTATTTCATCTACAAAAATGCTTAGATTCTGTCGACATATGCCATATCTCCGGAGGATTTTGTCTTCTTCTAAATTATATTTTGGAATTCAATTCATTTCCAAACTTTTCTAAACCTAGCTCGCTCAAAATGTAGAGCATAAATATATTTCATAAACAAATAGCACACTATACGGCATTTAGAAAATATATACAGTAAATGAAAGCAATGAGCAATGTGTAATGCATCTCTATTTTTATGCAACTGTGGCCTAAAGATATTTTTTTCTTATAGAAAAGGCTACACAGGTACCCAGAATACATTCCTAGTTTATTTATTAAGTAGATATTGCACTTACTTACCACCATTATCTGATGATTCTTGGTAGTTTACAGCTTATAGAAAACTTAAAGTATCTACCATATTAAGTCTTAATACTTAATTAAGTATTAATTAATTACTTAATTAAGTATACAAACAAAGATGAAAAACAAATAGAAAGATGCATAATGTTTAAATTAAGAAAATTCCTTCTGGCATAATTAAATTAAGGAGAGAGAGACCCACTAGTACAAATTGGAGCAAAATATTCTAACTTTTTTGGTAACAATGCACTCAGAAGTTAATTTAAGTGTGGATTTTAAAATAACAGACTACAACAATGGTTCCCAAAGTGGGCAGTACTGCTCCCTGGGGGGCAATGGGATGTCTTAGTGGGGTGCTAAGAGGCAAGGGGATTGGCAGGGGGGCACTAAGAGGCAGCAGGGGGGCATTTGAGGCGCCGGCCCCGCAGGGTCACCCATTGACTGTTGCACTGCTCCGGAGCCGGCCCCTCAACGCCCCCTGCCACCTCTTAGCACCCCTCTGCCAGCCCC
The DNA here is from genome assembly GCA_015471245.1 of Laticauda colubrina. NCBI lineage: Eukaryota > Metazoa > Chordata > Lepidosauria > Squamata > Elapidae > Laticauda > Laticauda colubrina. Next base: position 24,838,813 of record BLBF01000002.1, read on the forward strand.
CTTGGGGATGCTAAGAGGCGGCAGGGGGGCATTCGAGGCACTGGCTCTGGAGCAGTGCAACAATCAATGGGTGAGCCTGCAGAGCCGGTGCCTCGAACGCTTCCCTGCCGCCTCTTAGCAACCCCATGGGGCCTGGCAGAGGGGTGCTAAGAGGCGGCAGGTGGGCATTTGAGGTACATGCCCTGCAAGCCCTTTGACTGTTGTACTGCACTGGAGCTGGCGCCTCGAATGCGGCAGCATGTTGGGAAAAGCTGCCACCACTGCTTTCCCAAAGTGCTGCCGCTGTCGCATTGTCTGTCCGTCCGTCCATCCGTCCATCCATCCATCCATCCATCAGGTCTATCTGTCTGCCTGCCTTCCTGGCTACTTACCTACGTGCCTGCCTGTCTTTCTGTCTACCTACCTACCTACCTATCTACCAATATAGATCTATCTGTCTGTCTGTCTGTCTGTCTGTCTGTCTGTCTATCTGTCTTTCTTCCTTTTTCTTTCTTTCTTTCTTTCTTTCTTTCTTTCTTTCTTTCTTTCTTTCTTTTTCTTTCTTTCTTTCTTTCTCTTTCTTTCTTTCTACCTACCTACCTACCTATCCATACATCTGTCCAAAAGGTCTGTCTGTCTGTCTTCCTGCCTGTTTGCCTGCCTGCCTGCCTACCTATTTATCTACCGATATATCTACCTATCTACCTACCTGTCTCTCTATCCATCCATCCACCCACCCACCCACTCATCCATGTTCAAAGCGCCGGCCATACAGGCACATTGGGAAAGTAGAGCAAAGCCAGTCTGGGAAGGAGGGAGGGAGGGAGTGAAGGAGAGAGAGAGAGAGAGAGAAAGAGAGAGACCTGATGCATCAGATTGAAATGAGGCCTAGTTTAGACTGAGGCCCTTTTCCACACTGAAACATCTTTGGTTTCTATTAAAGGTTTTGTGGACAAAACATGGTCAAGACTATCAGGAAGCTCTCACATTTTGCTGAGGCTTTAAACAAGATCCATTGAACCAGATCTCCGCCCTAAAAAATTACTTTTCCCCAATGTATTACAGTGCCAATTCTGAAGAGGGCAAAACCAAAATGTACTGGTAAATTACAAGAACACACACACACACACACACACACACACACACACACACACACACCCTTCTAACACTGCTGGAGCAGGTGATTGGACTGGAATAGATATCTCATTATCTTTCTTCTCCCTCCCTCTCTCTTTATTTCTTTTTCTTTCTGTCCCTTCCTTCCATCTCCCCCTTTCTTTGTCCCTTTTTTGTTTCCTTTTTCTCTTTCTTTTCTTCCTTCCCTCTTTCTCTCTCTCAGGCTCACCCCACTGACTTGGTGCACTGCTCCACTCGGATTTGCTTGGGCAGGTCCATCTGATGCAGCAGGCTCAATGGGGTAGACCTGCAGAGCTGGCACCTAGAACGTGGCAGTGGCAGCACATTTGAAAAGTAGAACAAAGCCAGAGGTCAGTAATTTTTGCTGCAAAGAATCAAAAAACTTTCTGGGTTGTGCACAAGAAGGGACACACATGTCAATGCAATTCAACAACATAAAATAAAGAAACAAATAAAAATCAACAAGAATCGGCAAAGCATCTCTGATTAGATTCTATTCACTACTAGAATCCAATGATAGATGCTTTGCTGATTCTAGTCCAATGATCTGCTCCAGCAGGGTTGGAAGGGAGTGTATGTGTATGTGTGTGCATGGCTGTCAAAAACTCCAAAAACAGGTCAAATAACTCTGGGGAGGCCAGTCATAAATTAGAACACTTGCTAAACAACCAGCCATTAAGTGAGGACCACTTGTATTTGGTTTATCCGTCACCTGGCCATGCCCACCCAGTCACATAACCACCAAACGTAGGTGTTTATCAGTCACCTGGCCATGCTCACCCAGTCACATGAACAGCAAGCCACACCCTCAAATTAGGCCATGCCCACAGAAATTTGAATCCCAACCCTGGGTGGGGGGCATTGAAGATGAGTTTGTAGCACCAAGGGGGTGGTGGACTGAAAAAGTTGGGGAACCACTGGATTACAAGAATGGTATGGAAAAAGATGCTGAATTTACAGATGAAACTGGATGATTGCTAAACAACTGAAAATTTCATACTGTACAAATAATAAACTAGAAGAAATGCCTGGATGACATTTTATCTTGAATTTACAAAAAAGACATATCAAGTTTGCTTGCAGTTAAGAGATGAGGTTTGGGAGAAAGCGTTCGTTATAACCAGAAAGGGACAAGTTACTGCAACTGTTTATCCTTGTGATGATGGAGAAAGTTATTTGCTTATGTACCTTTCTTTCTTTTTTATTAATTTTTTTCTTTTTTAAAAAAATGCACTTTTTTAGTTTTTATATTTTTTTCGTTTGCATTAGTTTTTTATCTTTGAATTTATAAACTTTAATAAGCCTTTTATAAAATAGTATTTTTAATTTTTAAGATTAAATGTTAACTTTTGTCTTACTGATTTCTTTCTTCACTCAAAATACAAAAAACAGGTGAAATTTGCAGCACATTCTTATTCACACATAATACTAAATTATGAGGTTTTGTTCTAAGCATGATGTCTGAATCCTACATCTTACAGCCTGTTTAACAATCTTGTCTTTTTTTTTTAAAGGTAAACCACCTTAATGTAATGATGAATCAGATCACACTTCCATCTTGCTCTAGCCAATTAAATTGTAAACTTTAATACTGAAAGAAGAATTCAGATGAGCTCAGGGAAATTGCCAAGATGAAAGCATACTATGTGATTATATTTACAGCAGGATGTCCTCTCACACTTGATTTTTGTGTCATGTCAAAATAACAGCCCATTATTTCCTGAGAAAATAAACCATCTTGGGTTAAGGCTGGAGATAATGAGCTGAAATTATAAACACTACAAGTCTATCAACAACTCATTTACCAGATTTTTTTGATATTTTTTTTTTAAAGATTGTTTTTAATTTAGGAGCAATATAGGAAAAGTTGGCAGTACAATAATATGGGCCAAAGGCATTCTTAGCCATGGCAACTTAGTGGCCATGGCATAAAAAGTTCTTTTTAGTAAATGATAAAAAAAATAGAAAACAAACAATAGAAATAAATGGACAATTTTATTCTTGGAGGGGAAATAAGGAGCTCCTTAATGACTTGCTTTGAAGAACACCATTTTAAATTGTTCATAACTTACCAAAAGTTAGGGTAAGCAGAAAACTAAGTTCACAGATTTATATTGAGCTTTTCGGGAAAGTAAAAATGAAATGTGACTATAAAGAGTCCCAAATTTGTAAAATGGGTGAATAGTCAATAAAATGGGAAAATAGTTCACCCTTGAGACACTTAAGAGAACAGATTAGGCATTGATTTCTTGCAGAAAATCTTATCTATGGGGTTGCTAGGAGTTGAAAACAATTTGATTGCACGTAATCAATCACCCATCAATCAATGTACATATAGAACATTGTAGAGAGGAAAAGATTAAATCTGGAAGAAGATTTCTTTCTTACAGATCAATAACATCCATGCTCATTTTAATAGAGCTATACTTCCTTTCTTCGAGTAAATTATCCTCATGGGAAGTTGAATACTAAAGAAACATAGAGAATATTAGTTCTTGTTCAGTTTTGTGTTGAAAACTCTCATTTTCAATAATCAAATAAGTAATAGATAAACTTCAAAACATAGACATCTGCAGACAGGTAAAAAAAAACCTCAGTCACAATTATGCTGTTGAGATTTTAAATTTTTGTTAATTCTCTCAGCAGATGCCTCTGTTACAAAATTTTTGGTTCAAATACAGATGAAAGAACTATTAAAGCTTTTGTCAGATTTTTCCTCCTGAGGGAGCAAACATGGCCTTCTATCTCCATTTTTACCTTCCACAATGTATTTCTTCTGAACTAATAATTATTCTGTATAAGGGAAGATGACCTCTACTGCTATAAGAAATGATTCTCAGATTAATAAGATCCAGCTATTATATAAACAACTAGCTGCAGATTCCAAAGCTGTTTTCTTTCTGATACATCATGTCATGTTATGAGAAATTCAGAAAGCAATCACCTATATGTATACCGAATTATATAATTGCTCCAACAAGTGAATAATTTTCATTTCACTTTTAAATTGTCATTGAGAAAATTATTTCCCTTTGTTTTGGAGTGATTATCCTTTCATCTTCATAAAACTTACTATAAAGACAACTCTGTGATTCATGCAATATCTTAAATCCTAAAGCATGATTCAATCCACCCAATATTTTAAATGCAAACATACCCTGTTGTTATTAATGTGCTTTGTAGACTCAGCCACAATGTTAAGGCCCAGTCCCACTGCACTTACGGATGCAAAGAGGATGTAAAACGTTAAAAAAAACTTGCCATCCATTGGAAAACGCTATGAATCCGTTGTGTACTCACTGCATACATGTTTCATATGCTCTATCTGTCGAGCAGACGTCCACTGCGATTTCATCCGCGCAAGAAGTTTTGAGCTGCACAAAACTTTGTGAACGGATGAACTTTCCACTGCGTATGATGTACATCCGCAACATATACTGGCAACAAATGTTCTATGTCTGTTATTATCCGTTAAACGTCCACTGTATCCTCTCTGCATCCTCTGGCCATCCCCTCAACTCACATCCGCTGCAGCTGAAAACGGAAAGAGGGAGGAAACAAAAGGTACACGGAATGTCTACACAGTGTTGGTAGCACAGAAATACAAAGGATGTAAGCGTATGCATCTCGTACATAAAGTATTCAAAATGGACAAAATGTTTGTATCTGGGATGTATCTCTTATATTTAGGATGTCTGGAGTATGTCTAGAGTATGTAGAAGGACACCTATTGGACAACCGATATTTCCTATAAAAAGGGGGAGAAAATAATCTGGATCTCAGTATGAGTCCAGCAGCCGTGGTGTACAGACCTCTTCACCCTTGGTCTTGGTCTTCAACATCATCAATTGTTCTCCACCATGGATGATGACACAGTCCGTATGATAGCTGTGCTCATTCAACAACAGAACCAAAACCTGTTCAGACTGTTTCAACTTTTATACAGAAGGAGAAGAAGGAGACGTCCAAGAGCTGTGTGGGTCCGAGGATGAATCGTGAGAAGAATGGAGTTTGGACTGTGTGACCAGTTGATGGTGGAGCTGAGGAATGAAGACCCTCATCTTCCATCACTTCATGAGGATGCCACCAGCCATGTTTGACGAACTTGTAGAGTGTCTGAGACCCAGGTTGACCAAGCTGAGCACCAACTTCCATCCCAACCTGGACCCTGGACTGAAGGTGGCACTGACTCTGCGCCACCTGGCCTCTGGAACCACATACAGAAAACATGCAGTATGCGTGGAGGGTGCCACACAACAGCATCAGCAAAGTGGTCAGAGAAGTGGTGCAGGCCATCATCGAAGAATACATGGAGGAGCTCCTCAAGCCCCACCACTGAACAAGGCTGGAGAAAACTTGCAGAAGAGTGGTATCAGAGGTGGAACTTTCCCCACACCATTGGAGCCATAGATGGGAAGCACATGGCCTGCAAAGCTCCAGCCAACTCAGGGTCCACTTATTACAACTACAAGGGCTTCTTCAGTATCATCCTCTTTGCCATGGTTGATGCTGACTACAAGTTCATCTACATCGATGCTTCAGGCAATGGGTCAGCTTCAGATGGCCAGGTATACAACGCAAGTGACCTCAAGGATGGGCTGGAACACAATCTCATAATGGGTTTTCCAGGTCCAAACCCCCTACCCATTGACACACAAGATGTGCCCTACTTCATCGTTGGTGATGACGCGTTCTCCCACAGAACCTACCTCATGAAGCCATACAGTTAAAGATACCTCAACTGTGAAGAGAGGATCTTCAACTACAGGCTGTCCAGGGTAAGATGGGTGGTGGAGAATGCCTTTGGCATCCTGGCCAACAGGTTCCATATACTTCTCACCACCATGCAGCATGACCCAGAGACTGTGAGGAGCACTGTGGAAGCTTGCTGCATCTTGCACAATCTCATGCGCACCCGTTACCCAGTGTTGCAGAACAGACTTGTCGACCGTCAACAAGGGAATGGGGACATGGAGCCTGGTGAATGGAGACAAGGACGTAACCTGTTAGACACTGTGGATGTACAAGGCTCCAACAGAGCTTCACGTGAAAGGAAGAAGCAGCGCAACCTCCTGAGACACTGGTGCAACTCCCCAGCTGGAGCAGTGGAGTGGCAAGACAGGATGACAGATGATTAATGGATGCTTCCTTGAGGCTGTCTCATAACACTGATGAGATTGTGCCATGTATGTTGAGTGGTCCTACAATGAATAGGGCATTAATAAAGAGCTTTGTTTATTTTAAAATGTGTTGATCAATGCATAAATTGTTATTGATAATAAAGGTCCATATGTATGGCAGCTGGAATGGTGGACCACACAGTCCCACTATGGCTGCACTGAAGGTTTATCTGTCCCACAACTATCCTTATCTGTCCCACAAGCATGCAAAGGCTTAACCATTTTTTCAAAGTTTTCACCAACACTTTATTAAGTAAAAAAAATGAATCAAGTAAACTAAGTGTCTTAAGCAAAGATAAACTTTATTAACTTTCTTAGGTAAACTTTATGACTTTATTAAATAAGCAAAATGAACCAAGTAAACTGCATTAAGTGTGTTAAGCAAAGACAACCTTTGTTAACTTTCTTAGGAGAACTTTTTGACTGTATTAAATAAGCAAAATGAACCAAGTAAAGTGTCTTAAGCAAAGATAAACTTAACAAGTAAAGAACTCAGTCTCTGACACTATTCTCAGTCACTCTGAGTCATGTCCATGGTCTCAGCTGTTAAGCGGGCAGGGACTGTGGAGGCGGCTGTGGCTTGAGTGCTGGTCTGCGGCACCATTGGGGTGCTTGGTCCCGAGGATACAACAGGTGGTGGTGTGTTCAGGAAGCTATCCGAGAGCTAACTCAGTCCCGTGAGGTTGAGAGGCCTTCATCCAGGACTTGAGATGTCAGGCCCAATACTGATGACAGATTGTCCGTTGACGGACTTGGTTGTGGGGTGGAGGAAGGAGGAGTGTAGTGGGGCTGTCTGGTCTGCCGCTGGGTGAGGACTGGCGTCTGTGGCTTCTGATGAACCTGGGCCTGGACTGGGAAGTTCTGCTTTTGCTGTGGGAAGTCCTGGTAGTCGTAGCCTTGGTAGGTGAGGGGATGTTGAAAACCGTGGAAGGGGTTTTCCGTCTGGGGTCGAGGAGCAGACCTGGACTGGGTAGGAGCAGCTTCAGCTGGGCCTTGAGTGTTGTGCAGAAGTGCTGTGATCTTCTGCTTCATCACCTGGTACTGAGCAGGCCTCTCAGGGTCTGGCTCACGTAGGTGATGAAGGTGTGGTGGCCCGAGGATGCTCTGTCCAAGTGGACCAGTTTGGCTGAGCTGGTAATACTGATAAGCAGTGGAGACTGAACCTGTTCTATCCACCGCTCTGCTGTTGGGCCCACCCAGCCTTCTATATTCTCCTTTATTCCCTGCTTTTGAAGGGCAGCTGCTTTACGTGGCACAACAGAATGCTATGCGGCAGCTGCTGAAGTGACTGGGAGAGTGCAGGCTTGCAAGAGGTGAGTTGGAAGGCTTCTGCGCATATTGTGTGTTTGACACACATGCGCAAAGTGTGTGCACATGTACAAAGCACATCTGCCAAGCCACATCCATCAAACTGATGGTAAAAATCTTTGATTCCCACCACTGAACACTTCGTATTGTACTTCTCATTCACTGTACTGACTGGGATTGAATTGAAATCCAATTTCTGGGTGAGTGCAAGGGTTCTTCTTGCCCTAATACAATGATATTGTCTTTTACATTATGGGGGAAGGTGAATATTCAAGGATTGTAAACTTTGCTTGTCCTTTAAAGTGGGCTTTTCTTAGTGCTGCATCTTTCATTTCACAGGCATTCATCAAGATACCATAGAGTTCTCAACTATTAATCAATGTAATTAATAGGGTTAGGGTTGCATTTTTCATCTTTACACATAACAAACATTAAAGACATTTTAAAAACCCATCAAGAGGAATATTTTATCTACTAACAGTTCTTTGAGGTTTTTTTCTTCAATTTTCACATGCTCTATTGCTTTGTAAACAAGAAGCAGATTACGTAAATTATTTTTTCCCTCTTATCACAAGCAAAGATTAATTGCATTAAAGTTATTCTTTTTATGGTCCTGGAAAGAAAGAAAGAAAGAAAGAAAGAAAGAAAGAAAGAAAGAAAGAA
>BLBF01000002.1:24849572-24892296 GCA_015471245.1 Laticauda colubrina
GGCGGTGGTGCTTCTGCTGGTGCTTACTCTGCTGAAGCTGCTTCTGGAGGTGGTGCTTCTGCTGGTGCTTACTCTGCTGAAGCTGCTCCTCGTCCTGCTGGTCCTGCTGATGCTCCTGGTCCTGCTGGTGCTCCTGGTCCTGCTGGTGCTCCTGGTCCTGCTGATCCTGCTTGTGCTCCTGGTCCTGCTGGCGCTGCTGGTGCTGCTGGTGCTTACTCTGCTGCTGCTGATCCTGGTCCTGCTGGTGCTGCTGGTGCTTACTCTGCTGCTGCTGATCCTGGTCCTGCTGGTGCTGCTGGTTCTTACTCTGCTGCTTCTGATCCTGGTCCTGCTGGTGCTGCTGGTGCTGCTGGTGCTGGTCCTGCTGCTGGTGGTGTGGAGGAGCAGCCCCTACAACCTGGAAGCCCCTCTGATGAGGGCCCATGTGGTCCTGCCAAAGGGAGGAAGAGGCAGACGCGAGAATGGGAGAGGAGGCAATACAACATCGAGGAGGAACATGAGAATGAGGTGCTGGAGTGGCTGAGAGAGAATGAGTATCTATGGCGTAAGGGACACAAGCTCTATAGGGACACCAAATGGAAGTAGGCTGCTTGGAGAGAGAAGGCGGAGAACCTGGGCTACACTTCAGAGGTGCTCCTCGGCTGGTGGAAGCACATGCACACCTGGTACGGGAAGCTGCACCTCAAGAAATCTGGCCAGGCCGCGGTCAAGCTGATGGACAGAGACACCTACATCATGGCCAAGTGCAGTTTCCTGGAGGGGGAGATACGTCACCAAGAAGCAGCCCCTCTCACAACCCTCTCTCTCAGGCAGCCTGCTGAGAGCCAGTCCTTTTCCGGCAGAGAGTCAGCTTCTGTCTCCAGGCAGGTGTCTGTGGAGCGTGCCATGATGGAAAACCCGCCGACAGCTGTATTAACTGTGGCAGAGTGCATGGAGGACTCCCTGGTGCAGTGGGAGAAAGGAGACGGCACTTCCACCACAGTCCAACCCGCATCCACCCCCAGCTCCACCTGCACAGAAAGGCAGAGAGCCAGAAAGGAGGGACAGAGCCACACTGTCCTGCTGGAGATAAGAGACACCATCAGGAGCAGCATAGATATCCTCTCTCAGCTGAAACAGTATGAATGTATGAATCCTCATGAAGTTCTGGAATGTACGAGGGTCTTCGTTCCTCAGCTCCACCATTAGCTTGTTGTACAGTCCGTACTCTGCTCTTCTCCCGATCCATCTTCGGACCCAGACGCTTCTTGGCTGCCTCCTTTTCTTCCCATAGAACAGTTGAAAGAACCTGTAGATAGCTTCGCACTGTTGCAGAACGATGGTGGCTACCAAAACGAGTGTGTTACGATCCATGGTGGACATCAATGGATGCTGTGGAAGAGCAAGAGCCAGATGAAGGCTGCAGAGGTCTGCACAGAAGGGCTGCTGGTCTGAAAGTGAGATCCAGGTGAGTTGCTCCCCCTTTTTATTGGCAATATAGGTTTTCCACTATGTGTCCTTTTGCATCCTCTAGACATCCTTAATATTCGAGATAGGTCCCCTTTGCGAACGTTTTTTCTGTTTTAAATGCTTTCTTTGTGAGCTGCATCCGCTTTCATCCTTTCTCCGTCCGTGCTACTAACGCTGCGCATCCGTTCCGTGTCCGTTCCGCTTCCTCCCTGTGTTCGCTTTCTGCTGGAGCGGATTTGAGTTGCACGGATGCGCAACGGATGCCTAGCGGATGTAGCGGATGCGTAACGGATGATGACGGATGCAGAATGGATGTTCCCCGTATGCGTAGCGGATGCAGAACAGATGCGTTGGATACATTTTCCGCTCAAAAAGTTTTGAGCAGCTCAAAACTTTTTGAGCGGATGGAACCTCAGTCGACGGATGCTGGACGGATAGAGAGGAAGAAAAACGGATGCAGTGAGTACAGAACGGATGCATCGCATTAACCAATGGATGGCAAGTGTTTCTCTCTGTTTTACATCCTCTTTCCATCCGTTGGTGCAGTGTGACATGGGCTTTAAAGCATGTTAGAAAGAATTAGGTGACAGGAAGGGGATCTCTATGGCTGGGAGTCCTTTGGGACAGTTTCTAGAACTCAGAACTAGCTACTATGGATGGAGCCTTTATTGTAAGGTTATAATAAAAGAGTCTTGCATGTCTGAACACACTTCTCCTTTCCCTGCCTTCACTTTCCAGAGAAGAATCCCTTCTGAGATGCATTCTCTGCAGGCTGAGACATCTTTTGTCTGACTATTGCCTGGGCTGTGGTTCTTCATCCTATGCCCCAAGGTTATTCCCCCAGATCATTATACCTGTACCTATCTAGTTCTTAGTTTTTGCAATCAACCTTTACTGGAAATGTCCTGAATTGTTGTTTTGTTCTCCAAGACTTTTAGGAACTGAGAAAAGCCAATCTTTTTGGTTGCCATAACTGACACTATTTTAGGGAATTAGAGAAATGCTTTTATTTTATTTTGCAGATATATAAACTATTTCACACAATGTTGAAATTTTTACTGTTGTCTTCTTGCACCGCAGGGTCTGTTTTTTGTTTTGTTTTTTGCCTGCTGGTGAATTTTGCCTCTCATTTCAGCTATCTTAAATGCACTGTGCATGGTTTTATCTATCCTATACTCATGTTGGTTGTTGGTTAAATTGTTGGTTAATATTCACAAAATCTGCACATGCAAATTTATCTGCTGTGGGGCAAACATGTTTTGGTCATGAGATTTTATCATTAGTGGTGAACAAAAAAGGAATGAAAGAAGAATAGGAAATGTAAAACACAAACTTTTTGTCATCATGAACAGTGAACAAATGCATACATCGTCGCAATGTTGTTGAATGTAATATAAATTGTTAATAAATATAAAACATTGATCTAAATTTAGTATCCTAAGGTTTCTTTTTGGCAGCATTCGAATATAGCTCTGAGTATTTAAGACTATTTAATTATAAGGAAAAACCTCCTGAGAGCATGATCTCTCCATCAAGATCTTTTCAACAGTCTGTCTGTATAGGTGGTAGATTCTCCAGCAGTTTTTAACCAAAATAAAGCATGATCTAGTGCATATTAATAAAAAGGATTATATTTGCTATTCAAGCAATCAAGACACATTCTTGATTGCACTTTGATTTCAAAGTGAGATAGAACTAATGATCCTTTCTTACATATTGTCTTACTTGCCTTACATGTGTTAAGAGGCGGGGAGGTGGGGTGATTAAAATTGCTGACTAACAATGTCCACATACCAGGAGTTTGATCCTGACCAACACAAAGCTTTACTCAGCCTTCCATCCTTCCAAGGTCAGTAGAATGGGAATCCAAATTGTTGGGGGCAACATGTGGTCAGCTCACAAGAAATCAGACCACATATCAGTAACAACAGCCAACCACTCAAATTATCAAACAAGCCAAGACTAGACCATGAGAAGAGCACTCAGATAAACAACTCTAATCCTAATCTGCATCACACAGATGGTACTTAACTATAGCCCAGCAACAACAGCCAGCCAATCAAACAGTTCAAAATCAGACTATGACTCAGAAATATCCAAATAAACATCATTCAGACTAATTTGCATCGCATAAGAAGGTATTTAAAGACCTGTGTTCTGACAGATGGGCACAACTCAAAACACACTGCAGATGTCTCCTCAAATGATGATGAAATGCTTGCAACCCAATTGCCAAGCTTGGAGCTCAAACCAACAGCCTATTTACCATTACAATTGAAAATCTGTAAATCTCCCTCATTGGTAATAAAACAAAACAAAACAAAAAAACCACACCCCACCATTTAAGCACTACAAGTCATTGAAAACTGAAGGCCAGCAGAAAAAAAAGGGCTCATACACTTTCTATAGGAATTTTATGGTGTGAACTGAGCAGTGTTTCACTTTTTCACCTTTCCAATTTGTCAGTTACCATCACCCACTTTGTCTACTCTTCCATCCCATGAAAGGGAATTTGAATCAATAGCTCACATTGGTTTGCACATTTTCCCTTAATGTGCACAATCTCTGTTTCATACTGTTTCATTCCAATGGGTAGTAAACAGGCAAAATGCCTTTCACAGTCTTGACAATATACAATATGCATAAAAGTATGATTTGAAAAATGCTCCCATTTAAACAACTGCTTTAATCCATATGCCATGCTGTCTGCAAGTTTATTTATCATAATTAAAAATGATAAAATATCCATCAAGTCGAGCTCATCTCCTGGTCACCTCAGGGACACATCCATGAAGCTTTCTTAGCAACAGTACAAAAGTGATTTGCTATTGCTGCTTCCTAGGATATTTTGCTACCTTCCCAGTCCAATGTACAGCCATGGCATTGTCTTGTACTCTCCCATTCAAGTACAGGCTAAGATAAATCCTATTCAGCTTCCAAGGTGAAAAAGGTCATCTATTGTTGCTATCTTTAAACATTATTGGGAGTATTGATATAACTTGCTATCTAAATTTGGAGGATAGGTCCTTTTTCCCTAATTCATAGCTCTTGCTTTGATGCCTCTGTCCAAGTTATTCCCACCAACTTTTTCTTAGATTCATTCTATTTATATTCCATTCTAATTACTTTATCCCAAATGTATCTTTCTTTCAGCCTTATGAAATACATAGAACTACTATATGAGATTTAATTGATTAGCTATTCTTAAAAAATATACAGCTGAAAGTGGCATGCACCCTGTACTAGTGTCCCCTTCATCCAAAGGGATTGGATTCTAATCATTAATGGAAGAATACTTTCTAAGGATTTTTTTTTTTTTTTTGCCAGCACAAATGCATGGAAGATATTGTGCCATTTCCTTAGAGATGTGTGTTCTATCAGGTGAAACTATTTAAAAATATTTCTGCCTCAACAGATTGTTTGCAGAACCTCTTATTATTATTTTTTAAAGAATTTTTATTTTTAAAAACAAACATACACATACAAAACATAAAAACATAAAACCATCTTCCATTTTATATACATACAGTGTGTCAGTTGGTTACAAATCTTTTGTGTTATTCTTTTGTAATCATTTACTCACAATTTATATCAATTTTCACATTGTCAAACTAACATATGCTTGTATATTTATCAGTTATTAAGTATCCATGACCAAACTATTTATTCCATCATTTTATATGAGATGTTCCAAGTTTTATCTTAAAATTTTATGTTATACTTTTAACCAGTGGTTATATATGTCTATATTATGTCTTATATCAATCTATTAAATTTCTATCACAAAATTATCTAGTCTATTACATTACCATATCTTTTTGTCCAACCATTGATAAAACAAATCCCATATCATATAAACTTTAATTTTAGTTCAAATTTTAGTTCATATTTTAGTTCAATATTTCTTTGCGTCCGAGCATGTTCACCACATGCTTGGTAATATGTTCACCACATGCTTGGTAATATGAACCAAGTATCTGATGATACTTCCAATATTTATCTGATTTGTTCTTAAACATTCTAGCAAGTTGCATTGGGGGTAGATGCAACCTGTAAAACATCTTACACAAATTTTCTTTATATGCAGTTTACATAGTCATTTTATAATTTTGAGACCACAATTTTTGCCATTTTTCTAAATCAATCTCATATCCAATTTTTCCCCCAAGCAATCATTTCTTTAACTTATTCCTCCTCCAATTTAAATTCTAATAAGTGTCCATAAAGGTTTTTAATTACCTTTTAATCAGTACCCATCAAAATCTTATCTAAGTCAGTCAACTTATCATAAATAGCTTCTGCTTTAACATCTTTGTCAAATCTAGATTGCATTTGCAAATATGAAAACCAATTCATTTTTATACCTTGTTCTTCCAATACTTGCATAGATTTAAGTTCACCCTTTTCATTCAATATCTCACCATATATCTAACTGTTTATTTCTTTTTATATACAGGTGAAACTCAAAAAATTAGAATATCGTGCAAAAGTTCATTTATTTCAGGAATGCAACTTAAAAGGTAAACCTAATATGTGAGATAGACTCATTACATACAAAGCAAGATAGTTCAAGCCATGATTTGTCATAATTGAGATGATTATGGCTTACTGCTCATGAAAACCCCAAATCCACAATTTCAGAAAATTAGAATATTGTGAAAAGGTTCAATATTCTAGACTCAATCAGATAATTAAGCTATAACAGCTGCAAAAGGTTCCTGAGCCTTTAAATGCTCTCTCAGTCTGGTTTATTAGGAATCACAATAATGGGAAAGACTGCTGACCTGACAGTTTGCAGAAAACCATCACTGACACCCTCCATAAGGAGGGAAAGCCTCAAAAGGTAATTGCAAATGAAGTTGGAGGTTCCCAAAGTGTTGTATCAAAGCACATTTATAGAAAGTTATGTGGAAGGGAAAAGTGTGGAAGAAAAAGGTGAACAAGCAGCAGGGATGCCCGCAGCCTGCAGAGGATTGTCAGGAAAAGGCCATTCAAAAGTGGTGGGGACTTTCACAAGGAGTGGACTGAGGCTGGAGTCAGTGCATCAAGAGCCACCACGCACAGACGGATCCTGGACATGGGCTTCAAATGTCGTATTGCTCTTGTCAAGCCGCTCCTGAACAACAAACAAAGTCAAAAGTGCCTTACCTGGGCTAAAGAAAAGCAGAACTGATCTGTTGCTCAGTGGTCCAAAGTCCTCTTTTCTGATGAGAGCAACTTTTGTATCTCATTTGGAAACCAAGGACCCAGAGTCTGGAGGAAGAATGGAAAGGCACACATTGCAAGATGCTTGAAGTCCAGTGTGCTTCATTAAGTCCAGGGTCAACGCAGCGATCTGCCAGAAGATCCTTCCACAGACAAGCTTTATGGGGATGCTGACTTCATTTTCCAGCAGGACTTGGCACCTGCCCAAACTGCCAAAAGCACCAAAACCTGGTTCAATGACCGTGGGATTACTGTGCTTGATTCGCCTGACCTGAACCCCATGGAGAATCTCTGGTGCATTGCCAAGAGAAAGATGAGAGACATGAGACTGAACAATGCAGAACAGCTGAAGGCCGCTATTGAAGCATCCTGGTCTTCCATAACACCTCAGCAGTGCCACAGGCTGATAACTTCCATACCACGCTGCATTGAAACAGTAATTGCTGCAAAAGGGGCCCAAACCAAGCACTGAGTACATATGCATGCTTATATTTTTCCGAGGTCCAATATTGTTCCATGTACAATGCTTGCTTTATTGATTGCATGTAATGTTCTAATTTTCTGAGATTGTGGATTTGGGGTTTTCATGAGCTATAAGCCATAATCATATAAGACAAATCATGGCTTGAACTATCTTGCTTTGCATGTAATGAGTCTATCTCATATATTAGTTTCCTTAATTAATTAATTAATCAGCAACCTTTAAAGTTGCATTACTGAAATAAATGAACTTTTGCATGATATTCTAATTTTTTTGCATTTCACCTGTATATAAGTCAGAGCTGTTGCTATTGCCTCCTGAAAAAGCATCTTTGGGACAACCATGACCTGGATGACTGACTACAGACTTTTAAAGCAGAGCTTTCTTTCTTTTCTTTTTATTCCCCTTTTCTGTGAACCGGAAGGTTTTTTTCACTGCTATCAGAGAAGGCTACATCTGTTGTTTATCTACCTCTCTCCTTGATCAACATCATCTGGGAACTAACCTTTACTTCCTATAATAGTTAACACTTTCACTGAAGCTTTGCATTACGCTTCTTGACCAGGCATTGTACCAAACTTATGCTATAGGTATATGAGGGTATATGTTAATTGAGTAGATATAGATTTATTAAAAGAGGGGACATAAACACTCCTAGTGTTCTTGGAGGTCTCTATATGAAATCATAACTGAAAGCATTACAAAAAAAGAGACTGATTGGGAAAGCTTTCTTTTAAATATGAAAATCCTTTCAAACGTTTCAGAGGATTACTTTGCTGAAATAAATGAACTTTTGCATGATATTCTAATTTTTCCAGTTTCACCTGTATTATTGAATAAGAAAAAGCTTCAATGGTAGATATCCATCGTGGAATTTTAAATAATATTGTCTTTTTATCTTCTCCCAATTCAAAAACAATGCCTCTCAAATGTAATATCTTCTAAAATACCCCTGTGTTTTAGTTCCCTTGTACCAAAGAAAGGAGTGCTATCCCAACAGCAAGTCATACCTTTCTAAGGTCAATAGTTTATTGTACCTTAATGTTATCCATTCCTTTACCCACATCAAATTTGTTGCTTGGCAATACAATTCCCAGTTAGGCAAGGCAAACCCTCCTCTTATTCTTGCATCTTGTAAAAAAAATAATTTTATTTCTGCTTTTTTGCCCTGCCAAATATATTTCAACACAATTCTACTTAAATCTTCAAAAAACTCCTTCCCTAGTCAGATTGGAACTGTCTGTAATAAATATAAAATTCTAGGCAATACATTCATCTTAACTGTAGATATTCTCCCAATCAATGATAATTGTAAGTTTCCCCATTTTGTTAAATCTGTCGCAATCTGCTGTTTGAGTTTAAAACAATTATCCTCCTTCAGTGTACTACATCTTGATGTAATGTATATCCCTAAATACTGAACCTTGTTTGTGACCTGTATTTCTAAAACTTCTTCCAACTCTTTCTTTCGTCCTACTAGCATATTCTTTGTTAGTATCTTTGTTTATCTTTGTTTATTTTCAAACCTGCTACTTTTCCATATTCTTCTATTTTTTCAATTAATTTAGGTGCTGTTTCCAATGGGTCTTCTAATATAAATACCAGATACAGCTTGCAATTTATACTCTTCCTTTTAGATTTCCACTCTTTTTATTTCTTTATTTTCTCTAATATTCCTGTTCAAAACTTCCAATGTTAACACAAACAGCAGGGGAGTCAGTAGACAACTTTGCCTTGTCCCTTTTCTTATATCTATAGATTCTGTTAGTTCTCCATTTACCATAACTTTTGCAGTTTGTTCATAATATATTGTTTCAATGGCTTGAATGAATTTTTTACCAAAGCCCATTTGTTCCAATTGCAATAACATAAATTGCCAACTCACAACTCACATCGAAAGCTTTTTGTGCATCTAAAAACATCAAAGCCATTTGCTTCTCAGGATGTGCCTCATAGCATTCCAGAGTATCCAAAATAATTCTCACATTGTCTTTGATTTGTCTCTTTGGCAGGAATCCATTTTGATCAATATGGATAAAGTTATTTAAGTATCTTTTTAGTTTTTCTGCCAAGATTGAAGCAAAGATTTTATAATCTGAATTTAATAGGGATATAGGTCTGTAATTTTAAACTTGCTGCAGGTCTGTATCCTCCTTCGGTATAAGCGTAATGTATGCTTCTGTCCATATTTTGGGTATTTTTTTCTTCAACATAACTTCATTCATAACTTCTAATAGGTGAAGATTCAGTATTTCCTGAAAGGTCTTGTAAAATTCCACTGGCAAGCCATCTGGATCTGGTGCTTTTCCAACATTCTGTTTTTTAAAAGCTTCTGTTAATTCCATCATTGTTATATTCCCTTCTAGCATTGTTTCAATATCTTTAGGTATCTGAGGTAAGTTCACTTTCTATAAATATTGCTTAACTTTTTTTTCTTGAATATTCTCTTGAAAATACAATTTCCCATAGTAATCTTGTATAATTTTTTTTCTTCTCATTTCCATAACATGTATGTCCTTCTTCATTTATTAGTTGGCTAATCCTTCTTAATTCTCTCTCCTTTCTCAATGTATAGGCTAGGCATCTCCCTGGTTTATCTGCATATTTCAAAGTAATTATGCTTAGCATTTTTAATTTTTTGTGCTAGTTTCTCTTTCTCCATTAGTTCCATTTTATGCTTAATTATATCCATTTTATTTTTAATGTCTTTTTTTGCAGGGATTTCTGTAAGTCTTTTTCCAGTTTTTTACAATCATCCTCTAATATTTTGAAAGTCTTTTTCTGTTTTATATTTCTTTTCCTTGTATAGTCTATTATCAAGCCTCTTGTGTAGGCCTTCATCGTGTCCCAGAAGTTCTGTAGAGATGTAACCTCTTTTCTATTTTCTTTAAAGAAGAAAGCAAGTTCTTTGTCTATTTTCTGTTTAAAGTCTTTTTATTTTAATATCGTATTATTTAAGGTCCATCTGGATCTCCTCTTGTATCCTCTCCAAGTAACTGTCACTGGGTTATGATCTGCCCAAGTGCTTGTTTCTATTTCGATCTCTTGTATGTTAGCCAGTCGTTCTGCTGACATCCATATCATATCTATTCTAGATCATGAAGCATTTCTGTTTGAGTAAAAGGTGTATTGCTTACTCTCCACATTTCTCTCTCACCAAGCATCTTTTAAGTTGAATTCTTCTGTTATTTGAAAGAAGGATTTTGGCAATATCTTTCTAGATTTCTTTATTGAATTCTGCATTTTGTAATCCAACCGATCATTAACTATTCCATTAAGATCTCCCATCATACAAATATTAACATATTCCAATTCAATTATTTTCATATGTAATTTCCTGTAAAATTATTCTTGGTTATCGTTCGGAGCATAAATAGCAATTAAAAGTGTTTTAACATTATTGTCCATTATTTCCACCATCAAAATCCTTCCATCGTTATCTGTATAAATTAATTCTGCCAAAATTGTGTCTTTAATATATAAACCCACATCTCTTTTTTTAGATTGTGCCAGTGATGTAAATAATTTCCCTAATTTTTTTTGTTCAAATATATATTCATGTTGTTTTTTAATTTGTACTTCTTGTAAGCAAATTATATCAAATTTCAATTTCTCTAGTTTATGAAATACTTTCCTTCTTTTAGTAGCCAAATTAAGTCAATTTATGTTAATCGTAATCAATTTTCCTTCATCCATATTAGGCTTTGTGAGCGGATTTTATTGCTCTAGTAGGTCTTAATTCTCATTGCTTTCTGGGTACACAACCTACTACACCTTCTTCTTTCTCTTTTTCAATTACTGCTATACACTCCTCTTGGAATTCAATTAGTGACTCTTCCTTTCTAACTTCTTCATCTTTTCCTCTAAAATATTCTAAGTAGAATAGCTCAGCTTTTTCAATGGTGTCAATTCTGTGTCTTTGTTCCTGTCAGGTGAACAAGAGGCCTTCTGGCATCAGCCATCTGTAATTTACTCCTCTTTTAAGTAATTCTTGAGTCAAAAATAAATATTCTCTTCTCATCTCTCTTATTCTTCTTGGAACCTGTTTCAGCACCATAATTTCTTTATCTTTATAATTTCAGGTTTTCTCTCTTGCCACCTGCAATCTTAATAAACTTTTTAGTAAATCTAATATGAATTTCTCTTGGTAATCTGTTTCTCATTGCATATCTTTTTATATACATGGAACACTTCATCCATCCCATCCATCATCTTCTCTAACGCTTGTGCCAGTATTTCTGTCATTATTTCAGCAAGATTTTCACCTTTTCCTTCTTTTGCATTTTGAAATCTTAGATAGAATTCTGATCTGTCAATTTCCCATCCTAATAGTTCGCATCTGCGCTTCTCAATATCACTCAATCAAGTGTCAATATCTCCAATTTTCTTATCCCTTTGTAAATCTTCTTCAATTTTCTTAATTCTGTCCTCATATTTCATCATCATCTGTTGAATGTTCTCTAATTTCTCATCTGTCTTTCCAGTTCTTTGCTCAATATTCTCAGCTCTTTGCTCAATATTATCTATTCTCTTTTCAATCTTCTGGATTCCTTGCATAATCATCTGCAATGTCACTTCCTTCTCTTTCTCCTGTTGTAAAATTGCCCATTGTCCTCCAGATGGTGAAGAGGCTATTGGTATTGAGGAAGTTGGTGCTGTTGTCTTTCTGCTCATCTTGTGCATACCTGTAGAGAGGAAGAAAGAAAAAGGAAAAAAGAAAAAAAAAGAAAAAAAAAAGAAAAAAAGGAGTACAGGCAGGCAGTTGCCACTCCCCCCAAAAAAGGGGGTGAAAGAAAAATCTTCAGGCACTTATGTACCTTAATCCAATTATTTCTCTTAATAAAAAAAGAGAAAAGGAAGAAGATAAAGAGTTAAAAATTTCATTATAGTTTCTGGAATAGAAGGTTAAAATCCAAACATAAAAATCCAAACTGGGGGGGGGGGGGGAGTCGAAAGGTAGATGGAAAATAATCTAGAGTTAAGCCAGCTGCTGCCACTAAGTATTCAAGGCTCTTTAATAAATCAAACTCAATATTTCTGGTCCTGGTATTTTCAAGGTCACTTCAATCTTTTTTCTTTCAACTTCAGCTCAAAGCTCTAATTATTTAGTTTCACAGATGAGCACCGTATAAACAATCTACGATGCTCATCCCACTATCTTTTCCATTGCAAAATTCAGAGTCCTTGAGTACAGCAAGTACATAAACAAACTGAGAAAGAAAGAAACAATATGTCCAAGCCTCTAAATGGCAGTGCTACTTTTCCCCCTTTCACTTTCACTCCCTCCTCTTGTATCCAGAAACAAAAAGAGAAAATGGAATCCTTCCTTTTTGGGGGGGGAAAAAATACAACTCAAATCCAAAAGAAGAGTCTTAATCAAAACAGACTTTCAAAAAAATTATTAAAAAATAAATAAAAATAAAAACAAGGATGAAAATTTGAAAGAAACAGTCCAGTTTAAAGTTCAGTAACTTTACCAAATTCAAAATTCCAATAAAAAGGGAAAAAGAAATTTTTTTTTCACTCTAACTAGTTTAATTTCGCCGCTTAAACTGTTTCCTCCTCACTTTTAATTTCACTTTAAATCTTTCAGGATGTTCTTTTCAAGTAATAATAAATAAAAGTTCATCTCACCAAGCTGACACACTTTCCTTTAATCTCCTCTGTTCCAGAGCTGTCCCAGTTTCAGCAGCTTGAATGGCTGCCTCTCCACCTCTGACAAAGGGCTTTTCCTGGATCAACTAGGGACTTTGCGATGTCCCTGGGATCAACAGGATGTGCTCTCCTCAGTCATAGTCTCTACGGGTTGATTTAGGTCCGGTGGGACCATCCTGCAATGGAGATACCAGCAGCGATTTTGGAGCTTCAAGATCACACATTGTATTTTTTGATATGCCAGCTCCGCCCCCCAGAACCTCTTATTATCTGTTCTTTAAAATGCCATTTACTGAACCCATAATTGTCTCCATGTTGCCAACTTTGATTCTATCAGAATATGTACACAGTGATTTTAAAATTGGATTAATCTCATAAAAGTAAGCATCTGATAAACTGGACTGAGTCCCATGAAGAATGAATATGGTCCTCCATATTATTTTAATACAAAGCCCTCAAATGCTCGGAACTGTTCTTCAGCACCATTTGGAAAGCTGTAGGTTTCTCATCCCTACTAAAGATAATGAAAGTTTATGGCTTTTTTGACTTTACAACATCAGACTGGAGTTTTACCCCAAACGGTATCCAAATAGTCATATAATATTCCTGTTATTTTAAATGAAGTATTATGTGATTGCAACTGCTGAAAAAATATCTGTTTTACAGCACTTTGAGATGGAGTTTTGATATACTAAAATATGGGAGCTTCTATTAAAGATGATTTGCTTAATAAAATACCACATTAGCATCAATTCATCATTCATAATTCATTGTCTGGTTTTCATTATCAGGGTTTTCATGACTCTGGGATTTATTTTAAGGATAACTTTGTAAATGTTATGCAACAGAATGTGGTATCTAGGAGTCTTCTTAATGAAAAAAATATGTAAAATGTCAAATATTTTTCAACTGCTATAAAAAAGCAAATGACAAGCAGAATGAAATTTTCTGGAGTTTCAAAACAAAAGGCTATTTCAAATGTTTACTGTTGAGCTAGTCTGCAAATCTACAACAAATAGATTAAAAGTTGAACCAACAGGAATTTTTCCATTGATTTCAGTATCCTTGAAAACTTTTGAAAGTAGGTTCATTGATTTGAGAAAATGACAGCTTTTAATCACCAGGTCAAAATTCTACACCAAGCATTTAATAGAAAAACTTGGTTATATTACTTACCACTAATACTAGAACGATTAATAGTGTTTCTAAGAATAATGAAGTCCTGTTGTTTCTCTATTTTTAGAAGATGTCTGTATTTTCTGTACCACATTTTAGCAATCTGTGACTTAGCTGCCTATTACAGCACCCAAAAACTTTTTATGTCCCCCAGTATCCCTTGAAAAAGTTTCCCCTAAGAAAATTGTGGTTGTCATCTTAAAATATACAATACAATTTAATCTAAACCCCAAAACAAAAATTATGATCTCCCTCAAAGCTGTCCTTGCTTCATACCTCTATCCTCTCTGCTTTACCAAACCCTCTTCCAAACCCAACTTAACAGCCAGCAGACTTCAAAAGATTGCTGACTCTCTTCTTTGTCAAAGGACTACAACCATGAGTGTTGCTAACCTAAATGTATTACTAATTGATAACCCGGTGTTGCCCGGGTATTTATTTATCCCAATCCTGTATTTGATAGGAAAATTCTGTCGCCAGGACTCACACTGTTGTACTCTCACACAGCATTGCAAGTCTTCTATTCCTCTCCTCTGGAGTTTCTTGTCCATGCTGGTGTTTCATTTTTTGGTTTCACTTGGCCAATCACCTGATGTTTCCTTGAAGGGCTGAGAGGGAGCCCCCTTGTGGAGTACTGAAGTACTGTGAAGCCATTACCATGGCAATTCCACTGTGCTGTACAGTAGAATCAATTTTAAGGCACATACACACACATCCCAAGGGGTGTTAAGGGTGTCTTATCCCCACAGTATTTGTTTCCACAGGGTAAGTCATCTGTGTACCATGTTTGGTTGAAATGGCTCGAGGCACTCCAGAGTTATGCTGGAACACACAAACACACACACACACATATACACACATAGGTAGGAAGGGAGGGAGAGAGAGAGAGAGAGAGAGAGAGAGAGAGAGAGAGAGAGAGAGAGATTTAAAGGAGGAAAGATATTTGAGGTCATTTTTTTTTAATTCCTGAGATATCCAAATCCTATCCTCTGAATTTGTCAGGTCACTTCATTTCCCCACATGCTGGCACTACATGTTCAAGACTTCCTTGCAAAACAGTATTTGACTTCTGCAATGCAGATCTGACTCATCCATGTAAGTTGCATATTATTAGCCACAACTAGGCTGTGAGAAATTGTTTCAGAAGGCAAAGTGCAAAATGCAAAGGTTTAAGGAAGGTGAACAATTTCTCAGAGAGAAATAACTCTTACTGCTATTGCCTTCCTAATAACATTTCTCCCAAACAAGGAGAAAAGTGAGTTCATAAGGACTAGTACAGGTGGTCCTCAACGTACAATAGTTCATTTAGTGACCATTTAAAGTTATAACTGCACTGAAAAAAGCAACTTATAACCATTTTTCACACTTACTACCATTGCAGAATCCTCATGATCACCTGATCAAAGTTCAGATGCTTATCAACTGACTTGTACTTATGACAGTTTCAGTGTCCAAGGGTCATATGATCACTTTTTTTTGCAAATTTCTGACAAGCAAAGTCAACGGGAAACCAGATTCACTTAATAACTGGCTTACTAACTTAATAAATGCAAGGGAAACCAGATTCACTTAATAACTGGCTTACTAACTTAATAAATGCAAGGGAAACCAGATTCTAACTTACTAACTTAACAACTGCAAGGATTTATTTAACAATAACCAATTACTATAACCATGTTGCTTGTATCTTTATGATTTATATTTTTATTTGTTTCCTAGTATGATTTCATTGCTTATTAGTAACCTATGACTATCACTAAGTGTTGTATCTTATGATTCTTGATGAATGAATTTTTTTCTTTTTCTGTACACTGAGAGCATATACACCAAAGATAAATTCCTTGTGAGTCCAATCACTCTTGGCCAATAAAGAATTCTATTCTATAAAGAATCCTAACAAATATGGCAGGAAAAATTGTAAAATGGGGCAAAGCTCACTTAACAAACATTTCACTTAACAACGCAAATGTTGGGCTCAATTGTGGTCATAAGTCGAGGACTACCTATATTTGGTACTTAAGACATGTTTTCCAGAAGTGCTAACTTACTGGATGTTAATATGCTTCAGGTACTGGACTTTGGCAGCTTCCCACAGCTACATAAAAACAAATTTTGGAAGATCTGAACACCTAAGATTCAAAAATCATACTTTTTAGAAACCCTTTTCAAAAAATTAGTACAGTGCAATGATGAAAAGTGTTGGATGAAGATAAGGAGACATAGGATCAAGGCTAACAGCCATGGAAACTTAAAGGTCTAGCTTAGCCACAGTACCCTGATGGAGAAATGAAAGAAGGATGATATTCATCTTCCTCCTGTATTTATTTGAGCTTCAGAGGAAAGAGAAGGCTGATTTTCAGATTCTACTAACTGAGTTTTAAACTGGTCTACATATTTTGTCTATGTATATTCTTTGTCCAGGAATTTTCCATATATTGAAGAATATAAATGAGAGTTAATAGTTTATTCAATTATATTATGATTTGGTTTCCTTCATGAAGATAAAGATCCACTTTTGATGCTGGAAAGCCACATTGTCATGAATTTTCATTCTTTTTGGTATCTTGGCATACTTTACCCATCAGTCTTCAAAGTCAGTAAACAGCTGCTTTATGCCCCTTGGAAATCTGGCATGGGCTGCTTTCAGTCTTTGAAGGTCAAATTTGAATTACAGACCTGTAATTTCCCTGAGGTGGATAGTCTTGAAGGAGAAAAAAAATTATGTGCAAATTGCACTGACAGTAACCAAAAATAGCCAGGCAAGTGTGGCAATTAAAAACTTTCTACTGTTCATCGCCCAGATGTGTTAAAGACAGTCCTTTTGAAATGCTGAAGCAATTCAACCTCATTTAACAATCTTGTGCAGATGACAGAAGAACAGATAAGCCAACAATTTACTTTTGGTTGTTCTTGAATACAGTATTTAAAAAGTGTTTACTAAAGGAAGCATCTGAAGTCTTAACTTAGGCAGACCATTGGTGAACAAGTAAAATACTTGGGTTCTAGAAAAAGTCTCACAAGAAAGGTAGTCAAAAGACCCAAACAGAAAATACAAAAATGCAATGTACGTAAAATGCAAAAGACCCAAACAGAAAATACAAAAATGCAATGTAAGAAGATGATCTGGACAACCAAAGCTAAAACTGTGCATTGAATTACATTTTTTCTTGAGAAAATATGAGTTTCTTTAGGACAAATTATACTCTTCTCATGGCTTCTTGATGTTATTTTGGGGAGAAAATCGCTCTTCCACTTTAATGGCTAAATGACACAAAATGGGCAACTTTCTTGAGAAGATTTTGAAGGCATAGGAGTGAAAGAGAAAAAAAAATCCTATCATGGTATTAGCTTAGGGTTTGAGTGTTTTTTTCTGTTATTGTTTTGCTTTGTTTTGGGGTAAATGCTTTCTTCTCTTGCTATACAGTTTTCTTGCTGCTTCAAACCTTTCTTACTACTCTGTAGTGCCTCAGATAGAATTATATTATAGAATTAACTATAGTTGTTCCAACTATAGTTTCACACTTTTTGGAAAGCCACTAAAACTTTCATTAAAAAGAAAAGTTCTTCAGGAACATGGGGATGTAGTTTATCTAAATTTATGCTTAAAGTCAGGTGAAGTGTATCTGTAAGGTAGATATTGACGTACCCCTGCCAGTTTGAAAATCAGCTTATTTTTATTTAATTCATTCTGGCACTTCTTCATCTCTTCAGAAAATACATCAGTGAACTGATTGAAGGCCGGAAAAGAATAGCTATAAAAAAAGCAAGGAAGAAAACAAAAATTTTGGTTCAACTATTCCACTTGTTTTCAAAAACAAAGTATTTCAGAAGGCTTATAAAAATTGATTCTGAATAAGAATTGCTGCAAAGCAACAAGGAAGAAGACATTTTATCTTTGTGTATTAATTATCAGTTTTCCAGAAGCAATTAAGTGACTAAAGCTAGATGTTGCATTTTTGTCAAGCCAATCTGGTCTTTTCTTATCATACTTTATTATGGTGCATTATTTTAAAAGAAGCTGAACGGTTTCCTCAGATTACAATTGCTTGAAATCACTTTATTCCAGAACATTCTCAAAGCACACACACACAAAAAAAAAAAACCCCACTCAATAATCAATATATTCCAACATGATGCCTTCTGGATATATTCAGTCTGCAATTCCTTTAATTCTAGTTATTCAACTCCTAACACCTCAGGAGAACTCCAGAAGGGTAAAGCTGCATTATAGTCCTCCATGAGATCAGAAGATTTCTATATAAAATATAGAGCCTTTATTAAAAAAAAAAAAGATAAAACACAGGTCTTGAATACAAATTACTCTTTTGCCACAAGTGGATGTTTGTGCTTCCCGATAATGCGAACAATCTCCGACAGCCAGGTGGAAAAGGACAATGTCAGTAGATCATCAAGTAATTTGGAGCTAAGAGAGCCTTAAATACAATTTGGCTATCTCCAAACCTGAAAGATAAGTACATCTCCTGTTTCAGCCAAGGAAGAATGAAAAGCACTGCCTATCCTCAATAGGCTGAGCTAAAACTGGACAAAGCTGGGGAGGAGTCCCATGGAGGAGGAGGAGGAGCGTTCTGGAAAATAAGCCCAGCCTATATATGAAGAGACTGAAGCACCTTCCACTACTGGATGCTCTGAACAGCTCATGGGAGAATTATCTTTTTACCACAAGTGTGTGTGTGTGTGTGTGTGAAGATAAAATCCAACATTCTCTTCCATTTCACAATATTGTTGTCTAATCCAGACTTCCTCAACTAAAAAGCACCTGGTTGTATTAATACCACATTGCCTACATTTTGTAAATCCCAATAGTATCCTCTAATGGCTATCTTGTGGAAGCTTTTATGGCAATCGAAGTTGAATGGGTCCCAAGAAGTTAACAGCTCCAAAAAGAAGAAGAAAACAAGTATGTCCAAAACTCATCACCCACATTTTGATCCATCTTTAGAGGAGGATGTGAAAGATTAATAGGAAAAACAGCCCTTAAGCTATGCTTATTACTCTTTAAGTTTTAATTTTAATTTTATTTAATGTCATAAATTTGTCATTGGATCTTGGCCAACATCAAATCTTTAATTGTGATCACAAGCAACATTCTGTTTAGTGGGAAGGAGAAAAAGTATCTGTACAGAATGAGGAACATGTCTCCAAAATGTTCCAGGTATAATGCATGGTAAACAAATACTGTTTCATTGAAATAGCAATAGTACTTAGACTTGTATACTGTTTCATAGTGCTTTACAGCCCTCTCTAAGTAGTTTGCAGAGTCAGTTTATTGTCTCCAGCAATCTGGGTCCACATTTTGCCAACCTTGAAAGGATGGAAAGATCAGTCAACTTTGAGCAGTAAGGATCAAGCTCCTGGCAGTCAGCAGAATTAGCTTGCAATACTGCACTCTAACCACTGAGCCACCATGTTTCCTAACTTTTTTGGAATTAGAATAGAATTCTTTATTGGCCAAGTGTGATTGGACACACAAGGAATTTGTCTTGGTGCAAATACTCTCAGTGTACATAAAAGAAAAGATACATTCATCAAGAGTCAAGAATCATAAAGTACAACACTTAATGATAGTCATAGGATACAATAAGCAATCAAATAATGCAACAAAATAAATAACTCAGAATTAAGCTAGTATATATCAGAATGATGATAACATAACATTGTCTCCCAGAATTTCAGAGACTTATGGACAATGGTTATACCAATTAGAAAACACTTTCTGAATCAAAACAATTTGGCTGATATAACCAATTCATTTGTCACACTCTAGTGCTAAAATACTGAAGGAACACAAAACTTTACAGAGTGCTTTAATTATCATAAATTGATTTGTGATCTCAGGACATGGAAGGCTGATTTAACATTAATTGATTTGTGATACAGAGGGAAATTGAAAAGCTTTTGTTTCTAATGAAAGCCAGAACAAAATTTGAAAGGATTTTCAATAAAATACTGAACAGCTGAGCAGAAATAAAACAGAGGTGAATTTTAAAAGTAATACATACACATTTACGAGCTGCCTTTTTCCTGATACCATTGAACAACTTTATAATTATGCTATGTTCATGTTAGATTCTTGTCCTGTAAGATATTTACAGGATGTACAGGTAGTCCTCAATTTATGACCTTAATGGAGCCCAAAATTTATATTGTTGAGAAATTTGTTTAGTGAGTTTTGCTCCATTTTACGACCTTTCTTGCCAGATTTAGTAAATGAATCACTGCAGTTGTTAAGTTAGCAACTCGGTTGTTAAGTGAATCTTGTTTCCCAATGACTTCACCATAACCTATTGGATTAAAAAAGATGCTAGTAAGATCACATCTTGAATACTGCATCCAGTGTTGGTTGCCACAATGTAAAAATGATGTAGAGATTCTAGAAAGAGTGCACAGAAGAGCAACAAAGATAATTAGGGGTTTGGAGACATGAAGAACAGTTGCAGGATGTCTAGTTTAATGAAAAGAAGAACTAGGGGTGACATGATAGCAGTGTTTTAACATTTGCTACTTTCCTTCTTGAAACAAATCCTCTTTCTCAAGTTAAATAATGTTTGCTGCAAGGCATCTAATCAAAGCTCAGTCTATTTTAAAACAATATTCCTGGGGCAATAATGAATTTAGATCAGGGACTAAATCCAACATTACATATTGGACGTCAATTTTCCAAAGGGGTTTGAGTGGCATCTGGAGAGTTTGTTGGAAGAAAAAAGATAGAACCTTAAGATATATTTTTGTCATACTTAAATAATGTACCAAATTATGAAAATGGGAAGCCTGGTTATAAAAAACATAACCAGAGCTTTCAACAAATCACCTTTTGAACATTTCTACCAAAGTCCAAGGCAAAGAAATTGGGTTGCTGATTTTGCTGAATCTTTACAGAGAAACAGAAATTATCTAAAACTTTCTCAAATGCAAGAATCACTTTTACATATTGTTGATATTAGAACCATTGTTGAACCCTTCTTTCCCTGTGTGAAAGTTGGTCTCTTATGTTTTTCGTCAAAAGTTAACTGATGTGCAGAAGGCTTAAAGAGAGCAATAGCATTTAGATTTATATAAAGCTTCATAGTGCTTTATAGCACTCTCTGAGTACTGTATATACTTGCATATAAGCCGATCTCGCATATAAGCCGACCCTTAAAAAACTGCCCCAAAATGAGGAATTTTGTAAAAACTCACATATAAGCTGACCCCCAAATACCATGGTGTTCAACCCCTGATCTCACCGTCAAGGCTCACCGTCAGAAAGATTCTGGGAGGACAGGGCTTTGGGCGCGACTTCCCTGAACAGCAGAAGTGAAGTCCAGAGGGAAAAGGCGGCGGGGCAAAGGTTGCGGCTCGTCGTCCATCCAGGGAGAAAAATGGCCGATTTTCATGCGCATTTTACTTGAGGCGAGGGCTGCTAAGGGCCAGCTGACAGGGAGAGCGAGAGCCAAGACTCTCATCGCGGGAAGCCGCCACGCTAAGTCACTGCTCCAGCGCAAATCGAGACACAACCACCGATAAATCAGATTTATGCGCATATAAGCCGACCCCCAAATTTTGGGGAAAAAAAAAAAGCATTCTAAAGTCGGCTTATATGCGAGTGTATAGGGTAGTTAATAGAGCCAGCTTATTGCCCCCAACAATCTGGGTCCTCACTTTACTGATCTTAGAAGGATGGAAGGCTGAGTCAACCTTGATCTGGGCAAGATCAAACCCCTGCCTGTGGGCAGAGTTAGCCTGCTGTACTGCATTCTAACCACAGGATGAACAATGAAAGATTCAACCTTAACATTCCACTATTTACTCATATCTTGTATCTATAAGTACACGAGCATCGAAATCCATCCAGGAGAGTTCCTGTCTTCAGAATTCTCCTGTCTTCTGAAAAATATTTCAGACACACATTTTCTTCCCTCAAGCTAAATGAGAACTGGCAGGGAAAAAATGAAATAGAATTTTGCAGCCAAGCACTAATAAAGATTTTTGATTCAGACCTGGTAACACATAGCAAGAAAATAGAAATAATAATTATTCATAACCTTATGATATTCATAACACTTCAATTTTTATTTTCCTTCTCCCTGACCCTTTCTTTTTCTGAGCTAACAATGTCAACTAACTCATGCCTTCACCCATTCCACAAAGTTCTTTTATGAACATTCAAGGCATAAGAGGATTTATTTTCAAAAGTGCAGAATTCTAACTCCTCAGCATACAAATGCTATTTTACAGAAAGCTGAAGGCAGAAAATTGATGATTTTTCTTCTATTTTGACATTGTCATTTCTACTATTTATCAGGATGTATACTTTATTAACAAAGAACAATGGCTATCTAACAGTAAGAGGAAACTTTATCACCTGGAGAGGCAAGAGTTGTTACATTTTAAAAAAGAAGTTTGGAAGTCCTGTTACAGTGAAAATATTTCTCCTTAATTATTATGGTTAAATTAAGTAGACTGTTCTATAACCCATTTTGAACTGGGATAACAAGTACACTTAGACATATTTTATACATTTGTTCAGAGAATGATCTCAGAGTGGGATGTGTGAAGGTCAACATTTGAATTGCGTGTACACTCACTCACTTATACCAATGTTGCTAAAAAGAGCAAGGCTTAATTAGCACACGTGTCTGCAATCAACCCATCTTATTATGTTGCTAAAAAGGCCATTGGAAAGCTCATTGTTCTGCAGATGGATATGTAGCAAAAACAAGAAAAGGGAACTGAGTATGTCCTATGCAGAAGGCATGTGGGTGTAATTGTAGGCCCGAGGAAGAACATCTTCTAAAGTGGAGTGAAGAACAGAAAGACTGTTCCTTCTTGTTAGCATAGCTACTACTCTTGGAAATGCATACATTGATATCCAGCATCAAACACCTATTTTATTTTTCTTCTAACAGGGAACAGATGAAGAGGTCAGGAAAAAAACCAATAACCTTGCAGGTAATCCAAGTCAATGTCACTTTAAATACAAGGGTGGGCTTCAAAAATTTTAGCAAAGGGTTCTCTGCCCAGTTGCTGGGTGGGCGTGGCCATGGTGGTCATGGCCTAGTCGGTCTCCTGTACCACGGCTTTCCTCCAGGAGGGCAAAAAGAGCCTCCCCAGGCTCCAGAGGCTCTCTGGAAGCTGGAAACTGGCTATTTCTGGCCTTCCCGAACTTCCGGGAAGCCCATTTTTCACTCTCCCTGAATCTCTGTGCATGCCCTGCACTTACTTGCATTCAAAACGGGCCACATTGGGACTCCTGGGAGAGGAGGGATGGGCAGGGCCAGCCAGGAGTGGGATTTGGGGGTTCTCCGAACTGCACATAATCTTAGCTAGGGACTCTCCCGACCCCTACAAACCACCAGCAGCCCATCCCTGTTTAAATATGGTTGCAATACATTAAGGGTGATAACAAAGGTCTTAATGGCAGCTCTACCTTGTGCTCATTCAGGTTCACTCTCTGGTGATGGCCTAAAACAGACTTTCTTAATATATTGCTTTCCAGATGTGTTGAGACTAACATTTTACATCTACTGGCTTAAAATTCTAGAAGTTGTAATCCTAATAAATCAGAAGAATAACAGAGCAGAAGAGGCCTTCTTAAAAACTATTTAAGTTTTTAAATAGTTTAAAACTATTTAACTATTCAACTATTTGTGCCCTTCCAACCTCAAACATCTTATTTATCTCCTATTCTGCCTTTTGCAGAATCATATTTTCTTTTAATATTCTGGACTTGATTCTAGATTTTACTAATATCTGCCATCATTATGCAGCATTTACTATCTGGGGTTATTATAATTGCAGTACTTCAGTTCTTGAAGTTCTTTGTCCTTTTTGACAAGCACTCTTAATTTACTTACTGCTGAGAAGATATGATAGTTTTCCCTGAGGTCTTGAATTCTACAAGCTGACTTTAGGAAGTCAGCTATCTTTTAATTGAAGTTTTCTGAATAATTGACGAGATGATTTTGTTTAACTATTCAAATTTAAAACACCTTATTGCTCACTTGCCAGGATAATATGGCCATAATGTGTAAAATACTTCAAATGCAGCCATAATGCTAAGATGGCTTATACTTTAGCTAAAGAAAAAAATGGGATGAACCTTTTTTTCCCTAAGGTGAGTAGAAAAAAATATACAAAGGTAACACCTTTGTATTATTATTATTATACCGTAGTTGGCCATCCAGCTGTTTAGATTGGATTTGGCATTTTTATCCACCTATTGAATCCTTCCCAAGGAACTAGGATAGGCAGGTGTTGATATTTAACAATAATAAAGGTAATGTTGCAGGATGTGAGCTGTTCCAAGTAAAGCTGCCTTTTGCAACTTACTGGTGGTGATTTTGTCAATGCTGCTAATGTTCAAGTGGTACTCAAGATTCTTGTCTGTTTGAATTCTAAAGTCCCAGAGCATGTTAGCTTCTTCGTTTTCTATTAATTTGTCTATTATTACTTCAGCCAAAATTTAAAATAGAAGCTCCTTGGTGTGCTAAACCGGACTTTTAGCCACTATGCCATATTTGCAGTGCTGTTAAAAGGTGATATAAAAACATTAGAGTCCATGCTGGAAGGGAGAGAGAAAAAAGGAAAGCAATTGGTCAATGCAGTATGGAAATTGTTCTAGGAAAAGGTGGAAGCCTGCGGAAAAAACTTAAGCCATCTTGAAGTCAAATTGGCATATGCACAAAACAGAAACAACTTAAATGTTAATATGGAAAGAGACAGAGCGATCTTGCTGAAGTGGCCTAGACAAAAAATTGCAAGGCAAGTTAAAATACTCTTTCCTCATTTAGCAGGAGAGAGAGAGGGAGCAGGAAAGGGAGAGAGAGATGCTGTGAAAATCACTGGATTGCTTTTGTCTTATTCATTGGTCAGAAAATGATTTTTTTTATCACTGTTGTATTTGTGAATGGTCACTAACCAAAGTTGCTAAATGAGGAGTTATTTTATTCGACCATTTAAATTATTGCCTTTGATCCATAAGGAAATGACTCAGTTACAAAAGTAATATGAAGACAAACCAGGCATACAAATTACTGTAAAAGTCAGGAAGACAGATTAAGGCAAAAAGCCCAGCCCAGAAGAGATATATTAAATTCAGGCTTTTCTGATCATATAAAAAAGGAAATGTTTAGAAAAAAAAAAGTCTATACATAAAAGATGAACACTTTCAAAGGCATAACTTTTGTTTACATAAACCTAAAAAACACCTAAGCAAGATATTCATGCAAAGATTTTTTAAAAAAGAAAGAAATGGATTACAATAAATATTTCAATTTTAGCTCAAATGTTTAAGTTAACCTTTAACCTTAAGTTAAGCTTAAAAATGTATACTGCTAATACTTATTGACATCGTTCTTCCTGCATTATCCAGAAAATCTTTCTTATGCTACTAATACTTGTTTTGATATAAAAATATTACTTAGGGAAAAACATTTGCACATAAATATTTGAACATAATTATTAGCATTCTATTTTAAAAGAATTGAAATAAATCTTGCTGGTCAAGCCATGCACTTCTTACTCCAACATCCTGTGCCAGCCAATGGCCAACCACCTGGAGTGGAAAAGGACAATAGACTTCCACTAGTACTTCCTACCATCCAATATCAAAACCTATTACTGTCTGTGATTCAGGAGGTAGCAAATAGCAAGCAATGTTAGTAGCCAGTGATCACTGAAAGTCTGATCACTGTGAACTTTTCCAGTTCTTTTTTGAAACTCTTCAGATTCAGCATTACAGAATAAGAGAATTGGAAAGGACCTTGGAAGCAGGAGACCCTATACTATTTCAGACAAAAGGCTGTCCAATTTTTTTAAAAGCTTCCAGGGGTGGAGCATCAACAACTTCTGAAGATAAGCTGTTCCCTTAGTTAATTGTTGTCACTGTTAGGAAATTTCTCCTCAGTTCTAGGTTGCTTCTCTCCTTGATTACTTTCCACCCATTGCTTCTTGCCTTGCCTTCTGGTTCTTTGGAAAATACATTGACCCCTTCTTCTTTGTGGCAGCCCCTCAAATATCGGAAGGCTGCTATCATGCCACCCCTAGTCCTTCTTTTCAGTAGAATAGAGATACCCAATTCCTGCAACCATTCTTCGTGTGTTTTAGCCTGCAGCCCTCTAATCATCTCTGTTGCTCTTGTCTGAATTCTTCCTGCCATTATCATAGCTTCAGACAACAAATTCCATAGTTTAATTATATGCTCAATGAAAAAAAAAAATCCTCTTGGATCTCTGAATTTATCTTCAGTGCATGACTCTGTTCTGGCACTGGGAGAAAGGGGAAAAAGCATCTCTCCATATTATTTGTTCCCTAGAGGATCCCCGTGTCTTTATTTAAAAGTCACTGCTCCCCAAATGCTGCAGTTTTTCCTTGATCATTTTCTGATCATTTATGTTCTGGTTGCCTTTTTGACACCTTTTCTAGCTGTGCAATATTCTTCCTTAGGGTCATGACCTCATTGGTTAAACAATATTCTGGCAGAGATTGTCAGCTCTATTTTAAAATCCCCTGATAATAATGTCACATATGCAAATAGTTCTTTAAAGAAGCTACATATTGGGCTGTTGTTTTGCTACCACTTTTCACCATGAGCAATAAATATTCCTACTCAGTCCTATAAGTAAACACACACACACACACACACACATTCAGTTTAAATGTGTCAGCATGTATTCCTTTACACAGATATTACCATTGTTACTCAATATAGAAAGAGGACCTGCAAACCCCAAGCGTCTCTAACATCTATTCTCTTCTATTGGAATTTATTTTAAAAAATCAGTCACAGCTCCATTCTGCTTCCTGTTTTTTAACCTGTTTTTTAATCTATAAAAACTTTGGAATAGAATAGAATAGAATAGAATAGAATAGAATAGAATAGAATAGAATAGAATAGAATACTTTATTGTCCAAGTGTGATTGGACACACAAAGAATTTGTCTTCGTATAAATACTCTCAGTATACATAAAAGAAAAGATACATTCGTCAGGAGTCAAGAATCTTAAGGTACGACACTTAATGATAGTCATAGGGTACAATCAGCAA
Organism: Laticauda colubrina; assembly: GCA_015471245.1. Classification (NCBI taxonomy): domain Eukaryota; kingdom Metazoa; phylum Chordata; class Lepidosauria; order Squamata; family Elapidae; genus Laticauda; species Laticauda colubrina. The sequence continues at coordinate 24,876,584 of BLBF01000002.1, forward strand.
TCAATCATATTAGGAAACAGTCAATATAAATCATAAGGATACAAGCGACAAAGTTACAGTCATACAGTCACAAGTGGGAGGAGATGCATGGTTAGGAGTGATGACAAGATTAACAGTAACAGTAGTGCAGACTTTGTAATAGTTGAACAGGGTTGAGGGAATTATTTGTTTAGCAGAGTGATGGCTTCTGGGAAAAAACTGTTCTTGTGTCTAGTTGTTCTGATATAGCGTCATTTTTGAGAGAAGGAGTTGAAACAGTTTATATCCGGGATGTGAGGGGTCTGTAAATATTTTTACATCCCTCTTTTTGACTTTATGCAGTATACAGGTCCTCAATGGAAGGGAGGTTGGTAGTAATTGTTTTTTCTGCAGTCCTAATTACTTTCTGAAGTCTGTGTCTATCCTGTTGGGTTACCAAACCAGACAGAACCAAACCAGACAGCTATAGAGGTGCAGGTGAAAACTCAATCATTCCTCTGTAGAACTGGATCAGATTATATTGTTCTATCTCATGATTTGGTGAATGAAATTCCCATAGGCTTTTGGGAAATCAAAGCAAATAATTTCAGTTGAATCATCTTCAGCAGAAATGATGCGGTTGTTGATATGTTCAGAAAGTTCAGAAAACTAATGAAACAAGACTACTTTTGCAGAAATCACTATGGTTCCTTTTTTTTTTGGGGGGGGGGGAGTTCTGGGTCATTATTTTATGTGCTGCTTTATTTCTTCTCCAGTACTTACAACTTTTTTTCTTCAGAACAGAAGTTCAGCTGAATAGTCCAGAGATTCCATTTTCCTTCCGTAATCCCTTTTTTAAAATTGGGGTCATATTGGCTCTGCTCCAGGCCCAGGAACAGATGCTGATGTTAAAGAAAAGCTGGATCTTTTTGCAAAAGGATCAGCACTCTTTAAGGTTATTTAAGAATACTTGGAGAAATATCAGCTTGGTGATTTATTTATTTTTAGCCTGTCAGTGTGGCTCATGATTTTTTATTCAGTTTAATCCATGGCAGATTTCAGATTTCCATAGCAAGGAAAATTGTCTAAAACTCTATAATTAGTAAGAACAATTTGAAATGAAAAAAAGATGCAAAAGAAAGTTGTGATTTTACTAATATATATTTCATATACTTTTCTACGTATTTTATATATGTACTCAGTGTTCATTTAGGTACTCAATGTTATTTACTGGCTACGATGCATCATCATCATTATTAATATTACTCAGTATTGTAACTTGTTTGTAAGTAAAAGAATGATAGAGAACTATGTTAATTATTTCAAAGATCTTGAATCTATATGTAAATTTATATAGCATGTACAGGTGTTATTTTATTATATATGGCTTTCAAAATCCACAAGGCAACAAATTGTCTTGCTATCATTATTTTTATAGAGACTTCCCTTGGTCTAGTGATCGCAAACCTTTTTGGAAATGAGTGCTCAAACAGGAACACGCCTGCATGAGGGCAATTTTGAGGCAGTTTTCAGGGTGTTTTTCGGGCTGTTTTTGGCGCAAAAAGCTGAAAACAGGTCGTTTTGGGGGCTGATTTCAGGCCATTTTCCAGACTGTTTTCAGGGTGTTTTTGGGGGCTGAAAACAGACCTGAAAACAGCCCCACAACAGCCTGAAAATAGGCCCCAAATATGTCCTGGTTTTTGGTCATATTTCAGGCCATTTTCTGGTGCCTGTGAATACCAGCCAGAAACCAGAAGAGTAGCTAGTGCATGTGCCCATTGACGGGGCTCTGTGTGTCACCCCTGGCACGCGTCGTATAGGTTCTCCATCATGGCCTTAGTCTTTTGGGTTTGTTTAATATACTAAGTAAAGTTGCTCATAAAAAGGAGAAAAATCCATTTTTCTCACAAACTTAAACTAATTAAGCAATAAAAAAATCTTATCAAGTAGTTGCAAACAAACCAGATCATAATTATGCAATGAAATCCAGCTTGGAATATGTGAAGCAATATTGCTTATCATCAAAGTTACCCTTATAACATAAGATTAAAAAGTAAATCATTCAGTTTGGCAGCCTTGAAAGATTAATATATATTCTTGAAGATAGAAAATGAAATATCATCATCCTAAGGAACACTCCAATTTCTGCATTAAAAGAAACTTTTTATAAAATCTGATTGGAAAAGACATAATATATCTTAGTAATTATTTTCACCTTATTTAAAGAGATACTGCAGATTCTGTTAATAACCATCTCTTTCATTACATTGCTAAACAACTGCAAAGGAACTTGAAATTAGCCCAAATACCATAACCATTTATTTGGAAATTTTCAGCATGAATTACAAGATAACAGAATAACAGAGTTGGAATGAACCTTGGAGGTCTTCTAGTCGATTCCCTACTCAATCAGAAGACCCTGTATCTTTTCAGACAAATGGCTGTCCAGTCTCTTCTTAAATGCCTCCAGTCATGGTGGGATGAGCAGAACTATTTGTATAAAAAGCCCCACAGATAATTTAATCATGTGCCTTTGAGGGATTTAATGAGAAGGAAGGACTCACTGGAGAAGAGCCTAATGCTGGGAAAGATTGAGAGCCAATAGAAGAAGGAGATGACAGAGAATGAAGTGGCTGGATGGGGTCACTGAAGCAGTAGGCATGAGCTTAAATGGACTCCAGAAGATGGTGGAGGACAGGAAGGCCTGGAGGAACATTGTCCATAAAGTTGCGATGGGTCGGACACAACTTTGCAACTAACAACAACAACAGACAGTTTGAACTGTACCTGGAAACATACTGGAAGTGTTGTAGTTTGCCGGCAGCAGATGCGAACAGCTGAGGTTTCTGAGAGTGAGGACTCGGATGAGGGGCCTGCGTGTGATGCTGGGATGGGGCCAGTATTATCGGAGAATGAGGTGCTGCCTTCAGACCTTGTAGAGTCTGGTAGCAGTGATGCAGAGTACCCCGAGGAGCCTGTGCCCAGTGCACGTGCACACAGGACTGCTCGAAGGAAAGAGCAGATGCAGCAGCATGGGTGACTCGGAAGTACGGCTGCAAGGTGATGGCTCCTCCGACAAGGGATAAAAGCCAGCCCTCAGGGGTTGGGTTCTTTGCAGGAAGCAAAGAAGTTCTTTCAACTCCAAGTTCTTGTCCTGTCTATTCTGGTTTGTTTTCGGAGACTTTTGGTTTTGGATATTTCCCTGCAATTAATCTTGTGCTCTTGGAAGCCTTTCACAACCTTGAAAGGGCTTGCTCTTATCTGGGACAATTGGTTTTAATGACTCTTTGCTGTGAATGAATAGAATTCACAGAGACACAAAATATACTTTTATATATACTTTGTGTTTATTTGATTTTAATGAGGCTTGGATCAGAACAGTAAGGCAGTATAACTCAGAGCAACATGGGAGAGCTCTGATGTGCCCAAAACAGTGTTGATACATTCTGGACCAACTGCAGTTTCTGAGTATTCTTCAAATGAGTCCCATATACAGCTCACTGTAGCAATGCAAGCAAAAGACAACTAAACATGATCAGAGTCTCCCGATCTAGGAACAGGCACAACTGCCAAACAAGATGCTATCTCCTCCTTCAACAGCAGACATGACTCTAAGAAATGTCTGAAAATATGCGCCAGCTTTGTCCCGATAACTGCAATCCTATTTAGACCTAGAGACAACTCTTCCGGATCCAGAAGGTTCTAAAAACTTTGGACATTTCGTTTTGGCTAGGATTCTGCCGCAGTCCATTACGTTCCATCCGAATATAGCCTCCAGGCACAGGAAAAGAATATTGACAGCATCACTTGGTGGGTCCAGGGCAGAAGAGCATAACTTCATATATTATGATTGACAAATGATACTTCACCCGATCTTGATGGATGATTCATCTTGTGGTTTCATTAAGATATTAAATAGAAGCTGGAGAGAGTTGTGCCCTGAGGCACAAAACTTGATCTCTCTCTACCAACACCAACTGGAACTAGTTTTAAAGGAAGAAGAAGAATTACTATAGAACAATGTGTTCCTCCCTGCCTGCCATTTCCAGTACTCTAAGCTGGTTCAGAAGGCTGCTATGATCAATGGTTTTGAAAGCTGTGGAGAAATTAAGGAGCATCAGGGCAAGGAACCAACCCATATTTTTTTACCACACTGACAAGTGCAATCAATGTTGTCTCAGTGCTCCAGCCAAGTCTGAAAGAATACAAACAATCCTTTCCCTCCTGGGCCCTCTGGAATTACAAGTTCGGAAGGAAAAATTGGAGACAGAATGAAATTTGTACAAGTGTGTAAAATCCAGCAATGGCTTTTTTTAAAAGGGGTAAACCACACTTCCTTAACAGCTAGTGGAACTACTCTCTCCCTCAGAAAACCATTAACCACCTATGTGTCACTATTTGGGAGGCCTTAACCAGTCAGATAGGAGACAAACACATAGGTAGCCAAACTTAAGAGTTCTGAATTCAATCCACTTCATCAAGTCTAATAAACTCAATCTCTTCCCAGATAACCAGGCCAGACCCAGTCATTCCTATAGCCCCTGCAATACTGACAGTCGGGGTGGGATTCAAAAATCCCAGCAATAGGTTCACTGCCCGGTTACTGGGATCATGGCCACGGTGGGCATGGCCTACTGGAACTTCAGGAGGGCCGTTTTTTACCTTCCCCAGGGTCCGGAGGCTTCCATTGATCCTCTACGAAGGCAAAAATGCGCCCCCCCCCAGGTCCAGAGACCCTCTGGAAGCCAGAAACAAGCCTGTTTCTGGACTTCTTGAACTTCTGGGAGGGCCAATTTTTATCTTCCCCAGGGTCTGGAGGCTTGCCTAGAACCTCTGGGATGGTGAAAATGGCCTCCCCCGGGGTGCAGAGGCCCTCCAAAAGCCAGAAATAGGCCTGTTTCCTGACTTTTGCAAGGCCCTTTTTTGCCCTCCCAGAGCCTCTCTGCGCAGACCCTGCACTTACTTGCATCCAAAATGGGCCACGTGGAGACTCCTTGGAGGGGAGGGGTGGTCGGGGCCAGCCAGTCATTCAACTACTAAATTTAATATCCAGTTCACCAGAACCAGTCTAAACCGGTAGAACCCCACCCCTGGTTACCGTCCAACTGAGCAAAATCTGACTGACTTTATTATTGTCTCAAGAACAATCTTCATAGTAATTTCTCTTCTTCAAATATCTCCTTACCCAAAAAGTACCAGCTCACCTTAGAGATGCCAGACAGTTCTCTAAAGATGTGCTAAGAGCAGAAAAATAATTGGGTTTTGCCACTTTTCTCATCAGAGGTAAAGCTTAAGAAAATCTCGTGTTCATTCAGATTCAGTTTTAGTTTTTCTCCATTCTTTTTACTGGGCCACAGATAATCTAAGTCTGAAATAAAGTCCTATTAATATTTGATGAGTAATTTCCATAGCATCACATAAAAATACTTCTTACCGGTGCACTGAATTATAAAAATGAAAGATAAATAAACTTTGCAGACTTGTTGAAAGCTGCAATTCTAGGATATATATTTCAACATACTTCCCCCCCACCCACCTTATTGTTCCTGCAAACTACTCCTTGCTTATGCACAATGGATCAGTAAACAGATCTCTGCATCTCTCTTGGATGTCAGGAATTTGGCCAGACTAACATAATAATTCATACCTCAAGGCATATTTGTTTGGAGTCAACATAAAATAAATGCACCAGAATTTATTCCATTCTTAGATACAAAAAGAATTGCAGATCGCTGATTTGTATCATCTTTCGTGCCCATGGAAAATGTTAAGAGAAGAAAAGAAAGGCAACTGAAAATAATTTAATATTTCTTCTTAAACAGTATGACCAATTGTTGACTGTCAGCTAATTAGCCAACCTAATACATTAAGCTGCCTGTTGCATAATGAAAAGTAAGTTAAGTGGTAAACAGTTACTGCTGAAAGTTTAAATGCACATTCTTGGGTGTCCTTTATTTAATTTTTGTCAAGGCTGTGCGTGGCAATTAAATGGGGCCATGTCATGCAAGTAATTAACTTTATCCCATTAAGTTAAGGAAATCAAGATACCCACCACAAGTTCAAATCCTTGCTGTGTTTGTATACGTTTTTGTTTTTGTATACTCACACATACAAAAGGTTTAAGACTTTGATTGCCCTGCTGAGGTTATTAACTTGGCATTTTTTTTCTTATTCTCGTCTCCCTGCCAGATCCTGTGAGTAGTTTTAATGTTTTCTTTTTAATGTAATGATTTAAAATAAAGTCTCATTCATTTATTGAGAGCCAGTTTGGTCTAGTGGTTAAGGCACCAAGATAGAAAGTAGGAGAGTGTGAGTTCAAGTCTTGCCTTAGCCATGAAAGCCAGCTGGTGACCTTGGGCTAGTCCTCTTCTTTCTCTCAGCCCAATCCACCTCACAGGGTTGTTGTTGTGGGACAAATAAGAGGAGGAAGGTGTGTTGAATACGTTTTACACCTTAAGCTATTTTCTAAAAATAATAAAGGCAGCATATAAATAAATACAAATAAAATTGTCAAATTTTAGTAATGTTTAGATCAGGCTTTAAGACTATCCCCAACACAAGCCACACAGAGAGACGCAATTTTGGAATCCACAATCAGCTTTTGAGAAACATGGAAACACAATTTGGTTCTGTGACCCTGTCATGAATTATTTTGTTTTTTTAAAACCAAACCAATTAGATTGTCCCGGACTCAAAAGAGCCACAAGAACACTGGTGTATCAATAGGCAGGGTTTTATATCTCCCAATCAAGGTTGGTGAAATGTTTTAATTTGAACAAACCAAGATAGAAAAGTGACTGCTTTTTTTATCTTATATGAAAGTGAATTCAACCTTGGAAACTTATATTTGAATTCAAATATGAATTCAACCTATGGACTTCAATTCCCAGAATTTTCTATCCAGTCCACATTTGCCAAATTTGCCAAGATGGACATCCCTGTCCTATATTGTAATCTATTGCTATTATTGACAGACAGACAGACAAACAGACAGACGACATGCTAGATATGATAGAGATAGAGATACTATATATCTGCTCTCCATCTGTTTCAAGGTTGCAGCTGGAAACACTTAGAAAAATGGAGTAGTCCTTACAACCATTCGTTTAGTAACCATTCAAAGTTACAAAGGCACTGAAAAAAGTGACTTTCTACACTTTAAGATCACAGCATCTTCATGGCCATGTGATCAAAATTAAGGTTCTTGGCAATTGACTAACTAAAGTAGAATAGATTTGTTGTTATGTAACTTTGATCTCTTTGGAGATCAAATATCATAATCTCTATCCAACTCCTGGACAGTACCACATGTCAATTCTTGCTTCTATAATTTCATACATTGCTATTGTTTATATTGTTCACTTTTTAAAAAAATCTCATCAATTCCCTCCAATTACATGGAATACCTTGTTCTTCTCATCCCATTAACTCTTTCTTCGTCTATTATTTTTACACTTTGATTTAGTCTGTTCTATTATTTGCTAACTGTTGTAAGCTGCTATATGCAAGAAAATAGGAATATCTAATCTGTCAAATACATTTATTAAATAAAGTAATGAATATGGAAAAATACAAGGTGAAAGCCTATGGCCTACCTCCTAGCTCCCCTTTGAAGTTATAGAAATCACTGCTTACTTCTTTTTTAAAATTAGTATTTATTCTAAAAATGATTGGAATAAAAACTATGCAAGAAAATATTAAATTAAAAAAGTCTTAGTAGATCAATTGTGTCTAAAAGCTAGATGGATTAGCAACAAATATATTTATTTTATAAAACCTTCCCCTGTCAATCATAAGTGGAAGGCAACATGTTGGGAATGCTGAATTGGACGATCAGTTCATTCTTATTCTGATGCCTTCATGCAAAGATAGATGTTCAAATACATGATAATCTTACTAATTTTCTTCTCTGATAGGGTAGGATAATAGACTTGTATTCTACTGCCATCTGCTGGGTCAAAACATAAGTTTAGAGTTCAACCACCCAGAAAAACAAAGGACACGGTCTGAGTTTTGAATTGTTCGTTATCCAAGTATCAAATTGTGCATGGAAACATAAACAGGTCATTAGCTTTGATTTCCTTTGATTTTACTTATGAAGCTAACTTTACAAATCAAAGCAAATAAACATGACCTAGGATAATGTTGCAAGATCCAATCTACGTCAGTCACAGGGACCAGATGGTTAGTCTCACACATTCTGGTGAGAGAGAAGTTCCCTGAGGATGGGGTCCAGCACAAATCCAAAAGTTTGGAAGACTAAATTTCTGGTCCTAATGACTAACCCAGATTGGGTCCTACAAGTGAACTTTAGCTACTGAAAGCAATCAAGATAGTCTTCTGCTTATTACCCATCACTCAACAGGCATATTCTAAGATACAACAGACTCAAACAAAGTTTGAGTAAACAGATCTCTGCATCTCTGTTGGATGTCAGGAATTTGGCCAGACTAAAATAATAATTCATACCTCAAGGCATACTGTTACAACTGTTGCGGCATCTAGTCATGTGATCACATTTTGGGTGCTTGCTGATCAGTTATAGCATCCAATTGTCATGTAATCCTATTTTGTGATTTTTTTTTTTTTTACTATAAGTTTCTCCATGAAGAGATCCACAGCTAGGCCAACAAAAGATTCATTTGAATGAATGAAAATAGTCCTTGAATTAATATTTGCCAGCCCCAATAATTTACCCAGAGGAGAGAATCAATGCCATGGGAAGACCAGAAAAAGTTATTGAGATTATAATCCTGCAATTCTGATTGTACCATATCTCTCCTCCAACTCGGTGGATGAGGGAAATGTTTGTCTGATCGTCTTCCCAGGATTTATATATTGCTTCACTTTGCTCTGGCTAGATAATGGTCTAGCGTATTTTTGTCAAGGTCCCTTTTGCCCCACAATATCCTACCCCTTCTCCCAAGTATTCTTCTTAAAATGCCAGCTTTCAGAGCTGAAGAAGCTTCTTGGATGAGAAGAAAAACAACTTCAAAGAAAAGTCTATTTGCCTCTTCAAAAAGCACCATGACCGGATGACTGAGAATCTCTATAGCCATCCAGTGTTCACAATTTCCTTTCCTTTAAAACAAAAACCTCTAAACAGGGATGTCAAACTGGTGGCCCATGGCCCAGATGTATCATGCACAGGCCACACCCACCCTGGCTCCACAAAGGCAAAAAATATTGTGATGCATCATGTGACATCACGCGATGCGATCGAAGTTGACACTCGTGCTCTAGGACAATCAACATCTTTCTTCCACAATTCCACTCAGCCAATAATCCAGTCAGGTCTTTTAATGGATGCCTCTTGCAGGACAAAGTCACATGAAATGATTCCAACTTCAAATGACTCCAAAACAGATGTGGTACTGAGCAGATGCTGACCAGTTCTGGAGAACCAGTAACAGAAATTTTGAGTGGTTCGGAGAACCAGCAAATACCACCTCTGACTGGCCCTGCCCCCATCTATTCTCTGCCTCTGCCTCAGCTGATTGGCTGGGTCTTCTTTTGTTGCCCTGCCTAGGAGAACAGAGCTGGAAAGCAGGTTAGTGGGATGGGGAGGGAATGGGATTTTGCAGTAACGTTCCCCCAGGAATGGGGTGGGAATGGAGATTTTGCAGTATCCTTCCCCTGCCATGCCCACCAAGCCACGCCCACAGAATCGGTAGTAAAAATTTTTGAATCCCACCACTGCTGTAAAAGTGCAAATCTCCCACCATCTCTTTTTACAGCCTGATAAATTAGGAAGGATTCTTTCTAACTGCCTTTCTCTTCAGACTCCCCCATTCTTATCTGAATGTTTCCTAGGCAACATCACTTACCCGTTCTCCCCATCCCAATGTAAGGTCATTTCCACATGCCATCACATTCACATAAATAATTTTAACAGGAGACAGACTTTTCCAAGCTGACAATTTCACTAAATACCGACCTCCAATAATTTGGAAAGGGTAATAAGAGAATTGGCAATTTGTTTTAATTTCCACTTACAATTCAAATGTAATAAATAAAGCATCATTATTGTCATATTATTCAATAGTGTACATTTAATAATCTTCTGTGACTATTTTGTAATGCCATTAAACATTACAATTTGACAATTATTTTGGAAAAATTCTATGATCACAACCAAAATTTTCTATCACTTGTAGCCATAAGCATTTATTTTCTGATAATTCTGGGAAAATCATGCTTCACACACATATCTCTCTTTTTTGTGTGTTTATATTTTTTATTTATATCATTATCAAAGATTATAAATACCTTGAACATAGTATATTGTCCAGGCACTTCATTTACCAAAAAGAAAAACATGTCTACTCGTAGTAATAATAATAATTGCATAGTAATTATAACAATAAAGATAGTTATATTAACTTATTTGCAGTCATATTGATGCTAGCATGCTTATAGTGATAATATTCATCTCACTATATACACACAGCAATAATCTTCTTCTATCTCTCATATCTAACCACTGATAAAAAACTTATTCCATGTTGAATAATACTCTGTATCTCCTTTTTAAAGTTTTTAATGTCAATCTATCCATCTCTGCACAGTCCAATATTTTCTAAATTATATTTTCGCCTGGTGGGGTATTCTCATTTTTCCAATATTGTGCAAATACAATTCTCTCTGCTGTCAATACATGAAGCATTGAGCATATAGTCCCTTTATCATTAAGAGATACCTAACAAAAATATTTCTGGCTTTAAATCTATATGCTACTTAATCATCTTTTCCAACCCCATATATGTATCTCAAACATATCTCTCACCATCCAAAACATAACATTAGCAGATTATCTGTCACACACACATTTTTCACTGAAACACTACAATGATTTTGTCTAGACAAAACTTTAAAGCTGTACAGATTGCCTATATTTATTGATGAACAGCTGGGTAAGATGGATGCCATGTAACCCGAATAGGAATATAAAGACATTTGCAGCAATAATGTAAAATTATTAAAAATTCTTTAAAATTAAATAAGTTTTCGACAACCTCTTAGAAAGAAAAGGGGAATATTTTGGTTTTTTTGAGGGGAAATATGCATTATAAAGAGATGCACACAATTGGACATCTGTCAAAGAATATTTTGGTAATAAAAGATACCTACAGCCTGTTATATATGGCTGGGCTTTGATATTATTAGATTCTGAAATGTGAAAAACAATCAGCTTTCCTTCTTTTTTGCCTGATTTTAATGAAGAAAAAAGTCTGACTGCAGAAGCAGCAGTTCCCGCTGGCATTATGTTTTTGCCAGAAAGCATCAGGTTCTCCTTCCTAAAATGGAGGCAGACAGGTGGTGTTAGGAGTTCAGGGATTGTTGAAGCTTTATAAAGCACATATGGGAAAAAATACATCATATTAGGAAACACCAGCTGGTCCTCAAAAATCAAGATTTATTTTCTTGAAATTCCTTTCCAAATCATCTTAATTCAAGACTATGTTTGGATTTACAAATTGCCTTAAGACAGAATGCGGCTTCTGGGTTTATTTTGGCATGTTGTGGAAATCTAAGTCAATGTGGTTTATAGACCATGTTTTATGAATTATCAAGTTGCATGAATCTGGACAATTATGATTTTGTAAGCAATCAGTGGTCAAGCATAACCCACTGAATTACACTGAAGAATTTGCAGGACATAAGATAATGAGGTGTTCTCGCAACTCTGAATTTTAGATGGTATTATTGTCTTAGTTGTTTATCATATTTTTCAGAATGGATTATGACTCCTTAATTTTTTTATTACTTCAATTGAAGGGTCTCCCCAGGGGGTTGCAAAAATAGCTGACTCACATAGTTGTAACAATCCAGTCATTTATTATTAATAAATTACTGAATATTTGGGATATATATGGGAGAACAGTAAATCTGGAGTTTTTCCAACTCACTCTGTTATGAAATGTTTATTATTACAAAGATGAAAGGTCAAAGGAATTTGCTTATTGAAGAGATAATTTTGATGGATTACAGGAGTTTATTGATAATAGGACAAAGATTTAAAAAGTGAGTCTTACAGTAGAATGGTCTTATATATGTAATTAGTTTCAGTATTTTCAAATAAGCAATGTGACAATAAAAACATTATAAAAAAGGGAGGAGGGGAATATTAAGAAATCTGCTAGAATTTGAAAAAAAATATTAGAATTTGTATTACTGATTATTTGTTAAGGCCTGGTCTCACTACACTTACGGATACAAAGAGGATGTAAAATGTTAAAAAAAGCTTGCCATCCGTTGGAAAACGCTATGCATCCGTTGTGTACTCATTGCATACGTGTTTCATATGCTCTATCCGTCGAGCATCCGTCCACTGCGACTTCATCCGCACAAGAAGTTTTGAGCTGCACAAAACTTTGTGAACGGATAAACTTTCCACCGTGTACGATGTAAATCTGTGACATACGAGCAACAAATGTTCTATGTCTGTTTATCATCCGTTAAACGTCCGCTGTATCCTCTCTGCATCCTCTGGGCATCCTCGCAACTCACATCCGCTGAAGCTGAAAACGGAAAGAGGGAGGAAACAAAAGGTACATGGAACGTCTATACATCGTTAGTAGCACGGAAATAGAAAGGATGTGCATTGAACGGTTTGCATCCAATATATATCCGTGTGGCATCCCCTTTCTTTCCTTTAGGTGTACGCTTCATCCGCTATGCGTCTGCTTTGCAATTATCCTCCGTAACCCCTTTGGAGGTTCCATCCGCTTTCATCCGCTAGGCTTCCGATGAACTTCCGTTTAACATCCCCGCTACATACTACCCACGTCCGTTCTTTTCCGTTTTGTTTATGCAAATTTTCACCACTTTTTGGAGCGGATGACAACGGATGGAGCCACCCCCGAAATTTTGCTCATCCGCTGTGTCCTTTATGCATACGTTTTGCATCTGTCGGCCAATGGGACCGGGCCTTTAGGTAATATTAGAGACTATTATTGAAGCACGACTCAGAATCCAAACAAGTTAAAGACTATATGACTAAATGAATACAGAATATATAGTTTTAGAAATCCAACAGTGAGAATTTAAATGAAAGAAGAATATTAAATTTACTTTGAATATTTAAATGCCCTTAAAGAGAATTGGTATCAGTTATTTTACCATTGATATTCCACTCCAGAGCCAGTTTAGTCTAGTGTTTAAGGCACCAACTTAGAAATCAGGAGACTTGTGAGTTGTAGTGTAACCTTAGCCATGAAAAACAGTTGAGTGACATTTGGGTCAATCAATCTCTTTTGGCCCATGATGTCAGGCTTGGGTGATAGACTAGTCAGTCAATTTCTGTCACAACCAAATGGATCAATACTTGGTTAATTCCCCCAAAAGCAGATTCCACACTTTTGGGGAAAATCCTAGGAACAAAAATATCATTCCAGTTATGATCACTAAAATGAATAAATCTTTTTTTTAAGTGTTGAAAATGTAATGAGTAAGGTGAATCCTTTTTCATATGTTGTTGCAGTTCTGTAACCCTCAAAAATACTGAAAAACGATTAACTGCTACTTAGATTTGTTGTTCATCTACTCTTCTTTCTGTATTTGTACCTGATTCCCTTTTCTATGCTACTTTTTTCTTGTATTTTGAAAACTACTGAGAAATTGTTAATGTGGTGGTAGAATCAGAAAGAAGAATGTTTGGCCGTTTCTGCTGAGCTGGTAGTGCCAATGAGCAGCGGAGATCAAACCAGTTCTCTCCACTGCTCTGCTGTTGGGCCCACCCACCTGGGCTCCCATACTAACCTTTATGTCCTGTTTTTGAAGTGCAGTTGCTTTGCGCAGCAAGAAGATTGCCGTGCAGCAGCTGCTAAAGTGACAGGGAGAATGCAGGCTTGCAAGAGGTGAGTCAGAAAGCCTCTGCACTGCGCAAAGTGTGTGTTTGGTGCATGCACGCACAAAGTATGTGTGTGCTCACAAAGTACACCCACCAAGCCATGCCCACCAAACCAGTGGAAAAAATATTTGAAACACACCACTGGTGTGAAACCAGTTTAAATGTTTGTGTTGTAGTAAGGTCTTAAAGATTTCAAATTGTAAGGTGGTGGACCCAAGACTCACCTTTATTTATTTGACTCACTGTCACTCTCAAAATGCTATCAGAACATCCCAGTTGTTTTAATAGCTATGATATATAGAAATGAAAGAAACTTGTAGTTAATAGGATGTGAAGAATACCTGGAGGTTCAGAGTGTGGGGATTTGCTTTGTATATGGACTGAAAAAATCAGAAAGAAAAATGTGTTGGACCTGGGCAATTCAGTCCACTTCTCTATTCTCAGCAGTTCTCAGTTTGTCTGCCAGAACCATATTAAATGTCACTCATAATCAAATTACCAAATGTTGTTCTCAACAGTATCTTAAAATAACTTTTACCCCTCTGAATCAGATTGAAGGAAATGGATTTCCTTTTGTTTTATTCCCCCACAGGAGAAGAAAATGTTGAAATTCTTGTAACAAGCTAGGCTAGAAAGTTTTATGAACCTTCTATTTTTCACTCTACAATAATTTGCTTCCTGGACTTTAGTTTCTCTAGTTTTCCACACTTCAAATTAATACCAGCAGAAGACATCTTGAGGGGATTCCTCCTGTGCATCTTTTGTGGAGAGACACAAAGAGGTGTAGCAGAAAAATAAATATATATATAACAGCACCATCTGCCAACTCAGAGCAACAACATAATTTCAAGATTGCCATCAAAGGTAAAGATGAAAGCATCTCAAATGAGGTTGAGATTGAAAAGAAGAAAAATTTCAACACATAGAAATAACAAATTTAGTATGGGGAAATTCTTAACAACTAATTCCTCAAATGCCAGCTATCACATTTCCTCACGACAACATAAGAATATTTTAAATATATGGTTATTTTAAAGGAGTTCACACTTTCTTCTGAAACGAAGAAGGGAATTTCTTAAAGCGTTATACTATCTTGAAACTAATAATCTGACCAATGAATTGTTAACCAATAATTCATGAATATTCAATTTTCACTCTCTCTGAGGTTGCATTTTTTTTATCATGAGAACAACAAATTCTTATTTAAAACTTCAGTACTAAATTAAGATACTTGGAATCATTTACCAAGAAATGTAATAGGTTTGTTTTTTTTTTCTTTCTGAATGATCATACAGAGGATTAGGCTAATAGCGAGGTAGCTATTTCACTTTCTGTTCACTCTCAGTTGTCACTTCTGTTTTAAATAAAACTTGTAGATGTTTTAGTGAACCATCTGTTGATAAAAAGTTTTTTATGAATTTAAAGCTACCCAATGAAGCTGAATGGAAATAGGCAGGAACTGAAAAAATATGTTATTTATTCATACAATCTGACATTTGTATAGTTACTAAGTGAATGGTGTATACCGCAGAAGCCAGTTTAATTTCTAAAGTTTAGATCAATGGTTAAGTGGAATTTCATATAGGTAGGCAATAAACTCTAAATAGACCAAATAGTCACTTTACAAGCACTTGAATGTCCAGTCCTCGAAACCGTATGTTGGATATACTTAATTCAATAAACCAGTTCATAGCCAGTTCTTCAGAAATAGATAAATAGCGGATGGATTAGAAATTTGATCATTAAATCATTCACGTAATTAGACCCATAAAATATACAGAAGAAATCAGAGTTCATGTTCCAAACAAAACCTAAACTTCTTTCTCTTGTGATGAACTCCCAGTCATATAGATATATGTGATGGGCAGTTACTGTATATAAATTAGATAAATAAATCTCTGGA